>OY365777.1:16144550-17344550 GCA_959347405.1 Napeogenes sylphis | reverse complement strand
TACAATGCATTGAAGAAGTAAATAATATGGTTACTCAAATACAATAATCTGGGAGAAAAACTAAAATATAAAAAATACGAGAAAATCCATTTGATATCTACAATGATGTAAAATATCGCTTTCGCATAAAATATCGGTTTTCCAAAGACGGTGTTTTATTTTTAAATCGATTGTTTGGGGGTAGAACAAAAATGAATAAACGGGGAGTTTTTTATTAATCTTTTTAGAGAAACTTTTTTATTAGTCATTTTATAATCTTATTGAATAAAACTAATAATTAATTAATATATTTACTTCTTAGTTTCTTGGCGTTTATTTTACGTCAACTTTGAAAGTACCAAAGTATATCACAGAAAAAACATAATATTTCGTTTTTTCGCAAGTTTGTATATGAATTCGGACGTTGCCGTTTTGTGCATTTGATATATTGATAGAATAGTTATAACAGTGTTATACCGAGTTTATTAGTAAGAAATTATTTTTACGTTATTCATAGCTTAAACCGAATACCTATAACTATTCCTAGTTTAAGTAAATTAAATTGCATCGTAAAATAAAAACGAATAAGTCGTAAAGACAACAAATAGACAAATAGATACACCACTGTCAACAACAACTGCCACTGCAAGAATACTAAATACTAACAGTACAGTACTGAACTTTAACGAAACGAATTATAGTTTCTTAATAGGAGACCAAACCGTGCGACTTCCACAGGATAAGTTTCTTTAGTCTCAACCACGCTCCATGGCCTAGACTCTGCCCTATCAAGAAACCTAGTGATATATCACGTGAATCGCGCTGTATTTTTTTTAGTTTCAGTACTATGACCAATTCCAACAAATACTTTCATTTTATTAAAGTAAATGTTCTAAATACTTTAAAAAATATATAATGTAATATAATCAAATATACAAGTGTTAAGTACTTACGTAGTACCTAAATAAAAACAGGTATATATTTAAAAAAAAATGTTACTTCAAATTATATTCTCAAGTTAGTTCTAATAAGTGATAATTCATCTCGAGTAGGTACGTCTACGTCTTACGTACGTCTTTATTACGTCATCATAACTTGTTTGTTACATTTGAGTGTATTTTAAAATATTTTATTTATAAAATTCTATTCACTACTAAATGTTACACTTAAGCTTCCTCAAATCATAAAACATAACGACACAGAAGGTGCAAACCTGGTCAAAACGTCAGGTAAATAAAAGGTTTGTGATACTTACCTATTCCGGACGCGTTAATTGCCGATTTTTAAATAATTATGTATAATGAAACGCGATAGTTTAAAAGTTAGTATTATAAAATGTTTATACGAAAAAGAAAAAAAAAACCTTATTATATAGAAATAGCACAATGACAAGTAAAGTTTGAACATGAAGTACTAATTAATTAATTCAAGCAGTAAATCTACAATCATTAAAACCTTACGAACCAAAACCTTACGAACTTATCAATGAAATCCTGGATAGATCCACTTTAACTTTTAAAAAAATTATGGAAGCCAATATTATTATTATTATTATTATTATTATTATTATTACTAAATCTTTATTGAGCCAAATAAAGGTACAAAAGGCGGACTAAATGTTAAAAGCATTCTCTACCAGTGAACCTGAGAATACAGTAAAAGATAACAAAAAGAGGAACTAAGAACGTGCACAACCAATACAATGTACTATTTATTTTACAATGTTGTTAAAAAATAAAATAAACTCAAACATATATAAACCAATAATTTACATAAATAAATAAAGACATAGAAATAATAAATTATAATATATATAATATATAATATGTAATATATACATATACACACATACACATACATATATATGTACACACATATATATATAATAATAAGATATACGTATATCAAATATTTATTTATTTAATCTTTATTGCCCAAAATAAAAGAGGTACAATTGCCGGATTTAATGCAACAAGACATTCTCTACCAGTCAACCCGGAAAAAAAAACATAAATAATATGAACAATAAGGCGGTACACTTAGAAAAATTGAATTTATACTTAATTTACATTACTATTGTAGTTATAACATTAATTATATCAAAACATACAGTCAAAATATAGGTAACTATAACTGTACAATAACTTAAATAATCTCACCTTACCTATACGTAAATTAACTACGCTTTGTAGATTTAAAAGCATTTACACACCAACTTCATCCCTTTTATTTGTTTCAAACTGCACTGTTATTACTACATTGGTTGCTTTACCAGCTGGCTTAAAACTATTCTTTTCATCCTTCATATTTTCACAATAAACAATTATGGTAAGTAAACATTTATAAAAATGTTTAATTTACATTTTTAGTAATTCCAGAACCTAACGGCATAGTTATTTAATACCCTTTGGTGGTTTACGATTTCTGCCAATTTACTCGTAGCAAAAATGTTGTACTAATTTCGGAATTGTTTATTCTGACTTTTAATTCTACAGCTCTCAACTCTAACTACGCTTTATTCTTTTTGAAATGCTTTGTATTTCAAAAACATATTTATATAATAATTTTAATTCATCCTCCATCCTCCATCCTCCATAATTTAACTAATTGGCTACCTCTGGCAGACAGCCTCTCTTCATCAATCCCATCAACATTTGTTCTACGACTTTTTACAAATCTTGATAAACAACACAAAAAAAACGAAACAAAAAACTTTTGCTCCTTCTTTTACTTATTACTCTGTATTTTGTAAGAAGTATTTGAAAGGTCAACGTCCGGGCAATGAACATAGCTATGTTCAGTGTTAATGCCAGTTCAGAGGCATCAAATAAATTTTATATGGAATAACTAAAATTAATAATTTAAAAAATTTAAGAACAAATGTTGTTGGGATTGATGTAGAGAGACTGCCTTCAGGAAGTGGTCAATTAATTACCAATAACCCTGTATATGTCGCAGGGAATTTGTATGATTCTTTTTTTACAAATGATGTCGTCCATTTAAATAAACATGTTTTGAAAAATGCTCAAGGTAAATTGGGGACTCGTTATTAAAATTTCAATATTGATTGTTTTAGTGGCGTTAGTATTATAAAACATAGTTCAGGTTAGTTTTTATCTCAATACTGTAATTTATATATGAAATTTTGTGCCACTTTTTAATATAATGACAAAATGATCATACAAACTGCATACGTTATATATATGCTTTAAAACTCATCTGGGAGGTAATTGATCAAAAAGTCACTGGAAGTGTTCTCACCGTAGTTTATAATTTAGTACCTACTCGTAAACTACGAAATTATACTACAAGAGTATATCCATATTAAACAATGTGAAACTAGTGTTATTAACTTACCTTTAATAATAAATGTATAACAATGCTTCATGTTTCACCATTGTATCTGAGTTAGTTATATTCAGATTACATATATACATATATTATAATCTGAATAATACTGGTTGTAATATATTTTGGTAAACCAAAAAAGAAAAGAAAACCAATAACTGTGCAAAGGCCTCACTAACATAGTTTTTAACATACCTTTTACTAACAGACTCTTTTTATGTTCTCTCAAATTTCAATGTATAATCTGACAATTGCACTCGAAATGAAATGTTTTTGTTTAATGGTTGAAAATCATTTTTATTTATTTATGTAAACTTCTTCAAAGGGTTGTCCTCCAGGGAAGACGGGGCGGTTATATAGTACTCTCCCACGTAAAAAATGCCAAAATACCTACTAAAACACACTTTTACTCTCATAGATGTATTTGAACCTAACGACTTTATCACTTCTTGCTATTATTATCATTTATCACTTTTGATAAACATCAGATCTCGACAGGATTGCCACTCTCAGAGATACCCTGAAAAAAAAGAGACATTCTTAAGATTGTCTGAATCTTATTACTTGCAGATGTTGATATATGTTTTATAGTTTAGAATAAAAAATAATAGTGGGAATTTTATTACTGGCGATTATAGTCTTATCTTATTTCTAAAAAAAATTAAAAAATTGAAAGAGTACGTTATTCGTCATTTTTACTGCACTGTTTCTAAATTCAGTTATGCTTTAGTTACCAAACATCACGGGCGAGTGCTATTATACTGTAAATTAAATTAATGAAAACAATAACAGTTTCTTTATATATCATGAAGTACTTATATTATACCTAATTGAAAATGAAGCTCCGGTAACATAAGGTATTCCAATAAAATAAATGTAGACTAATTAAGTAGTTATTAAAGAAGCAAATTTTATATCAAATTTATTCAATTTAATATAATTTATGAAAGCTGTTTCTAGTTTATAGCTGCCTTTATATGCCATCATTACTTTAAATCTCAAATTCAATCAAAATGTTTATAAGCTTATTTTATTGACTCGCCCTACGTGATTGCCAGCCATTCGCAATAATACATTTTAACAACATACTATTAAGTTAACTGAAAGGAAATTAAGGTAACTTCTATACGTATATATATTTTATTCTACTGTAATGTAATGTTATATGTTAATAATTTAATAACTATAATAAATCTTTATTCAAATAATGAACCGTTAAGTTTGCATATTGTGAATACTATAATAACTAGAGTCGGAGAATTTTAATTCTGTGTATTTTGCATGTGGGAGCACTTATCAGATGAAAGTATATAAAGTAGCGATCATAACTTTATCGTGAACTGTTACTATACTGTTAGAATTGTTGAAAACTTTCCCCATTATTTTTAGACAATAGTATAATTGTAAAAGGCCCAAAATATATATTTAATTTAGTTTTAAAAACTATTATAGATATAGACTTTCTATTCAATTTTATTTTTTATTTATTTTTATCTTTCTATTTAATTTACAGAATAAAGTTCCCTCCTATATTTATATGTCCTTTTTTATAGAAGGTATTACTTGCGGTAGCGTTGAGGGCCGGGTTGCCCTCTTCCTTACTTTCCTTAATTACTTATTTGAATTATGCTCCTATATTATTGAACTACCTATTACTTGCAACTCCATGTGCTTGGATTGCAGAGGCAAATTACTTGTTTTGAATATTATAACACTACAAATACAAAAAACTTTATCTCAGTTTCACTCAGTTCTTAATTTTGTAACTATGTTAGTTATGTATGTTATATAAGAAAACAGTTACTAACTACATATTCTTTCTTGCACAAACTATTGAGACTCTAACAAAAGTATTGATGCAGCCCACCGACAGGTTTAAAATTGTAACCTACTCTTTAAATCAAGTTATTTGTCAGGAAAATTTTGACATCTCACAAATTTCATAAGTAAAGATATCGGCCGCATCTTCCTACCACTCCAAGCTCACTATCTACCTCTACAGTTACAGGTGACGGGTTTACAATTGTGGGTTCCTTGACGGTCGTACAAAGAGCTTTGTGCCCTTACCTGACTTACACTCCTGTCATTTCTACTAAGAGGACATCATGAAATTACGACGATATCGCATTCAGCAGTTGCACTTCATGGCCTTTTAAATAAATTTACCGCATTGATGGCATATTTTGTAAAAAGAGTAAAAAAAAGTAAACAATTTTACTAAAGTTTTTAAAGATTATTTGTACATCAAAATGTATTTAAAAAAGCTACTTTGAAAACAGCTCTAATATATAATTTTGGTAAACATGAAAAATCATTCATGAAGGCATCTTTTCTTTCAACCTCCTTTCTCCTTACTATGTTTACTTTTCCAGACATGAAACGAGTACATAATATAATATAATATTCGCGCTGTCCCCAACTTTAAAGGGAAGTCATTAAATGTTATATGGCTTTTAGGCAGCAGTATTAAACAAATTCATCTTAAATTACTTGCAAACAAGAAGAACAATCATTTGGTTTAAGCAACATATACAAATTATATGTTTTTATATTACAATAAGAAGGTATTGATAAAAATATTACTTGAAACCAGATAAATTGGACTTAACATAAAAAAATCATAGAAAGTATTTTTTTACAAGAAAACAGCGAATATTACTCCTAGTTAGAAACTTCGTGGTTATTATAAATAAAATTTGAAATTACTATCTTACTTGGATTCATGTTAAAATGAAACTTTTGTATTCGTTTTATTTTCAAAATAAAATATATTTCCTTAATATTTCATGTACTTATTGTAGAGTGTTTAAAATTATGTTGACAAAATATTTATAGGAATTGATATAAAAAAATATCGAACTCTGAGATCATAATATGAATTAAATTCCACACACAGTTAATTCATAATGAAACATTTTGATTGTCTTCTAATTTCTATTAAAGCAATAAAAGTAATAGTTATGTTGAGAATTATTTTATTTAACCAAATAAAACTGAAAATAAATTCATATATCTATTGTTGCATGCTATCTTCAAGTACTTAAAATATAAGCTTAAAGCTTATTATTGACCCGTTCACGTCATGACTACTGTAAAACTAATAAAAATATAACTTTGCAGATATAATAGAAGTGGTCATAAAATGTATATAATTGTATATATTATTTTTCTGAGCCAATACATTTTTATCATCTTCACAAATAATTATATTGTCAGGTAGATGTCCTGCCATTATTTATCGTCATTTTGTCACATATTAATTGGTAGGCTTTATCAATACAACGCAATACGTTACAGTGGTTGGGTAATTGATATCCTATGGATCTAAAACAGTTTAGAATTAATTACCCCTCTAGATGTTACGAAAACGATATTACAAAAAAAAATAACAAGAGGATGAAATATGACTTCGAAATTAAAAAAAAATAAAGGTAAATTAAAAAATAATAAGGTTTTTAAATTCAATTGTTAAATTTAAAAAAATAAGATATTCCGTCAATATATTCATTATTCATTTAAACTTAGATTTTTAAGTAAGCATGTCAACATAAATGTTTAAAAATGTTATTCTATTACAAATAATGTCTAATATATTTAAAAGAACATTTGAAAATCAAGTTTCATTACATTAAACAGATAATAAACTCTGTAACGAAGCGTACAAAAAGTTTTTCTTAAACACTATCAAAGCTAATTTAATGCTTGAAAAAAAGAACAAAAAAGTTAAAAAAATTAAGAGGTAAGCAAACTTTGACACAAAAGAATCCGTGCTTAAATCCTATCAAAAATACCTTTCACTATATTTTTAATATTACAACAAACATACTAGGTAAAAAAACAATATTATTAAAAACAAACCGGACCGTTTCACAATAGATTAAACTAAATAGTATCTAATAGCATTAGAGACAAATTAAACATCAGGTTAAACAGTTGGTATGATATATTTTATATCTGGTTAAAATTAATGCACAAACAAATACTTAAATTTATATAAATATAGAATGAAAAATAAACCGATACGGGCAGGAATTCGAACCCGCGACTACTCGGAAACCGTCCCGTCGCTCTACCAAATAAGCTACCGTATCGCTGTCCGCCTCAGTGAATTAAGCATTCTATATGTAATCGTCTTTATCGGGAAGGTACGGGCTTAACATGGCTATACATTTTTAAAGATATTTTCAAACAAACAAATACTTATTAGACAAATTTTAAAGAGACCAACACAACTGAAAATAATATTTTTATTAATCATTAATTTTATTATGTATTAGCTAAATATTATTAGTTTTGATAAATAACGGTACTTGTCAGTTCTATTTAAAATTTTGTACCTTTAGAGTGTTGTTAACTGTATGAAACAACTATATGTACATTGTTCCATACTTATTAATTTAGTTACTTTAGTATTAAAATTTCATATTGTTTTAAAGGGAGATCACTATTAGGAGTAGTTATGTTGCAGTTCAAATAATAGAGCGACGAGACGGTTTCGTGGCGATAAATTTCTTAGCCTGTATTTGTTTCAAATTAAATAAAGTTAACGTTTGGATACGCTGATAGACAATTAAAAACACGATTGACATAGTAAAGAAACGGTATGGCGCATGCAATCAATTAGTTAACAACAGTAACATGCCGAAGCATAAAACTTCGTCGACAGATCGTCAGTAAAAATGGTGTATAAAGAAAAATAAACTTTTCACTGAAATAAAAGTAACAGCGTTTAAATTTATCAAAGACACAATTATAACGAACATTATTCAGCAACATGCTATACGTCTATCTTACATTACTATGACATGGTTCTCTAATGAGTTAAGTGTGAATGTTATGTATGTCATTAATTACTAGCGAGTGTAGTGTTATAATTATTAATAACACAAGGTGTTATCATTAATATATTATACTTTTACTCTTTACTTTAACTAGAGTACTTATAATTACTTACTGCAAGGTTTTCGTCAGTAAAGGTTTCAATCAGTCTTATTGCTTATAATTAAAACTATTTCTTCATATAACCCATACATAATTACAGTAATTTAAAGTGAACTTTAGTTCAAATCAAACAGTAACATAGAAATAATAATAATATCTATGTTTTCAAAGTAGCTTTTTTAAATACATTTTGATGTACAAATAATCTTTAAAAACTTTAGTAAAATTGTGAACTTTTTTGACAAAATATGCCATCAATGCGGTAAATTGATTTAAAAGGCCATGAAGTGGTCAGTGCAACTGCTGAATGCGATATCGTCGTAATTTCATGATGTCCTCTTAGTAGAAATGACAGGAGTGTAAGTCAGGTAAGGGCACAAAGCTCTTTGTACGACCGTCAAGGAACCCACAGTTGGAAACCCGTCACCTTTAACTGTAGAGGTAGATAGTGAGCTTGGAGTGGCAGGAAGATGCGACCGATATCTTTACTTATGAAATTTGTGAGATGGCAATAATTTCCTAACAAATAATTTTATTTAAAAAGTAGGTGCCAATTTGGAACCTGTCGGTGGGCTGTATCAATACTTTTGTTAGAGTCTCAATAGTTTGTGCAAGAAAGAATATGTAGTTAGTAACTGTTTTCTTATATAACATACATAACTAACATAGTTACAAAATTAAGAACTGAGTGAAACTGAGATAAAGTTTTTTGTATTTGTAGTGTTATAATATTCAAAACAAGTAATTTGCCTCTGCAATCCAAGCACATGGAGTTGCAAGTAATAGGTAGTTCAATAATATAGGAGCATAATTCAAATAAGTAATTAAGGAAAGTAAGGAAGAGGGCAACCCGGCCCTCAACGCTACCGCAAGTAATACCTTCTATAAAAAAGGACATATAAATATAGGAGGGAACTTTATTCTGTAAATTAAATAGAAAGATAAAAATAAATAAAAAATAAAATTGAATAGAAAGTCTATATCTATAATAGTTTTTAAAACTAAATTAAATATATATTTTGGGCCTTTTACAATTATACTATTGTCTAAAAATAATGGGGAAAGTTTTCAACAATTCTAACAGTATAGTAACAGTTCACGATAAAGTTATGATCGCTACTTTATATACTTTCATCTGATAAGTGCTCCCACATGCAAAATACACAGAATTAAAATTCTCCGACTCTAGTTATTATAGTATTCACAATATGCAAACTTAACGGTTCATTATTTGAATAAAGATTTATTATAGTTATTAAATTATTAACATATAACATTACATTACAGTAGAATAAAATATATATACGTATAGAAGTTACCTTAATTTCCTTTCAGTTAACTTAATAGTATGTTGTTAAAATGTATTATTGCGAATGGCTGGCAATCACGTAGGGCGAGTCAATAAAATAAGCTTATAAACATTTTGATTGAATTTGAGATTTAAAGTAATGATGGCATATAAAGGCAGCTATAAACTAGAAACAGCTTTCATAAATTATATTAAATTGAATAAATTTGATATAAAATTTGCTTCTTTAATAACTACTTAATTAGTCTACATTTATTTTATTGGAATACCTTATGTTACCGGAGCTTCATTTTCAATTAGTTATAATATAAGTACTTCATGATATATAAAGAAACTGTTATTGTTTTCATAAATTTAATTTACAGTATAATAGCACTCGCCCGTGATGTTTGGTTAACTAAAGCATAACTAAATTTAGAAACAGTGTAGTAAAAATGACGAATAACGTACTCATTCAATTTTTTTAGAAATAAGATAAGACTATAATCGCCAGTAATAAAATTCCCACTATTATTTTTTATTCTAAACTATAAAACATATATCAACATCTGCAAGTAATAAGATTCAGACAATCTTAAGAATGTCTCTTTTTTTTCAGGGTATCTCTGAGAGTGGCAATCCTGTCGAGATCTGATGTTTAGCAAAAGTGATAAATGATAATAATAGCAAAAGTGATAAAATCGTTAGGTTCAAATACATCTATGAGAGTAAAAGTGTGTTTTAGTAGGTATTTTGGCATTTTTTACGTGGGAGATTACTATATAACCGCCCCGTCCTCCCTGGAGGACAACCCTTTGAAGAAGTTTACATAAATGAATAAAAATGATTTTCAACCAATAAACAAAAATAAATCTTTTGTGTCGTTATTCTCCTCGAATTCTTTTTATGATTTATACATTGATCTTCATCGGGTGACAGGTAACATTATACTATTAAAAAATTAAAGTAAATAAATTCTAATAGAAAAGCTCAAATGATGATTGTTTTATTTTGGTTTATAACCAATATGATTATTTTATCTTAAAATCAATAAAAAGTAAGTAACGATGTTTTACCTTAAAAGTATTACGTAGTAATTATAATTATTTACCAATCGATGTGTTAAGAATATGTACTAATATATTTTTTTATTTCTTTTATTTCATTTTTACTTAATATACGGACACTTCGACCGTGCACTTTTTTACTTTTCGAGTGCAATTGTCAGATTATACATTTTAAATTGAGAGAACATAAAAAGAGTCTGTTAGTAAAAGGTATCTTAAAAACTATGTTAGTGAGGCCTTTGCACAGTTATTGCTTTTCTTTTCTTTTATTTTTTTTTTGTTTTATACAATATGGTTTTATTATTTTTCACCGAGACGGACAGCGATACGGTAGCTCAGTTGGTAGAGCGACGGACTGGTTTCCCAGTAGTCGCGGTTTCGAATCCCTGCCCGTATCTGTTTATTTTTCATTCTATATTTATATAAATTTAAATAAGCTTAATATGACTATACATGTTTATAGATATTTTTTAAAAATGATTTTATATTAATAGGAAATATTTGATATATAATAAACTTATTATTTTCGCTTTCATACAAAAACACTATTGTAGCGACCTACTGTTCTTTTTATTTTTTCACAAATCACAAGTCAGGTTTTCACGATAGCAAAAGTTTCTGTCTTTTTAGCAGTCTCAGTATTATATTCTATATTACGGTTTTCTGTTTTCTTATATATATATCTTGATATTGTTTTCTTCGTGTATGGTTAGGATACGCGATCCTTCACCTGCTCCAAAACCCTCGTTAGACAATGTTATTTCCTCTTCTTGGGTGTGTACCAAATAGTGGGTATTGGGTTGGGATCGG
The DNA here is from genome assembly GCA_959347405.1 of Napeogenes sylphis. Lineage (NCBI taxonomy): Eukaryota > Metazoa > Arthropoda > Insecta > Lepidoptera > Nymphalidae > Napeogenes > Napeogenes sylphis. Next base: position 17,333,117 of record OY365777.1, on the reverse strand, counting down.
GGTATTTTCGATTCTGTGTAATTAAGCATTGTTAAGGACTGGACTAGTTTCCTGCTGGAGTAGATGCCGGAGTAAACCTTTTCTAAGGCATACGCAACATCTAAGGAATTCCGATGTGTGCATAGTAATTCCTGGCTGATGGACGTTACCAGGGACAAGAGTACCTCATCTTGAATAGATTATCTTTATCGATGTAAGGTAACTAGTTTACGTCACTGACGAGAATAATTTTGCCAGCGCCGGACAACCGTGTAGCCATTGCTACGTCTCCGTAATGGCTCATAAAAACTACCACCAAACGGTGAAAATTTTCTGACTATTTGAATCAATTTATGTATTAATAATTTAGAATAACTGGGACTTAAATAGTAAAATTAATTTTATATGTGTTTGTTACCTAGGTACATAACAAGTTTTATTGGATTTTGATTAGATATTCATTGTTGCTATTCACAAATATGCTGATGTATATAAAATCCATGAAGCGTTAAATAACAGGAAAGCGGTATTAGCTACATCGACTGGCAGAGTTATTTAATTAATGTAATTGGATAAAAGCAGCGGAAGCGATATTTGTAATTAGGTTAAAGGGAGGACTTTGATCGATAAACGATGTTATATTACCACTTACTTGTATGGCTTCATATAAATATAATGTTCAATATCTACCCAACCTCAAGGGTGGACGCATATTTTTTTATATTAGTAATAGATCATTAAGTGGCAGAAACGTATTACAAAAAAATATTTATTATTGTTCTTTCGCACATTAATAAAAATGTCCGAAGGTTTTGAAAACAAAATATGAGCCTTATAATGCAAAAGGGGTTTCTTCCAAGAAAATAAATAAAACTGGTTTGAGTTATAGTTATAATAAAACATTTTCAATAAAACAAGAGCAGTAGGGGTTACGTACAATTTATGTGATGATAGATTATTTATTGCAGCAGATCATCGTTCAGATGAACTCGGATGTAGAGAATATTGTAGTAACTTTTATATTTAGCAAATAATACGAATTGCATTGATATGAAATGTTTTTATAATATTTCATAATTATTAAATTGAAAAGAAGGCAAACTCTCATAAATCCCGTAATTGGGGTCAGAGTAAGAACGTTTCGATTACGGAAATTATACAAACGATTTGACGAGTTGACCAATTTATTCGATGAAAGTCTGAAAGGTTTTCAAGGGTTTTGCTCAAACTCATCTCATCAGTGGCAGACCTGTTGTGTCTTATTACTTTTCAGAATTGTATTTGCTACAATCATACGAAATATTTTTAATAGCAATAAAGAAAATCATATAAGAGTCAAAGCTTTTATTACTTTTTTCTTTTACACTATTTTTTACTCGAAAATGGTTATTTAGTTTACTACCTTACCTCAACTGAATCTAAAAAACAACATCAAAGATCATCACTTATTACCCTTATTAAATATATTTATTCACTAAAACAGAAATCGTCAGAGCAGGTAGCAATCCTCTTTTCATTACTAAGATCAACTCTTTTATGAATGAAAAGTTAAAAACTCAAACAAATAACATATTATATTCCACCTGATATTAACTGAGTCAATAAGTATTTTTTTGATTTTTAGTTTGAAAACTAAGTATATAAGTTTTGGTTTATATTCAGATTTGAAACATGGATTTTAGGTGCCTTAGAGTTAGTTACACTATCTCTTATACACTATATATTCGTGAATTAAAAGGGATATCAAGGGATCACAATAAAGATAATAAAGGGGCCCCTTAAACCTACTCCTGGGTCGCAAGTCCCAGGCACTGCTTGCACTCCTCTCCTTGCAACGCGATGGGCCCGGCACCCGCACGGTGAATCCATGGATTGCTAAGAAGCTTCGTCTCTGTAAAATAGTTTTACTGGAAGACGAAAGCAAGTTAGTCATTGTAAGCTGCATCTGTTGTCGAAGTCATATTTTTTGCAGATAATGTTTCTTATTTCCGTAACGTGATTTACACAAGGAGTTGACTGTTTGAAATTATCACATAAGGAAAAGAATTTTATGGCTTCTCCATTAGATTCTTTTTTTCCAGTCATAAATATTTGTGTTATTTGTGTGCGACTATGAACAGGTCAGACTACAGACGATAACCGGTGATTCGATCGGTTATATAACCTCATTTCTTAGCGCGTGAAAATGTAAATCAAGTTTTTTATTCATATAGTTTTAACTCATACCTTAACGATATCGATATTTACCCTACGTAGTAGATACCTTTTTTGCGACAGATGCTCAATGCGTAGCATAAATTTTTAAGATTTGGAGCGCGGTTCAATCGCAAAATAACGAGAGTTACCAAACTTAACAAGATTGGAATCTTCTCCCCGCTTGTGGAATTTTCTTATATGCTTCCAAAACTAAATAAACCAGAATAGATCCTTATCAGAAATTAAAATTAAAAAGATAAAAATATAGTAGTGTAGTGTATGAAAACAATGCTTTGAGTGTCGCTGAATTTAGAACTAAAATATACTTGAAAAACTCTGCATCATGCAATATCTCTGACTGATCAAATCAAACTAGCAGTTGACGCCCCCTTACACAAATATACTAAAATTACGAGTATTACCAACAGAATTTTATAGAAACGTCGTAAGAATGTAACATCCACTTCGCCGACATAATGTAACACGATTACTACCGCTCTCTTAATAGCGTATTGACTGACCAAAAAAAGAGTTTTTTAATGCCTCATCATTACAATTTCGTTCTTCAACTTTGAATATAATTCTATATGGAGATTTCGAGAGATTCGGTGAGATCTATAGTATTTAATAAGAATTTTGTTTCCGAGGACGAGTCTCGTCATAAAAATAATTTAAAAAACCTCCGATACAAAACGAGTTCTTAAAATCATTCATAATTTATTTCATTATAAATTAATCCTAGAAAGATAGTTATTAAGTGTTATCTAATACCTATTTCGTAATATAACGACCGCTTGTGTCAAAATGACGCATGATTATATATTGTGTGATTTTTATGATTTTATGCTAAAAAGACAAGTTTATTATTTTTTCTCATGACTAATTTTCGTTATTATTAGGTCTTAAAGAGTTTGTATATACACCTATTAATACAATACCTAATAAAGACAAAATATAACTACCGAAATACCGGAAGAATTATGTAATACAATCAAACCACAGGCGGCCTGGATACACACATACGTTCTGTTCTCTGATGTCTTTCAGAGTAGGAAGGCTAAGAGATGGCCTATGGCTGCGTTCTATGTAATTGTAACCGATACCTGCGGAATGTTATGAATGTTATATTATATACAGCGGGACACCTTTAAATAAAGAAATACATCAAAATGCAAGTAAGTTACTACGGCAAATAACGTAACAACAACATCAAACCATATATTTCTTAGGAGCTAATAAATAAGAATTTAGGCTATAACCTAAGTATAGTATATTATAAGCTTCAAAAACATCGTAAAATAGAACCATCTTCTACGTACATACATTTTTTTTCAAATTTTATTTAATATATTTTTTTTAATAAGTTCTCCATATAATCTTTAAATATTTTCTTGCTTTAAAGATTGGTAAGTTAGAATCTTTATTTACTAACTTTAATGTACATTATGTTGGTAATAACTTTAAAGCAGTTTAAAAAATTCTTAAAACTTACTGTTTCAAAAATTTTAATGAGCTTAACAGAAGTTTACCCTTTCATAAGAAAATATTTATAAATGAACTTATTAACATAATAAATTCGTCCACGTACAGTACGTCCGCATGTACGTTTATAACATAGAAATGATAATTTATAAAATAAACAATAAAATAACCTTAATTTGTTAAAGTGATATTTGAGTTATGAATTCTGTTTAGAAATTAGCTCCTGTGATCCGTTTGAGGAACTTGAACAGAGCATTGCGGTAGAAACAATTATGTGTTGGGAATATTGATCGTCTTCGACCTGGACTCGGAGATTTTAAAATTAATAGTAGGTAATTAACAGTGACCCTATTATCTTTAAAGTATAATAATAATATAAGGACAAATTACACACATTGATCTAACCCCTAAGTAAGCAAATTATTTGCTTGTGTTAAGGGTGTTAGACAACATAGAAATACACATATAAATACTGAGAATATATTTAATAAACGACCAAACCCAGAAACACAGACATCTATGCTCATCACATAAATGCTTGTCTCCGCCGGGATTCGTACCCGAGTCCCATTGTGCCGTGACACGTTAGGCGTCTGCGCTAACCACTCGACCAACGGGGCGGTAAAACGTTAACAATATTTATAATAAAAAAAAATGTTGTTTTTCTTATTAACAATTGTATTATTATTTTAAGTAGGAATATAACTTAGACAACATCAGACTTAAGTTGCACGGTTGCGGTTTAAGATAAGGAATACCCTTATCTTAAAACCAAAAAGTTAATAGTTAACATCATGGGAGTGTTATAAACATGAACCGAATTCACTTTCATTTGCCATAACAAATATGTCACCTGTGTATTTTGTATATTAAAAGTTGGTTCCAGCGCTGATATACTTATCCAGATTTCCATTCAAGTTTGCGACACGAGGACTTTTAATACCTTATCTTTTCACTTTAGAACTTCGTATGTTATATTAGAATAACAGAGACACTTTTGTTAAATTTATATGATGCCTTATAATTTTTAAACCCCGTCCCAAAAAAAAGAGGTGTTATAAGTTTCACCTGTGTATCTGTATATCTGTATGTCTGTCTGTGACAATGTAGCAGTCAAACACGTGGATGGATCTGGATGCGGTTTTTTAATTGAAAACTTGGTTCGTCGAGATGGTTTTTAGCTATGTTTGGTCAAAATAGAAGCAGTCGTCTTCAAGATATGGAGATTTTGTTGTTGAGATTTTATTGCTGGTGAAATTGTATTATACAATGTTCACAGTAAAAACCTCAACAAGTGAAATTAGTGTTTTCGTAGGGTCATTTAGCACAACATAGAAAGAAATAATAATTTTAAAAGGCAGAAAAAAAATATTAAAAAACCCAGACACAAAAATGCGTCTAAAAAAGGTAAAACTAATATTATAGTGTAATTATTGACCCGTTGCTTCGGGGGACAGCTAAATAAAGGAAGAATTCAAAATGTAAGCAATTTAAGGCAAGGAAAAAAAACGAAATACAGTATAAAATCGTATAGTCTAAAATCTAAATCCTCATGCACTAGCTCCGAAATTTTTGTAAACTAGACACTATCGTTAACTTACGTACAACGATACGTACAACAGATAATAACTAAAATATTTTAAAACTTTATATAAGATGACGAAAGAATCGAACCGTTGGTTCATATGATTGTTAGTAGTTTTGAGGTTTTGTGGACTGTGCAAAAATTATTAAAAAAACAAGAAAAAAAAAACCAATTGCAATTGTGTTCTTACCCAGAACGAATAACGTACAAGAATGGAAAATACTTGCCATCGTTTGCATTCGTTTGAGTATTGACTTTTAAAATATCTAAAATAACATCCTTTTTATAAGTGATTCGCTATGTATTAAACACCGAAATAAACATTTTTTTTTTCTCAGTTTAGATACTATTTTTCATAAATATTTATGTGAGTGAGTATTTAAATGAGTTTAAAATGTATGAATAAGCTAATACCTATAGCTAAAGCATAGCATAGGGATATTACCGCTAGGTAATATCCCTGTACAGTGCAGTTAAGCTATTAAAACAATTATACAAATAAGTTAAGTATATATACATAGCTATACAATTAAGCTATAGAACGATAGAAGTTAACGTTAGAAGTTTTTAGGTTGGAAGGATTAACTACAAACTATATATTATTCATTCCAGTTTTAAATTATCCGAAGAGCATTCAATTACTTTACCAATATTTGCAGCTCACCAAATATTGTCAGTAATAGTTTGAAAAAAAAGAAATCCCTAGGAATTTAATACAGTTCACCGGACACCACAATTCCCAGTCAAATTTAAATAACAGCGCTCAATTACGTAACTTGACTTTGCAAGGTATTTTCGAAAAAAAATATTAAGGCATTTGCACAATTGGCTTTTATCATTCTGCCTTTTATTTGTAAGTGTAACTCTTCTTAATAATATCAGAACTTGAAATCTTTGTTGGCACTAAGTACAAAAAAATACTATAATTATAAATGTTATTTGTTTTCCACCTATTCAATTAAAACTAATTAAAATAAGTTGAAAATAGGATGTTTGTACAGAATATCCTCTTTATTTTTATAAATATTTGGAAAAAATATTGTGCTGACTATTTTTGTGGATAATATTTTACTCATCATGAAAAAAAACTATACATACGAGTTAAATAAAATTTAACTTAATCAGATATTTATTCATTTTAAATTAATTAATTTAAAATCTGTCTTTTTTTATATTATTATAAAATATAAAACGTTTTTTAATTACCTTGTGATATGTATTGTTAATATATATTTTATTATATACCAGTAATCGTAAGAAGTTAGTTAATTATTAAAGCTCGTAATCATCGTATTATTGTATTATTGTATAACATCCATTTTACAATACAAATTGATGAAGATAACATCAGATATCTAGTTCAATCATGCTGAGTGCTGTTCTGTGGTATTCTGTAGCACTACGGAATAGATATTTATCTCCACTGTATAAACACTGATAGTCTCATTGTCAGTTATTCTACAGCATTGATACCTTGATAAAAATTAAACTTTACCTGACGTAAGGGGATGAATTACCAATTCTGTTAAAGATATATTAAAGTACGAATAATAATTAATCAGCTTAAAGCTACATTCCCCCAAAAATATTTACTAAAATAAAAATATAAGCCCTTGATTAGTTTCACGCATTCAGCTTAAAGTTTTAGAGATATGTTGCTTATTTTGGAAATCCTAGTGCTGTTGAAATAACATTTGAATGTAAACATTCTCACTCGCTTATTCGAATTACGTCAAGACAAAAGATTATATTTAGGATTATGGTAACATTGTAAATTTTGTAAGATACGCATAACACTAACGTTGAATACAGTAAAATTAACTAAAAGATAAATTAATTCTTAGTTTTTTCTAAGAAAAATATAAGAATTGTTAAAGTATTTACAATTTAACAGGTAAAGACTAAACAGACTGAACGTTCAATTAAAAAAAAAATTACCATTCTCACCAAACTGAATATTAATAACAAAGAACTTGAGATTTTATTTTAGTAAATAGTTTTACCTTTTAAAATAGATTACAGCTTTTTCTCATTATTAATATGTGAAATATTTGCTTAATCTTCATTTTAACGATTATGATTTTTCCTATATGAATATAAAGGAAAAAGTATAGTTATATAAATATAGTTGCCTATACTCGTATGTTGTAAATAACAAGAGATAATTTAACCTCAACTAATTAATAAGGAAGGAAATAAATAATCCAGAGAAGAGAAAAATACAGCGTCGTGTATCGTCTCACCTCACACCTCAGATTACAGGGATTATTTAATATCGGTACTGTATGTTGATAATTTAACAATTTAAACAAGTTAAAAACTAGTTAAGTTTTATTTTTTGTAAGTTTATAAGTAAAATATACCGGGACAATATAGTTGTACACATTTTTTAGCGGTACATACTTAATGTCAATCGAATAGAGCTAAAATTAAATTAAACACGCTAGATAATTATAACGCAAATATTATAATTCAATTATTGTCATTTATTGTAATATTGTATAAGGTTTACAAATGTAATAGTTTTAAGGTTATTATTCAACTAAAGTATTTTATTTGTTCACAGAGAAATATTTAGTTAAATATTAATAATTATATTTCAGAAACATTTTTTTTCTGGCATTTCATTAAAAAATACATTAAAAACAATGTTTAATGTAAAAATTGCATTAAAAACAGTGTAAACACAATCTTTAATTATAGAAAAGTTTACAGACAAAACTATTATCTATTTGTTGTAATATGTTTCTTCACAAACATAACTATAAATCTAAAGTTAAAAGACACGGAACCAAACAGTTTAAGCTCTGCACGAATTAAATTAAATTCGAATTATAAAATCTTGATCTGAGTTGAATTTAAATTGGTTTTAAGACATGATTAATATTTGTTAATAAAACTATTTTCTATAGTTTTATTAACAAATATTACCTGTGATATGCAAGATATAAAATGAAAAAATAGCGCTAAAATCATTTAACAATATTTTTAAGCTGCAGCTTATATGGACAAGGAATTTATAACCAAATTTTTACAGCATTCAATGAGTTAGTACATCGTTAGTCGGCTTGTGTTCGTAACTCATACACATGTGCCCGTTCACTGGTATTTGCCAACAAAATCGTAAGTAAAAGAAATATTCTTGAACTTTATGTTAGTAGGTATATAAAAAAATGTACACCTAAAGTAATAATTTTGTGAAAAAGTACTACATACATATGGTGTATTTGATATTTTAATGATAATTACAATAAACTTAAAATATTCATTTTCTTTGAAAAATGTAAAAAAAATGTGATGATAAGATTACACCGTGATTGATACGAAACTGGATTACGACCTTTTAAATTACAAGTTCCAAACTGTATTTTGTTGATTGATAACAGTTTGCTTATTTAGACAATTTATCTGGAAGCCAGCCAAGGTACATAACGACAGGTATGTGTTCCCTTCCTATCAAATATCGAATCAATTTCCTAAACAACTTAGCGTGAATCTATGTCTATCCATTCATTCAGTATATAGTTATAGTTCGCTTTTAATGCTTAGAGAAATTTTATTTTCAATTGAGGGCTAAGTTTTATTATGCAGATTTTTTTTTTGAAATTAAATAAATATAAAACCTTTTAACACAATTAAATTCAAAATCTATTATTTTTACACTATTCTCAATTGAAATCCATTAAAAATATATTACATTATTCTTAATTAATTTTTATATATTTTTTGTTTTGTTTGTTTTCTACAGAAGCGTGTTTAAGGGATCCGTACCTAAAGCCCAAAATTTTAACTTAAGCTTAAGTCATGCATTTTTTTACCACAATTTTAACAGTTAAGGTGGTGATTAGGGATTACAATCCGGTGTTATTTTCAATCCGGCCGGATCCGATTTCTCATCGATTGGTCAAATCAGGTTGATTTTTGGTTTTCGGTTCAAAAATACGGGATCGATTGGCCGAATCGCAATAACTAGTCGTGATTATAAAATAAGAAGTAAAAAGTGGTACTAACATAAGTGGTATAAAGTTTTATTTATTCTATTTAATAATAACCTGATTTTGTAAACCATTGTGTGATTATAATCAACACAAAATTTTATATATCTTGTTAACTGTTTACTTTTTCTGATAATTATTGGAAGATATATTTTAGTTGTGTCTAGGTAGCTTGTTAGAGTCGTATTTGTCAAGGGTTGATTGATGTATCGGATATAAAAACATCTGTCTACTTCACAAATGTTTTGATATTTTACCCGTCTTGTCAGAGACAAGCCTGACCACATACAATTATTTTGAAGGTTATAAGTAACCTACCTTTAGACTATGATGACTATGACTAGATAACTTTAGGTAAAGCAAAATAAAAAACATATGTATTTTTTTAAGTTGTTTAGTCACAGTATCATGTCATATGGCATACTATTATGGTGTAACATCCCAGATATTAGGGCAATCTATAATATGAGTCAACGTGAATCGTTAAAATTAAAAAAATTGCACTGATTACTGTATACAATCAACTGTACTCGATTTTATATTCAACTCCCAAAAAAGTCTAAGTTTTGTATTCAAATAAATTTCAATTATATATTAAAATAAATTTGATAAAAGAAACTCCTATTATAGTTTAAAAAATGCCATTAATGACGGAATGTTGGGGGAATGATTTGTATTTTAGCGACTAATTAGTAACCTATGCCATTTTACCATTCGATATTGTTATTTACCATTTTTCCAATCCTACTCCAAAACATGTACTCCTGAATTGATTCCTAAGTTTATTCCTTAGTCTCTAACTCACGGAACATCACTCATGTCGATCCGATCCCTGTAAAAGGCAACAAATCTGACGATTCTGGTGTAACTTACACACCAATACACCAATAAAAATAACGGAGAGTACCTAATAGTTAGTTTTTGACAGTAATAAATCCGAATACAACTGAAATATCGAGCAATTATCAATTTCGCGGTCACCTGAAGAGCACAGCCACGGTGGCTTCGAAGAAACTAAAAGTAACGGTAATCGTCCACACATGGAGTACTATCCTATTTTCTGGTCAGTATCAGCTTCCACCATTTGACTACGTCTAACGATAAACTGCTAAAATTTTCGGTTGATCTTTTGGAGTTGCAGAGGCATATATCATCTGTTGTGAGTCTGCACTTTATCACGAAGAGCTAGAATTAAATTCAGTGAGATTCTATTTATGTATAAACAACATTATTACGAAGGTTTGAAATGTATTTGGTAATAAGCCAATTTTTTGGAGGGAAATTGAGTTACCTATATACGTATTAGGAATGAGGTAAAATCGCTGTTTACAAATATGTACAATACCAGGCAATAAATATTGCACATTGACCTTTGGAAGGGGACAATCGGCTAATTTCGGCTTCGTAGAGCGTTATTATACTTGTTTTAACAGCTCATATAAGGTACCGGATAGTTTCTATTTCGTGTGACAGAGATAACGCTCTACAAAGCCGAAATTAGCCGAAATTAATGTGAAAAAGTAAAGACAGTGATAACGAAAACTGCCATAGTTTTTGATTACGAAAACTGTCATAGTATTCGATTACGAAAACTGTCATAATTTTCGATTACGGAAACTGTCATAGTTTTCAATGTTGAAAATTGCCATAATTTTTGGTTACGAAAACTGTCATAGTTTTCGATAACGAAAACTACCATAGTATTCGTTTACGAAAACTGTCATAGTATTCGTTTACGAAAAATGCCATAGTTTGCGATGTCAAAAACTGTCATAGTATTCGTTTACGAAAACTGCCATAGTTTTCGATGTCGAAAACTGTCATAGTTTTCCATTACGAAAATTGTCATAGTATTCGTTTACGAAAACTGTCATAGTATTCGTTTACGAAAACTGTCGTAGTATTCGTTTACGAAAACTGTCGTAGTATTCGTTTACGAAAACTGTCATAGTATTCGATGTCGAAAACTGTCATAGTATTCGATGTTGAAAACTGTCATAGTATTCGTTTACGAAAACTGTCATAGTTTTCGATTTCGAGAACTGTTATAGTTTTCCATTACGTAAACTGTTATAGTATTTGTTTACGAAAGCTGTTATAGTATTACCGTGAAATAAAAACTGCCATAGTTTTCGATTTCAAAAACTATCATTGTTTTAGTAACACTAAAACTCGTTCTAGTGGTACTGATGATGAAATGATTTTATTTTATTTTGTGATATCTGGTAGTGAATTAATAATACCCAGCAATAAATATTTCACTTCGACCTTTGGAAAGAGACAATCGGCTAATATCGGCTTCGTAGAGCATTATACATGCTTATATGTTATAAGCATGTTTTTTTACGTAAAAAAAATATTATTTAGGAAAAAAATAACTGTTATTGTTTATAATTATAAAATTAGAATTATTACTATTACTTTTATTATTTTAATTTACCCCAACATGAAGACACCACTTATAAAAAAATTGTGGCTTTTATACAAAGAATAAAAATTATTATCAAAAGAAGCAAATCATACTTGTTTTAACAGCTCCTAATAGGTACCGGATTATTTCTATTTCATGTGACAGAGATAACGCTCTACGAAGCCGAAATTAGCCAACAATTAGCCGAAATAAATGTGAAAAAATAAAGACAGTGATAACGAAAACTGCCATAGTTTTCGATAATGAAAAGTGCCATAGTATTCGTTTACAAAAACTGTCATAGTATTCGTTTACGAAAACTGTCATAGTATTCGTTTACGAAAATGCCATAGTATTCGTTTACGAAAAATGCCATAGTTTGCGATGTCGAAAACTGTCATAGTATTCGTTTACGAAAACTGTCATAGTTTTCCATTACGAAAACTGTCATAGTGTTCGTTTACGAAAACTGTCATAGTATTCGTTTACGAAAACTGCCATAATTTTCGATGTCGAAAACTGTCATAGTTTTTCATTACGAAAACTGTCATAGTATTCGTTTACGAAAACTGTCATAGTATTCGTTTACGAAAACTGCCATAATTTTCGATGTCGAAAACTGTCATAGTTTTTCATTACGAAAACTGTCATAGTATTCGTTTACGGAAATTGTCATAGTATTCGTTTACGAAAATTGTCATAGTATTCGTTTACGAAAACTGCCATAGTTTGCGATGTCGAAAACTGTCATAGTATTCGTTTACGAAAACTGCCATAGTTTTCGATGTCGAAAACTGTCATATTATTCGTTTACGAAAACTGTAATAGTTTGCGATGTCGAAAACGGTCATAGTATTCGTTTACGTAAACTGTCATAGCTTTCGATGTCGAAAACTGTCATAGTTTTCCATTACGAAAACTATCATAGTATTATTATATTATCATAGTAAAAATAAAGACATAATTTGTTGATTTGACTAAAACAATTGAATGTCTGTATAGAAGTTTAATTGATAAAATAAATGTAATATTGGATACTGATTTGACTAAGAATAAGAAGTATATAAATCGCAGCTCGGTTAAGAGAAGGCATTGTGTGAAATTGGGAGTACAAATTGTGGGGTGGTATTATTGTGATAAAAGTGTAACAGTTATAATAAACCGCTGAGTGTGAGATCGAGAGACTAAGTTGTGTAACAGTGATAATTAAGAGTTTAAATGGTAAACAGTTTAGTGTTTTTGTGAACAGTGTCATAAAGTGCTTTAAAGAATAGAACGACTGTCGTTGGCGATTCTTTGCGGTAAGAGAGCTCTAATACATAGTATTCGTTTACAAAAACTGTCATAGTATTCGATTACGGCAACTGTCATAGTTTTTGATTAGGAAAACTGTCATAGTTTGCGATGTCGAAAACTGTCATAGTATTCGATTACGGCAACTGTCATAGTTTTTGATTAGAAAAACTGACATAGTATTCGTTTACGAAAACTGTCATAGTATTCGTTTACGAAAATTACCATAGTTTGCGATGTCGAAAACTGTCATAGTTTTTGATTAGGAAAACTGTCATAGTTTTTGATTACGTAAACTGTCATAGTTTTCGATGTCGATAAGTGCTATAGTTTTTGGTTACGAAAGCTGTCATAGTATTTGATTACGAGAACTGTCATAGTTTGCGATGTCAAAAACTGTCATAGTATTCGATGTCGAAAACTATTATAGTTTTTCATTACAAAAACTGTCATAGTATTCGTTTACGTAAACTGTCATAGTTTTCGATGACGAAAACTGTTATAGTTTTCCATTACGAAAACTGTCATAGTATTCGATTACAAAAACTGTCATAGTATTCGTTTACGAAAACTGTCAAAGTATTCGTTTACAAAAACTGTGTAAGTATTCGTTTACAAAAAATGCCATAGTTTTCCATGTCGAAAACTGTCATAGTATTCGATTACGCCAACTGTCATAGTTTTTGATTATCTAAACTGTCATAGTTTTTGATGTCGATAAGTGCTTATAGTTTTTGGTTACGAAAACTGTCATAGTATTCGTTTACGAAAATTGCCATAGTTTGCGATGTCGAAAACTGTCATAGTATTCGTTTATGAAAACTGTCATAGTTTGCGATGTCATTGGTGGCGAACTCTATGGAGGAGCTGAAGAGGTCCATCATTACCTCAGTTGGGGTAATGATGAACGCTCGCCTGCGCGGGATTGAGGATCGTCTCCTCCCGGAGAGAATCCTGCGACCGCCATTAGCGGCCGATAAAAAGCGGAGTGGTATCGCTGCTGCCTCTACCACGGACGCGCGGGTGCAAGGGCGTTCAACGCCGGTCTTGCAGACAGGTAACGCGTCGTCGCTACGGCAGGGGTTGCCCGCTGCGCAATCACGGCCCTCGGAAGAGGAGCCGTGGTCGACGATTGTCCGGAAGGGCAAGGGTCAGGGGAAAAAGCGGAGCCCTCCCCTGAATTCGGCTTCGAGACCAGTGGCTGGAGCAGAACCCAAGTCGGGAAGGGTCAAGCCGAAGAAGGGCGAAAATTCGCCGAAGGGCCCCCTGAAACTGCCAAAACCTCGGTGTCCTGCAGTTTTGTTAAAACTGCAGCCCGAGGCAGCAGCTATGGGGGTGTCCTATGCCCGATGTTTGGGTCGCGCCGACAAGTTGACCTTGCCGACCTTGGCCTCAACGACGGGCTCCAAATTCGGCAAACGGCAGCGGGAGCAAGGCTTCTGGAAATACCTAAGGGTACTCCAGAACAGGCCGAAAAGCTAGCCGTTCGAATTCTGGTAGCGTTGGACGGGGTCTGTGATGCCGTCCAACCCATGAAGCGCGTGGCGGTGAGGGTCAAAGGCCTCGATGAGAACGTCTTAAAAGAGGACGTGTTCGATGCGATTCACCGCATCTCGAACTGCTCTGGCTGGGCTCTCCACGTTGGGGAGATCCGTCGGGATGGTAGGGGGGGCATGGGCGCTACCTTTGCTCGTCTCCCCACTGATGCGGCGAGAGCGTTGATCAACGCCGAGAGGGTCCTGGTGGGCTGGAGCTCAGCCAGGGTGGAGTTGCCAGAGGCGCAGCCGCTGCGCTGTTTCAGGTGCCTGGCATCTGGGCATGTGCGTGCGGCTTGTCCGTCCGCGGTTGACCGTAGCGCTGCCTGTTTCCGGTGCGGTGGTGAGGGGCAGAACCGAGCCACTTGCACCGGAATGTTGCGGTGCGCGGTCTGTGCGGACCGAGGCCTTTCAGCGACCCACCTATTGGGGAGACGAGTGTGCAAGGCTCCGCGAGTTCGAGGATTAGCACCAGGTGCGAAACCCTCGAGCGCGGAGCCCAGCACGGAGCCGGCTGTGGCAACATAGTCACATCGAGTTTCAGCGGGGGAGGCTGCGTAGGAGAAGGGTTCAGCCCATTTCTTCCCAGCCGTAGGCCTAGGAGAGAGGGGGGGCGACCTCTCTCACCAATGCACCAGGTCTATGACGTAGGGGTACACTGGTTGCCCGGGGTACCCTTATCGGGTGGAGTTTCGCCGGGGCGTCACGGTGAGTGCGAAAGCGATCCCGTGGCGTCCCATTGTAGCGATGAGGGCAGCCGTTGGTTTTTTAATAGGGTGCCTTTAAAATGGCAGTCGCCGGTTGCCGCACATACCGCCCGGCCATCGCCTTCCTGGCCTGGGTGACGATGCGGAAACGCATTTTTCCAACGATAAAAAAAAAGGGTTGATTGATATATGGGATATCAAAATATCTGTCTACTTCACAAATGTTTTGATACTTTACGCGTCTTGTCAGAGACAAGTCTGACGACATACAATTATTTTGAAGGTTATAAGTAACCTACCTTTAGACTATGATGACTATGACTAGATAACTTTAGGTATAGCAAAATAAAAAAAAATATGTATTTTTTTAAGTTGTTTAGTCACAGTATCATGTCATATGGCATACTAGTATGGTGTAACACCCCAGATATTAGAGCAATCTATAATATTAGTCAAAATGAATCGTTGAAATTAAAGAAATTGGACATATTACTTTATACAATTAACTGTACTCGATTTTATAATCAAATCCCAAAAAAGTCTAAGTTTTGTCCTCAAATGAATTTCAATTATATATTAAAATAAATTTGATAAAAAAACTTCTATTACAGTGTAAAAAATGACATTAACGACGGAATGTCGGGTGAATGATTTGTATTTTAGCGACTAATTAGTAACCTATGCCATTTTACCATTCGATATTGTTATTTCTTATTCGATCAACTCATTCACACCGTTTCCTCAAGAGGAGTACTTGCGGTACCGTTGAGGTCTGGTTGCTCCCCTCCCTGAGCAAAGCGAAGCTTAACAGGTTCTGCTTGCTGTGACTGGTCGTCTTGCTGGCGACGGTCTTTTTTATGATACTTATTTATTTATTTTTAAAAGAAATATTTTTTTCAGTTTTTATTTATTTATAATTTTAAGTTCTTTGAACACTAACCATAATAAGCTTTCCCATCGTATTGTAGTGTTGATTCTAGTTATTAGTTAATTGTTTACAACATATTGACGTTTGTGAAATAATAATAATAATAAAAAATACCCGGCCCTGAATGTTGTATGGTTCTTCACAGACCAGGGTGCGCTAAGAACCCTCGTAACTTTAATTATAAGTTTTTGTATGAAGGGTGTTAGGATGAGTGTTAAAATAGGTCGTCCTAACACTTCCTTTTTTCGTACAGTGGTGATCTTTAGTATTGACTCAAAGTGGAAAAGATGTTAATAAATAAATAAACTTCAATAAAAGAAAGGGCTATTATAAAGGTTCTTCAATGAGTTGAAAAATTATATTTTATTCAATGCATTCAATTATATTTTATAAGAAAATTTAGAAAATTCCAAACTCTTACAACTAACAGAAACTCTTATAGGAATAGCTCTTAAATGCTGAAATATAATTAGTCGCATTTGATGTACTATTAGATAGTAGTTAAAATGTTACTACACTTTACCTTACTGCCTTTGAAGGGATCTTAACTGTAATTTAATTAATTAGCCCCTAAAAGGCAATTAAGATTGACTGTAGTACATTATAATTAAAGAACTTGAGTTAGGTACAAGAAACACTGAGTAGAAGTGTAGAGATTTTTTATTATGTTTCGTTTCTTAAAACACTTATCTAGTTATTATAATTTTAATGATACATTATTATTTTTAAAGCCATTATAATCAAGATACTAAGTGAGCAAAAAAACACTTTTACAGATGCAACATTGTTTGAAAAGAAAATTATTAGTCCTTTTTTTTAATATTCTAGTAAAAGTACTTAGAAGTAGCATAAGTCGTTATTAGAATGTTTTACAGCTAAATTACTAAAACTTCAGAATTAAAATCTGGACTGAAAAACAGTTTTATACAAAAAGTATATTTTAAGTACAGAATGAACATTATAGTATGAAAAGAGTTGTACTGTTGTATTGACTGATGCACTAGCGAAACTATCCGCTCCAGTCAAGCTAAGGTGACATACAAAGCAATTGATGCAACATTATGTTAAAATTATCAAAAACCTTTTTTTCCAACGATATATTTTTTTTTAAGTAGCTTTTGAGAGTTAAAGTAAAATAGAGTTATTTACCCCAAAGCACACATTAAGATGTAAATTAAGAGAAACCGAGCAGTCGCACAACTGTATCTATCTAAAGTACTTGTAGCTGTACACTTCATCAAAACAAACATAATTAAACAAACATCGCGGTTATAATATACAGCTATATCTGTATCAATTACATTGTAATATTGTAAAGAATATATCAAAATGCTTAATAAATTATTCAAACATATTTCATGACGGACCAATATTATAAAGAGATTACTAGTAGTAAAATAAAAAAGGATTCAGCTAAGCATTCAGAATTGTGTAATCAGATAAATAAGTAAATATTTTCAAATTAATTAAATTGATATGTCTCTTAATTCCACGTGTCTGTATTCCAGAATGTGGATATGTCTAATTTTACTATATATTATACTAATTTATTATAAATTATCTACTGTTAGTCTGTATTACTAAAACAAGTCTTAACACTACTTACATTTTAAAACAGAACTAAACACTTCATATTAATTGCTGCGGTTTATATATTTTATAATTTAATTAGTCCAAACCACAAGATGAGTATTATTTATGAACATAAGAAATAAATTTTATTAAAATAAAGTCTAATATAATACTCGCATGGAGACTATTTAGTATATTATTATCGAAGTATCATTTTGTTATCCGGTCAGTATTATGCTCGTAATGTACATTTATGTTTCCCAACGGTCAAATTAACATGCAAATTAAGACAACAGACTGTCCGCAACAACGAATGCAATTTTGAATTTACACGTTGTATAAAATTTACAAAAGAATTGAAGTAAAAATTTAACCTTTTTATTCATTTTTAAAATGAATTCACGTTTTATATTTGTAACTGTATCTGTTCAGATAAATTTGTTTTTTTTATTGGATTTATATTTAATATTATATATTAAAATGTTTATTGCATTTTATCTGTAGGTTTTGTGGTAGCATCAACGGAAGCGTAAAAATTTAACAACCTCATACTTCGTTACCTAGTAATGTACTAGGAATTTGTTAATAAATTAAAATATCCATTATTTTATATTTTTTGTGAGTAAGGTTTTCTTAAACATGTTAAAAGTACGCGTACAAATTTAATTTATAGACTACGTGATAAGCATAGTCTTATTTTTTTTTTTGCTTTCTTTTAAATCTGCTAGAGGTTCTTTTTTATATGATTGAATTTTTAATCAATGAAATTTATTTTTTATCTTAGTTATGTCGTATGTATTAATATTAATATTGTTAAATTATCTTTAATTTAAAACTTACTTTTGCTTTGATACGTTGTATTGTGATGGTTACATATATATATATTTCATTGTGGTGCGCAATGTGACTAATCTGCTACAATCGTTCATCGGAGTCAGGAAGTAAATTATATCTTCAGAATAATTTGCATCTTATTTGATTTATTTTAGTCTTATATTTTTTATGTGCTTTTAAATATAAATATATCAGTAAAATTATTATATTGTTCATTATATATATTTGTTTTTAAAGATAACCGCTCCTTTAATCTGCTTTTCTTACAATTACTAGTGATTATTTTTATTTAAATATTATTACTGCTCTCATCACTACCTGCACTTTACTTTAGCCTCGAAACAGTAACGAATACTTATAAAAAAATACAAATTGTTAGTCACCGCAGTCTCTGTTGTCAATGTCGTACATACGACGAACTTTACTTTCCTTGATCGTGCATAAGTCGAGCCGATCGGATGTCATTTTTCCAATCGTACTCCAAAACATGTACTCTTGAATTGATTCCTAAGTTAACGCGTCTATTTAAACACTTCTATTTAATAGACATAATCTCAAACTCACGGAAGACCACTCATGTCCATCCGATCCCTGTAAAAGGCAACAAATCTGACGATTCTGGTGTAACTTACACACCAACACACCAATAAAAATAAGAGAAAGTACCTAATAGTTAGTTTGGACACTATGAAATCCGAATACAACCGAAATATAGAGCAATTATCAATTTCGTGGTCACCTGAAGAGCACAGCCAAGGTGGCTTCGAAGAAACTAAAAGTAAAGGTAACCGTCCACACATGGAGTACTATCCTATTTTCTGGTCAGTATCAGCTTCCACCATTTGACCACGTCCAACGATAAGCTGCTTAAGTTATCGGAGACCCGGTGCTGTGAAATGGTTGATCTTTTGGCGTTGCAGAGGCATATATCATCTGTTGTTAGTCTTCTACCACATTTGTCACGAAGAGCGTTCCGAACACTTATTTAATCTGTTTACCGCTGCAGATTTAACTGTCATAATACATAGTGCCGCCTATAATACCATCCCTACCACCTGTATGAATGGCGTTCCTCAATAGTGCGGTTATGGATTTAACTTCTTTTGGCTGTGTTTTAGAATCAATAAGATAAAGTTGCCTTCAAAAAACGTACTTGCTACTTGCGCTCTTATACATCCTATGATAATGCAAGAGTAAAGCGCGTGAAGTTTATAAAGCTACTATTTGCAATTTTTTTATTTTTTTTAATATTAATATAATTGTGATTTCTTTTTTCATGTTCGAATAGAATCAAATCGATTTTTTTAAGAAATATAGATATAAATCTAACAGATCTAATTATTTGTCTCAGCACCGGCAAAAACTGTGTATTGTTTGTTTAAAAACCTATTTGGACTCTTGCCGGTATGCTAGTTAATATACCTTGTCATTTAATAGTCTTTCCAATAGCTATAAACTAACAGTACTGATATTAGAAGAGTATACATCAAGTAACTAATAAAAATGAAATCAACTTCCATATACTAAATGAAAAGAACTATATAAGTATAAAATGTCTTCGCAAATAAAAGCAGTTTAACCGGAATTTCAGTTTTTTTTTAAATTATTTACCAGGAGAAGAAAATACTTACTTTAAATAAATTGTTTTATAAAAGATTATAAATCTAAGTAAAAAGGTATAAATGATTTTTCACCAACTGTGACTAAAATGTGCTAAAAATAGTCTACATTGTATGGCTTATAACGCGAGTACGACATTTGTTATCGCGGTAATGAACTGCGCCATCACGTAGAGTGCTTAAAGTTACAAATTGTGGTGGTTGTAGTCAGAATCACTGTGTTTAATACGCTTTAAGTTAATTTAAATTTATATATGATACAATAACCAGAAATCAGTAAAGTTAGTTAGTAGTTGTAAGAAATTATAAGATGAAACATATTATTTTTATTTACAGTAAAGCAAAAAAGCCATATGAAAAACTCAATTAAAAATAATAAGTTTCAATTTATATTATTCCATTAATACAACAAACAGAGTAAGAGTCAACAAACAGAGATCAGCAAGTGTTTTGTTTACGTTACGTACCGACTAAAATATAGGTCATTATAAATAGTTTACCTTGCGGCTGAAAGAAATGAATCGGTTCTACCTGTATACATCAGAAGCCACTTTAATTCAACCATTTTTACATTCAACTTACCTCATATTTGTATACATAATACAAGAGTCTTGAACTAGTTTTATACATTATACTTATGTTACCGCTTTAAAGCAAACAAAATATTAATTTGAATTTAATAAAACATTTTTTTTTTATTTATAAAGGGATATACGGCATATAAAATCCAACAATGTTATTCATTATTTATTTTAAATGGAATATAATACACTGTAATATTAATACTAATATAAGTTTAGTACAACATTTAGCATCATTAAATAAACACCGAAGGCTGTACTGGCAAGCTCTACCGCGCTAAGTTAATCATTTACGATCATGAGGGTTTGTTCGGAATTATATTTATATTCTAGTATGTGTATAGAGTTTTATTATTTATTAAAACAAAATTTTATAAGAAAAGGAAAATATTGTAGAAGCCGAAGACCCAGACCAAGTTTGCCTGCATTTGTCGACTAAGCTAAATATATGATAATTTTTAATATTATTCGGACCCAAAGTTTTATAATAATAACCTTAAATAAAAAAATGACTTTTTTTATAAGCAATACTGCTCACTGATAATAATTTTCCAATATCAGTTGTGCAATAATTACTATCGTCAAATATCATGCAGGTAAACTTATCACTTAACAATATATTTTAAGTAACAGTCCCAGAACCTCTTTGATATTGTCTATATAATATTTCATCTCAGGGAATTGAATAAACATAAATTAAATGGTTACATTTTTTTATCGATTAATTAAGAAATATATTTTCAATGAAATTTTTTTTAGATTTAAATGTTTATATAAAAGAAATGTTTCTTTTTGTTTATCGGTAACGGATACTCTGTGTATTGCCAACCTTAAAAAGCACAGTTTAAAAACATTAACAGCAGTATTTGCCATATTTCAAATAAATATAAGTATTACTATTAAAAAAAAAAGGTCACACTATAATAATATGTATTATCTTTGAATAATCGGGTTTTGTTTTTCGAATAAAATTTAACGTTAACACGAAAGTATGGTTAAAAATATTTTTTGAATTTGTCTATTTATTTATTTATTTATTTTTTTGAATATAAATATTATGTTTTTCATCAAAAATAAGTCTCATTTATGTAAAAAAAAAAAACCTATGAAGGAGTCAACATTAACAATGACTTCATTTTAGAGCGTAAGCAAATTGTCTCAGTTACTTAGAGCTTAAATACGTAAGGTTTTGTTTTGTACCAAGTAAGTAAGTAAGTAAATCAGTAAGTCTTAAAGTTAGGACTTACCTACACTTAGGTTATCTATATCACTTAGGTGTTATCGTTATAGAACCTATATAGTTGTATATGTGAAGTAAAGTAATTACGTAATTGATTATATAAAATAAAAGAAAGTCAAGAACCTCGAAACACAGGCTATAAATTTAAAGAAGAACTCTTCTCATTTCTTGATATTGTAAGTACATAATGTGAAATAAACATTCTAATCTAATTTAAAAGTACAACCTTTAGTGCCTTATAAATAAAATTAAAATGTTAACAAAAGTCGTAAAAAGCTATAACACTAAAACTACAATATTAAAAACTATAATAGTGAAAGGAGTTTAACTTCCATTATTTTGGTTTTAATCAGAGTTACACGATGTTAATAAGAAATCAGTTTCACCGCAAGCTAACGCTGTACTGAATATATAATGTAATGACGTCATTAAAGATAATGCCTCCGGTTCTATAAGAGTCACAACAATTGATGATAGGTTTATAAAATATAATGTAACTTAAATTATTCCGTATTTTTAAAACAATATTAGGCTAAGTACGAACGTTGGAACAAAACAACGATAATAGGAGCCTTTAGCGTCGAGAATTACGAAAGACGCATATGAAGAGATTTCTTATAGTACGGATTTATGAAATGGCTGACTTAATCTACAAGTATTTTAAAACAAAATAACATCATCTGAAAAATTCATTTTTGTATTTAAGATTGAACTCAATGTCCCCTAGCATCTCGTTTTATTTTTAATGTTCGCGAACTTGACCTTTGAAATAAATGACTCTACAATGAAACTCAATGTTGAGTTATATATACTCTACAGTCAAGTAGTTGAAGGTTATATTGCAATGGTTTGTGTTCCAATTATATGAATGAAATCGATCGAAATGTTCTGTGAAATTAAGACATCAAAGTGTGATCAACTGATTGTCAAATTGTTATTTACAATAAATAAAAAAAAATTTATGAAATATTATATTATATATATCGGTGTAAAGATAAACAGAATTCAATAGATAATAAATTTAGCAGTTTTATTATTTAAAAAGATTGTGGTTACTAAGAATTCAATTAAAGTTTAAACAATTGTATTTAAATGTAATCGTTTCAGTGTAACTAAAAAAAATATAGTCATAAGAACAAACTAAATTATAAGTGAAAATGCTTAAATAATAAGTAATTAACCCGGCGTTCGCACAGTTGGGTCTTTTTGACCCGCGCCATTTTCAAATGCGCGTATTTCTTATGTTTTCTGTGAGAAATTACCACACTTCTCAGTAGCTGGAGCTAAGGGTCGCCCCTTGCCGCGAAATATCGCTGTTTAGTCGTACTGCAATCACACCGATGGATAGATGCATCTGAACATGAAAATGGGACCCAACCCTACACACCGTGTAGTAATTTTATGCCATTACATAAAAAGTATATTTATTTTCTTTATTTGAGAACTTTTGCTGTAATGGATCTCGAAGAACGCTAATTTCAGCGAATTTTGAGTATCTTGGAGGAATCAGAATCCGATCATGAAAATTCAGAAACTGAAGATGGAGAAGATCATTTGATCATTCGCAGCCAAGACAGTAACACCGACCAAGACACATCTAAAGTGAATAGTGATAATAAGCCCCTGATTTAATTACGCCGACATCTACTTCATTCAACAACAGAATCACAGTAGGATTTTACCAGCACTTCCGACAGCAAGGTACAAACTACTTACTTTGTTGGAAGAACTGGAACAAAGTGGCAAAAGACACCTTTAGGCTAAAACAATCGATTTCTTCGACGAGTGGCTTAAATGCATCTTCAGAGAAAGATTTCCGGAAATAAAATACCTACAAATACCCGAAGAGTTAACAAAAACAAGGGATAAACAAATAAAGTCATCGACTTTTGGTTTTCAAAAAGATGCAACGATCGTATCACACATGCAAAAAAAAAACAAAGTGATTGTACTTATGTCGATCTTGCATCATGATGCTAATATTAATATATCTATAGGCGAAAAACAGAAACCGGAAATAAACACATTTTATAATGTGACAGAAGTTAATGTTAATGTTGCTATGTTCTTCTTATAACGTTAGTCGCAATTAAAAAAAAAGGTTTTGACCATTTTTTACGGCCTACTAAATATGTCTGCAATAAATGCAAATATATTTCATAAGATAAATATCAACGTTGCTACAAAGCGTCGAGAATTCCTAAAGAATTTAGGCCTTACTCTAGTTCGTATGCATTTGTGCGACCAGAAATGCATCATTCAATTGCGAAAACTGATGCGGCAAAAACAACGCAATTTTTTAGAAAACCTTGTTGAGGAGCCACCTGCAAAAATACTGAATGTCAAGAAAGGGTTGCAAGACTGTCCTACCAAAAAAATTACAGAAAAGTAATAATACTTACCGGGACTGTAACAAATATATCTACAGTGAGCATGCAATGTCGCACTTTAGAGATTGCGAAGTTGTAAGCAGTAATACGACTGACTTATAAAACAAATCTGTAATATTATTCGTATTTTGATTAAATGTGATTTATATATATCCTATTAATTAAAATTTTAGAAAAAAGTTTATTTTTGGGTCAAGTTTTGTAACTTCAAGACAGAGTTGTCAATTTTGTTAGTATTTTACTCCAGTATTACAGAAAAAATAGTAAAAAGAAAGTTTTACATCAAGTTCTTTTCATTCATACATGACCACTTAAACTACAGACGTTTTATCCAATTATAACTATACATTATAACAAAAGTCTTTTATTTATTGAAATGATGACGATTTTATACGTGGGTCTCCTGGACCCAACCCTACTATCGTTGTAACATATTTTAACTGTGCTGACGCCGGGTTAATAAAAAAATAATTAAAGACACGATGGTTGTCATCGAAATCACTATTTATTATTGAGTCCTGCAGTTGTAATGATAAGACAAATTCATGTTATTGAGTGAATGCTACAGTGGGAGGCGACCAAGCAAAATAATAAGGTCATAAAGGAAGCTTAAAAATGTTTAAAAAAAGTCGAAGAGTACGTATCTCTCTAATAAGTAGTAAGTTGGTCCATTGAATAAACAAAAACTTTAAAAAGTTGAGAAGTTATATTTTGATAACCCAATAACGAACCACCACGAACGACGCGACGGCGGTGGCAGCGATTCTGACGTCAAGCTTGTATATTAATAAAAAATATAAGAAAAACCTACACAATAAGCTAAAACACCTAACGAAACCCTCAACCTTAATTTATGCCTTCATTAATTATTTTAGAGATGAATTTTACGATATCATCAATTGCTGCCCAAATTGTTAGATTCTTGTTATGATTAACGAGCGTTTCAAATTCCTTATTATTTTTTATACTAGAATAGACCAAACCCAGTAGAAGACGTTTATCTTTATTCAATATGATATGAATAAAGTCACATAAAAATATATTAAACTTATTAAACACTCCTATTGAACAATTTAATCAAACTTCAAATATATATATTGAAGCGTTGATAACCAGCACTCTACTTGGGGCGCGGTTTAGACTGGAGTCCCGCAAGGTGATGTTTTATCTCCTCTTCTTTCTACCACTTCCATGCCGACGATCGTCAGTTATACACACTAAGCAACGGATTTTCTTTTATTTATTAATAATATAAATATTGATATGGAACGTATATCAAACTGGTGTACATCTATTTCCTTAAAAGTAAATCCCTCAAAAACACAACTTATTTTCAAAAATGTACTTTGCGTATAAATTGGAAAAATGTTCTACATTGGTCAAATGGCCAAATGTTGCACTGTTTGATGACGCTATTATTCCTATTAATGGTAAAGTTAAAAACTTAGGAGTGATACTTGATAGATTATTATCCTGGATACCTCAAATTAACGAAGTTAGTAGAAAGATTTACCTTAAAACTGGATCGCTCCGACACCTTTCTAACTATTTACCTATTTCTACAAAAATTGCGACAATAGAATCTCTCCTTCCAATTCTTGACTATGCCGACGTGTCTTTTGTTACTTTTACCAAGGATCAGCTTAATAGGCTTGAACGTCTTCAATATATACGTTCTATCTATATACTGTTTATAAGAAAATAAGTGTAGTAATGGGTGTAACGTATGTGTTTATAGTAATTGAAATATGTATATAGTATTGTATGTATTTATATTAAACGAGCCTATGTTTCATTTTAATAATTTAATGTACACAATATATTAAACATTTTTATGTATATATATTTATAAATAAAAAAATTACATTTGTAAATATGTTTTTCCTCTGCCTTATCAAGGTTGCCTTGAAAAAATCGCTATCAGCGATAAGGCCGCGTTTTGCACTTATTTATAATTTACTTGTCCTGTTAGGCCCTATTAAATTCCTGTAACGTTCATTATTGTTATTATTCTTGTTTTATTTTAGTTGTTATTTGAAGAGCAATAAAGAATATTAGTATTAATCTATCTATCTTTGTATAATTTTCAGTAATTTGAATTAAATAGAAACACAAATTATAAATATTTATAAAAAAAACATAACATTGCTATGTTAACATATAAAAAATATTTTACATGTACAGACAGCGATCAGTTACAGTTTTATTATATGTATAAAGACAGATTTCTGGAGTACTTTAAATACATACATCTTTTGATACAGTGAAGAGTGTGTAATGAAAGTAAAAACTAAACGTTACTCAGAGTGACGCTCAATTTCTATGTATAAAAGTTTACATTAGCTACATTTTTTTTCGTGATGCGTGATGAACAACTATAAGACAAACAGATAAACAAAAAATATTAAAAGTGCTGAAAATGGATTTACATCCTGGTATTTTGTTTTTTATATTTTCAATATACAGAGATTACTTCTCTGCAGATTTATTTCATGTATGGAATAAGATTTGCATGACATTTATTACGTGATTGTCATAACTTTTTTATTTCTTAACCGATTTAGATGAAATAAACACTTAATGTTAAGTAAAGCATATTACAATATATTCCCGAAAACTAAATTCAAATTGGTTTAGTCGTTTCTGAGATCAGCGTTCACAAACATACAGACAAACAGACAAAATGAAAAACCATTGTTTTGGATTCTCTTGCTCTTATAAAAGCCCCCAGCATCATGATTTTTTTTTTATATTTTCCACGTGCAATTTTCGATCAGCAACAATTTTATTATATGTATAGATAAAAAAGTAACGTATGTTATTAACCATATGTACACCAAAATTAATTACAAGCTTTAAAGCGGTTTAAAGTGTTCATACAAATCACCCCTTATTTAAAACTCTCTAATATATGAATTTTATTAAAACAGACTGACCTATGTTTAATCTTGGATGATCATCTATATCAGGGGTGTCCAACCAGTCGATCGCGGCCGCTAGTCGAGTCGATTCCGGTGAGGCAAAAACTATTTAAAATTTTAAAGTTAAATTTAAAATCTTAAATTTAACTTTAAAATTTTATGCCCTAAAGGTCCCTTAGAATATCAGGAAGAACGTAATTCTTAAAAATAAATAAAGTAGATCTAACAGCGATTCGTCGGTAAAAAGTCGATCTTAGTTCTGATTAAGTTGGCCACCCCTGATCTATATTATTTCAAAATTCATCGAAATCGGTCAAGTGGTTTAGATTTTTGAAACGAACTTCCAACCTACATTTCAACCTTTTAGGGGTTGATTTTTTAAAAGAAAAAGTAACCTATGTTTAAACTTGTGTCTATAACTACTAGCTAATTAACAGATATTCACATGTACATAACATTTGTATTTAATAAATTTTTACAAAAACATCCAAATGCCATTGTTCGATCATATTCATCATGATGATCATGATCATGTTAATTCATGTTCACGTTGCCTCATGAATTGATAAAGTTAATATACGCTTCTTTAATAATGCAATAAGGGCACTGTACGTTTCAGTACTCGGCACACATCATACGATTGCACGATACAAATATGCAACAAAATGGCATTACGAAAATTGTTAATTACGTAAATGGAAATAAATTTAACTATTTTAAATTTCTAAATATTAACTAAATAATTAACGCATCTGATTTAAATTCGGAAAGCTATCTGTTTTGTTAAAAAATCGATCAAACGTTTGAATTCATTTAGTGGGGATGAACCGATAATTTCGCTAAGCTTTTTAACTATATTTAAAGGCGTTTGGAAAATACCTACTTTTAAGTTGGTATTGAAATTAATATACACACAAATGTATCACTTTCTTCAGAACTTATATTTGTCTTATAAACACCCGTCTCCGTCAGTTCTTTGACAATTTATTTCAAATATAAATAAAAATGACGACTAATGAGACAGTAAACTAAAATGCAAATATTATAATAATATATTAAATAATGCTAATGTAAATAATGACTTTGGTATTATTAAATACCTTTTATAAAGTTTGTTGAATATTTACACAAAAATTTAAAAAAATTAAAAAGACTTTAGTAAAGAACGTTCACAAACTGAACATTTATTCAAAACTATGTTTTGTTTTTATACAAGAAAATATGGTATTTTCACTAAAAAGCTTAGCATTTTCCTTAAATTATTGTTAATAGAACATATTTTTGAGAACAGTAAAGATATATTATTTATTATTTAATCCTATTATGTATTCTATTATTCCACTGAAATCTTTTCTTTCTAACAGTCTCAGCCATCTTGTAATTTACAGAGCGCCTCTGAAGCCAATTTTGTAAATCATTCAATAACATTCAATAATAAGTTACTACGTCGTTAGTCGGTTGGCGATCTAATTCAATTATATGTTTTAGCTATTTGGTATGTGGTAGTAACGTTGTAAGAAAATAAATATATTTTGAGACATTTCTATACGAAACGTGTTTATTTAACAAAAATTTAGTTAAAAATTAAAAAAAAACACCAATTCAAAAAGATGTCTAAAACAATAAAAATAATATTGTAGTGTACTTATTAAAGTCGTTGAATCGGAAGACTGTTTTAGACTTAGACTATACGATTTGATATCGTTATTTCGTTATTTGCCTTAGTAATTTACTTTCATTTCGACTGGTTCCTTTATTTAGTTTTTTTAAATTCTTATTTTTTTTTCTGCTTTTTAAAGTTATGTTACTGGTTTCTCTATAATACTAAATTTACCTATGAACACATAATTTTTTACTTTTAGAAAACTTTCAGATTAAAAAAAAAGCATCAAATCCTTCCACGCGTTTGGCTGCTACGATGTCACAGACAGACACACAGATACACAGGTCTAACTTATAACACCCCTCGTCAAAATCAAGATATATTTTGGATTTAACATTTGACATATAAATATTAATAATATTATTTAACTATTATTTATAATTCGTTTGAATGTTACTGAGATATTAAATAAAACTTGTATAAGCTTGATGATATAGCACAAACAACATTCAAGAGTTTTGGAAGAATGACATATAAATAAATAAAACAAAAGTATTCTTGTGACCAAACTCGTTTCCGTTTTCTGGAAGTTTTTAAATTTTTGGAACATTCAAAAATTTTTTTTTTTAAACAAATATCAAATGAAAAGGTGTTTTTTTTCATAATAAATATGAATTTAATATAATATATAAATTTTAGATGAAGTCTAAAATGTTTGCTTTCTTTATGACATTAAAACATAAATAATCGTATTTAAAACATTAATATAACCGGCTAATTGCTATTAAAGTACTGGTTCTTAAAAGTGTATTTTATTTTTATTTTAATTTTTTTTATATTTGTTGAAGATGTAACTATAACAGATGTAATGGTGACATCTATTAGGTTTTTATCGAAAATTCTTATCAACATTTTAAGCAAATCCGGCAAGGGTCAGGAAGAAGGACTGGAAGTCACAGAAGGCCCCCCCCCCAAATTGCCAACTCCTCGGTGTCCTGCGGTTTGTTAAAACTGCAGCCCGAGGCAGCGGCTATCGGGGTGACGTATGCCCATTGTTTGGGTCACGCCGCCGAGTCAATAAAACTCGGCGACCTAGGCCTAAATGACGGGCTCCGGATTCGGCGCTCAGCAGCAGGAGCAAGGCTTCTGGAGATACCTAAGGGTCAGAAGCTGGCCTGGTAAGACTTCGGACGGCGTTGGACGGTGTGTGCGATGCCGTTCAACCGGTAAATCGAGTGGCGGTGAGGCTAAAGGGTCTCGACAAAACCGTCCTAAAAGAGGATGTTTTCGATGCAATTTGCCGCATCACTGACTGCCCTGATGAGGCCCTCTACGTGGGGGAGAACCTTAGTGGTGGCTACGGGGACATGGGCGTCACCTTTGTTCGACTCCCCGTTGATGCGGCGAAAGCGCTCGTTAACGCCGGAAGTGTCCTGGTGGGCTGGAGCTCAGCAGGGTGGAACTGCTGGAGGCGCAGCCTCTGCGCTGCTACAGGTGCCTGACACCTGGACATGTGCGTGCGGCTTGCCCGTCTGTAATCAACCGCAGGGCAGCCTGTTTTGCGCTGCGTCAGGTCATACCCGAGCCACATGCACCGGAATGTTGCGGTGCGCGGTCTGTGTGGACCGAGGTCTCACAGCGTCCCACCTATTGGGGAGCCGAGTGTGCAAGGCTCCGCGAGTTCAAGGGGTAGCACATAGTGCAACTACCTCGAGCGCGGAGCGCAGCACGGAACCGGCTGGAGCTATGGTAACATAGTCTCATCCAGCTTCAGCGGGGGAGGGTGGGAAGGAGAAGGGTTTAGCCCGTCCCTTCCCAGCCGTAGGTCTAGTTTAGAGGGGGGGGGTGACCTCTCTCGCCATTGCACAGGTCTATGACGTAGGGGTACTCTGGTTGCCCAGGTTACCCTTATCAGGGGAGGGTTTCCGCCAAACCGTCGCGGTGAGTGCTTACGCGATCCCGTGGCGTTTCATTGTAGCTATGTGGGCAACCGTTGTTTTTTTTAGTGGGCTGCCTTAAAAATGGCAGCGTCTCCTATGTTGCCGGGTGCCGCACATACCACCCGGTCATCGCCCTACTGGCTGGTGTGACGATGCGGAAACGCATTTTTTCCAACAGAAGAAAAAAGGTACATATTATACTGCTTATGTAAGTACGGAATAACATTGAAAAGGTGTCATAAGCAAAATCAACTGAATATTTATATATAAAAATTACAGATTATTCTTTAATTTATAAACAGTACTGTTATTATTTATGTCAAAGCCACACGTTGTCATTTGGGAAACTTGGCCCGCGTAGGAGCAAAAGAAAGCTTTAACTTTATATGCTCATAACCACTTTTAAAACATTACACAAACAGACTCGCTGAGGGCAATTTTTAAAATTACCTTGTTTTATATTTAACGAGTAAGTCGAGTACATACATTTTTTTATTAAATTTAATATCTCTTAACAGAGAAATAACATATTGTTCTTAAAAAGAATACAAAAAAACTCTATAATCTAGCTAATAGTTATATGTTTTTCCTGGCACTTAAATTAAGATTAGATGAACTCTAAGAGTATAAAGGAAATATTTAATGATTTTGCACCTTAATATGTACACATCTATATATCCACATCATATTTTATTATGTAAATTTTTATTATTTACATATCTGCGCAACCACTACTTGAAATACTAAAATTTAAAAAAATAATTAAGCTGATCAAAGTGCGGACCTCTCTAAAACAACACTACGCTACCCAGATAATAAACGGAAAAATAAAGAATATTGCGGACTTTCCTTTCAAGATCCAATAATAAAGCATCCCGACGAGGACTACTTTTTTACATCTTTTAAAACAAGTGTGAAGGCAAGACTTGTGAACTTGAATAGCAGACTCGCAAGGTGATAATATTTATATCTTCTCTCTGTTAGAGAGACAAAGGACATGCGATTAGACACTTTTGATATTTTTGTTTTCTTTATTTGTTGGAATTATAAAAATATATTTTCTTTTAATCAATGGAAATATACCTTTGTAATTTCTTTTCTATTTTTTTTTCAACTCATAGGTACATTTGGTTTGGGTATTAAGCTAGCAAATCATCTAAAAATGAAAACTATACGGAATATAATTTATACCTAAACTTTTACCATAATCCGTAGAGCCACAACCAGTGAAGCTTGTGAATTTATGTGCATACGAGGACATTTATGATTTTAAATACGACCCATGTAAAAAAAAAAGTACTCTCATGATGATTTTTTTAGGACGTATATAATAACCATTTTATCCGAGAATGAGAAGTACATATAAAATTTTATGTAGGATGTATATTAAAAATATTAGTACATCTTATAAAAATATATTTTTAATTTTTCGATCTAGTAAATAAAACAAAGCAGCGCTTTGAAAAGTCAATCAATGATATTATAGTGATTGTCTTTTTAACCCTCAACTAAAAAGAGGGATGTTATAAGGTTGACCTGTCGATCTGTGTATCTGTGTATCTGTCTGTGATAAATTTGCGGCCAAACGTGGACGGATTTAAACGTGGAACGTCTAAGATTAGGTTCTTATGCAATAATTAGCTGTTCCCAGCGGCTTTGCCCGCGCTATATAGAAAAAAAAGCCTTGTTATGAAGGCCAATCGGTTTTTACACGTACTTACTCAGATAAAGTACTTTTTAGGGATAGCTGTTGCCCGTGATTGCATCCACGTAGACTGTAAAAAAAAATATATGACTTATGATCGTAGTCATTAAGAATCACGAGCAACCGTTTAATAAAGGCAGAAAATAAAATGCAAGTAAGTTAACAAGGCAAATAAAGAAATTACGATATCGAATCGTATAGTCTAAGTCCTCAATGATTAACTTCGTAAAATAGACACCATCGTCAACGTACGTACAACGATCTCCCGACGCAAAGACTTCAGTAAGTACATAATAAATATTATTATACTTTTTAGAAGTCTTTTTGTTTCAGGGATTTTTTAAATTTTTAATTTATTTAAAATTGTACATTTATATATCAACTAGCTATTGCCCGCAAGTCCGTCCACGTCATTATTGACAAACAATGTTTTTCTTTCTACAATATTTTTAACTTCTTTATATTTTTTTTTTTTTTTTTTAATAAAGTGTGTCCTATGTTACTTCTAATACCTCTTAAAGTATGTAAGTAAGTAGTTTTCGTCTGAAAGTGTAACAAATAAACTTATATTCGCATTTATAATATTAGTAGGAGATAATTATGTTTTATATTTTTATACTGATGTTATAACGGTTTCAATCCCCGGGTCGTTTATAATGTAATTAAAGACAAAGATATTATAATGAGATTGTTAACTTTGCTGATACATTGTTTAAATAAAAGAAAATAATCTCACAATCGCAGCGGATTAGGTTCTTAAAAGAATAAAGATTTATCCTTGATAAACAGAATACGACATTTTGGTTATAATTGTATAGTACTCGGAATTTGATTCACTCACTGATTAAATTATAAGTCAGCATATTATTGAACATTTTAAATGAAAATAAGATTTTTTTCTTATCAAGTAGTCAAAATTTTAATGCATAAATAATGACCTACATAATGTGTACATTTTTTTAATAATATTAAAATATATATTGTAATAAGAGTTAAGTAATTAAGTCATGTTCCCTAATACTATCGGAATATTACTGAAGAAATAATAATAAATGAAATCAAAACTGAACGTTCGTCTCTTAATGTGTACTCATTCATTGACTATTCCTTCATTAATTAAATATTATTCAGTGATAAGAGATCAGAACAATTTATTTTAGAGTGAGTAATTTTATGTAATTCAATTAAGAAAACAATATCACGTGTCAAGTTGAGAGGAAGTAACCTTAAAGTATGTGGTCCTCTCTGTGTATCCATACAGAGTAAAAGCCGAATCGCCAACTTATGATTCTCAGTTAATGATAATTGCCTCAATGTGGTTTGAAGTTGAGGGTATTGCTAAGCTGGGAGATCTATTGCTATAAATTGGAACATAAGTGTCAAGTTTAAAGATTTTTGTTTTGTAAAATCTTTTATTTAGGAGCGAAAACGCCGTATGAATAGTGATTGACGGTTTCACCTTTGAATATATTATCTATTTTTTTTAATTAGTTTTAATGATATCTCTGATTTAAAGTCCTCGTTACTAAATTATCTGAAATATTTAAATGTTTTAATGACTTGGAATTCTTATTGTTTAATAGAACTCCCACATGAATCTTAATAGTATATTGACTTGTGGTTCGAAAAAAACATTTATAAAATATTATATATATTTTTATTAAAGTAGGCAATTTTATAAAATATAGAGATGTGTGAAAGTGTAATCGTAAGGGAATATTACAATTAGCAAAAATAGGTGGTTTTAATTTTCAAAGCTTTTGCAATTTTAGTAAGAAGCATGATTTGTGTTCACGAAGTGTTTTTATGTAAATGTTAGCTTTCCATTAAAACTTCTGAAGTCTTTCTTCAAATGTATGAGAATATACTTTGATCTTTATTATGAGGTAAAGTTAATTTAAATGAATGATAATATATATGTAAGCCGTAGACGAAGTCGCAAGAGTTAATTTGTATTAGATAATAAATACCTTTGTAACATTTAAACATTATTTGGATATCATGATACAATATTAATGGCATAAGTTATTGACAGATCTCTCAGTCCTCTGTCATACTATAAATGAAGAGGGTTGATACAGACTTATTAAGTATGCAAATGTATCTTTTACAAATAGATGAAAATGCCAGTCACATTGGCATGAGATTTATATTTAACGACATATTGTATATTTTTTAAGAAATGATTTGATTTTATTATAATATAAATATCATATAAATATCACTTGTAATCAAGCTATGAAAAATATTTTAAATTTCCATGATATTACATTTTGTATGTTTGTTGTTTATATCATTGTTATATTATATACAAAATGAAGCTTTTTTTTAGAAGTAATTTTCTATCCCATAAAACTCGAAATTAGTTGGAAAGCATTTTGAAGCTAAGAGACTTAAAACAAATTGCTTCACGAAACGTTGCCTCGTAATAGAGCTAGTAGATTATAATACATAGAAAGAAAGAGTTAAACTCGCAAATTCATTTAAACAATTACTGGTTCATCAATAACCTCTGATAAAGAAATAAATGAGGATTAACATTCTCAACTTATTTAATAGAACCTTATGTAGTAAGTGTTTATAAGGAACTATTGTATTTAAATACTTATGTATTTTTTTTTATTTACACAGATTCAAAATGTTCTGTAAGATAAATTAAATAGTAGGTATCCCATATAATCATAGGGAAAAGTATATTTTTATGGAACACTTAAGTTTATATGAGGTGTTTTTGACATCAATTTTCTTAATTATATAATATAGTTAAAATGATAACATTAATTTTAAATATAGTTTAAAAATGTTTTTTTTACTTTTTTGTTCATTTAAAATCAAATTTATTTACTTTTTTTTTTAAAGTTAATTAAAGCAATATAGATACAATAAATTTAGAGCTCTATCATTTTTACACTAAATGAATTAATATACATTGAAGTATGTATGTAAATATCATAATAATACATGTATTTATAACATTTAATACAAGTATGATATATATATTTGTGTGGCTTATATAATTTATTTAACATTATTCCTACCTTTAGTTTAGTATAGCTGATTTGATTGATCGTTATATAATAATAATAACTAGGGAATTAGGTATGCACCTGGGGCTCCTTCAATATTTATTTTAATGTATTCATTTATTTTAGGTATATGGTTTAAAAAAAAATATGGTACAAAACCACAGGTTTTCTCTCGTTAGCTTTTTCAGGATAGTGACAAATAACTTTTCGAGCTTCTAGTAGCTTTGAGAATGAAAAAATGTTTTGTTTAAAATTTCCAAATAAAAAATTACACTTAAATAAAAAAATATTATAACTTATTAGTTTGCTGATACGTAAATATAAACAAAAATAATAATAACTAATAAATATTTAAATTTTGAGTAAATATGTATTACATTACTAGGTAAGGTAGGGTACCTTTACTTGAAATATGTAGCAATAAAATATAAATTCTCACTTACTCACTATGTGTAGAAAGCAGTAGTTTTTCTAATATTAAAGTAATTATTTTATTATTTTTGTGAACACCCTTAATAAAATTAAAAAATTAATAAACCTTCATAATTTTTTGTGTAAACATCCTTTATAAAATTAAAAAAATTAAAAAAAAAATGCGTCAGGGGACCGTTTAATAAAGGAAGAAATTAAAATGCAAGTAAATTACCGAGACAAAAAAAAAATTACTATATTGAATCGTATAGTGTAAGCCCTCAATGATTAACTTTGTAAAATGGACACCATCCTCAACGTACGTACAAAGACTTCAATAAGTACATAATAATATTATTTTTTCTTTTTAGATGTCTTTTGTATCGGGGTTTTATTTATTTATTTTTTTTATGCTTTTTCAATTTATGTTACTGGTTTCTTAATTGTACTAAATGAACCTACAAATACACAAATTTTCAGTTGTTTAAGTATTTCTATAAATATATCCCAATATTATAAAGAGGAAAAAATTGTTCGTTTTTTGAATTGAATAGGCTCCGAAACTACTGGCCCGATTTAAAAAAGGTTTTTAGCACTAGAATCCAACATTATCCCTGATGAAAAAAGGCTATTTACAATCATCATCATCAATACCATCACTAATATTATAAAGAGGAATAATTTGATTTTTAAGGGGAATGATTTGATTGTTTGTTTTTTGAATTCAATAGGCTCCAAAACTACTGGACCGATTTAATAAAATATTTTACCTTTAGAATCCTACGTTATCCCTCTGATAAACATAGGTTATATTTAATATGAAAAATAATAAGGACCCGCGTGAAAATTTCTACAATGTAATAAATTATAAATGTATTAAGTAACATGATTCAAAACTTTTTATATAGGTAGGTATATACGAATATTGATAAATATAAACATTTAGTGTTAAAATGATTTACAATCACTAATATAGGGGAGGAGGAGGGGATCTACGATCTACTACGATCATAAGCCATATAAATATATTTTTACAGTCTACGTAGATGTAGTCACGGGCAACAGCTATTAGGGATGAGAATTAGGGAAATTAAGTACCTGAGTAAATAAGTGTAAAAACTTTTTGGCCTACATAACAAGGCTTTTTTTCTATATAGCGCGGGCGAAGCCTTTGGGAACAACTAAGTATTGCATAAGAACCTTTTACCAATAAAACGTCAATATTTTGGGGACGACTAATTTTATTTTGAACAATCATAGCTAAGAACCATCTCGACAACCATAGCTTTCGATTTAGAAAAACCGCATTCAAATCCGTCCACGCGTTTGGTCGCTACATTGGCACAGATAGACACACAGATACACAGATCGATAGGTCAAACTTATAACACCCCTCTTTTTAGCCGGGGGATTAAAAATGCTGAAAAAAATCAACAATTCGACTGCCGCAACGAACAGTATCGAATCCACAAATCACTAACTTACAGCTACAACGGTTTAAAGTTGTATTTTGATCTCTAATCATAAATTATAATAATATTATAGAAGTTATACCCAAATAAGATATATAATTTTAAGTGTTTTCTTTTGCTTACACTCGAATTTAGAATTTAATTTGTATTTTATATATTTTTTATTTTCGACGATGTAGCTTGTCGATAGAAATTGCAATTTAATCGAAAGTGGCAGATTCGATCGTATTGCGGCTTGAGAAAAAAAAATTAAATATTGAATCTACCAGTTCCGATACTATTCTATGACAATCTATGTAAGAAATACCAAACTATTAACAATTCGATACTTAGTTATTTAGTAGTAGTTATTAGTAATTTATTTATTTATTTACCTTGTTGTTGTTTGTTGAAGAGGGAAGGGGTACCAAAATCAAAACCTGAGTTTATTGCTTGAATTAATAATAATATTTACTAAAATGAAATAAAAAATAATCATTATTAGCATGAGATCCATTACAAGTACCTAACATTAAAGGACATACTTATACACCTACTGAACCAAATTATTCATCACAGAATGAAATCACACATGTCTAAATTATCGATATTTTGTACTTTACCCTGAGATCATTAAGTATTATTAAATAAATTAAACAATCTTCTAATGTAACCTACAGTAACTTAGTATTACGATTATTATTAGTCAGTCTCGTTTACTAAACCTTTCATAAAAAAAATCTGAGTAAGTATAATAAAATTATAAAAATAAAAATTATAATCCCTAATTCTTCTCAAACAAACTTCTCACAAAAACTTATATACTAATAAAACTCAACATTATTTAAACCACATAATAAAACAGAATCAGATTCATCATAATTTTTAATCATCTTCATCACTCTCCGAAACATTTAGAATTTGACTCCTTTTAAGGTTTTTAAAAAAGTCATGGTATTGCCTGGGTATATGTCCTGCTTCACAAAGACTCATTAAATCTTTATATTTGGCTTCCGGAACTGGCAAACTATCGGAATACAGTAGCTTCAATGCGTCGTAACCGGTTGTTTTCCGGTTGCGACGTGTTTTGAACTAAGGTATTTAACCTTAAGTGTTCAAAATTTAAATCATACTTGTATTAAATAATGTCAGGTTCGGATCTCTTCACACAGATTTCCTTAATATTATTGCATTTGACGTCTTGATTTAAAGTGTTTTTCTTGAAATTTCTGTTTTGCAACAGGTCTTTTAAATCATATAACATATCTCGAGAAACTTCAATGACGTTATATGGCTCACCATTCGTTTTTTCCCAACGAACCAAAGCATACCATTAATCAGGAGTGTATATTATTTTGCCCTTTGCAGATCTTTCTATTAAGGCACGTACACTGTCAGCTTTTTGTTGAGTATGACCGGACTCCAGAAATCTGTGAGTGATATCTATACTATATTTCTTACTTGCGTATATGTAAAGACTGTATACTACTCTATTGCGATTTTGTCCATTATAATTGTCCGACCATAACCTTATATCTTGTGTACCTCTAAGCACCTTTTTTTCAATAAAATCTTACAAACAACTTCCCAACTCGTTTGCTCCTCGTTTACCAACATTTTGTGGCCATAAATAGCAAAAAGCCTCTTTAATTCCAGCGTCGAAAACAGTAAAATGCATCAATGATATTTATTTTTTACAATAAAAAAGTGACACTTCACCTGAAAGGCAGTTTAGCAATTTCTGAAAATCAAAGGTCGCGCATACTATTTTAGACGAACTTTGAATGGCGTCTTCTTTATCCCTTGTCTTATATTTTCTTGCAATTTCCTTATTTAAAATATGTGTGTTATATTGTGCTAGGATCTATTCTTCAGAGGGGTTGATTTTGTTGGAAAATGCGTGACACTTCTCGCACAAATCTTTTTTCGGGATAAAAAATGCAATGTTCATGTGATCATTTACAATGTTTCGATATTGTCTTTCGGTCTCAGCTTTATTATTATATTTAGATATTTCTGACCAATCCTTGTACATTAAAAACATCTTACTAAAAATCAGCTGATTCGTCGTGTTTTGTTCATTTGGAGTGTCTACGGGGTCTTCAGTCAGTGGTGATCCGAAATTAAGAGATGATGGCATTGGTGTTTCTTCTTCACAGTCCAATATAACATTGCTGGAATCAGTTGGGCTCTCATTAGTCATAACTATGGCTTGTGGACTAGGCAATACCATAATATTATCGTCATAAATGCCGTATAATATCCTCTATTCTTCTTCGATGTAGTCGATGTCACGTACAGGTGATTCTTAAATAAAAAAAACCTAATTTAACATCTTTCTTTAATAATAAGATCAAAAAAAGAGCTAAAAATAAACTGTGAACAAACGAATCTGCTAATGAATTAGGTATCCAGCGTAGAACAATATAGTATCTGGTAGATTCGACAAAAATGTTTCCAAGTATACTATCGAAAGTACCATATTCGATAATTTGTCTTACTTATAATGTACACGTATACCATCGAAAGTGGCACTTTCGATGTTTGTCAAACGCACATGAACTTATAACACTATCGATTCTACCACATTCGATGGTATAACTTGTTAATCTTCATATTAAGGAAAATAAAAAGGAAATAGAAGGAAAATTATTGATGATAGTTAAAAAATCAAACTACTAGCTATACAACAGCATTTATTTTCGATGTTTGTTCAGTTACCGGGATGATAAACATCTTTTTCTTTGGGTGAGGCTTCACAACTCTCACGTTGTTCTCCTTTTTTCACTATATTAACCATATATTTACCTCGACTATTAATTTTCGAACTTAGAATAAGAAATAACAAAATACTAGAAAAGTAGCTATGAAATAAAACAACTTAAAATTATATAAAACTAATACGTACTACTTCACTTACATCGCGGCGAAGACTAACGAGTCTGGCAGTTACGGAGTGGGCGCGCGTATCGACACGTATGAAAACTATCGAACGTGTAACATTCGATGATGTTGGCCTCTCAAACGGTAAAGTTTCGATTGTATTCGACTCAAAACTTGTTTATATTTTTTCCTTTTTTTCTTTTGTTTCTGATACTATGATTTAAATAGTATCGATTAGTATAATAAAAGAAAAAAGGTTTTTTTTTAGAATCGATACTGTTCGTTGCGGCAGTCGAATTGTTAATATAATTTTGAAATTAATATATGTACAATATTATAAAGCACTTAAAATATTCAGCTAATAAATAAATATTTCAATTTTGTCTATAACTTTTAGTGAATAAACATATACAAATTTAACTCATTTATTTTAGCGGTCTTTGGATCAATCAATCATAAAAGGAAATTTGCTAATTTTTTATAAAATATATTTTATAACACGGATTTTGTCTTCCATAAAATAAATTACAAGTTAAACATAAAAGAAACGAATGTATTAGAAATAGTAAAATAAATATTCATTATGTTACTATAGTACCTTATTCTTAGTGTTTGCATTAAACAATATTTATATTTATATATTTTTTTAGTTGCTATTATTTTGGTAAATAAATCTTACTGGTAATATAGATTAATAAAGATGTTTAAAAACGTTTTAGTTTTATAATAAAAAAAATAATACAACAACATGTTAACTGTAGAATTTTACACCTATAAAGTACCAGCAGACAAAACTTGAACATTAAATTCTCTCGCAACTAAGTATCGTTCAATATACATCAACTAATATTGTGGCCCTATTTAAGGACATTTATCTTCATTTAAAAATAATGTTGGCCTTATTAAGTTCGCTGCAGATATAAATTTGATTATTTTGAGAAAGAAAATGAAAATAATAATTACAAACATTACAATTGAAGAGCAGAAAATATATAATTGTATGATAAAAGTATTTAATCCATTTTGATCAAAAAACTTTATTAAGACATCAGTCATAAAAAAGGCTTATATAAAATTAGTAATGAAAACTATAGATTTATCAAATTTAAATAAAACTACAATCTAAAACAGTAAACAACTCAGTTGTGGCTAGAGTGCATAACTTCAGCGCTGGTTTTCAGTAGCCGCAGTGCCGTGACGTAACAAACAGTGATGATCCCTCGATATAACTTAATAACAGTATCATTATGAGTCGTATAACTGAATATGAAGTCTGCTATTAGCAAATAAAAAAAATAGAAAAATACATAAATACGTAGAAGGTACGTACTAACACAACAAAATAAATTTGTAGCTATGTTTATAATATAAAGAGACATAGACTAGACTGCCTCGTTGACGCAGTCACAACTAACCACCAAGCTCACTGTTAGTGTTTAGTGTCAGAGTCTAGATAAAATTAAAAATCATATCCACAAAACAATTCATATAAGTTTAAATGATGCAATTCTAACGTTGTTTTATTTATCTAAGCCTAAGTTTTTTAGTTCCAGCTGGAAAATAATAGAATAATTATTCAATAATATTTAATTTTAAATATTATTCAACATCAAGCATGCTACATTGCTTATGGCACACTACTAAATATATAACATCCTTACGATAGTTCAAAACATCAAGAGCACTTCAACACCGAAACAATGTACTTAACTACGCATTAATTCCATGCTTCTTCTTCAAGAGGGTAAACATTGGTCGCATTCGCGTCTAGTTAATATGTTATAAGAGAACTCAGTTCTTAAAAAACCAAAAAACCAAATTTATGTATGAAAACAGACATATATCCATTAATATTATGTTATAACTAATTATGTTATAACTAAGATTTATGTTATACTTAAATAGAACATTTTTTACTGCAAGACACAAACCTTATTTTACTTTTTTCGCCTAGTGTAAATATAAAATACAGCTGCAGCAAAACAGCTTATTCATAATATGAATAATCTTACAATAGAAATAATGGAATTATTAAACACTTTTTCATATTTATTGATTTCTATGACTTACTATTTTTAGCTCCCGACCCAATAAGAGGGATGGTAGAAATAAAAGCAGTCGTATCGAAGATATTGAGATTTTATTAGTGCTGGTGAAAGGTTTTTATGAAATATTAATAAGTAAAAACCTAAACAAGTGAATGTTAGTGTGTTCGTAGGTTTATTCGTTCATTTAGTACAATATAGAAACCGGTAGCGTAACTTTAAAAAGTAGAAAAACAAAATAAGTTAAAAATTAAAAAAAACCACCGTTACTAAAACACTTCTAAAAAGAATAAAAATAATATTATTATATATCTACTTATAGAAGTCGTTGCGTCTTAAAATTTGAAATGCAGATTAGTTACCAAGGCAAATAAAGAAATTACGACATCGAATCGTATAATCCTCAATAATTAGTTCCAAAAACTTAATAAAATAGACACCAAGTGCAACGATCC
The DNA here is from genome assembly GCA_959347405.1 of Napeogenes sylphis. Classification (NCBI taxonomy): domain Eukaryota; kingdom Metazoa; phylum Arthropoda; class Insecta; order Lepidoptera; family Nymphalidae; genus Napeogenes; species Napeogenes sylphis. Next base: position 17,290,331 of record OY365777.1, on the reverse strand, counting down.
CCTAGAATTTTAACGTATCAATTCAATATTAAAAATAATATACAATAAGAAATATCGTATTCGGTTATATTCAGAAAAGTGGTCAAGAATTGTTCATTTTTCCTATTATTAAAAAAATTGTAATTAGTCAAGGTAAATATTATTGTTATAGTACTTTCGAAATCTTAAGTGTAATCCATATAATATGATGAATATTTGGTACATTAATTATGCGATTCATTTATATTTTTCAAACAAAAAGCTATAAATCAATAAAATAAATAAAGTCTTTTCATTAAACTTATGAGACAAGTGAACCTTTTAATACTTGTGATGTCTCTCTTTACGTTAGATATTTTCTGGTAGTTATATTTTTAGTTACATTTTCCAGATAAATGGATGCACAAATTATTCCTAATTTTTAACTAAACATAAGACTACATTTTTAAAGAAAGGTACCATTCATGCAATACTTATATCTGAGAGCAGACTAAATCGATTATTAATCTCTGCGCTTTACCAGATAAAAATACCGAATAGAAATAATCGTCCAGAGGTAAAGCGTTCGCTTTAAATAAAAAAAATACATAACTTCTACTTCTTGATAGTCCATCTCTTCATAACTAGTTCGGCTATTTAATAATATGTCATGGCATTATTCTCGATTATGTACATTTATATGGAAAAAGTACAAAGTTTATTTTACATATAACAACATAATTCTTTAATTAAATTTTAATTGAAAATGCAGTAATTGGATTTTGTAAATGTAAATCACAAATCTTTTTCATTGCGGACATGTTTCAATCTATGCATCAGTTAAATTGAAACATGTCCGCAGATGGTGTTTGCAAATGTGACTGAAGTTGTCGTTTTACGGAAATTTCGTATGCGATAGCGTTCTGTCGCAATTATTTTGAATCCAGAACTAAATTTTCAGCTCATGAATAACTCATACTGCAATTGATTTTCGCAAAAACACCTGTAATTTATTATATTCTCACATAATATAATAAGTTACAGGTATAAAAATATAATAGGTACAACACTGAGGGCGCTGATAGTGACAGTTTTTTTCTTGCTCGATAAAAATAATTGATAAATCCTTCTAAACTTTCGTAAATAGACGTTTGTGATATTAAATGATAATTTGTTGAGTGCTTTAATATTCAAGATAATAGTTTTTATGTGTTACAGTGATAACATATCAAGGATTGTTTTGTGTAACAGTCAGCTGTTCATATACCCCCGTAATTTACTCTTGAATTATCCGAGTTGAAATTTAGTTCCAGGGCCTTATATAAAATAAATCACAGGGTTTTGTATGTGTATAAATTTAATAAACTAAATACACAGGATCTTTTCTTTTCTTTGTAGGTCTTTGTAGCACCTACAGAGTTTATTTATTAATAAATCCCTAATTGCAAAGGGAGCCATCTATTGTCCTATTCCAATATCTTTACACCGATATTGACTACATAGATAGGACTTACAAGTACAATCATTGCGGAAAAATTTTAAGCGCAACAGAGGGCGCTAAGTGCTCAAAGTGCTTTCATCTTTACCATCGGCTTTGTTTGAACATAAGTCCAGATACTCGGATATTTGCTAAGTCTCAATGTCAAGAATGTAAGGGAGTTAAGATCACAAAACTTTGCACCCCAGTCAAGCCATCTGAAGACAGTCCCTCTTTCGCCGTCGAGGATACAAGTAATGATAATTTGAATATAATATAATGAAAATAACTCTACTCTTATATATGAAATACGTAAGTTAAGACAGGATGGAAGGAGATGGCTACGGTTTCCAAAGAAATGTATTCATTTAAAGAAGAGCTATTAGTCTTAATAATACTGTAGACAATTTGAATAAGCGAACTAATTCCTTAGAAAGTAGATTAACCCAATTAGAAACATTAAAAGAAAAGGGCAAGAACGGGCCCGGTTCTTCAGCTGACCTTATTTCAAATTTAAGATCAGAATTAAACGACAGAGATCAAATTTTTCTTCGTAATGATATTGAACTCTGATCTTCTAGAAAAACTAGGAGAAAATATTATAAATATCGTGCATTTTCGCCCCGTTGCATTGGTAGAGTGGTTAGTGCAGACGCCTAACGTGTCACGGCGCAATGGGGCTCGGGTTCTATTCCCGGTGGAGACAGGCATTTATGTGAAGAGCATAGATGTCTGTGTTTCTGGGTTTGGTCGTTTATTAAATATATTCTCAGTATTTATATGTGTATTTCTATGTATTTGTATCGCTGTCTAACACCCTTAACACAGGCAAATAATTTGCTTACTTAGGGGTTAGATCAATGTGTGTAATTTGTCCTGATATTATTATTATTATTATTATTATTTAATTGGTACTAAGATCGGCGTAGATATTGATAGCAGGGATATTGTGAGAGCCGTGCGTACGGGTTCGAGACAACTGCAAGGCGACAAGCCACACAAAATTGTTATCCAGCTGGGACGTTGGAGCGTACGGGATGACGTTCTGCGTGCTGCTCGGGTACGACGCAATGTTGATTCCACGGTTATACTGAATGTTAAGGCCTGGCGGTTTTATATCAACGAGCATCTTACTTCAATTAACCGTCATCTTCTTTATAAAGCGCGAGAAGAGGGGGCTAGCGTTTCCATTTGAGTCGTAAGAGTTTTGATTTGAAAATGGTACCATTTGAAATGGGGTTGGTCTCCCCTTTTTTTTAATACTATTCCCAGCCGGAGAAAATGCGTAGTTTCTTTTTTATTTGTTTTTTTGTGTGAAATAAACTTACCGTGTTTTCACCAATATTAGCACAAAAACACAATGTTTAACACAAGAACACAAGAACACTTCACATCTATGCAATATGTTTATCAATTATTTATATGATATTATCAATTTTTCATTTTAATTTAACAAGAAAAACACAATTCGTAACAACTTTGTTGTTTTAGATTCCCTAATGTTAAATGGCGGCAACTTGACATATGACGTTTGTGATTTAAAATGCTTTTTGAAATAATTTTATATTTATATTACTTTTTTTGTCAAAACTGACTCTGTTAACCCCGATTCCACGTAGAGTACACTGTCCTACCCCTAGAGTGTTTTTGTAAATCCAGAGGCGCGGAAGGAGGGCAGCCCCCACCCGCCGTAACACTGTGTTGTCTTGGGTTTCAGTTCCTTGTTACGCAAGGGTGAAGGGGCTGGCCATCCTGAAGCGCCGGAGACGTCACAGAAGTCTTAATTACTTACATTTTAGGTTAGTTTTTGAGAAAATTCAAATCGAAATATCTCCAAAACTAAACATTTTCTCACAATAAAAATGGTGTCAGGGGATAGGGCTTCGACCCCTCTTTTCTCCCTATCCCCCTCTCCCTTCGATTCTAACGACTCAATTGGAAAGTGTTACCGAAGAAGGTAAAATTAAGAGCTGGCGGTACGTTTGGACCAAAGGTGGTAAGATTTTTGCAAGATAGGCCCTTGATACTACAGTTTACCGCATACGTTCGGAATGTATTATTGCTCGGGTTTTTTCTGGTCATTCTATTTAGTCTATTTTATATTTCAATGTTATTTCTTAGGATTAAGTTAGTTTTTAAATGCATTTGTTATACTTTTGTAAACCTCATATTAGTATTTTTTACTTTATTATATAGAATGTGACCTTCATATTGGCCATCCGTGTTTATCAAGATTTTTTGTTAAATAATACACTATGCTACTTTTTTATATAAGACATAATATTAATATGTATATATTTTAATATTTAGTAATACATCAAATTATCATACTATTTATATTAATACTCAAATTTAATCATCGTTATTGATAAAACATACAATCATACATCATTAATAAAACAAATCTACAATCTTCAACAATAGACTTATAAAAAAACAATACCAGGAATCCATGGAATGCTAAGAAACTTCGTCTCGTCTATGAAAAATAAATATGTAAGTAAATGTTTTGAATTAAGATTATAAATATTCTACCTCGCTTTGTTAACCATCCCCGGTTTTTTGAGGCAAACTTAACCTTTCTCTCCAGATGACCTCGAAAATGATAATTGCTGGATTTATTCAGGTTCAGTACTCCGATAGTTGACGATTCGATATTTACATACGTAAAATAATTCTACTTTTAAAACTTCCACTAAAGTGCATTTCTTGTGATTAAACTTCAAGAACCATGATGATTATTAAAATTATATTTACCCGGCCACGTTCACGTAAATTAACCGGACTTTTGCCCGACTAGTTTCGAACCTATTCAGACTTAAACGTGATTTACCACGCTGCCATGCTTCGATCTCATGAATAAGCCATAGTCGGGTAAATATATGTTTATTAATTAAATCTATTTTATTTTATGGTTATGTCGCGGTGTGTTTATAAAATATGTAATACAATAAAACAATTCGAAATCCAATTATGAAATCGAAGTCTACATTTCCTATTAATTATTATGTCAATTGCGTACAGTTGGATGAACAATTTACAAATTGTTAGATATCTATCTATCTCAGGATATACTGTTATTTTTACCGACAAATAGTTTTTTGTATACATGTCATTTATGTAGTACATATTTTGATGATAAATATGAAAAAAACTGAACTTTTACTAAACAGCTATATGTTACGAAACTTTTCTTTTTTTATTAATAACTGAAGTGTATAATTAATAGCAAAAAAAAAAACTTTCCAAATATTTTATATTTATTTAAAGCTTCAGTTAAGCTTGTCACCTTGGATGATATTTTTTTAAACCAAAATAATTTTAATGAAGTGGTAATTAACCAAAAATCATAAAAGTAGCTATTAAAAATAAATTAATATATTTCATTAATTATATACATTTTTTATAAATAGCCAACCAATAAATCCAATCATTGTGAACGTGAAGTAAAACTCGTCTAATTCTCAAATCTTTTCTATGTAATGTATATTATGTCTTTCTTTCTCAAACATTAAAAAATATATGAAGAAAATCATATGTTGCTTAAGATCGAAGATTAACCACATAGGTAGTTATTAAAGTTGCATTTTAATTTGCTCGCTACTTCAGTTTAATATTTAGAGTGCAGCTAAGACACAAAATAACGTCTCGTATGATAAAGTTAACAACAAACTGCAAAACTTTGCTATTAATATTGATGACGTCCCCGTCAAGTCAATCTTTGTTTAAAGTTGGATCATGGGAGATTTAATTATGTAATAAAAAATGAGATTTTTAAACAATTTATATTGTTCAAGGAAATTAGTTGTTTTTCACGTATGTACATTGTTAGGTATATGGTTAGTTATAAAGACAGATCACACACCATTCTATTAATTTGAAAATTGCTATCACTATATTTTGTAAGGCGGACATAGATTATAAAATTCCATACATATATGTGAAAGAAACCGTAACTACAAAAAAAAACTTTAAACCTTCATAGTACCTACGTTCAATGCAATCAGTCACAGAAAATGTAATTAAAATAAAAAAAAAATTGACTCTGTCTCTTGACGAATATGTCATATGTCGTCGTTTCTTCTAAACTGAACAAATGAACGATTTCCTTTCCGTAGACCATGATGTCTCTAAGCTGAAAGATTATATTCTACGTTTATCTCAAATATTTTGTTTGAGATAAACGTAGAATATAATCTTTCAGCTTAGAGACATCATGGTCTACGGAAAGGAAATCGTTCATTTGTTCAGTTTAGAAGAAACGACGACATATGACATATTCGTCAAGAGACAGAGTCAATTTTTTTTTATTTTAATTACATTTTCTGTGACTGATTGCATTGAACGTAGGTACTATGAAGGTTTAAAGTTTTTTTTTGTAGTTACGGTTTCTTTCACATATATGTATGGAATTTTATAATCTATGTCCGCCTTACAAAATATAGTGATAGCAATTTTCAAATTAATAGAATGGTGTGTGATCTGTCTTTATAACTAACCATATACCTAACAATGTACATACGTGAAAAACAACTAATTTCCTTGAACAATATAAATTGTTTAAAAATCTCATTTTTTATTACATAATTAAATCTCCCATGATCCAACTTTAAACAAAGATTGACTTGACGGGGACGTCATCAATATTAATAGCAAAGTTTTGCAGTTTGTTGTTAACTTTATCATACGAGACGTTATTTTGTGTCTTAGCTGCACTCTAAATATTAAACTGAAGTAGCGAGCAAATTAAAATGCAACTTTAATAACTACCTATGTGGTTAATCTTCGATCTTAAGCAACATATGATTTTCTTCATATATTTTTTAATGTTTGAGAAAGAAAGACATAATATACATTACATAGAAAAGATTTGAGAATTAGACGAGTTTTACTTCACGTTCACAATGATTGGATTTATTGGTTGGCTATTTATAAAAAATGTATATAATTAATGAAATATATTAATTTATTTTTAATAGCTACTTTTATGATTTTTGGTTAATTACCACTTCATTAAAATTATTTTGGTTTAAAAAAATATCATCCAAGGTGACAAGCTTAACTGAAGCTTTAAATAAATATAAAATATTTGGAAAGTTTTTTTTTTGCTATTAATTATACACTTCAGTTATTAATAAAAAAAGAAAAGTTTCGTAACATATAGCTGTTTAGTAAAAGTTCAGTTTTTTTCATATTTATCATCAAAATATGTACTACATAAATGACATGTATACAAAAAACTATTTGTCGGTAAAAATAACAGTATATCCTGAGATAGATAGATATCTAACAATTTGTAAATTGTTCATCCAACTGTACGCAATTGACATAATAATTAATAGGAAATGTAGACTTCGATTTCATAATTGGATTTCGAATTGTTTTATTGTATTACATATTTTATAAACACACCGCGACATAACCATAAAATAAAATAGATTTAATTAATAAACATATATTTACCCGACTATGGCTTATTCATGAGATCGAAGCATGGCAGCGTGGTAAATCACGTTTAAGTCTGAATAGGTTCGAAACTAGTCGGGCAAAAGTCCGGTTAATTTACGTGAACGTGGCCGGGTAAATATAATTTTAATAATCATCATGGTTCTTGAAGTTTAATCACAAGAAATGCACTTTAGTGGAAGTTTTAAAAGTAGAATTATTTTACGTATGTAAATATCGAATCGTCAACTATCGGAGTACTGAACCTGAATAAATCCAGCAATTATCATTTTCGAGGTCATCTGGAGAGAAAGGTTAAGTTTGCCTCAAAAAACCGGGGATGGTTAACAAAGCGAGGTAGAATATTTATAATCTTAATTCAAAACATTTACTTACATATTTATTTTTCATAGACGAGACGAAGTTTCTTAGCATTCCATGGATTCCTGGTATTGTTTTTTTATAAGTCTATTGTTGAAGATTGTAGATTTGTTTTATTAATGATGTATGATTGTATGTTTTATCAATAACGATGATTAAATTTGAGTATTAATATAAATAGTATGATAATTTGATGTATTACTAAATATTAAAATATATACATATTAATATTATGTCTTATATAAAAAAGTAGCATAGTGTATTATTTAACAAAAAATCTTGATAAACACGGATGGCCAATATGAAGGTCACATTCTATATAATAAAGTAAAAAATACTAATATGAGGTTTACAAAAGTATAACAAATGCATTTAAAAACTAACTTAATCCTAAGAAATAACATTGAAATATAAAATAGACTAAATAGAATGACCAGAAAAAACCCGAGCAATAATACATTCCGAACGTATGCGGTAAACTGTAGTATCAAGGGCCTATCTTGCAAAAATCTTACCACCTTTGGTCCAAACGTACCGCCAGCTCTTAATTTTACCTTCTTCGGTAACACTTTCCAATTGAGTCGTTAGAATCGAAGGGAGAGGGGGATAGGGAGAAAAGAGGGGTCGAAGCCCTATCCCCTGACACCATTTTTATTGTGAGAAAATGTTTAGTTTTGGAGATATTTCGATTTGAATTTTCTCAAAAACTAACCTAAAATGTAAGTAATTAAGACTTCTGTGACGTCTCCGGCGCTTCAGGATGGCCAGCCCCTTCACCCTTGCGTAACAAGGAACTGAAACCCAAGACAACACAGTGTTACGGCGGGTGGGGGCTGCCCTCCTTCCGCGCCTCTGGATTTACAAAAACACTCTAGGGGTAGGACAGTGTACTCTACGTGGAATCGGGGTTAACAGAGTCAGTTTTGACAAAAAAAGTAATATAAATATAAAATTATTTCAAAAAGCATTTTAAATCACAAACGTCATATGTCAAGTTGCCGCCATTTAACATTAGGGAATCTAAAACAACAAAGTTGTTACGAATTGTGTTTTTCTTGTTAAATTAAAATGAAAAATTGATAATACCTAAGTAAGCAAATTATTTGCCTGTGTTAAGGGTGTTAGACAGCGATACAAATACATAGAAATACACATATAAATACTGAGAATATATTTAATAAACGACCAAACCCAGAAACACAGACATCTATGCTCTTCACATAAATGCCTGTCTCCACCGGGAATAGAACCCGAGCCCCATTGCGCCGTGACACGTTAGGCGTCTGCACTAACCACTCTACCAATGCAACGGGGCGAAAATGCACGATATTTATAATATTTTCTCCTAGTTTTTCTAGAATATCAGAGTTCAATATCATTACGAAGAAAAATTTGATCTCTGTCGTTTAATTCTGATCTTAAATTTGAAATAAGGTCAGCTGAAGAACCGGGCCCGTTCTTGCCCTTTTCTTTTAATGTTTCTAATTGGGTTAATCTACTTTCTAAGGAATTAGTTCGCTTATTCAAATTGTCTACAGTATTATTAAGACTAATAGCTCTTCTTTAAATGAATACATTTCTTTGGAAACCGTAGCCATCTCCTTCCATCCTGTCTTAACTTACGTATTTCATATATAAGAGTAGAGTTATTTTCATTATATTATATTCAAATTATCATTACTTGTATCCTCGACGGCGAAAGAGGGACTGTCTTCAGATGGCTTGACTGGGGTGCAAAGTTTTGTGATCTTAACTCCCTTACATTCTTGACATTGAGACTTAGCAAATATCCGAGTATCTGGACTTATGTTCAAACAAAGCCGATGGTAAAGATGAAAGCACTTTGAGCACTTAGCGCCCTCTGTTGCGCTTAAAATTTTTCCGCAATGATTGTACTTGTAAGTCCTATCTATGTAGTCAATATCGGTGTAAAGATATTGGAATAGGACAATAGATGGCTCCCTTTGCAATTAGGGATTTATTAATAAATAAACTCTGTAGGTGCTACAAAGACCTACAAAGAAAAGAAAAGATCCTGTGTATTTAGTTTATTAAATTTATACACATACAAAACACTGTGATTTATTTTATATAAGGCCCTGGAACTAAATTTCAACTCGGATAATTCAAGAGTAAATTACGGGGGTATATGAACAGCTGACTGTTACACAAAACAATCCTTGATATGTTATCACTGTAACACATAAAAACTATTATCTTGAATATTAAAGCACTCAACAAATTATCATTTAATATCACAAACGTCTATTTACGAAAGTTTAGAAGGATTTATCAATTATTTTTATCGAGCAAGAAAAAAACTGTCACTATCAGCGCCCTCAGTGTTGTACCTATTATATTATTATACCTGTAACTTATTATATTATGTGAGAATATAATAAATTACAGGTGTTTTTGCGAAAATCAATTGCAGTATGAGTTATTCATGAGCTGAAAATTTAGTTCTGGATTCAAAATAATTGCGACAGAACGCTATCGCATACGAAATTTCCGTAAAACGACAACTTCAGTCACATTTGCAAACACCATCTGCGGACATGTTTCAATTTAACTGATGCATAGATTGAAACATGTCCGCAATGAAAAAGATTTGTGATTTACATTTACAAAATCCAATTACTGCATTTTCAATTAAAATTTAATTAAAGAATTATGTTGTTATATGTAAAATAAACTTTGTACTTTTTCCATATAAATGTACATAATCGAGAATAATGCCATGACATATTATTAAATAGCCGAACTAGTTATGAAGAGATGGACTATCAAGAAGTAGAAGTTATGTATTTTTTTTATTTAAAGCGAACGCTTTACCTCTGGACGATTATTTCTATTCGGTATTTTTATCTGGTAAAGCGCAGAGATTAATAATCGATTTAGTCTGCTCTCAGATATAAGTATTGCATGAATGGTACCTTTCTTTAAAAATGTAGTCTTATGTTTAGTTAAAAATTAGGAATAATTTGTGCATCCATTTATCTGGAAAATGTAACTAAAAATATAACTACCAGAAAATATCTAACGTAAAGAGAGACATCACAAGTATTAAAAGGTTCACTTGTCTCATAAGTTTAATGAAAAGACTTTATTTATTTTATTGATTTATAGCTTTTTGTTTGAAAAATATAAATGAATCGCATAATTAATGTACCAAATATTCATCATATTATATGGATTACACTTAAGATTTCGAAAGTACTATAACAATAATATTTACCTTGACTAATTACAATTTTTTTAATAATAGGAAAAATGAACAATTCTTGACCACTTTTCTGAATATAACCGAATACGATATTTCTTATTGTATATTATTTTTAATATTGAATTGATACGTTAAAATTCTAGGGGATCGTTGCACTTGGTGTCTATTTTATTAAGTTTTTGGAACTAATTATTGAGGATTATACGATTCGATGTCGTAATTTCTTTATTTGCCTTGGTAACTAATCTGCATTTCAAATTTTAAGACGCAACGACTTCTATAAGTAGATATATAATAATATTATTTTTATTCTTTTTAGAAGTGTTTTAGTAACGGTGGTTTTTTTTAATTTTTAACTTATTTTGTTTTTCTACTTTTTAAAGTTACGCTACCGGTTTCTATATTGTACTAAATGAACGAATAAACCTACGAACACACTAACATTCACTTGTTTAGGTTTTTACTTATTAATATTTCATAAAAACCTTTCACCAGCACTAATAAAATCTCAATATCTTCGATACGACTGCTTTTATTTCTACCATCCCTCTTATTGGGTCGGGAGCTAAAAATAGTAAGTCATAGAAATCAATAAATATGAAAAAGTGTTTAATAATTCCATTATTTCTATTGTAAGATTATTCATATTATGAATAAGCTGTTTTGCTGCAGCTGTATTTTATATTTACACTAGGCGAAAAAAGTAAAATAAGGTTTGTGTCTTGCAGTAAAAAATGTTCTATTTAAGTATAACATAAATCTTAGTTATAACATAATTAGTTATAACATAATATTAATGGATATATGTCTGTTTTCATACATAAATTTGGTTTTTTGGTTTTTTAAGAACTGAGTTCTCTTATAACATATTAACTAGACGCGAATGCGACCAATGTTTACCCTCTTGAAGAAGAAGCATGGAATTAATGCGTAGTTAAGTACATTGTTTCGGTGTTGAAGTGCTCTTGATGTTTTGAACTATCGTAAGGATGTTATATATTTAGTAGTGTGCCATAAGCAATGTAGCATGCTTGATGTTGAATAATATTTAAAATTAAATATTATTGAATAATTATTCTATTATTTTCCAGCTGGAACTAAAAAACTTAGGCTTAGATAAATAAAACAACGTTAGAATTGCATCATTTAAACTTATATGAATTGTTTTGTGGATATGATTTTTAATTTTATCTAGACTCTGACACTAAACACTAACAGTGAGCTTGGTGGTTAGTTGTGACTGCGTCAACGAGGCAGTCTAGTCTATGTCTCTTTATATTATAAACATAGCTACAAATTTATTTTGTTGTGTTAGTACGTACCTTCTACGTATTTATGTATTTTTCTATTTTTTTTATTTGCTAATAGCAGACTTCATATTCAGTTATACGACTCATAATGATACTGTTATTAAGTTATATCGAGGGATCATCACTGTTTGTTACGTCACGGCACTGCGGCTACTGAAAACCAGCGCTGAAGTTATGCACTCTAGCCACAACTGAGTTGTTTACTGTTTTAGATTGTAGTTTTATTTAAATTTGATAAATCTATAGTTTTCATTACTAATTTTATATAAGCCTTTTTTATAACTGATGTCTTAATAAAGTTTTTTGATCAAAATGGATTAAATACTTTTATCATACAATTATATATTTTCTGCTCTTCAATTGTAATGTTTGTAATTATTATTTTCATTTTCTTTCTCAAAATAATCAAATTTATATCTGCAGCGAACTTAATAAGGCCAACATTATTTTTAAATGAAGATAAATGTCCTTAAATAGGGCCACAATATTAGTTGATGTATATTGAACGATACTTAGTTGCGAGAGAATTTAATGTTCAAGTTTTGTCTGCTGGTACTTTATAGGTGTAAAATTCTACAGTTAACATGTTGTTGTATTATTTTTTTTATTATAAAACTAAAACGTTTTTAAACATCTTTATTAATCTATATTACCAGTAAGATTTATTTACCAAAATAATAGCAACTAAAAAAATATATAAATATAAATATTGTTTAATGCAAACACTAAGAATAAGGTACTATAGTAACATAATGAATATTTATTTTACTATTTCTAATACATTCGTTTCTTTTATGTTTAACTTGTAATTTATTTTATGGAAGACAAAATCCGTGTTATAAAATATATTTTATAAAAAATTAGCAAATTTCCTTTTATGATTGATTGATCCAAAGACCGCTAAAATAAATGAGTTAAATTTGTATATGTTTATTCACTAAAAGTTATAGACAAAATTGAAATATTTATTTATTAGCTGAATATTTTAAGTGCTTTATAATATTGTACATATATTAATTTCAAAATTATATTAACAATTCGACTGCCGCAACGAACAGTATCGATTCTAAAAAAAAACCTTTTTTCTTTTATTATACTAATCGATACTATTTAAATCATAGTATCAGAAACAAAAGAAAAAAAGGAAAAAATATAAACAAGTTTTGAGTCGAATACAATCGAAACTTTACCGTTTGAGAGGCCAACATCATCGAATGTTACACGTTCGATAGTTTTCATACGTGTCGATACGCGCGCCCACTCCGTAACTGCCAGACTCGTTAGTCTTCGCCGCGATGTAAGTGAAGTAGTACGTATTAGTTTTATATAATTTTAAGTTGTTTTATTTCATAGCTACTTTTCTAGTATTTTGTTATTTCTTATTCTAAGTTCGAAAATTAATAGTCGAGGTAAATATATGGTTAATATAGTGAAAAAAGGAGAACAACGTGAGAGTTGTGAAGCCTCACCCAAAGAAAAAGATGTTTATCATCCCGGTAACTGAACAAACATCGAAAATAAATGCTGTTGTATAGCTAGTAGTTTGATTTTTTAACTATCATCAATAATTTTCCTTCTATTTCCTTTTTATTTTCCTTAATATGAAGATTAACAAGTTATACCATCGAATGTGGTAGAATCGATAGTGTTATAAGTTCATGTGCGTTTGACAAACATCGAAAGTGCCACTTTCGATGGTATACGTGTACATTATAAGTAAGACAAATTATCGAATATGGTACTTTCGATAGTATACTTGGAAACATTTTTGTCGAATCTACCAGATACTATATTGTTCTACGCTGGATACCTAATTCATTAGCAGATTCGTTTGTTCACAGTTTATTTTTAGCTCTTTTTTTGATCTTATTATTAAAGAAAGATGTTAAATTAGGTTTTTTTTATTTAAGAATCACCTGTACGTGACATCGACTACATCGAAGAAGAATAGAGGATATTATACGGCATTTATGACGATAATATTATGGTATTGCCTAGTCCACAAGCCATAGTTATGACTAATGAGAGCCCAACTGATTCCAGCAATGTTATATTGGACTGTGAAGAAGAAACACCAATGCCATCATCTCTTAATTTCGGATCACCACTGACTGAAGACCCCGTAGACACTCCAAATGAACAAAACACGACGAATCAGCTGATTTTTAGTAAGATGTTTTTAATGTACAAGGATTGGTCAGAAATATCTAAATATAATAATAAAGCTGAGACCGAAAGACAATATCGAAACATTGTAAATGATCACATGAACATTGCATTTTTTATCCCGAAAAAAGATTTGTGCGAGAAGTGTCACGCATTTTCCAACAAAATCAACCCCTCTGAAGAATAGATCCTAGCACAATATAACACACATATTTTAAATAAGGAAATTGCAAGAAAATATAAGACAAGGGATAAAGAAGACGCCATTCAAAGTTCGTCTAAAATAGTATGCGCGACCTTTGATTTTCAGAAATTGCTAAACTGCCTTTCAGGTGAAGTGTCACTTTTTTATTGTAAAAAATAAATATCATTGATGCATTTTACTGTTTTCGACGCTGGAATTAAAGAGGCTTTTTGCTATTATTGGCCACAAAATGTTGGTAAACGAGGAGCAAACGAGTTGGGAAGTTGTTTGTAAGATTTTATTGAAAAAAAGGTGCTTAGAGGTACACAAGATATAAGGTTATGGTCGGACAATTATAATGGACAAAATCGCAATAGAGTAGTATACAGTCTTTACATATACGCAAGTAAGAAATATAGTATAGATATCACTCACAGATTTCTGGAGTCCGGTCATACTCAACAAAAAGCTGACAGTGTACGTGCCTTAATAGAAAGATCTGCAAAGGGCAAAATAATATACACTCCTGATTAATGGTATGCTTTGGTTCGTTGGGAAAAAACGAATGGTGAGCCATATAACGTCATTGAAGTTTCTCGAGATATGTTATATGATTTAAAAGACCTGTTGCAAAACAGAAATTTCAAGAAAAACACTTTAAATCAAGACGTCAAATGCAATAATATTAAGGAAATCTGTGTGAAGAGATCCGAACCTGACATTATTTAATACAAGTATGATTTAAATTTTGAACACTTAAGGTTAAATACCTTAGTTCAAAACACGTCGCAACCGGAAAACAACCGGTTACGACGCATTGAAGCTACTGTATTCCGATAGTTTGCCAGTTCCGGAAGCCAAATATAAAGATTTAATGAGTCTTTGTGAAGCAGGACATATACCCAGGCAATACCATGACTTTTTTAAAAACCTTAAAAGGAGTCAAATTCTAAATGTTTCGGAGAGTGATGAAGATGATTAAAAATTATGATGAATCTGATTCTGTTTTATTATGTGGTTTAAATAATGTTGAGTTTTATTAGTATATAAGTTTTTGTGAGAAGTTTGTTTGAGAAGAATTAGGGATTATAATTTTTATTTTTATAATTTTATTATACTTACTCAGATTTTTTTTATGAAAGGTTTAGTAAACGAGACTGACTAATAATAATCGTAATACTAAGTTACTGTAGGTTACATTAGAAGATTGTTTAATTTATTTAATAATACTTAATGATCTCAGGGTAAAGTACAAAATATCGATAATTTAGACATGTGTGATTTCATTCTGTGATGAATAATTTGGTTCAGTAGGTGTATAAGTATGTCCTTTAATGTTAGGTACTTGTAATGGATCTCATGCTAATAATGATTATTTTTTATTTCATTTTAGTAAATATTATTATTAATTCAAGCAATAAACTCAGGTTTTGATTTTGGTACCCCTTCCCTCTTCAACAAACAACAACAAGGTAAATAAATAAATAAATGAAATGTGAATTGGATGTTAGAACAGTTCTTACCTCTCCTGTTTGAAGATAACCTGCTGGATTATTATGACAAAGGATTAAAAGATATTTTTATTGTTACGATTAAATAATTTATCCCAATAATTTTTGTTACAAGAATTTAATAATATTTTTAAGCCAAAACTATAAAAAAATATCTTAAACTTAAATTTAGTTATTGGGCTTCCGTGGAGATTTATAGAAAGTAGAAATAAGTTATATGATCTATATGGTGAGAGGCAATGGAATCAAGATCCGGTGTTCTTGAACAAAATTAGGAATTTCTCTAAAATATTTAAGAACGTTTGCGTACAAACTAAGTCGATTTATATAAGAAATAAAATCTTAAACTTAGAAAATAAAAATTAAATTAATAATTTAAAAAAACCCCGATACAAAAAGACCTCTAAAAAGAATAAAAATAATATTATTATGTACTCATTGAAGTCGTCGAATTTATAATATTAGTATGGATATATTATTAAGATTTATACTTAATACTGATAAATATTATGGATTTTGATTTAATAAGGTTTAAATGTCATTGAAATTCCACATTCTCTTAATGTTTCTTTTTTAGATGCACTTTTTGAAACCTAAGAAAAATACCGAAGTTACAATTAGATAGAACAATAAAATTTCATGAAAGAGATGGAGATACAAGATAGATTTTCATAAAATTCAGCAAGACGGTAATTTTTATAGAACTGGTTTTATTTTATACAATTTTCCTTCAAAGTTTTGGTGATAGCTTTGACAATAAAAAAAAAAGTTAAAAAAAAAACTGAAAAAAGAATCTAAACTTTAAACTTATTAACATCTTTCTCAATACTAAAACGAAACAAAGAACAACTCATTGTTTTATAACCAAAACAAGGAGTTTTTTTTATTATATTTCATCTATAGAAATAAAATTAGTAATTCGAATCATATTTTAGTTTATTTTAGTCGCGAAAACTATTTTTAAAGTTCTGAAATTATTGGTGGACATATCTTAAACGTTGCTTTTCTTAGTCAACAAGAAAAATGAATATCTTATCACTAAAAAGGTAAAATCGAGGGAAATAATTTACGGTTTATAAGTTTTAAGTTATATATTTTAAAGTTTTAGACATTTATTTACTCTTAATATAAATAAGGACTGCAATCTACTCAGAATTGGATCATACATGCTGAAATTGAAGGCAGCCAGGCATATAAATGACTTGAAATAGAAACGCTGGCCTGCTTGGCCTTTTTAATATGATTTAAAGTTTATGTCTTCTCTTGGGCTAAAATTTTGCGATAAAATAAAATTGAAACGAACTGAAATAACGTCGAATTGAATAATATTTTTTTAATATTTCAGATTATAGAGGATGGGATAAGGACGAGAAGAGAACAAAGGGTTATAATTTGTAAATGTTAATGTAGAGTGGCTACACAAAATATAAAATTGTAGTTGTAGTTTTCATTATAGTTATTAGTATATCACTATATACTTGCACTTTATAATAATAATACAGCACAAGTTACACATATTGATCTAACCCCTAAGTAAGCAAATTATTTGTTTGTGTTAAGGGTGTTAGACAACGATACAAATACATAGAAATACATATATAAATACTGAGATTATATTTAATAAACGACCAAACCCAGAAATACAGACATCTTTGATCATAACATACATGCCTGCTTCTGTCGGGGATCGAACCCGAGCCCCATTACGTCGCCATACGTTAGGCGTCTGCTTTAGCCATTTCCCTTATTAAAAAGATTAGATTAGTAGTTAGACTTAGAAGATAGATGTCATTAAGTGTATTTTTTAAAAGTGATAAAAGATGAATGTATAAATGTCCTTAAAAATTACAACTCAAATTACAACTACACTATTCACTTACATAAAAAAAAATATTTTATAGTAAGGAGCAGCAATCACGAGCCCTTCCTTAAATTTATATAAAAATATATTTAACAACCTTTTTTTTTTTCTTTTTTTTTTTTTAAAAATTGTCAACCCAGCCAGGAAGGCGATAGCCGGGTGGTATTTGAGGCAGCGGAATCACTGTTCCCGAACCCTTCGCAACCAAGTGCGCTCCAGTACCACACCCGGAGCAAGAAGTTTGGCCCACTCTACCCCACATGCCCCCATCAGACAGCCACGGGATACCTCCCGGCGATGCTGGATACCTGAGGAGGCACCCGTGACTACCCCCGAAACCCCCGCCACCGAATACGCCCCAGCACCACCCCCGGCAACCGAAATCCCAGGACCGGGCCCCTCAATCTCCTCATAAACTTCATGACCAACCTCCACCGCGCCGGGTATTAGCCAACGGGAGAACCCGAAGGTTCTCAGTAACCGTTGTTGCCCAGGGAGCACCACGAGGAGGTTCCCGGCGTTCGCCCCCCTAATTATACTCAATAATTATAGAGTTATACAATATTAAATTTGCTTTAGCTTATTTGGGTTGGAATTAGTTGATCTAAAGAGTTTGTTGTAACTAGTTTATGTTATTTGTATGATAGATTTTTTAATGAATTAAACAACCTTTTGAAACAACCTAAATTAAAGATTCTACAACCATTATCTTTATAAGCAATTCTATGTATAACCTGACTACATAAAATAAAATAAAAAAATCTTTTGTATACGACTCTATTGTCGAATAAAGACCGATTGCAGCACACGCGCCTGAGTTACGACCAGGAGCTGGCTAGCGCTATCCTGACTTATTGACTGTCGATAAAACATTGATTTTGTCCGTAAATTCTTCTGGAAGAGAAACTGGTATTGTAAAATACAAACTGACCCAATTGTTATTCCAAACTTCTAAAAGATGACTCTAGAATTTTATTTTATATTTTAGCGTGAAACTAATGTTACAAAATAAAATAGTTTATTGGAATTTTCTTTGGCATTTTATCCGATATAGGTAAGTAATAGATTTGGGCCATTTATTATTAAAACCAATTCCATTGCCCAAAAACAATTTGTTTCTTTTCATGAACATAAATATAAATTTTGGAACTAATGTCTAGAGCAGAACATCGTGATACATAATGCTATGGAAGTATGCATAATAAATCAACATATCTGTAGTAATATAAGTCAGCTGTCAAATTTTCCTATCTTTCTATTAAATCGCTGAACTTAATCGTTAGTTAGTATGTTTATATAACCACGTGTTTGGACATACATTAAAACTATACAATTTATTATTTTATTTACAGTTATTACAATTTTAGGTCAATGCCATCTTTTTTATGCACCACTTATTACATATTTAAAGCCGCTAAACTTTTTTCAATAAAAAAAATAATGATAAATGTTTCAGAATACAACATGCGGACTTAGTTAATGCTGCCGAACATTTTCAACCAGTGGACCCGCTGCGAGCATAAGAGAAACACATGTAATAGGGCGTTATATCTGTAAAACTATAATAATGCAACATTTTTAAGTATCTTTATCTATATAGTATCTATATCAAAATAAATAAAGTACAATTCATCAATAACCTGACGAATACAAGAAAAGGGCTTTTACGAAGGGCTTTTCCATCTGACTATAAAAAAAAATTACTCACAAATTGCCCCAATAATATTAGAAAAGAATTTGCCTCGATAAAACTCATTTCACTTTTAAGCTCAAATAATCTGAATTATGCAGATCCACAGAATTTAATGAAGTTCAGAAAACTCATTTGCGATTTATTCTTTTACTTTTTCACGGAAATAGACATAATGTGAGAAAATCATTTGGTATGAACTTAATATAATTGAATTTCGTGTGATAAGTCATAGAATTAAATACTTTATTTAACAGTTACATTTTGTATAAAGTGTTAGTTACAAATCTAAACAGAATGTTATAAAATTTTAGAATAATATTGACTTAGTTCATTACCACTGTTTAGTTAAGTAAAATATGTTTTGAATGTTATAATTATAATAAATATAATATATTAAATTGATAGATAAGTATACTAAGGTACAACAAAATCAAAAGCTGTACTCTTAGTACACCTTTGAACTTTTTGAATACTATGAAAGTTTGATTATGGTTTTAGTTGTGTTTGGTAATAATTCTGTTGACAAGTGGTTAAAATTAAGACAGACGACGACGAAGCTTCTTAGCAATCCATGGATTCACCGTGCGGGTGCCGGGCCCATCGCGTTGCAAGGAGAGGAGTGCAAGCAGTGTCTGGGACTTGCGACCCAGGAGTAGGTTTAAGGGGCCCCTTTATTGTGCGCAAAAACGCTCACCTTCACCCTCCACACTCCTCTCCCTACCTAACCAAATTTGGAAAGAACCTACTAATGCCGCCTTTGAAATACGTTCTAGAAATGAACCGATGCTTGTTCTAGAAAGGCCAAAGTCTTTAAATAGGCTATAGAGAGATTTTGCTGTTATACCTCTCGCTCCCACTTCTACCGCGTACAAACTAACTATAAATTTATTCCTGATCAGTTCGTTGGTTAGTTCGTAATACTTATTGAGCTTGAATGTGTGATCCCTTGGGATGTTTGTTTCCCAAGGAACAGTAAGCTCCACAAGTATCACGCGCCTCAGATGTTTCGAATACAGGAATAAGTCTGGATGACGAAACACCAACATCCCCAGGGATTTTGTAATGCTTTTCATACGTGTCCATCATAAGAATCCAATCAGGAGCCGCGCCTAATATTGAATAAGGCTTCGCTTTTAATTTTTTGGAGGAGCCTTCTTTTACGAATTCTATAGATCGTTTGGTGGTTGTTATACCCTTCCGCGCTCCTGCTACTGAAAGACTAACCGCTTCCCGTATAATTTCTAATACCTTGTCGTGGCGACGCGAGTATTGAACTTTATCAAGAAGTACCCTACACCCTACTAATAGGTGTTTCGCGGTTCCTATTGCCTCCCCACAGATGTTGCAAGACTTTTCGGTGGCTTTGCCCCATCTTACTAAATTACTTTGATCTGGGAGAGTCATTTGGAATGCATTAAGATAGAATTTTAAAAATGCTGGGGACCAATCATAAATTAAGGTGCGCCACTTCAAAGCTAGTGGAATACAAAAATCTCCTATGGTCACCCATTTGTTTTGAATTTCTAGGCTCATCGCGTGGAGTCGGTAATTATCGTTTTCGTCTTGTCGAATAAAAGATTTTGTTATGTCTATGTCTTGAACTTTCCTACTTGATCCTAGCCCTACTTTATTTGTTTGAGCACCTATCATAAATTTTTTATGGAATTGAAGTCGTGACTCGAGCTCTGAGGCAACTTTGTCTTTTGGGAGAGAACTTACAGTATCATCTTTAGATTTTCCGATGATATATCTTTTGGTAACTCTTAGATATTTGTAGAGCTCCGAAGGTTTCTTTAATTTTAATCCAAAATTGTTACGGTCTCTAAATAAGGTTGAAGAGTCCGCTGAGTGCGCTAACCCGAGCCATAACTTCAATGTCTTTATGACGCTTGCATCTAATTTTGACAAAAGGGTTTTATTAATATCATAAACGAGGAAAGGCCAATTTAGACGTGATGTTAAAAAATTATCGTAAATCCAAGCTTTTTTGACGTTACTTATTGGTTGGTTGTCTACCTTTTTGAGATCATTTAAAAAGCTATCGACTATTACATCCAACGATGGGGTACGGCCTTGGTAATCGATTTTTTTACCTAAAGATTAAAACGGAGCTGCTTCCGTAACCGTACTAACGCACTGACCGCCTATTATAAGACCCGGATCGTAAGAGGATATATTCTATTTGTTTAAACGAACATTTTAATATAATTTTAATTTCAATAAATTACTTCTTTACCGTGAGGTAATCTCATCTGCACTTTGCATAAATTATCCACAATATAACTTTTAATAAATTGTTATATTATAAAAAACTATTTATGTAAAATTTACAAAAACATCTCAGATAAATCTCGTTCACTTTCAATAGTAAAAGTTATCTTTTCAAAAAGCACTATATTTTGTAATTGTGAATCAATGGCCAATGGTATAAATGATATAAAATTTTTAAATATCATAAGACAGTATCTTTGTAGCTTCTTGACGGTTATTTTTAACCCCTGCCAAAAAAGAGGGGTGTTATAAGTTTGACCTGTCAATCTGTGTATCTGTGTTTCTGAGTATATGTGTATCTGTGTATCTGTATGTCTGTCTGTGGCAAATTTGCGGCCAAACGCGTGGATGAATTTGAATGCGGTTTTTTTAAATCGAAAGCTATGCTCGTCGAAATGGTTCTTATCTATGTTTGATTTAAATAGAAAAAGTCGTCTCTAAGATATTGACGCTTTATTCGTACGGGGAGAGGTTTTTATGCAATAAATAATAATTATCTGTTTGCGGCCAAACGCGTAGACTGATTTGAATGCATTTTTTTTAAATAGAAAGCTATGCTTGTCGAGATGGTTCCTATCTATGTTTGGTCGAAATGGAAATAGTCGTCTCCAAGATATTGACGTTTTATTCGTGGGGGAGAGGTTCTTAAGCAATAATAAGCTGTTCCCAGTGGCTTCACACGCGCCATGTAGGAACCTGTACCTTGTTATAAAGGCCAAAAGGTTTTTACACTTACTTACTGAGGTAAACTACTTTATTAGGGATAGCTTTTGCCCGTGACTGCGTCCACGTAGACTATAAAAATATATTTATTTGGCTTACGATCGTAGTCATAATGAATCGCAGACAACCGCTAGTGATAATATAAATCCCTTCATCATAGTGCTATAAGTGATTGTAAATCATTTTAACTCTAACCGTGTAAATTATAAAAAATTGCTCTGCAATGGTTATATCATATTTAAACTATGAATAGTTATATTCAGTTTAAGATGTGAATAACGTAAGAATAATTTCTTACTAATAAACTCGGCATAACATTGTCATAACTATTCTATCGTTATGTCAAATGCATGCGCAAAACGGCAACGTTGGAATTCATATACAAACTTGCTAAAAAACGAAAAATTATGTTTTTCTGTAATATACTTTTTACACTTTCAATGTTGACGTATTATGACTTTATAACTCCGTAGTAAATATAATAATTAATTATTAGTTTTATTTAATAAGAATTATAAAATGACTAATAAAAAAGGACGCACTTACAAAATGAAATATACGAAAAAAATGGAAAAGGTATCATTACTATGTTTTTACAAAATAAAATCAGCACCTACTATTCTAATTATTGTATTTCACATTGCTTATATTTTTATTGCACCAACTTCTAAGAGAATTATTGAAGCCATAATACTAATTAAAGAAAATAACCATTTAAATACAAATACAAATAAAGCGAAACTAAAAGCGTGAACTCAAGTAGTTGAGGAGATATTATAAACTATTTTTTAAGCGTAATGTTTTAATTTAATAAAAATACATTATTTTTAAGCTTCGTTTTGTAATTTAATAACATTTTTGAGAAGTATATCTAATTAAAACATTTTACTTACATTTACTTTGGTGTTTTTTATAGTACCTACTCGTATTATGCTACAATACAAGAATTCCGTTTTCAGATTTATTGTAATTTTATAATAAGAAATAAGAAACAGTTTAATATCTCATATATTTATTTCAATTACAATTATTATTAGCTATATTAGCACTGCTGAAGCTACCATTTGCATTTTTGTGTTTTACCAGGAAGTTCTGAACTCTGTCGGTATAGACAAATTAATTTTTGTTGTAATAATAAAAATACATTCGTATTTCTCTTACCTTAGCAATTGTTCTATCCTTAATTGTCGTGTACTTTGTTCATGGTGAGTATATTTTACATCTCTGCTAAGGTTACCTGAACATTCAAATACTTATATCCTTTACAATGTATATAAAACTGGCCACGAGAACCTTGCACTTTAGGCATTGTATGTGCAGTCTATTCATATATAATCAAATATTTTTGACAATATTGATTTAACAAGTCACCTGAATATTCCAGTAACAGATTGATGAAATATGAATGTTTGCAGCGTCACCTTGTATCTGAAATACATAAGTTCTGGTATATTTACATTTTGTATTTCCAAAATTGTATAAAACAATGATGTATATCTTACTCGATTATCTTACCAGATATCTTATTGCTGTTAATATCTAAAGTAATGAAGATGAGTTACCTCAACGTTTATCCACTGTTATTTCACCATCAAACAATCAACACCAAACAATCAACAACGAACAATATTTTAAATATTTTAATTTTTCTCTTAGACTGTTGCATTGGAATAGCCATATTATTACTTCTTCAACTCCTTGTATTGAGTTAAAAGCCATTTGATTTTTTAGTATATACCACAGAGTACTATAAAGTATATACTAAGCACTCTGATATTTGTAAATGCAATAGAATCTAGAATATAGCGAATTTTTGACGTTAGTAAAAAGTGTTATTTGGTTGCTTGGTTACGATGAAATTTTAACTAACGTTACTAGGGTGAAAGTTGGTTTAAAGATGTTTTAAATTTGTTAGCACCTTAAATCTTAGTTATGCTAGGTTTAAGTTAAACCGAGTTTATTAGTAAGCATTTTCCTTATTACAACTTTATATTTGGTTTAAATTGTTAAACCTTGTTTATAAGTAAGGCCGTAAATGTTTAGATTTATTAATATATGTATATATGAAACCTACCTATCTACCTACCCATATATGAAAAAGTCTTGAATCATGTTTCTTAATACATTTATAATTTATTGCATTGTCTAAACTTTCACGTGGATCCTTATTTTATTAAATTCAATATTTCTCGTATTAAATATAACCTTTGTACATCATAATGTAGGATCTAATGCTAAAATATATTTTTTAAAATTTTGTTTCGGAGCCTATTCGATTCAAACAAACAATCAAATCTTTCCTGTTTATAATATTAGGATAGGAAACCAGAAACAATTTTAAAAAGCAGAAAAAAAAAAATTAAAATCTAAAAAAACCCCGAAACAAAAAGACCTCTAAAAAGAATAAAAATAATATTATTATGTACCTATTGAATTCGTTGCGTCGGGGGACCGTTTTATAAAGGAAGAAATTAAAATGCAAGTAAGTTAACAAGACAAATAAAGAAATTACGATATCGAATCGTATAGTCTAAGTCCTCAAAGATTTACTTCGTAATATATACACTATCAACGTACGTACAACGGTTTTTTATTAAATTTTTAATTATTTTTTTTTTTAACCTGTCTTTTGAATCCATGTACTTGAGTTTATAGTTTGAAATATTATTCGTGAAATGTATTATGTCCAATTAACATTAAAAAAAAAAGTTTCACTTTGATTTCGATAATACAATTTTAGAAACTCATGGTATTATAATAATGGGTTGCAGGTACCTAAAATTGTCTGTATGATTTTTAAGGTTTTCAATTTTCCATATTGAGAAACAGGAACAGAGAATGTTTTATACTAAATATTTGAAAGTATTTCTATTGGATGCTTTCCAAATGTCGGTACCTACCGACATTTGGTACCTATCTAATGCATGCCAGAATCTTATTGGGCGTGTAGTAAATCAATTAATTTGAAAATCAATGCGCCGGAAAGGCATTCGAAGATTTAAATTTTCAGTGGAGCGAAGTTGATGACTTTGTTTAACACCAATAAAATAAAACAAAAATAAAAACGGCATTTCTAATAACTAGGAGAGCAAGGCGTTAATGTGACCCTTTCGTATAAATAAAATAAATACCTACTGGAAAGATTTGTAGTACTTGTTACGGAATACGATGCTCTAATTAAAAATATTTCATGAAACAGCATAATGAGAAAAACATCAGTGGAGTTTAATCCATTTGGCAGGAAACCACAATCAGTAGGCAAATTTAAATAAGCTCAATTAAGACCCTCAATTTGTTCTCAAATATATTTCGAATACCTTTACTAGGAATTTTGCACAATTGGCTTTCATTGATCCATCGTTATTTGGAAGAGATTAATTATAAATTTTATTGTATGGTTAAAAATGTGTAAAATGTACATACATTTTTAGAACCTGTATATTTGAATTAATATTATTTTTACAAACACAAAAGTGTTAACCAAATTAAGGACGTACAAAATAGTACAAATTTCAAAAATAGTTTGAAGCTAATCTGGTAATTATTTTTAATATATTTATGAAAATATTAGGTGTCTTTAAATCTTCACAGACGCTAAACAAAAACAATATTAAATGAAATTAACATAAACAACCTGTTTATAAATGGGGCATATTTATGAATATAGGATTAGACAATGCAATGTAGATACCTCTACTATTCCTAATACAAAATATATATTGAATGTTACTAAGTACGTTAGTAAGTTAAATATTAAAGCTCTTCTTATATACCTGCAATCATCCATATTGTAATTGCACCGAACGTATCAATGTTACTATGTTATTTTACAACACACGTTGATGAAGATAACATCAGATATCTACTTCAATAATGCTGAGTGGTGTTCCGTTGTATTCTGTAGCAGAACGGAACTGTAGCAGTCTAATCTGTATGTAGCATAATATCATTGTCAGTTACTCTGTTGTATTGATTTCTCGGTACACAAATCACTTAACACTTGACTTACAGAGATGGACGGATTACATTTTTTAGGACTTATTTTATTAGAGTACAAATAATAAATATGAAGCTAAAATTAATATGTTATTGTAATTAAACTTTTTGGTGAACCATAAACACGAAAAATGTTTAAATGGAAAACTTATGCTAAAAATTAAACCATGCGTGAAAATAATCAATTATTCTCAGTGTTGGTGGAATAACGACATGAAATAAACATTCTCACTCGTTGGCTGGATTACATTGCGGCAATAGATTATGTTTACGATTGTGGTAACATCGTGGATTTGCAAGAGGCGTATCAACACCAACACGAAATACAGAAATATCGAATAAAATACAATATTATGTCGTGTTGACTTAACAAAAATAATTTTATCAATAAGTACAAACCCATGAATTTCAAATTAAGAAATGTTTTTACTCTTAATAAACTAAACATTCATGATATTATTTAAAATATTACACATTACTTATTATCACATTTTTAATTTTTATATGAAAAAATAAATAATAATACTAATATTATATTAAATATTAAGCTAGACGAGTAACTGAACTTACTCATATTTCAGAGTTAGCTAGAAGCTTTACTAAATTTAATAGAACGGATTTTTAATTTCCTGCTCAATATAAAATATAAAAATGGCTACAAAGTATAGTAAACTGATTCCTCGCAAAAGATGTTGTAGTGATTCTCGTAGGAACAGCAAAATCTTTTCACCGTTTTATACTTTGTAAACGAAAGTGTTATTGTTGTATACGAGACCAAAAAAAACATTACTTCTAGCTTTGAAATTATGTTAATATTTGTATCACGCCCTATTACTAACTATGACATTTTTAGTTTTTAAGATAAAATTATTTAATGAGATCTTTAGAGTTCTAGAGAGAAAATGCAAAACATGTTAAACAGCACATTATTGCAAAAGTCAGTACAAGCATATTTTTAAAATGACTGACTAATTCACTCGCTTAAAATCTGGTCATGCTCAACCTTTTCAAGGCTTTACTCTCGTTATGTCGTTCCAGATATTATATCTGGCAAAAATTTATACGACAATTTTTTTTTCAGCCGTTCAAAAGTCGAGCCTCATGGAATTTCGTCATATATGTTTGGAACTTATGATTCTGATTAAACTCTTGTGCTAACTTGACTATTTCGGTACTTTAATTTATAAGTTGAAGTCCTGAATTCATAGAGAAACACCCTTGTCCATAAGACCCATTAAAAATTAACAAACCTGATCGACCCAGAATCGAGCCCGTCATGCCGAACCAAACTTTTACCTCTGTTTTCTTCAAAATAATAGGGCGTATTATCAACCGCTAGGTCTATGTATATCGAAAGGTTTGCTGACTGAATAAACCACACAATATAGCTTTCCCTACGGTCGAATAACGGGTGATCTTATCGTGTAAGGAACACGATGACCGGCAGCCTATTTTTTTTTAAAGTCCATAGTTATAATTTTTATATTCAGCACAAATTTGTAATAATATTTACCAGGTAATTATTATTTATGGTCGCAGTAAAAAACAAAACACTAAATAAGATAAACCTAGAAGTGTAATTTAAAATGAAATAACATCCTATTAGTAGGCTTAAATAAATTTACAATAAAAACATGGTTAATTAAATTATACTACAATTTTATTTACATGTTTGGAAGCCATTATAATAATGCAAATAATATCAATCAATTATGGTCAGTTGATGGCATATTGTGTTAAGTTTATAAATGTGATAATTTTGAACTCATTAATCAACTAAAGTAATTTAATTGATCACAAAAAAAAAAATTGTTTAAAAATCGATTAAAATACATGATTTATTTTTCAAACATGACATAAATATAAAATATATTTTCATGACAATTACAAGATTATGAATGGGCCTTCTAATTCCATGATTGTATTTTCTATACAATCTTTTTTGCTTTATGAACAATAATATAAATTAAAAGTAATAGAAGAATAACGTACGTTAAAAGTTAGAAACATTATATATTTATTTATTTATCTTTTCCACTTTGAATCCATACCAGAGATCACCTATGTACGTCATAGGAAAGTGTTAGGAGGGACTATTTTTACACCGTTCTTTGGGAAACAAAAATCCCCAGGGGTCACACATTCAAGCTCAATAATTATTACGAACTGACCAACGAACTGATCAGGAATAAATTTATAGTTAGTTTGTAAGCGGTACAAGTGGGAGCGAGAGGTATAACAGCAAAATCTCTCTATAGCCTACTTAAAGACCTTGGCCTTTGTACAACAAGCACCGGTTCATTTCTAGAACATATTTCAAAGGCGGCATTAGTAGGTTCTTTCCAAATTTTAGCGTTTTTGCGCATAATAAAGGGGCCCCTTAAAACTACTCCTGGGTCGCAAGTCCCAGGCACTGCTTGCACTCCTCTCCTTGCAACGCGATGGCCCGACACCCGCACGGTGAATCCATGGAATGCTAAGAAGCTTCATCTTTTAATAATAATTAATACTTTTTGTACTTAAACCTCTTTTCAATAAAATAAGCTTGATTGTTTTTAAAGAGGTTTTGATTGTTTATTGTATGTAAAGCAAATTAAACAATTATATATAAAAAAAATAACATCAAGGTTTTTGGTATCTCATACCCATCTCATAGCTGGTGTAACAATTATTTATCTCATTTACGCCGGGTTAAGCACCTCAAACGCTTCAAAAACTAGGCAAATGTCAATAAGTATAGATTATAGAATTCACTCAACAATCATAAAAACATGAATCATCAAGACGATCACGAAAGTATAAAAACCTAACACGCAGTGGTTAACTGTGTTAAGTGCCTAGCGACGCAACTCGGACTGCAATTTATATTTCAGATCTTCTTTACTTTCCACAAGAGATAACTTTTAATTTCTAATTATTATTGGTTTGGTTTTATGTACAGAATAATTATCGAGGATTAGTAGTTGTGCTTCGGGTAGCGGGCATCCATTGCATGTTTCCATATTTCTTTCAGTAGTGGAAGCCAGTACTTTGTCGACTGTTGGTGAAGATATTCTGACAAACAGGAAAAGCTTGCGGGTTAGAGTCTGCCTCAAGCAGCCAGTGATTAATAATGGTAAGTAATTGGCCAGTGTGAGTGAGTGTGTGTGTGTGGAATTATTTCATATCGAGACAGTATACTCTGCTGCATACACCGCTGCGAGTAGAAAGTAGTGTAGTGCGTAACACGTGCACCTTAGTATCTTGTTGCGGGTACTGACTTTAATTTTTATGTTAATTCATTTTCACTTCTTTCAATTCAATTTCATTTTTGTTTCATTAGTCAGAGCTTGAATAAGACTCACGCCAAAATCTAAACCATATATTTGTATAAGTTGAATAAAGAATAAGGAGCGAACTGTAGTTTGGACAGAGAGTATTTCCCATCCTTTGTCACTATCATATCTTTTAAGTTTCGTGGAAGTTTTCCTTTACAAAAAAAATATTTCACATATTTTGTGATTAATAAAATAAAGGTTGGCACTACATAATATACGCAAAAATCAGCATGATATAAAAAAAAATGGTTTATTATTTATGACTTTAAAAAAATCTAAAAGGATTTGAAATGCATTCATACTATTAATCAGTTTAATAATATTGAAAATGAAACAAATAACAATCCCGATTGCATTATTTATTTAAAAACAAACGTAACAAGAACATTTCAATATTATAATCACGTAAGATGAATCGCATTTGTTTGTTCGAGCAAAGGATACTTAATCGAATGAAAGAAATGAACGAATATATACAATATTCCTTTCATACGACAAAAACAATACAGACAACGATTTCATGTATTTTTACTCTTAATGCTATATCCGTAAGGAACCGATCGTTTGTATGTATCTGAATGTACGTAATAAAGCGTAACTCGCTATTTTTATTTCGTATTTGACTACTCTTATTATGTAGTCAAGATCTTTTTAATACAATAATCTCAATTTACAGATACATTAGTATACGTGATTTAATTTAATGTTATACTATTGGAACGTAGTTCCTTATCGCGCGTTGTGAAAGGGGGCTAGACGGTAAAAATTCTTACCAAAAGTTGGCATGACATGTTTTGCTATCTCTCTCTTATAGAAAGCAAGCGCGATATTTTCATTTCTATCATAATTTTTTTTGTATTATATTAAATTGCTTAGTAGTTCTTTATTATTTATTTGATATTGGAGTTTGTTCTTTTAGAATCAATTTGCAAATAAGACAGTTTAAATGAAAATAATAATACAAATTTGTGATCAAATATACTCTTAATGTTTTGTAACAGCGCCATCTATTTATACCTTAGAGAAACATAACTACATCTGTTATATAAACATATCAGTACAAAGTGAAACCGCTAGGTGGCGGGACAATATCTCATGGGTTTATTGATTAACACTTTTTAATTTAGTTATTCATTTTATTTACATTTATTATAAATTATCGGCGAAATATCATACAAAAATAGTATACAAATATTATTCATTAGCATATTAGCTTATATTAATATTTTTTTATTATAATAGGTAATATTCATGTTTTTTGACCTAAATTAATCATTTACTTCTCTATATTGTAGAAAAAAATATAAATAGGCTTGAAAAGATTCTAGTTTATTTTTCAACGGAAAATTAAAGCATTGAGTAAATTTGAGCCGTCATTTTGCGCACGCCCTGGCGTCAAATGACATGTCCAGTCAATGTTTAGTGTTTACTATGAACTTTTTAATTACTTCATACATATTTTAAGTTTTGGGTGCTTTACAAGTCGTGGAAGAAGATAAAAACCATCTTACAAGTATTGTATAGTACCGGAGTGCGAAACAGTATTAGAAAACTACCCGACAAAGTGTTTTTTATATTCCAAGAGATAATTTCTCTCAGCCTGGTCTTCAGCTTCTCCAGCGTCTCCCGAGTGGCGCAGCTGACCACCACCTTTTGGTCCCTGGCTTTCCTCATGCGCTCCATAGCCAGCCCCGTGTTTCGGGCATCGGCGGCACCGCGTTTGCGTACGAGGATGTCCTCGCTGGTATCTCTCTCCACCTTAGACGTCACAATTATAATTGCGGCGTTGCTTTCGGCGGTTTCGGTACAAAAGTTGCTGCGGCCCCACAGACCAGATTACCTGTCAATGTCTTATGAATGAATGAAGGTAACGAAATGAAACTCAATAGTTTATCTTTAAAAGGTTACTTAGGAGCTATGCCCATTGTAGTTACACGTTAATAGCTTTGAAATAAAAAATATTTTTTAGGGATTAAGTTCTCGTGTATTGGATTTTTTTAATACTTAAAATATTAACTCGAAGTCTCACAAGCTTCACAGTAACCGTTTTAATAGAAAGTAGGAGTGTCAGTCAGTCAGTCCATCAAAGAATAATCAACATCCATAGGTAATTGGGCATACAAATCAGTACGTTGTTGGCCCGTGAAATTTTTGACATTGGCCTTCATATAACGAATATCTAACTGTAATTGTAACGTCTGATAAGTTTAAGTTAGAAACGACAAACGAACTCTTCATAGACATTGTAAAATTTGCTACGTGTAAAAAATCCTACGGTCAAGACTTTTAAGGACCGAAGAAGATAAAAAACAATAAAAAGTAGACATTAGTTACCACTAATGGACAGTATTCTAATCTTTATAAGAATAAAGGTAGTATTGTATACTTATTGAATATTAGGAGCTTATTAAGATTGCATGAAGTAAAATCATTTAATGAGCTATGACGTTGCTACAAATACCTCAAAGGCTCCATAATATAGGTTTATTTTATATGTTTTTACAATAAGCTTCCAAACCATTTACCATACCAGTTTTTACAATAAGGGTCCAAACCATTAAATTTGCAATTTCTATATTTTTAATTATATGCATTATATTATTGCAGTTTTTTTATAAGTCTATTTTGATAAGTATAGTATCAAAATAGGCGCTCTTGACACTTCCATTTATCGTACATAAGTGATCTTTGGAATTAATTCAAAGTGAAAGAGATATCAATATAATTCATTTATAATAAGACAACATATAGAATCAACTTACATAAATTTATTAAAATTAATCTACCGTAATAGTTCAGTCAATATCAAATTAAACACCACTGGCGAAACATTCAGAATAGAGAAAGGAGTCAAGCAGGGTGATCCCCTCTCCCCAATCCTGTTTACAGCAGTGCTCCTAGAAATGTTTAAAAAGCTTCCAAACAATTGGGCGATAAAGGGCATCGACATCAGTGGTAAACGCCTGAACAATTTGCGTTTTGCAGACAGACAGATATTATCCCTTTCGCCACCACAGCAGAAGAAATCCAGGAGACGCTAAGGGAATTGAGCGCAGTGGGTCATGATTTTGGACTTCAAATGAATTGGGCTAAAACCAAAATCATGTCAAATAGCACGAAACGCAGGGTCGAGGTAGATGGGCAGGTCTTACAATATGTCGACAAATACATCTACTTAGGTCAGGTAGCGAACTTCGAAAACAGGCCACACACCGACAACGCCTGGAAGAGCTACTGGTTCATGAAAGCGCACATGAAGGTTAGCCTTCCTCTATCACTCAAGCGAAAACTTATCGACACGTGTATCCTGCCTGTCCTAACCTACGGTGCACAGACATGGTCCCTGTAAGAGCTACAGATGTCCAAGCTAAAAATTTGCCAGAGGGCGATGGATCGCAGCATCCTCGAGCGCTGGGCCCACATCACCACCAAGTGGGTTCCGGAAGGAGCGCGACACCGCGGCAGGCCACGGAAACGCTGGCGGGACGACCTAGTTTCCTTTGACAGAGGACGGTGGGAGGCCACGAGGGACAGGGATTCCTGGAAAAGTTTGGGGGAGACCTTTGCCCAGCTGTGAGACGATAGAAAAAATAATACGAAATACGAAACACGAAAAAAAATAATAATAATAATAAGACAACTGGTTCAACCGATAAAAGAACACTACTGTACACATTGAGTTTGTTGTAACAAACTAACACATATTGTATCATAATATTTAAATGCAATTATTTTTTTTTCCTTATAGCAGCATTTATAGCATGACAAAGTGAATTTATATATTTCTCATTTGGTAGATGTAGCAATGAAAGTTTACATTTTAGACAAGTCATACTTGTCATAATAAACATTGAATGAATTATGTTTGGAGTCACTAAATAAAGGGACAAGGAACTAGCTTGATGAAGCATGCTCATTCAAGGGTCACTGTCTACGAATGAACCTTTAAGTTACAAGGGTCGTATTAAAATCTGTAGTGCATAACAATGTATTTTCTCGTATGTTATATATGCCGGTTCTTTTTTTATTAGGCACTAAGTGTTTTTTTATGAGTGAGTTGGGTTGTTTTCCAAATATTTCGATTATACTGAACTATTTTTTTTTGTCCATTCCAAATATCAAATGCACCGTCCGCCGCTATCTTATGATGTATAAACGAAGTAAATACTTCTCTTCTACTCGAAACATATATCCTCCTCCCATTTAAAAAATATATAATTCGTTTTTTGTGTTCTAGGAATAAACTGACGTCATTTGGCGGTTCAAAATGCGATACAAGAACGGTGCTCAGGTTTCATTCCATACTTAACAACAACAAAATAAATAAATAATAATTTACAGTTTCATAATAATACACGTAACCATTGGTATTATTATTATCATCATTTCCAAGTCATTTGTTTAATCGAACATTACACTTTGTATTATAACACATGGAAGCATACCAAATGGAGGAAATGGACTGGAAGATTATATTTAGTCTGCGTAACGAAAAGTTTAGTTACGCAGACTAAATAACATTTTACCTGCTTCCGAGTAAAGAGTTTTAATCTATGTTTATTTATTTTACTTTAAACGTCTGTTAATATTTTGAAAATTAAAGAATTAAATGACTCACTTACTGCACACTAACTCATTTTATAGCAGCTATACGGTATTATTGACACTTAGCCCTTGCTATAGAAAAAAAAATGTTAGCTTTTTATAATCCCTAATTTTATTTAACCTATTAGAATTCTTTTTCACTCTTAAGTGATGATTAGATCCAATACAAGAAACAAAAAAATACTTATGTGCTAGAGAAAGAAATCATTCCTTTATTTATTTTTGGTCACCTCTCTAAAATAATGGTGATTGGTATATCACCATTATATGCCACCAGCATATGCCACCTAAACTGGTAAGTTTAGATGGGATATGATGTGTTAATCTCTGTATTCATAAATACATGTCAGATCTGAACGAAATTTGTCATAAAAGACATATCTCTCGCACTGCATTACCTGTTACGAAAGACTTTTTTCCTTACCATTTAAAAGCTTATTAAAAATACTTAACTCATACTTAAAATCAATTTTAATATATATATAACTTTATTTGAGATAAGAAAAATAAAGTTATTAAGACGAACAGATAACCGAAAGTATTGTGAAGTGAGTAGTCAATTTACTATTTAGTATAACTTGCTATTTCATATTTTTTATACCATATAAACTATATTAGAAAAAATACCTTTTTTTAATATCTTTAAAATAAGCTCTGAAAAAAATCGTCGAAAAAGAATAGTACAGTTCTCTTTATGAAATAAAACCGCTTCGATTTTTAATTGGTCTCTTAATAAACTTCTAATTTAGTAAACATTATTTTAAAATTATTAAAAACGGCCATTCTTTCAATACCATGAATATAAATATGTGGAGTTCCACAGTATAAGTATACTGAATAATGTGTAATTACCGATTATTTATTAAAGATATTAATTATTTGCATGGTTAAAACCGTCAATAACAGATTATATTAATAGCTGCGGAAGCTGATAAATTTATTTACTAGGAGTAAATAAATTTAAGCTTCCACCACAATATAAATTTTATTTATTTACATGTGAAATATAATGGAAATTGCTTAATTTATTAACTTATCGACTTGTATACTTTACTTATTACTATAATACCTATATGAAATTAAGGTTATTTAGTTTATTAATATTTATATATATTTTTGTTATCCGGCCAATATTATGCTTGTACTAGACTTTAATCCTCATTAACATGCAAATTAATACAACAGACTGTCCGCAACACCGAGTTCAATTTTGTATTTACACATTTTATACAATATTAAAATGAGTCAGCAATTTTTATTTACAATTTGTTCACAATTTGTATTTTTTTGTTATTTTTAAAGAATAAATGTATTTTTTTTATATTTGCAGCAGTATTTCTTCTAAAAAATTTGGGCTAATATGTAAATAAATAGAAAATGTAAATTATACTTCCCAAGTAATAAATATATACATACATACATACATACACCTGGTTGGGGTAATTTTTTTCTGTTGATGCAATGATTTGGACATATGTTCCTTAGAAAGTTTATGGGCGGAATAGAGATATATATTTATTGAAGTTTTTATTGCCAAAAAATAGTACAATAGCCGGACATAATGCTTAAACGCATTTTCAACCAGTCAACCAGAAAATACAGTAGAAAGTATAGAGTGAAGCGCTTAAAACATAAAATGATTGATACAAAAAAATATATATAAGCAATCAAGAACACAGCATTAAATTGTATAAAAGTTATATGCATGCATGTAACACATTACACACAATGTTATAATTGATTGATGAATGAATGATTTACATTTACTTAATATATGTATGTGTTAAGTAAATTTAAATCAAAAGTATCGTAATATCGCGAGTTATACCCAATTTTAAAAATTCCACATTTGTGTACCGGAGAGATTTTTGATTGAAGAAAAAATGTGACGACTCATATATTTTGTTAATAATTATTAATGTTTCTTTCATCAGTCTGTCAATTAAAAGATTTAATTGAATCAATTTTCATTGTTTATTTTTAATCTTCTACAAAGATTATTCATATCAGGTATAAATATCTTCTAATTAGTTAGTAGTATCATAATATATTTAGCAAGGTGTAATGCTATTTAATACTGATAAACATTAATTATAATAATAATTGCTGGACTGATCCAGGAGTAATTTTGTTTAATCAGCTTTATTTAGTATTTATATAAATGTTAAGATATTTAAATACGTTTCAATATAATAGTTTTAGTATTAGTCATTTTAACTCAACTATTATTATAGAAAAATGAAATCACATTTTTTTTTACAGGGATCCATCTCTTTGTTATAAGGTGTAAAAGAAGAATTTGATATAAAAAACTGTTCATAATGTAGGCATAATCATGTGTAAAAAACATCTAGTTAAAATATCATTATTTTTTTGGTTTACACAAATTTAGATATATTAAAGAAATAATGAAAGGTTTTATTTATGTAATGACATAGTATAAAGCAAAGTCGCTCTCCGCGTCTTTCCCTTTATCTGTATGTATACTCAGATCTTTAAAACTACACAACGGATTTTAATGCAGTTTTTTAATAGATAGAGTGATTCAAGAGAAAGGTTTATATGTAAAATAACATGAAAATGGATGTTTAAGTAAAAACAAGAGAATTTTGATTGTATCACTTAAAACAAGTTATATAAAAAGGGAAAGGGGAATTGTTTTACTACGAATTTAAGGCGTGCAAAGCCGCGGGCAATAGCTAGTTTAATAATATTATAAAATTGTGTTTGTAACTTGCTAATACTTTGTGTGCTATAACTATGTATACACTGGTTTATTACCCGACAAATTAAAGTAAATAAATAATTAAAGTGATTTTAATCGTAGGCATGAAAAAAGAAAGTTCAATAAGTTGTTAAAGGTTTCATAATCATAAATGGCAAACTTTTTTATTTATTTAAGGCGCTTTTAACATAAATAAATTCTAAATATTTATTTGATGTTGTAACTTTTTCATGCCGAAACTGAAATGTTGCTATTTCATTTACGTCGAGGTAAAATAGGAATTTGCCTGCAGATGGTATTTGCATGTGACTCAGGATGTTTGCTTAACTCCGTGTATGCGGCTTCGATCTTCCGCAATGATTGACACCATGTGGATCTAAATTTATAACTTACATACAAAGTTATGTTAATTCTTTACTAAATACAGCTTAAACGATGAAAGCTCTGTGAAAACTCAGCAACACTAAGTTTGTAGTACTTGGTTCTGATATTTTTTTTTATAATCCGATTTTATTTTAAAAACAAATATTAACAATTTCTGATCAAATTATAAAAAATATGTTTTTTATTCCTGATAAGAAAGCATAGTACCAAATTCACCTTCAAAGATTAGAAAAATACTTTATATTCTACCGAACCTCAAAATAAATATACTCTGTGGTTATTTGTAATAACATTTTAAGAAATGTTACGTAAAATAATGTTGTAGTCAATTAAATAATTTTATTTACGCACATTGTCCTTTATAAAATTCACATGATAAAAAAAAGCATTTCTATATTTTAATAATTTTATTTCTTTACGTTGTACATACGTTTCACAGTTGTAGTAGGTTAATCTGAATTCTATATAATTGTAATTATTACAACTTACAAGTTGCTTCTATTTTTTTAGGCAATAAATCCAATAGCAAATACACCTTTCCATGTGAGGTATTTAGTAATTGTCCTAATTTATTTTTTCAATAATATTGTAATAATTTTATGAAACTCAAATGTAATTATTTAGAAAATGAAAATATTTTAAAAAGCAGTAAAATGCCTTTGCCTTTTTATCAAAAAACAAAGTAGTTACATAACATCGATTTTAACTTTTTATTTACAATTTACTAGATTAAAGTATCAGGAAACTAGTTTATTCATAGATTTTTAAAAGGCGCAAAAACACAATTCGTTTAAAGCTTTCAGAATAATTGTTTTTTTCTCTTAGAAAACAGCGTTTTATCTGTTGAGACGGAGATTTATGAATAACACCAAATTTATGTGAACTCGAGTAACAAATAAAATATAATAAAATTAATAGCCTTGGAAGATACAATATATTTATTTTTACTGTCGTCTCTAAACGTCATAACGTAAGAAACGATACAGTCCGTGTATTGTCGCCATTTTACACATACATGACCTCTCTTTAACCGTTTAATTGTATAAACCGTTTATTAATATGAAACATAAGATCAAACGAAACTAAAATGTACATAATTTTTCTTAAAGGACCCACTGCACTTATAAAGTTTTTAATTTCCATTCTAGTAATTTTTTTTATTCTAATCCTCAAAGGGGTGGGTAAAAATTGTTTATTGGAATTATTTAATAAAAAAAAAATATTCTCTAAAGCATTATCATGTTTCTGGAAGTCTAGTAAAATGATATCTATTATTAAACGTTACATTGCAGACATATTTAAATTCAATTTCAATTATTAATCAACTTAAAAATGGTTTCGGTTGTGGCATCTTTACAAAATTCATCTATTATGCACACTTAGAAGACCTAGTTACAGTTCTCGAAAAAAAAACTAAAATATGATTTCTGTTTTCATATAAAGACGATTATAAATAGAATGCTAAATTTATCAAGTCTGACAATGACAAGGTACCTCAGTTCGTACAGTGACTTCGATGGTATCTTTGAGATCGAAGTTTCAAGTGCTGCCATCTTGATGAATTTATCATTCTATATTTACTAGCGGTGTCCCAGTGGCCGACATTCCACTGTAAATTTTGATTTTAATGCTTACGACAGTTTTTTTTTTTTGACTAAAACCTCAGTACATATATATTTTAATAATTTTTATTATATTACGTCAGGCGGCCACTAACTATTTGACATCAATTTAATATCTAACATTAACAGTGACAACTTTAACATTGAAGAAGTGTGTGTAATGATTCGCATGATTTTTTCATAAATCTTATTAAAAATATACAACAACAACAACAAATGCATTATTTTATAAAAATTTTAGCTTTCTACTACTTTTTTCTCAGTATAATGTTTATGTGTGAAATACAATATTCTATATACATATGTAAAAAAATAAAATTATGTATATTTTGTAAGCGACCACTTGTTACGTCATATCGATAGATATTAATAAAATCCGTCTCCAATACACGAGCGAAAAGAACGCAGTGCAATTTATAACGCAGGTTTGCTCTCTTAATGTATACAATAGATCTATAAGCCCTAGATAATTTAATGTGACGCCAAGCATGGCGCGCTACTCCATGCTTGGCGTCATATTCACATCCATACCTTTTATTGCCGCTATGTCTAAATTCTTATGACAAGAAAGGTTATTAAGATCTTGACTGTAGACAAATCCTTGCATATTTTGTACTTTGAAAATTTAAGACTTCTAAGACTAACTAGATCAATTTTCTATACATACTTGGAGGTAAATGATCATATATCATATAATTGTTGGAGGTAAATGACTAATTAACTGACTTAATGACTGACACCTCTATCTATATCGCCTTACAGTGAAACACGATTGCCGCAAGGTATTCAAAACGGAGTGTTTAGTAAAAAAAATAATAATGTAAAATATAAATTTAATTGTAAGCGAATTAGACCCATAAAAATTTTAAATGTTTAGATATCCTTAATTTATCCCCAACCCCAATAACCGAAAAGGGTTAATTCTGATTTGTTAATTATGCAAAAGAGTCCTTCACAAATAGATTAATTTACTAACCACTATCAAACGGGTTTAGTTTTAACGACATATTAAAAATTCCACAACTATTATAAGGGTTTGTTTATATTAATCTTGAGAAACGGTCTACAAACAAGTTTCAATTGATAATGCTATAATAAATAACATACAATTCTTTAAAATACCGTACCTAGTTGAATTTTGTTATCAAAATGTTGATAATAATTATTAAATATTACCATTTTATCAAGATACAGGAAGAATAATTATCATAAAGTCATAAAAATTATCATCAAAGAAAGGGCCCCGGTGTAGCGGCCCTTTGCGTTGCCAATTGTAGTAAGCACCATAGGAAGATGGAAATCGTTAGAAGGCAAACATATTTATATATAACTTAAATTGTCATTAGGTTTTTCATCTGCTAAGATTAATCATATTTAAAAAGGACCATGAAACACAATCATGTTGATTTTTCAAATCGAACGTGGTTTGTTTGACAATATCGAATTTGCTTTAGGATACGAATTTGAATACATTAATTAATCAAATAAAGATAAAATCTACATTTCTGCCCTTGTACATAAAATAAATCCAGAGCAACTTGTAGATTAACTTACAGAAAAAAGTATCATTAAAAATCTGAAGTATCATTACATATACAAGAGACCAAGCTATTTAAAGCCATAGACAAATTTTTGAAATTTTTGGTTTGAAGCCAGTGAAGACCAGGCGTCACTCAACATACTGTGCCGGCTCGTGCTTAACAAGCCTCCACCAGTCCGCCCACTTCTCTAGGTGGACGGAACGTTAACTTCTGATGCCCAAGCGAGGGCTGCAATCCTCGCCTCCCATCTGGAGCAACAATTTGCACCAAACCCTTCGCAGTGCGAGGAGTTCCACCACCGTATAGAAGCCGAAGTTCGCGAGAAGCTGAGAGCTCCACACTTCCCAAATACGCGTCCTCCATTCACCTCCCCGTCGAGCAACCGAAAAGCAATCACGTTGCTCAAACCTTGGAAAGCTCCGGGGAAGGACGAGGTGATGAACACCTCGCTTAAACATGTACCGTTCCGGGCCATAGACGCGATCACCAGGCTCTTCAACGCGATCCTACGCGTGGGATATTTTACCAAGGCGTGGAAAGAGGGCCTGGTGGTCATGATCCTAAAGGCCAACGCAAACCCCAGACTGGCTGACAGCTACAGACCTATAACTCTGCTCAGCGCAATCAGCAAACTCTTCGGGAGGATGCTGCTCCCGCTGCTGATGGAACATCTCCACCCCCGGCCGGAGCAGTTCGGTTTCCATCACACTGCTGCCGTCCTAAATAAGAAGGAGACCACGGTGGCGGTCTTCCTTGACATCTCGAAGGCCTTCGACAGAGTATTGCTACTTCAAGCCGACGTCCCCCACTGTCTTGCACAGATCCTAGCCGGATTTTTATTTGGCAGGACATTCTATGTAATGGTGGGGGACGCGATATCCCGTAGCCATCCTGCCCTGGCCGGCGCGGCGTCCCTCAGGGTAGCATCCTGTCACCGGCCTTATACTCGGCATATACTGATGACATCCCCGACTCTTCATCAGGTCCAAACTTAACATCTATAAAACGTATGTCAGACCGTACCTGACATACGCCATACCAGCATGGTTTGCCCTGACGAGCCCACGCCAGGCGAACCTACTCCAAACAGTGGAAAACACTGCCCTGCGTCGAGTTACACAGGCTCCCTGGTTCGTAGCTAATGCTACCATCTAGCGAGACCTACGTTCCGAACCCCTGGTAAAACATATCACCAGACTCATCAACGTTTACAGCCGGACCGATGTTTCGGCGCACGCTCATGTGCAAGACATTGCGCCCTGGCACACTCGCCCACCAGACGGAGCGAGGAGACGATTACCAAGGGACATCGTCCCTCCTCCATCTGCCTCCACAAACTAATGTACGAAACATGACTTACCGGGTCGCTGGTGGCTTAGTCCGGGGTACACCTGGAAAAACCGGGTGTCTCATTTGACAGGACTAACCACCCCGCTGGTTTAAGGTTCATAACCTTACCAGAATAGAAAACCAGGGCCTGGTGGCCCTAACCCCTCCCACGCGCGTAGTGACGTGCGTCGTTAGACATTACGATCGGGGGGCCAAAACCCCGTCATCGTCTCACCTTTCCCTCAAAGAGAGGGAGAGAAGAAAGCACGCCGTGTGTTTGATAATATTTGTAAACCTCTAATTGAAATATAATTACAAGATCATTCAATTACCAAAAGTTAATAATAATCTTAAAAAATACTTTCTATTTAATATTTTTTTTTAAATTAAACGTTTTGGAGGTATAACAAATATTTAAAAATATATTTATATACAGACTCTTGTCAGTACATTATCTAATCTTTTTAAATAATTTAATGTCCCGTCACCTCACACTACACTTAATAACAAATTGCAAGTAACAGGCTTATGTAGTCAACAACTTAAGTCACATGATATGAAACTATTACTATAGCTTAAAATAATCTGATATACCTACATAGTATAAAATTCAAGAGTTTTTGGTTGATCGAAATGTGTGAAACTTGGGTCATTGACTCATTTTCAGGGTTGATGTTATAATGTATAAGTCAGTCAAATTTCATTTAAAAAGTTGAGTTTCTGGCCAGCTCTTCTCAGCAGAACAGCATTCCGAGCTGGTGGTAGCTTACTCAAAGACTGACTACTGACCAATTGAATGTAATTGACGATTCAAAAGTGTGTGGAAATGCCTACTTGAATAAAGATATTTTGAATTTTAGTATAAAATGTACTTATATTTTTCTATGTGAAGTGTATCAGATAGGAACTTCAATCGTTAAACAAGTAGCTAACTATTACAATAACAGGAGAGATAAAAATATTACTTTAAAATTTTATAGTAATGACGCCAAGTCGAATTACGTTTATTTTCTTATTAAAATATACAAAGATAAATAGATCAAGCCCAACAATTCACTCGTTTAAATTGTTTTTAGTTTTAAAATATTTTATGTACCTATATTAGTATATTCATAACATTTATTTAAATAAAACTATTTTAACCTTTAATGTTTTTATTGTGTTTTATTATTTCCTTTTATTATTTTTCACATAATGAAAATTTTATCTTTTTGTTAGAAATATTTTTTAAATAAAAATAAACTTAATTATAATTACATGGGTATAAGTTAATTTATATATATTTAAGTTATTTAATAAAGGGATGGATATAAGTTAATTTATATATTTTAAATTTCGCCTAGGAAATTGCATAATTTGCTTTTGCTAATACTTGTTCCTTGTTCAACATGTTTTTGCCGTTTTGCAAAAAATACGGAACTTTATTGAGTTTACTCTATTAAGCTGGCAGAACGCCACATTTTGCTAGAAAATTTTAATAACAACTGAATTCTTGATATATTCAATATCTTTCAATAGAAATTAATTAAATCCTTAAAGTAAGATTCTCGATGTATTCTCTTAACTTTTTAAATATATTCCAGTTTTATATTATTTGTATTTATTAAGGATGCAAATATGTCGATTCATTATATTGCAAGAAAATGCGTATAATTTATTTATTGCTCAGTGGTTAGCGCATATGGTTAACGTATACGTAACGTAGCGGCGTAACGGGTCGCGGTTTCGATTCCCGACAGGCATGTACGTGATGAGCATAGATGTCTGTATTTCTGGGTTTTGTCTCTTATTCTAGTACAACCTGTTTTATAAATTCGAACCCGGCTGTGTCATTTCACTTTTTTCATTTAAACATATGAATGCAAAAGATCATCAGATGTATTGACAGTCTAGTCTAGCGATACAATAGCTCAATTGGTAAGCGACGGGACGGTTTTCGAATTCGAATCTCTGGCCTTATCAATATATTTTTCATCCTATATTTATTTAATTTTAAAAATGTTCTGTAATACAAAAAAGTATTTCATATCAAAAAAAGGCAATGGTTTCAAGTACATTCATTAAAAACTTAGGTTATTATTATTAGTATGATAAATTAATCTCAAAATTTCAACTTGTCGGTTAAATTTGATGACTATGTTTATCTATATAACACTAAAGTGTTTATTTAATGTTTATAATTTATTAGGCACACTTATAAAAAAAATTAAACACTCCTTCACAGTCTATACGAAAAAATTATGGAACGCGCTGTCTTTCTTCATAAGAAAATCTAAATCTTTGTCATTTTTTTAAACCCGTAAAAGCCAATTATTTATCAGGAAAAAAATGGGACGACTTATTTTTTAATGTTGTCACATTTTTTTTTACTTATGTGTATAATTCATAATCTATTATTGATAAGCACTGTATGAATTTTAATTTGTAGTGTTTAGTTTAATAATTAATGTGT
This sequence comes from Napeogenes sylphis, assembly GCA_959347405.1. Classification (NCBI taxonomy): domain Eukaryota; kingdom Metazoa; phylum Arthropoda; class Insecta; order Lepidoptera; family Nymphalidae; genus Napeogenes; species Napeogenes sylphis. The sequence goes on along the minus strand of OY365777.1, from coordinate 17,246,154 downwards.
ACTGTATATAATAATACCTACGTATTATGTTTATGTATTAATGTGTATTTATTTTTATGTATGTTTACAATGTTAACAACTTCTGGACACCTATGTATGTGCACTATTTTTAAATTCCTAGTAATATGGTTGTCTGGAAGAAATCGACTTTAAGTGATAAGACTGTCTTTTGTTTTTTCCCTGTGTTCATTTGTAAATTTCATTTGTGACTTTAGTATGTATTTTTTAATGTGGTATACAGCAAAGAATATAAGTAAAGGAAAACAATTTTGCAGTATAACCTCGAACAAATATTATCTTGAGTTCCTCATATTAGTGATATGAGTGGAAAAAATATTGTTACTATGGTATTGTTTATTTTCTTCCAATTACTACAAAAGTGTCGAATGCTGCTGAACGGAGTTCAAATCACTAGTTCGCTAAGCTTTGAGCTCATGAATAAGAACGGCAAATGGAACCGAATGTATACAGTCAAAATTTTAATAAACTTGACGCGAATTAAGTCCAATGAATATATACACAATGCCACAATAGTTTTGTATTGTTAACAGTTGTCATACTTGAATAGAATTAGTGTTGAAGTTGTTTCTATTGTTTATGATGGCTGGCCGCGGTAAGCTTACGTGCAATATTGTTTTATCGTATTTTTGCACGACTCCTACGAATAAATAACTAAATGTCTAATATTATTTTATCTGTATCTATTTAAAAAACATAATACATTGTCAAATCATCTATGGGGATTGTTTAAAAGAAACTTACAATTAACATACGTTGAATACTTATACAATACTTTACCTTACTTCTGATTTGAGTCGGTTAAAACTTATTCATGCTCATATACAAAATTACACTAGTACTTAACTGCATCGTACGGCCTTGAAAAAAAAAGGTTTGTACGGAATAGAATATTCATAAAATAATTAGAAATTTGTTCTCGAGTCTTAGATTTATAAGATTTTTTCTATAGTTTTATATTTTATTCTCTATTATACATATGTTTTAGGTTGAAAAGCTTTCGCGATGTTTTTTTGTAAATAATTTAATTCGGTTTTCTTTAGTATCTTTAGCATTCTCTTGTTTTTTTTTTATTTACGTTGACATTATAAATTAAATATAATTAAGTATTAAATTTCTTTTAACTATCCACTGTTTAGTTAATTAATGAGGATACTTTTATTGTTCACTAAATTACAGTTAGACATAAACTGAGTACAATAAATTTATATAAATATAGAATAATTGTCACTGATCGAAAACTATACATGTCAAATTATAAAAAAAATCATTTGGGAGCCTTTATTAGAGCAAGAGAATCCAAAACAACGGTATTTCATTTTGTCTGTATGTCTGTGTGATTGTACACGCTAATCTCAGAAACGGCTTAACAATTTGAATGCAGTTTTTGGGAATATATTGTTACATTCTTCACTTAACATTTAGTTTTTATTTCATGTAAATCGGTTCAGAAACAAAAAGTTAAGTCAATTTATGTCAATCACGTAATAAGTGCCATGCAAATCTTAGTCTATACATGTAATGAATATGTAGAGGAGTAGTTTTTGCACATTAAAAATATTTTAAAAAATATATTAGGATGTGAAGTATTAACTAACTGAATCTATTTTTTTTATTTTTTTTTTATTTTTTGTCTGTTAATTTGTCTGTCTATTAGTTGAGCACGCAACACGAAAAAAATATATAGCTAAAGTAAACTTTTATACATAGAAATTGAGCGTCACTCTTAGTAACATTTAGTTTGTAACTTTCATTGCACACTCTTCACTCTATCAAAAGATGTATGTATTTAAATTGCTCCAGAAATCTATCTTTATACTTAAATATAATAAAACTGTAACTGATCGCTGTGTGTACAATTAAATTATTTTCAAAAATTCATAATGGGGTCCTTAATATAAACAAGAGAACCCAAAACAATGTTTTTTCATTTTGTCTGTTCGTCGGTATGTCAGTATATATTTGTATATTTGTGCATGCTAATCTCCGAAACGGATTAATAGATGATTTAGATATAGTTTTTAGGAAAATATTGTTATGGAATTCACTTTACATTTTTTTTTTCACAATTGGTTAAAAAATAAAAAAGTTAATAATCTCTCATTTTTGTACCATTGCTGCCTTACCAGTGATTAAACATAACAAAAAATACACAAATAAATTAGAAATACTCCTACACCCAAAAACGACTTGATTGAGTTTGATGAAACTTTGAAAGTTTATACTTTTTACATATATTGGTAAGTACAAAGGGTACGTTTTATCAAAATCGAAATCTACGCGTTACGAAGTCGTAGGCACAGCTAGTATTTATATAAATTTAAATAAGCTTAACATGGCTATACATGTTTATAGATATTTTCAAACATGAATACAATAAATACAATAAGACGGCCTTATAGATTATGTCGGACCTCCTCATTCTAATAGAGAAACAAGATGTCGTGAAATTGTGAAAGTGGGGCGAAGCACACATTATATATAGTATTATTATATATGCAAATATTAATACATAATTTAAACCATATACATGTTATACAAAGTAATATGTAAACACTGTTATAACAGCAAAAGCTTGTTAATTAATAATAAAGTATGGATGAAGTCTACATCTGAAAACTATAGTTGAATCTTTTATAATTGCATAATTGTTACAATCACTAAGTATGAAATATAATAAGTAGCGAAACATTATTAGATCTCTATTTGGTATAAATGTATACCAACAGAGTAATTCTCTTACAACTTAATATAAAACTTTACTAAACTCCACTTAAGCTGCCAACATTTTAAATCTAAATGCATTCAAACTGACCTGCTGCTCATTAAGCGTTTCACTTGAGTATAGAAACAGAATGTTTAAAACATTTTGAGTATAAATTGTGAAAATAGGTCGAACCTTACCGTAAATGCATGTTTTTAAAATTTTATTTATAATTATAATTTGAATACATTTGATAAATAACAATAACATGTTCAAACAATTTACAATGACAATTGTGAAGACTTGTTTCAGTAATACACAGTACTTGCACTTCAATGTTTAATATCCAACCATTTGTAATAGAATGGGCGAAAGCAGCCCTTACAACTCGTTTTATAATATTTTAACACTATAATATTTAGGTAAGGTAAGGGTAATTTCCAATTTTATAACCAACTAACAGATGCTATTATTTATACCTTATAATATACATTTTTTTTATTATTCAATTTTAATTTAAGGCTTTTTTAATGTCTTTAAAATCATGCCAAATCCATAGTAACCTAATAACAACATTCTCGTAGTCTTATACATTAAAGTTACAGTATAATACCTTATAATAAGTTCTAATAATTATTAAAAGATTAAAAATTATGTTAAAATATATAATATTAAAATATATAATACATATACATAATAAATTCGTCATTGATCCATTTCTATACATGGAAAATATAAAAAAATAAACACCATAGGGGCCTTTATCAAGAGAACCCAAAACTATGATTTTTCAGTTTGTCTGTATGTCTGTATATTATATGTATGTCTGTTGTGTTGCACGATAATCTCAGAAACGGCTTAACCAATTTAAATGCGGTTTACAAAAAGTTATGTCAATTTATGTCAATTACGTAAAAGGTACTATGCAAATCTTAATCTATACATGTAATAAATCTGTAGAGGAGTAGTCTTTGTACATTGAAAATATTTATAAAAATATACCAGAATGTAAAGTGATAACTAATAGAATCCATTTTCAACATTTTAAACTTTTAGTTGTGCACACAACACAAAAATAAATATTTTCTAAAATTCTTACGGGGGGATCTTTATATAAGCAAGAGAACCCAAAACAATATTTTTTTCATTTTGTCTGTTCGTCTGTATGTCTGTGCACGCTAATTTCAGAAACGGATTAATCGGTTTGGATGCAGTTTTCGGGAATAGATTTTCATGGAATTCACTTCATATTTTGATTTTTTTTTTAACAATCGGTTAACAATAAAGAAGTTAATAATCTCTTATTGTCGTCCCATTGCTGCTTACCAGTTTGTAGGTTTATAGTTTTTACATCCATTAGTAAGTACAAAGAGTACATTTTATCAAAATCGAAATCTACCGTACGAAGCCGCAGGCACAGCTAGTGTTGAAATATAATTGCTTCTAATTCTTAAAACATTTAACAGTAAATACTAATAACATAACATTCCATAATTAATTGCGTAGGTGGCGCTACTGTTAAAACTTATGAACTAAAACATGTACATTCCAATGTATTTACCATTTTAATTATTATAAATAAATACGACTAACACAATTTAATGTTCAAAACAATTTAATATCAAAAATACTTTTATGAGAACTCTCATAACAGGCTCCGAACTTGAAGGAACCTAAAATAATAATTTTAGAATAGAATTCACTATATTGCAATAAATTTATTTGAGATTATAGATAGAAAAATAAGAAAGAAATACGCAAATCATTTCATTGTTTGGTATTTCTTAGAACAAAATAGAAACTTTTTAATTTATCGTACACAAATGATAACTGGTATTGATTAAATGTTGAATAAATATAAATAAATAAAAAAGTGACTAATAAGTAAAGGAGTAAGTAAGAGGAAAATAACTTTTCTTGCAGTTAGCTTACGTTCAAACACAGTTCTAAAATTGAAACGTGTCACAGAAGGATTTCAGGGACTTAAATCATCGGAAACTTGTTTATTCGAAGTTTGGTGTAAATTTTGCGAGTTGTTTTACAAACGGCAACATGTTTAAATAATTGGAAAGTATAGTTTGCCGATATATCTTAAGCAAAAGTTTTATTGTAGAAGATAGTTTAAGATGAGCTTACTGTTATATCTTGGTTTTAAGACACAAAACTTTGTAAAAAATATAATATTATTATATATTATAAGTATCTGCCATTATCTATATTATTATAAATAAATCCTAAAACTTTCATCGAAAAGTGTTCTTTCATCAGCAAACTTTGCATCTCTTATGACAAAAATCGAGAATATAGGCACACAGGATTTACTGGTAGAGGTGTGATGAATAGAAAAGAATGAATAGTAGAAATTAGTTTAAATTCATTTGATGTAGGTATTATTTAATCCATATAATGAATAATCAATTCTCAAATCAGAATTGGTTAAACACATTTAATGGCTAATGACTGTGATCTATCAATATTTTTTTATCCTTTATATACAGTATTCCATATAATATTATTATTAATTAAATAGTTAAAATTTTGTTATCTAATTTATTTGGTTAAAATTTGTAGTTTTAAAATACGATGACGATGTTATATCAATATGAATAAGAACTCCCTTAAATAAATTAAGACCATATGAAAGAAAATTCTTGTTTCGAAAATATCTATAAACATATAAAGCCACGTTAACGTTATTTAAATATTATATAAATAAAAAAAAATAAAGTAAACGATACGGGCCCGAATTCAAACCTGCGACCACTGCAAAACTTTCCCATCACTCGACCAATTGACCTACCATATCTGTCACGGTGAACTAAGAATTCTATAAATGATCACCTTTATACGGAACTGTGGCGACTATTAGTCTATTAGTCTTTTTTCGAAAATCCTAACCAATGTTTCTAACTTTGCATTATACATCCCTGTCCGTATCTATTTATTTTTTTTATATTATTTTTTTGAATTTATTTATTTTTGAAATAATCCTATTCTAGTTCGGGTTTGAACGATCGAAAAGTTGTACCTGTTATGGAGAAAAAATAAATTCTGCAAAAAAATTAGTTAAGGTTTTAAAAAAATATAAACACTGTCGGGAGAAATCATTTCATAAGACCAAGTTTCAACAATACCATATATCTTATATACATGCAAGGTATTATTATTATTATTATTTATATATTTACATATAATCGCATTGTTATGGCTACGTTTTTATAAGATTATTTCTAATAATTTCTAGACACTTAATGCTTATCAATAGTATGTTTTTATTAATAAATACAAACATAAATAATATTTTCTTATAAAAAGACCATTGAGGTGGTTTTTGGAATAAAAACAACTTATTTCGTTTACATTCAGGTTCATTTTGTAGTAGTCCGGTCAAGTTAGCATTAAAAATAGGGGCAAGGTTACATTAATTATCCACAATTATCCACATCAATCTGAAGTGTGGAAAAAAAAATTCAAGGTCAAATGTTGCAAAAATCGGTTTTTTGAGTTTTCCATCTAAATTGTAAGTTTTATAATAAAAATAGGTGAGACAAAAATTATTCATCATGCAATTATCTATAAAATATGTTTTTTTACTTTTTTCCTAAGAATCACCTTTTCGGAGATACAGCGATGCAAAATATTTTTCAGGAGATGTAAAAGATCAGTTTTGAAATTGAGACAAGATTTAGTTGATTGTGCTGACGTTTTCAAAGAAAGTACCTCTACTCCACAAGCTGTAATCACCGACGGAATTCGCTTTCTTCGTTCAATTTACGGAGCTATATAAGTTTCAATGCTTATCTTTTCCAAAAAATACGTATAAAAAGAAACAAGTACAATTAGCTTGTCTTTCTCCAACTTCTGCTTCTGTTCATCAACATCTATTTCAGTTATTTTATGAAGTTCAATTGTGGCTTTTTAATAAACTAAACCCAGAAGACTGGGGTTGAGAATTAATTGACATATATATTGGAATCAGTTCAGACTTTACTCCTTCCTGCACCGGAACAACTTCTCAATTAAATTTTTTGCAATTCCAAAACGGGGTGTAATGCTAAATGCGGCTGTAAAAAAGTTGGTTTGTTTTGTTCATTAGCATGTATCAATTGTCGAGGCCAATCGTGCTCCAATGTTGAATCGCCAGTAGAAGAGGATTCTAACGAGGCGAGGAGACGTCTGATGCATCGCTCTTTGAACAATTTATTTGTACCCAGCGGAAAGAAGAAAAAGAAGAAGAGCAAGACAGTATGGATTATGTTCCATTAGAAGAATATCGATCAGACGAATAATTTTCTCAATTTCCGTATTACTTACACCGCTCTTGTTATTTATAATTGTACCATTTTTAATTTAATACAATGGAATACGTGGAATAAACATACCGGGGAAACCACGTAAAAAAAATGCGCCATGTACACTACCTCACTCACGGGTGGCGCGGAAATGGGTGCATATTATGAAGAATACAACTTTTTCAACATTTTGCATCGCAGTATCTCCGACATGATGATTCTTAAGAAAAAAAGTGTAAGAACAATTTTTATAGATAGTTGCATGATGAATAATTTTTGTCTCACCTATTTTTATTATAAAACTTACCGTTTAGCTGGAAAACTCAAAAAACCGATTTTTGCAACATTTGACCTTGAATATTTTTTTTTCCACACTTCGGATTGATGTGGATAATTGACAAATTGAGTATAATAGAGTTCCCAACATTCATGCCAATTTTTAGCAAGGTGCGAATTAATGTAACCTTCAATGTCTATTTTGACCGGACTATAGGAACCTGAAAAACGTGATTTGTTGACGATAAATCGTAATTCGATTAAAGATAAGAAGAACAACTTAAGGAAGATATTATTTCGATGATGTTATTATTATTAAATTCTTAAACTTCACTCGAAAACAATTATAAGAAATATGTTTATGTTTTTAATGAATATGTTACTCCATTTAATAATAATAGTTAATTAATTATCGAGAAAATGTAGCTCGAATATAAAAAAAATAATGGGGTAAAATGAAAAATTAAATTAATTATTGAAGTGAATTAAAATAAAATATTGGTAGATGTGAAGTTTATTTTTTTCAATGCTTAAGTAAATTTTAGTCGCATACTAAAATTTCTCGAGAGCTCTTAGACGATAGTTACGGCCTGTAGACATTCATAAAAGTGTAACATTTGACCGTAGCTGACATGTCGTTAGATTTTTTTATTTTTAAAGTAAAACTTTTATTACATCGTCTCAAACTTTTTCGTCTGCGTGTTGCATGTCGCGTGACGGTCGGCCGCGGAGTAGGGATAAAGTGAAAGGCGCTCGTATCGATGCGGTTTTTACTAGATACATTGAAAAAATCGAATGTAAGTCACTGTTCACGTATTTTAGTTACCATAAAATATTGGTTACATTTATAAACTGTGAAATTCATGATGAAGATGGAATTGATAATAGAATGATTGAAAATAATTGAAAAACGGATCAAAATGACTCAACGATTATAAAATATTGTTTTCAGTGTTTTAATATGTGTATATCATCTAAATAATTGTTAAGTATTATGTATGTCGTACTCTAAGATACAGAGTTCAATAAAAATATTAGTTGGAGACCTAGTCTACTTTTATCATTTCCCATTATCATTCCCATTTTCTAAGTATAAAATTAAGATTGATGAAGCAATTTTTATACCCTTAATGGAATATTATTCCGAAAATTTTTAGTTAAATGTCTATAATGTGAAAAAAAGTTTCACTTTTACGGTGGTTTCATAAAACCACACAAGTTATTTTTAATCTAAAGAAAATGTGTTTTCTTTTTTAAATACACATCATAAAATAATTTTACTGTGACTGAGCCAAAATCGTTCGTTTTTAAATTCTTATTCAAAAGTAAGCCATATATATATTCTTATGCATTTTTGTATACCTGACATTATCAAAGAAGTATCACGATAAAAGTATATGAGCGATTTTGTTTCAATTTTGGCGTTCATAATATGGAATGTGATCATTTAATTACATTTAATAATACAACATATGTGAAATGAGTAATTGCTAGGATAAAGTGCTAAATGTTTTGCGGGTTTCCAGGTTTCTCACTCACATTACGTCATGTACTGTCTTTTGCTACAGGGATATACGACCCTTGACGAGTCTGTGCATACAAGCTATTTTATTTCTTTGCTCTCACAATGGTCTTAAATTACTAAACATTAAAAAACTATAATCTAAAAAATATATAAATGTTCCTAGCCAATCATATTTATCATTTTATATGGTTTGTTCCTGTTTTATGACAAATATGGGTTTCAACTATACCTGCCAATAGAATAACGAATGGGTTGATGTTCCAACATTATTCAACTACAGACCCTAGTCATCCTAGTCAAAGGATATTTGTATGAAGCATCATGGTCGGCAGAGATGCGATATGTCAGGCTCCATTACCACAATTTATTACAATTCGGAAACAGACACGTTCTAGGTACTAAGGTTCTGACAAGTGCAACTGTCCATACGAGAATATGTTCCTCTTGGTTTTTTTTTGGTTCCGCGCGGAATCCCATATTTCGTTTGAAAAGACTGTCGGCCTTTCTTATAAACAAGGTTTAAAATTTTAAATCAAATGTAAATTCGTAATAAGGAAAATGATTACTAATAAACTTGGTGAAACTTAAACTTTTTTTTATCGTTTGAAAATTGCAATACGCATCATCCCAGCGGCCAGGAAGGTGATGGCCGAGGGGGTATGTGGGACTACCCGGCAGCATAGAAAACGCTGCCATTTTTAAGGCTACCCACTAAAAAACCAATGGTTGACCTCATCGCCTTGTTGGACGCCACGAGATTGCTTTTGCACTCACCGTGACGCTAAACAAAGGCGATGTGGAGTCGCTCGAGTCGCGCGCGTGGTGTTTCTCTCGCTCCATTATAACGACCGTTGAGAGTGGAGCTCTTGAGCTCATCGTACGCGTTCCGCTGTTAACGTGACGCGTTACGGTGGCAGGTGTAACTTAAACCTAGCATAACCTAGGTTTAAAGTATTAACAAATTTAAAACATCGTTATACCAACCCGTACCCTAGTTTAAGATCGATAGAACCATCGTAACTAAGCAACCAAATAACCCTTTTTATTAACGTCAAAAATTTGCTACATTCTAGATTATATTGAATTATAAATACCAGTAAATGCTTATATATTCTAAAAAAAAATGGCTTTGAACTCAATACAAGGTATTGAAGAAGTAAATAATATGGTTACTCAAATACAATAATCTGGGAGAAAAACTAAAATATAAAAAATACGAGAAAATCCATTTGATATCTACAATGATGTAAAATATCGCTTTCGCGTAAAATATCGGTTTTCCAAAGACGGTGTTTTATTTTTAAATCGATTGTTTGGGGGTAGAACAAAAATGAATAAACGGGGAGTTTTTTTATTAGTCTTTTTAGAGAAACTTTTTTATTAGTCATTTTAAAATCTTATTGAATAAAACTAATAATTAATTATTATATTTACTTCTTAGTTTCTTGGCGTTTATTTTACGTCAACATTGAAAGTACCAAAGTATATCACAGAAAAAACATAATATTTCGCTTTTTCGCAAGTTTGTATATGAATTCGGACGTTGCCGTTTTGTGCATTTGATATAATGATAGAATAGTTATAAGAGTGTTATACCGAGTTTATTAGTAAGAAATTATTTTTACGTTATTCATAGCTTAAACCGAATACCTATAACTATTCATAGTTTAAGTAAATTAAATTGCATCGTAAAATAAAAACTAATAAGTCGTATAGACAAAATAGTTACACCACTGTCAACAACAACTGCCACTGTAACAATACTAAACACTAATTACAGTACTGAACTTAAACGAAACGAATTATAGTTTCTTAATAGGAGACCAAACCGTACGACTTCCACAGGATAAGTTTCTTTAGTCTCAACCACGCTCCATGACCTAGACTCTGCCCTATCAAGAAGCCTAGTGATATATCACGTGAATCGCGCTGTATTTTTTTAGTTTCAGTACTATGACCAATTCCGACAAAGACTTTCATTTTATTAAAGTAAATGTTCTAAATACTTTAAAAAATATATAATGTAATATAATCAAATGTACAAGTGTTAAGTACTTACGTAGTACCTAAATAAAAACAGGTATATATTTAAAAAAAAATGTTACTTGAAATTATATTCTCAAGTTAGTTCTAATAAGTGATAATTCATCTCGAGTAGGTACGTCTTTATTACGTCATCATAACTTGTTTGTTACATTTGAGTGTACTTTAAAATATTTTATTTATAAAATTCTATTCACTACTAAATGCTACACTTAAGCTTCCTCAAATCATAAAACATAACGACACAGAAGGTGCAAACCTGGTCAAAACGTCAGGTAAATAAAAGGTTTGTGATACCTACCTATTCCGGAAGGGTTAATTGCCGATTTTTAAATAATTATGTATAATGAAACGCGATAGTTTAAAAGTAAGTATTATAAAATATTTATACGAAAAAGTACGTAAACAAAAACACGTGGTTAAGCAGGTGATAGATTAAGCAATCTCGAACTCATTTGATAGCAGACAGGTGACTATTTATATGAATCAATACTTAGGCACACTTAGGCAGCCTTTTCAAGCGTATTCACTTTAATATTAAAATTATCACAAAGCAAACATAAGTGAACTATTAATAGAACCCAATACTAATACTTAAATATTATTAGATTATAAATCTTTTTTTCAAAGTTAGATAAAGTATTTGTATCCTCACCTCACACAAGTCGGCTCCTCGATAGGAAATATTTTGTTATGTCTTAGATAAAAAAAAAATGAATAAAATCGCAAAAACAAAGTAAAAAAAATAACCAAGCGTAACCATATTATATAGAAATAGCACATTGACAAGTAAAATTTGAACATGAAGTACTAATGAAGTAATTCAAGTAGTAGATCTACAATCATTAACCCAAAACCTTACGAACTTATCAATGAAATCCTGGATAGATCCACTTTAACTTTTAAAAGGATTTATGGAAACCAATATTATTATTATGATTATTATTAAATCTTTATTGAACCAAATAAAGGCACAAAAGGCGGACTTAATGCTAAGAGCATTCTCTACCAGTCAACCTGAGACTACAGTAAAATATAACAAAAAGAGGCGATATACTAGTTAAAGTCACTTAAATAAATAAAACAAAATAATTAAAAAACATTAGAATAAATATGTGAAACTAAGAACGTGCAAAACCAATACAATGTACTATTTATTTTACAATGTTGTTTAAAAATAAAATAAACTCAAACATATATAAACCAATAATATACATAAATAAATAAAGACATAGAAATAATCAATTATAATATATATAATATATAATATGTAATATATACATATACACACATACACATACATATATACATACATATATACACACACATATATATATATATATATATATATATATAATAAGATATTCGTATGTCAAATATTTATTTATTTAATCTTTATTGCCCAAAATAAAAGAGGTACAATTGACGGATTTTATGCAACAAGGCATTCTGTACCAGTTAACCCGGGAAAAAAACATTATAAATAACATGAACAATAAGGCGGTAACACTAGAAAAATCGAATTTAAACTAAATTTAAATTACTATTGTAGTTATCATATTAATTATATCAAAACATACAGTCAAAATATAGGTAACTATAATTGTACATTAACTTAAATAATCTCACCTTACCTATACGTAAATTTACTATGCTTTGTAGATTTAAAAGCATTTACACACCAACTTCATCCCTTTTATTTGTTTCAAACTGCACTGCTAACCAATGTAGTAATACATTGGTTGCTTTACTAGCTGCTTTGCTTTTACAGCTTAAAACTATTATTTTCATCCTCCATATTTTCACATTAAAGTGAAGTAAACATTTAAAAAAATGTTTAATTTACATTTTTTGTAATTCCACAATCTAACGGCATATTTATTTAATACCCTTTGGTGGTTTACGATTTCTGCCAATTTACTCGTAGCGAAAATGTTGTACTCATTTCGGAATTGTTTATTCTGACTTTCAATTCTACAGCTCTCAGCTTTAACTACGTTTTATTATTGTTGAAATGCTTTGTATTTCAAAAACATATTTATGTAATAATTTTAATTCATCCTCAATATACAGGGTTATTTTTAACTAAATTGCTACCTCTGGCAGACAGCATCTCTTCATCAATCCCATCAACATTTGTTCTACGACTTTTTACAAATCTTGATGAACAATACAAAAAAAACGAAACAAAAAATTTTTGCTCCCTCTTTTACTTATTACTCTGTATTTTGTAAGAAGAACTTAAAAGGTCAACGTCTGGGCGCCATAGCTATGTTCAGAGTAAATTCCAGTTCAGAGGCATCGAATAAATTTTATATGGAATAACTAAAATTATTAATTTAAAAAATTTTTAGAACAAATGTTGTTGGGATTGATGTAGAGAGAATGCCTTCAGGAAGTGGTCAATTAATTACCAATAACCCTGTATATGTCGCAGGGAATTTGTATGATTCTGTTTTTCCAAATGATGTCGTCCATTTAAATAAACATGTTTTAAAAAAATGCTCAAGGTAAATTGGGGACTCGTTATTAAAATTTCAATATTGATTGTTTTAGTAGCGTGAGTTTTATAAAACATAGTTCAGGTTAGTTTTTATCTCAATATTTCAATTTATTGTGTTATTTTGTAAACGACGAATGTTTTATGAAATTTTGTGCCATTTATTTTATACTTTGTGCCATAATATAATGACAAAATGATCATACAAACTGCATACGTTATATATATGCTTTAAAACTCATCTGGGAGGTAATTGATCAAAAAGTCATTGGAAGTGTTCTCACCGTAGTTTATAATTTAGTACCTACTCGTAAACTACGAAATTATACTACAAGAGTATATCCATATTAAACAATGTGAAGCTAGTGTTATTAACTTACCTTTAACAATAAATTTATAACAATGCTTCATGTTTCACCATTGTATCTGAGTTAGTATTATTCAGATTATAATATATATAATATAGTTTTGGTAAACATGGAAAAAATCATTTATAAAAGCATCTTTTCTTTCAAACTTCTTTCACCTTACTAGGTTTACTTTTCCAGACATGAAACGAGTACATAAATAATACAATACCGCCCCCAACTTTAAAGGGAAGTCATTAAATGTTATATGGCTTTTAGGCAGCAGTATTAAACAAACTCATTTTAAATTACTTGAAAACAAGAAGAACAATCATTTGGTTTAAGCAACATGTACAAATTATATGTTGTTATATTACAAGAAGTAGGTATTGATAAAAAATATTACTTGAAACTAGATAAATTGGACTTAACATAAAAAAATCCTAGAAAGTAATTTTTTACAAGAAAACAGTGAATATTACTCATAATTAGAAACTTCGTGGTTATTATAAATAAAATGTGAAATTACTATCTTACTTGGATTCATGTTAAAATGAAACTTTTGTATTCGTTTTATTTTCAAAATAAAATATATTTCCTTAATATTTCATGTACTTATTGTAGAGTGTTTAAAATTATGTTGACAAAATATTTATAGGAATTAATATAAAAAAATATCGAACTCTGAGATCATAATATTAATTAAATTCCACACACAGTTAATTCATAATGAAACATTTTGATTGTCTTCTAATTTCTATTAAAGCAATAAAAGTAATAGTTATGTTGAGAATTATTTTATTTAACCAAATAAAAATGAAAATAAACTCATATATCTATTGTTGCTTGCTATCTTCAAGTACTTAAAATATAAGCTTAAAGTTTATTATTGACCCGTTCACGTCATGACTACTGTAAAACTAATAAAAATATAACTTTGCAGATATAAAAGAAGTGATCATAAAATGTATATAATTGTATATATTATTTTTCTGAGCCAATACATTTTTATCATCTTCACAAATAATTATATTGTCAGGTAGATGTCCTGCCATTATTTACCGTCATTTTGTCACATATTAATTGGTAGGCTTTATCAATACAACGCAATACGTTACAGTGGTTGGGTAATTGATATCCTATGGATCTAAAACAGTTTAGAATTAATTACCCCTCTAGATGTTACGAAAACGATATTACAAAAAAAAAATAACAAGAGGATGAAATATGACTTCGAAATTAAAAAAAAGGGGAAATTAAAAAAATAATAAGCTTTTTTAAATTCAATTGTTAAATTTTAAAAAATAAGGTATTCCGTAAATATATTCATTATAAATTTAAACTTAAGATTTTTAAGCAAGCATGTCAACATAAGTATTTAAAAATTTTAATCTATTACAAATAATGTCTAATATATTTAAAAGAAGATTTGAAAATCAAGTTTCATTACATTAAACAGATAATAAACTCTGTAACGAAGCGTACAAAAAGTTTTTCTTAAACACTATCAAAGCTAATTTAATGCTTGAAAAAAAGAACAGAAAAGTTTAAAAAATTACGAAGTTAGCAAACTTTGACACAAAAGAGTCCGTGCTTAAATCCTATCAAAAATACCTTTCACCATATTTTTAATATTATAACAAACATACTAGGTAAAAAAAACAATATTATTAAAAACAAACCGGACAGTTTCACAATAGATTAAACTAAATAGTATCTAATAATATTAGAGACTAATTAAACAGTAAGTTAAACAGTTGGTATGATATATTTTATATCTGGTTAAAATTAAAGCACAAACAAATACTTATTAGACAAATTTTAAAGAAACCAACACAAGGGAAAATAATATTTTTATTAATAATTAATATTTTTATTTATTAGTTAATTATTATTAGTTTTGATAAAGAACATTAGTTGTCAGTTCTATTTAAATTTTAGTACCTTTTGTGTTTTTAACTGTTTGAAACAATTATATGTACATTATTTAATACCTATTAATTTAGTTACTTTAGTATTTAAATTTCATATTGTTTTAAAGGGAGATCACTATTAGGAGTAGTTATGTTGCAGTTCAAATAATAGAGCGACGAGACGGTTTCGTGGCGATAAATTTCTTAGCCTGTATTTGTTTCAAATTAAATAAAGTTAACGTTTGGATACGCTGATAGACAATTAAAAACACAATTGACATTGTAAAAAAACGGTACGGCGCATGCAATCAATTAGTTAACAACAGTAACATGCCGAAGCATAAAACTTCGTCGACAGATCATCAGTAAAAATGGTGTATAAAGAAAAATAAACTTTTCACTGAAATAAAAGTAACAGCGTTTGAATTTATCAAAGACACAATTATAACGAACATTATTCAGCAACATGCTATACGTCTATCTTACATTACTATGATATGGTTCTCTAATGAGTTAAGTGTGAATGTTATGTATGTCATTAATTACTAGCGAGTGTAGTGTTATAATTATTAATAACACAAGGTGTTATCATTAATATATTATACTTTTACTCTTTACTTTAACTAGAGTACTTATAATTACTTACTGCAAGGTTTTCGTCAGTAAAGGTTTCAGTCAGTCTTATTGCTTATAATTAAAACTGTTTCTTCATATAACCCATACATAATTACAGTAATTTAAAGTGAACTTTAGTTCAAATAAAATAATAACATAGAAATAATAATAATATCTAAGTTTTTAAAGTAGATTTTTTAAATACATTTTAATGTACAAATAATATTTAAAAACTTTAGTAAAATTGTTTACTTTTTTGACAAAATATGCCATCAATGCGGTAAATTTATTTAAGAGGCCATGAAGTGGTCAGTGCAACTGCTGAATTTGATATCGTCGTAATTTCATGATGTCCTCTTAGTAGAAATGACAGGAGTGTAAGTCAGGTAAGGGCACAAAGCTCTTTGTACGACCGTCAAGGAACCCACAGTTGTAAACCCGTCACCTGTAACTGTAGAGGTAGATAGTGAGCTTGGAGTGGCAGGAAGATGCGACCGATATCTTTACTTATGAAATTTGTGAGATGGCAATAATTTCCTAACAAATAACTTTATTTAAAAAGTAGGTGCCAATTTTGAACCTGTCGGTGGGCTGTATCAATACTTTTGTTAGAGTCTCAATAGTTTGTGCAAGAAAGAATATGTAGTTAAGAAAACTGTTATGTTATCAACTTATTTGTTATAGGTATAACTGTTTTCTTATATAACATACATAACTAACATAGTTACAAAATTAAGAACTGAGTGAAACTGAGATAAAGTTTTTTGTATTTGTAGTGTTATAATATTCAAAACAAGTAATTTGCCTCTGCAATCCAAGCACATGGAGTTGCAGGCAATAGGTAGTTCAATAATATAGGCGCATAATTCAAAGAAGTAATTAAGGAAAGTAAGGAAGAGGGCAACCCGGCCTCCAACGCTACCGCAAGAAATACCTTCTATAAAAAAGAACATATAAATAAAGGAGGGAACTTTATTCTGTAAATTAAATAGAAAGATAAAAATAAATAAAAAATTAAATTTAATAGAAAGTCTATATCTATAATAGTTTTTAAAACTAAATTAAATATATATTTTGGGTCTTTTACAATTATACTATTGTCTAAAAATAATGAGGAAAGTTTTCAACAATTCTAACAGTATAGTAACAGTTTACGGTAAACTTATGATCGCTACTTTATATACTTTCATCTGATAAGTGCTCCTACATGCAAAATACACAGATATAAATTCTCCGACTCTAGTTATTATAGTATCCACAAAATGCAAACTTATGTAGAAATCAATGATTAACGGTTCATTATTTGAATAAAGATTGATTATTGTTATTAAATTATTAACATATAACATTACATTACAGTAGAATAAAATATATATACGTATAGAAGTTACCTTAATTTCCTTTCAGTAAATTTAATAGTATGTTGTTAAAATGTATTATTGCGAATGGCTGGCAATCACGTAGGGCGAGTCAATAAAATAAGCTCATAAACATTTTGATTGAATTTGAGATTTAAAGTAATGATGGCATATAAAGGCAGCTATAAACTAGAAACAGCTTTCATAAATTATATTAAATTGAATAAATTTGATATAAAATTTGCTTCTTTAATAACTACTTAATTAGTCTACATTTATTTTATTGGAATAACTTATGTTACCGGACCTTCATTTTCAATTAGGTATAATATTAATTTACAGTATAATAGCACTCGCCCGTGATGTTTGGTTATCTAAAGCATAACTGAATTTAGAAACAGTGCAGTAAAAATGACGAATAACGTACTCATTCATTTTTTTATTTTGTTTTATAAATAAGATAAGACTATAATCGCCAGTAATAAAATTCCCACTATTATTTTTTATTCTAAACTATAAAACATATATCAACATCTGCAAGTAATAAGATTCAGACAATCATAAGAATGTCTCTTTTTTTTCAGGGTATCTCTGAGAGTGGCAATCCTGTCGAGATCTGATGTTTAGCAAAAGTGATAAATGATAATAATAGCAAAAGTGATAAAGTCGTTAGGTTCAAATACATCTATGAGAGTAAAAGTGTGTTTTAGTAGGTATTTTGGCATTTTTTACGTGGGAGATTACTATATAACCGCCCCGTCCTCCCTGGAGGACAACCCTTTGAAGAAGTTTACATAAATAAATAAAAATGATTTTCAACCAATAAACAAAAATAAATCTTTTGTGTCGTTATTCTCCTCGAATTCTTTTTATGATTTATACATACATATACCCGATGAAGATCAATGATCTTCATCGGGTGACAGGTAACATTATACTGTTAAAAAATTAAAGTAAATCAATTCTAATAGAAAAGCTCAAATGATGATTGTTTTATTTTGGTTTATAACCAATATGATTATTTTATCTTAAAAGTATTACGTAGTAATTTTAATTATTTACCAATCGATGTGTTATAAATATGTATTAATATATTTTTTTATTTATTTTATTTTATTTTTACTATAATATACGGACACTTCGACCGTGCACTTTTTACATTTCGAGTGCCTTTGTCAGATTATACATTGAAATTTGAGAGAACATAAAAAGAGTCTGTTAGTAAAAGGTATCTTATAAACTATGTTAGTGAGGCCTTTGCACAGTTATTGGTTTTCTTTTATTTTTTTTGTTTTATACAATATGGTTCTATTATTTTTCACTGAGACGGACAGCGATACGGTAGCTCAGTAGAGAGACGGACCGGTTTCTCAGTAGTCGCGGGTTCGAATCCGTACCTGTTCATTTTTCATTGTATATTTATATAAATTTAAATAAGCTTAACATGACTATACATGTTTATAGATATTTTTTAAACATGGTTTTATATTAATAGGAAATATTTGATATATAAAGTTTTTATTTTCGCTTTCCTACAAAAACACTATTGTGACCGACCTACTGTTCTTTTTGTTTTTTCACACATCACAAGCCAGGTTTTCACGATTGCAAAAGTTTCTGTCTTTTATAGCAGTCTCAGTATTATATTCAGCTCTTGTGTTATGCTCGTGAACGGGTGCTGCTTGCAGTGACTGGTTGTGTGGCAGGCCGAAGATTTATATATATATATTTTTTCTGTTATTATCATGAAATCATTAGGCTTCTTTTCCGATTGATTGCGACGGTTCTAGTTGTTCCAAATTTGCATTTAAGTTTGACGTTTGTGAAACAGTGATCACAATAACAAAAAATATATCCGGCTGAGTTTGTTGTGTGGTTCTTCTTAGACCAGGACGCGTCTGGAACCCTCATAGCTTTAACATTAAGATGGAAAGTGCTTTTTAGAAGGGCTTATTACGATAAATCTAGTATCGTAATAGGCCCTCCTGACACTTCCATGTTGACGTACACAAGTGATCACTGATTATGATTCTAAGTGGAAAAGATATAAATAAATAAATAAATAAATATATTATGGTTTTCTGTTTTCATATATATATATATATATATATATATATATATATATATCTTGATATTGTTTTCTTCGTGTATGGTTAGGATATCCGACCCTTCACCTGATCCAAAACCCTCGTTAGACAATGTTATTTTCTCTTCTTGGGTGTGTACCAAATAGTGGGTATTGGGTTGGGATCGGGGTATTTTCGATTCTGTGTAATTAAGCATTGTTAAGGACTGGACTAGTTGCCTGCTGGAATAGATGCCGGAGTAAACCTCTTCTAAGGCATACGCTACATATAAGGAATTCCGATGTGTGCATAGTAATTCCTGACTGATGGACGTTACCAGGGTGGGACAACAGTACCTCATCTTGAATAGATTATCTCTATCGATGTAAGGTAACCGTGTAGCCATTGCTACGTAATGGCTCATAAAAGCCTCGTCTACCACCAAGCGGCGAAAGTTTTCTGTCTATGTGAATCCATTTATGTATTAATAATTTAAAATAACTGGGACTTAAATAGTAAAATTAATATTATGTGTTTGTTACGTAGGTACATAGCAAGTTTTATTGGATTTTGATTAGATATTCATTGTTGCTATTCACAAATATGCTGATGTATATAAAATCCATGAAGCGTTAAATAACAGGAAAGCGGTATTAGCTACATCGACTGGCAGAGTTATTTAATTAATGTAATTGGATAAAAGCAGCGGAAGCGATATTCGTAATTAGGTTAAAGGGAAGACTTTGATCGATAAACGATGTTATATTACCACTTACTTGTATGGCTTCATATAAATATAATGTTCAATATCTACCCAACCTCAAGGGTGGACGCATATTTTTTATATTAGTAGTAGATCATTAAGTGGCAGAAACGTATTACAAAAAAATATTTATTATTGTTCTTTCGCACATTAATAAAAATGTCCGAAGGTTTTGAAAACAAAATATGAGCCTTATAATGCAAAAGGGGTTTCTTCCAAGAAAATAGATAAAACTGGTTTGAGTTATAGTATAATAAAACATTTTCAATAAAACAAGAACAGTACGGGTTACATACAATTTATGTGATGATAGATTATTTATTGCAGCAGATCATCGTTCAGATGAACTCGGATGTAGAGAATATTGTAGTAACTTTTATATTTAGCAAATAATACGAAATGCATTGATATGAAATGTTTTAGTTCATCGAGATTTTTAGCTATGTGTGGTTAAAAAAGAAGAATTTATCTCTAAGATATGGAGCTGTTATTGGTACTGGTGAAAAGTTCATATCGTATAGTCTAAGTCCTCATTCATTACCTCCGGTAACTTCGTAAAATATACACCAACGTCGTTCGTCGTCAACGTACGTAAAACGGTCTCCAAACGCAACAATCTCAATAAGTACATAATAATATTATTTTTTATCCTTTTCAACCATCTTCTTGTATCGGGGTTTTTAAAAAAAAATATTTCATTTTGTTTTTTTTATTTAGCGGTCCCCCCATGCAACGACTTCATTTTGTACATAATAATATTATTTTTATTATTTTAGAGATATTTTTGTATCGGGAGTTTTTTAAGTTTTAAATTATTATTTTTTTCTGCTTTTTAAAGTTATGTTACTGGTTTTAAAGTTATGTTACTTGTTATACTAAATATGGTTTCTATGTTATACTAAATATAACCACGAACATAGACATTTTTACTTGTTTAAGTAATTAATACTATTTCATACAAACCTTTCATCCGCACCAATAAAAACTCAATGTCTTGAAGTCGACTGCTTTTATTAAGACTAAAAATAACTAAGAACCAAGTCCATGCGTTTGGCAGCTACGATACCACAGACAGGCACACAGATACACAAATACATAGATACATAGATGCACAGATACAAGGTATAACAGCCCTCTTTTTGTGTCAGGGGTTAAAAGTATGTGTTTAATTGGTAAGTCGAATAAAATAATAATTTAATTTGTAAGTTTTTTATGATTCTTGATTTTTGTGGGTTTAAATTAGGAATTACAAAATAAAATAAAAAAATCTTAAAATAAGTTGTTTTTAATTTTATTCCAACCAAACTTAAAATTTAATAATGGTTAGAATGAAATTATATTTTCTAACGGTTTTCCTCTCACGTACAAAAATATAGTCGCTAGCATCAAGTAAAAAAATATATTATCGTTTTCACTCTGTAATAAAACTAGACTAAATAGAGTCTAAAAAAATTGTGAACATGTAAGATGTCACTGCCAGTATCCTCTCATTTCTCTTCTCCTCCTTCACCTTATAGATTTTTTTATCAAAGGCCTATGTGAGGTGTTTGAAAAGCATATGTAACTAACATTTCCTATATTTCAAAATGTGTATAAGTATATTACATTTTAGATAAATAATATGAAGTTGTACATATGAATCTATTTATAAAGGATATCAACAAACAATTCCATAACATATTTTAAAATTACCTTCAGGACTAAAAATAAAAGTAACAGCATTTTATAGCATGATATAATAATAATTTAGAAAATAACAAATACTACCATCTGGTTATTCTACCTTAGCAAGCGAATATTTATTATAAACAAATACATACATATGTTGATATTACTAAAAGTACAAAGCTTAATACTTTACTTAATATAATTGATATTTATTTGAATCAAAAATTGATTCTTCCTTTATGAATGGCATAAAATGAAAAAATGTAGATACCCGTGAAGCTGAGTCACCAGCCAGCTGCAATGACCTTGTGAAAGGAGGGAACCGGAGTGGACTTTTAATAAGGGTGACCGGAGGTCGTACCGTAAAATATACCGAACTTGCTTGCACTTATATTTTCAGCTATCAATGCTATATTTCCCTTTTTAATTCTTTAATTAAAATAGGAATAAAAAGTAAAATAAGAGTTTATTTACTGGCAATGGTTATTTGCCTGTGAATACAAAAACGGATTTATCATGAAAGTTTTCAACTTCAATAATAAACGCAATTAGGGCGAGTCTATTGTTTCGGTTGATCTTTTGTCTTAACAAAGGTTATGACTAAAATGCTAACTTCCAGTGGAATATTCATCTTTGTGACTCAAATAACCGTAAATTAAATGGTATTCTTTGTTAACATTGGATATAGCAAGTTATATATTTTTTTAAATGAGAATTATCTCTTTAGATATAATTAAGAGATTATCTCTTTTTAACTAATCGATTATCGTAGCTTTATTTATTTTCCACAAATTATTGCCAAATTTGTCAATACATAAAACACTAAAAAAATAAGTAAGATTTTTTAACTTCGCGCAATTATCAAACTATTAATATTATTATAGAGATATTTGCAGATATTTGCAGCAGGAAAACTAGCAGCAACAGAACTCAGAACCACTAAACCAACAGGTTGTTTACTTAATGCTAGACTTTTGTTTCTGCTATTATTGAAAAGGTTGAGCTATTTTAAGTTATATTTAGAATTACATTTTTAGGTGTGACTATAATTTAATAATATATATGTATATTTCAATAATTTTGTTATTTTTGTAATCTATGACTTCCTTATCTATTTTGAACAGGAAAAGACGGAATTAAATAACATATTTTATAATATAAGCAAATAAAGAATTTGATGAATCAAAATAAATCTGTTTCTTATCCTGGTAGAATAGTAGTAGTAGTAAATGATGAATGAAATTATTTTCATTGAATTCATTATTAAAAACATATATACTTGAATCTATTGTATGTAAAAGTTCTGTGAACCATGTGTTTTTTAAAATGAATAAACGTAAAATTAAACTTATATATTATACTAGGGGTCACCCGCGACTCCGTCCGCGCGGTTTTTAGTGTTTCCTCAGCGCACGCGAGGAAAGCTCTCAAAAAAGAAATCTTTTCCCGTTTTTGCAGCATTTTTCATTGCTGCTTGACTTCTATAAGTCACAGCGAGATGACATATACCTTATAGCCTTCCTTAACAAACGGACTATTCAACACAAAAATAATTTTTCAATTCGGGTCAGTAGTTCCAGAGATTATTGCGTTCAAACAAACAAACTCTTCAGCTTTATAATATTAGTATAGATAATGTATCAAATCATATTTTGACTATTAATCATTTAAAGTACCTCTAGCTGAGAACTTCCTACTTTATATTGTTTGTTACACGCCATCAGCGCCATAGATCTCCTTAACATTGGCTTTACAGAAACATGCAAACGTTGTCACTGTATACCTTTCTTAGCGTCTAATTTCCTGGACGTCGTATAACTATGTAATAATTGTTTTATACATTACTAAGGGGAAAACGGGAATCACGAATAGTTCTTGTGACCCTTCATCATTTTATAAGCGCTGCATTGATTCTGTGTTTGATAATTTAGTCTATAAATCTAACAAACTGGTTTTTATTCCTCTTATTACTTCAGGGCTTCGAAACGCAGCACAAGGCCTTTGAGAGGTTATGTTTGAAAATATGTCTATTAACCTGTATTCCAAGTTAAGCTTATTTAAATAATTATTTTTCTTAGACGTCGTGTATTCGAATCTGTGTCCTTTTTGATTTAAATATAAGTTAGTAACATACGTTCGTATACATGTATGAGATGTACTTCAAGACAATAAAAAATACTAACTTGTCGGAAAAGACAGAGAGTTCTTTAAAGTTCAGAATTGACGCGTAAAACTTGTGGTATTTATGGTGACAGCTGAGTTTAATTAAACTCAAACGAAACATATTTTTAGGAGTCACCGAACAATCTCTTCCGTGTGTTCTCCACCCTACGTGACATTAGCGGAATCGACCGTGCTTTACTGGCACAACTGAAAGCCATTAAATCAATCTATCTATCTATCATTTTTTAGAAAGGTAAATAAATACAGTTAAAAAAATATTATAAAGAAAAAAAAATCGCGAATTCGGATCCTTGCCCCTAGCTATTTATTTTTCAATCTATATTTATTTAAAAGTTTAAATAAGCTATTTAAAAAAATAATAAGATATTAAAAATAATACAGTTCAAATACGAAACAATTTGTAATGTTTAAATTTGTAACAATATACTTGTATTGCTAAACTGCATATTCGTAAGTAAAAGATGAATAAAAATAATATTAATATATAAACATAACATTCGTGATTATATATTAAATTCTAGAATATTCGCGAACTATTCTCGGTTGTATGCTCAGACAAAAGCTCCAAGTTGTCCGTTATAACTCAACGAATCAATGGAAATACAAACTGTTTGCTGATTCATAATATATCAAATAGTTTAAAATATCCATATTCTCTCCTCATTTATTTAAATGAAATTAATTGTCTTCTTACTAGTGGTACATTTAACCATTCATTTACATACATTTAACCATAATATTCCCCCGGTGACGCTGTAATAGCCAACAGGGCTAACAGCATAGACAGACAAAAAAAAAAAAATACTTTTAACCATTCTAAAGGTTGTCTCATATTGATAAGAGCCAATTAATTGTTACCCTATGTCCAGTACCAGCATACTGGTCTCCTGGTTAAAATTTAAATAAAACGTTTATTAATTTCGTTACAATCGTTTTTTATTCATGGATACTATTAAAAGCTATGCTTAACTTGTTTCTTTACATTTTTAAAAGAATTTACGGTAGAATAAAATAATTTGATGGTAGATATAAAATACCAATCCGATTTTATCTCATTGTGATCATAATATTCCTAAATGTATTTGATTTATTTTATGAAAGCATCAATAATCTCAGTAAATATATTACGAGATTAATATGTTAGACAATTCTAAGCCTGTCTATAAATGGTTTCCTGCAGACTGATAAATGTATAGGATTATACGACACCTTTACCATGGTTTAATAGGTTTAATAGGTAAGATGTTGAAACAAACTACTATAGCCAACCATATCATTTGTATTATGTAAAATTCTTAGATTTAGAAATTTAATATTTTATTAACAGCGTTAGTTTTAATGAGGGTTAAATGAGATCTTGTAATTAATTTTATTATAATGCCTGACGTTTTCTAGTATTGAACTATTCAAAACTTTCACATTATTTTGCAATAATCTGTTTCCCAACATATTTGTTTCAACTTATGTTTATAACACAAGCTTTAGGAAAATAATATTTTATACGAGAAAGTTTCTGTAAAATATTCTTGAATGCTTCAAAACGACTTTGAATGTAAAAGGTTATTCCTTTATATAAAATTTTTGTCCTCATAACACGAATAAATCATTTTATATACATAAGCTGTGTTTTATTACTTTTAATGAGCTAGTAGATTAACAATTTATGCCTTATAATTGCAATACAATTTTATATCACGATATAATCTTGATCATTATAATATTATAGTCGTTATTTTTTTAAATAAAAAAATACTTTCAAAGGGACATTTTCAAAAAGTAAAATAAATTGTTTCTATTTGTAGTTGCACATAAAAGTTAATGGACTTCGATAAGGCTTATTTTTTTGCTTTTGTTGATATTTGTCACAAACATTTCTAAAATTCAAACATCAACTCAATCCGTGTATATAGTCACTTTATGGCTTATAGGCGAAATAAAAGTTTTTGTTCATAAAAATGGCTATATATACAAACACCAAAAATTTTATAAAACCACACTTGCTACTGTACATTTTACACAATATTCTGTATCGTTACAAGTAAAGTTTTTTGATTATTATTTACTTTTTGTTTAGCTACAAGTACGGAAGGATTATTATCAATTAGTATTGACCTAATAGAGTGATCTGAAGTTACACTGATGTACCTATGCATGCTACTGATTTCCAAGAGAAATGAAACTGGTTGCGCTGCGTATATAGGTACTTGTTTTATATTTTATGAAGACGGTTCCGAAACTAACTCAGTGGGATACGTAGAGAGAAAAAAAACGAGAACGGAACCTGTCTAACTTTTGTGGTTTTAAATCTACAAATACTTGTTTTAACTTGAAACATGATGGGGCTATGTAGCAGCATCTCATCTTCCCCGTTATCAGAAAGAAATATATAATACTATTGAGTAATTATATTGGTTATTACCTGCTCTTTCAGGAAGTTTTAAAGTAAAGATTGTTGAAATGGAGTCGACAGGCTGTTGTACTGCATGCGAGGATTATTTATTCCACAAGGAGGTATTTTGTATATAAGGCTGAAACATAACTTACTCAGAGTAGACATGAATCTTCTTTAATAATTAAATAATAATAGTGTGATACATTTCTTAAATATCATTTAAGACTATATGTATATATATATATATATATATATATATATATATATATATATATATATATATATATATATATATATATATATATATATATATATATATATATATATATATATATATATATATATTTATTTATTATTGATTTCTATTTCTTACGTTCTAACATTACAATATAACATACTCCTAAACACAAATCTTATCAAAAGATTGTCGCATTTATGGAGTTTACACGCTTGTTGTGTTACACTTACCTAAATAAAACAAAAAAAGTATCTAATACTTAACAAAAAACAAAAGAAAAAAGAAAATAAAAAACACAAAGTTCATACCTATAACGTTACATTTGAGAATGTGGTAAATTCTTATTATTAATATTATAAAAGTCCTTTACATTTTTTTTTTGTTTTAAATTATGGCTTTTAATTTCTGTAATCAACTCCTTTGGCAACTTATTTAGAATACAAGGCAGGATGTACGACCAATTTTTCTTTCCATATACACTATATTATACACATATATTTCGGTACCGTAAAATATGGTAAATATGATATGATTTCACAAGAAATCAACCCTGTCATTTATTCCAAGCATATTAATTTTATTATGATATTCTGCTATAATGTCTAGGCTTACTCTTTCGTAAACGTTAACTAAGCTAGTGTTTAAATATTTGGTCGTAGTTATGTCTAAATTTATATTTAATTTTTAGTGGGGCTATTGATTTTAATATTCTTATTTGTAGGTTATAAATTCGTTCTATCTGAGTTTTATAAGTTTTGTCATAACTTATAATAGAATCTGCAAGCGACATGTACAACAGTCTTAGTCTTACATATGAAAGTTTATGTTTAGGTAAGTATACAATTTTTTACCAAAATATCTAGCAGTTTACAACAAATTTCATCTATCTGAGGACTCCAGTTAAAATGCTGGTCTATTTTTAGACTCAAATACAAATGTTGATTAACCGTTTCAATTGACATACATACACATGGGGTAGGTATGACGTCCATGCATACAACTATGGTCATGCGCCACAATGCTAGATATAAAGTTAGCTGTTTTATGTGGTGAGTGTATGTACATAAATATAGTTTTTCGAATAAATTATATAAAGGCCAACAACATGCGCCCATTTACATAGATCATTATAATATGTTTCAACATATCGCTTGCCCTTTCTATGTTACGATGTGCGGTGATTAAGCATGTGTCGTCAGCAAATTGATACACAGAGCCGTGACGCATTATGTAGCACATATCATTGATATATATAAGGTATTCCTTAGGGCCCAAAACTGATCCTTGAGCTGTTCCTAGGGTTGTTGGAATTAGTTTACTTATACCGCATATGCTGTCATTACTTCATTCTTGCTTCTATAATTCGGATGAAGTCCCCTGAAGTGTTCGGTTCAGTGAATTGAGAGCCATCGCAATTCGTAACCTCTTATTTCCAGACATTCTACGTAAAATAAGTGAATAGAGAAGTTAGTTGTGAAAGGTAAATAAATAATAAATATATGTTATATACTTATCATAATCGCAGACTTTAGCAAGAGATAATATAAATAAAAGTTTAATTACAAATAAAATGTTAACAAAAACAATATTAATTTATCTCTTTATTATTTTTTAAGACCAAAGAAAAAAGTATAGTAAGACAATTAATTTAAAATATAACTTTTATTAAAGTAGAATAGATCAATTTTAGATATATTTATGATAATTTACGTTTTTTTTTATAAATTGTTAAAATCACAACAATAAATAATAATATATTAATGGCTCATTTTATTTAGTCTTCAAACTTATCCTGGTCCTATTCCTACCTTAGACTTTTGTGAGAGATAATACTTAAATAAAATTCCATTAAAGTAGACATTTAAACTATATAATGGTGATTTTAAACTTTTTAACTGTCTATATTTTTTTATGTTTAAAAATGTCTTTAAATATGTCTATACATATTAAGCTTATTTATATAGAATTAAGAATAAATCGACATAGAAAGATGCCTGTCGTTTTTAAAATCCTTTTAATTTATTAAGCTAAACTAAAATATCTTAATTTTCAAAAACATACACGTACGTGCTTAAACACAGTTTTTCATTAGTTTTATTAAAATTTCAAAAGCTTTGCAAGAGAAGTTTTAATGGAAAGCACACGTTTCATTGTATGAAGTAGATAGTAAACAAAGGTTCTCGGTAATTGTGCAAGCGAAGCGAGCGAACAGCTTCCCTAAATAATACCTTTTAGATAATGATACTGTATATTATAAAAATATACACGATGTGATAACATGAAAGAAACATGTTTAGTTATAACGACACTGCAGTATTAAAGAAAGATTTGAATATTAAGAAGCTTTGGAATAAGTGTCAACATTTTTAACAAACAATAGATACAAATAAAAACATTTGGAATATCTCGGTTGCAAATTTATCTCCTTTTCCTTGCCACTTTATTAAGTATAGGACCATTCGTCTTAAATTAATTATCAGCTCTTTGCATATGTAAAACATACAGTATGGACAATATACATAAGAAGAAGTCCTCTTAAGTAGCTAGCAAACTTTTAAGTAAGTAGTTAAAAGGTATTAATTACTCAGAAATAAAAAAGTTTTATGTTTTATGCACACACAAACATACACGTACGTACACACATACACGTACGCACGCACACATACTGACACACACACACGTAAGCACCCAGGTACGGACGCAAACTAGTACATACACCCAATAGTACTTAATATAAACATATTATATTAATAACATTACTAAAACAATAAAATCCAGAGATTATTTGTGTTCATCTAAAATTGTCAACTGTGTCTTTTCATTACAAATAATATTATTTTCGTTTAAATTTTTGCAAATATTAATTCATTTTATTTTATATATTTTTTTCTGTTTTGTTATGTCACATATTATTATGATAACCTAAGCTACGCTTGAATTACACAATGTACTAGAATCATTTAATCGCAGTCACGATGGTAATGGCTTCTGAAGTCGCCAGTAGCTGAAAAGTTTTATCTCTATAGCTCTGTCCTTCGATTCGACTTGTATTTCGCTATTTTCTGTGTCTGTTAGTTATTTAAAATCGTTGTTATTATTTGTATGCCTGTTTTTTTTTTTTAGATTTATTTTGAAAAATTACGTACTCTTATAAAATTGTAGAAGCCATGAAAATTATTTCTTGAGCTCGCAAACTCAAGAGCAGTCAAAACAATTTTCGATTCACAGAAATCCGAGTCCAAAATACCAAATTGTATAAAATTTAATTGTAATATTTTCACCTACATTTACCACCAGTGGGCGTTAAAATTTTCCTATTAAAATTATAACAAAAATACTAATATAAAAAACAAAATACTTTTCGTTCTTTTATACTGTTAAGTCGGTAAATCTAAAGAGATAACCAAAAGTAGAACAATAGATAACATCATTCATGGGGTGTTTTAACTAGCTCATATAGGTATTTATATACTCGATAGCTTTGTAGTCGTTTGAATTAACCTTATGTAGGGGCTGATTTGAACGACGTAGGTTCACTATCTCATAGAAGATCAGCGTCAAGTAGTCATTACAAATATTTCATAAGTGATAAGGGATCTGGATACCGAAACCTTTCCTCTAATTGTGCTCTTGTATCTTTGAATCCTTCTGTATTTCTTAACGATAGAATTTAAAAATTAAAAATAATTATTTCTTAAAATTGATATTTCTTCATGGCCTAAACTTATCATCCAGTTGTCCGTCTGCTCGTTTGCAACAACATCATATAAAAAAACAATTTTAATAAACATTTGTTCTTATAAATGGATAGACATTTCAAATTTTTAATAATGTCAAGTATAATTGGAACGACAGGCAATTCAGTAGGCAGATAGAGTGATATTGCCCCTATCTATTGCACGCAGGGTTCGTTATATTGAAGAGTCATTGATAACTTCTCGATAATATTCAGAAATAAAAACTAAAATACTCTTATTACATTCGAATAGTTAATTAAATTGTTATTTAGTTATTATATTATCAACTTTAATATTAAAAAACAAACTAATAGAACTGATAGTATACATTATACTTACTAATATCCTAACACTTTAAAACATGAGAATGGCTCGCCGGTAATTGGTTACAAAAGTGTTTTCTGTAGCGTAAAATTGTAAAATATTGCTTTAAAATCGACAAACAATGTGTTTCCTTACACGTTGTTACCCGCCATATATCGACGCTCTGAAAGTAAGAGAAACAAGAAAACCATAAAACGCTTTTGAGCTTCCTTACTGTAAAATACAATTATTTTATATTTAAAATTAAAGGGGTTCCAATTATTGTACTTTACTCTCTTATTACATTACAAATCAACTCTTATTAATTTTGTTCTGAATCACTAGTCTAATATAAATATCTAATATTTAAATGTAGGAGCTATATACCTTCTATATTAATATTTATCACAGACTTATTTATAGCCGAAGCCATGTACTCAGACAAACACGAGAAAATAAATCTATTTAAATTGGTATTTATGGAATATTTTACTACCATGTAATAGGATTAAAGGCATTTTCTGAAGTGGCAATAGAAACGTAATCAAATGATACAT
This sequence comes from Napeogenes sylphis, assembly GCA_959347405.1. Lineage (NCBI taxonomy): Eukaryota > Metazoa > Arthropoda > Insecta > Lepidoptera > Nymphalidae > Napeogenes > Napeogenes sylphis. The sequence goes on along the minus strand of OY365777.1, from coordinate 17,214,655 downwards.
TAAAATTTTCTCATTTCTCGCTTAGTACCTTATTTTTATTAGATTTTTACAATTTAATTTCCATAAACAAAGATTGTACGTAAATATAAGCGTATTTTCACATATCAATTTTATAATATATAGATAAAAATCATAAATTTAAAAATAAAAACCTGCCCACAGCGAGACGGACTCGCGCTCAAAGGACTCCGTACCATTACATTCAAAAAAGAAAAAAAACAAGTTTTGAAATGAAACTTCTTTATTTCTTTAGGGGTTGGAAAAAAATTTTGTGTAACATTTTTTCGTTACGCGTCACATATTTCCGTTACGCGCCATCTTTTTTTGAAGTGAAACTTCTTTACCGGCAGATGGGATAAAATTTTATAGCAATGTCAAAAAATTATGACGTTTTTCTGTTACGCGCCATCTTTTTATATAAGTAGCTCCCCTCAAATATTAATTTTATTTTGTTTTTATTTTGTTGTGATAGCGACAAATAAAATACATCAAAATAAAACTATTTTTACGGATTTAACTCGAGTTTAATTATTTAACTTTTAAATTTACATTTAAAATTGAACCCGACGTTTCGAATGCTTTGCAGCAATCGTGTTCACGATAAAACGAGAAGGAGATATCTGTCCGTAAGTCATTTAATTAGTCATCTACCTCCAACGGTTTTCAAAGTTTCCGTGCGTACAGTTCAACATTCAAACAAAGATTTGCCAACGGTAGGTAACTGGCTAGGATGGTGGTGTGATTTACCATTGAGGTACCTATATACCTGTATGTGTGGGTTTCCTATAAACAGTGTTTCCTAAAGCGTTGCCAGGATTCTTGATGATAAGAATATCAAGGAAAACTAAAGTATTATTTGACTGCAATTCCATTGTAAATTGTATTTTGTTGTTAATGGAATTAAGGTGTTCTAGAAAAGCAGATGTTTGATTCATAGGTAGTATACTGAAGGTGTTATCTACGTACCGTTTAAAGATCATAAATTAAAAATTTAAGTAATTACGCGAATTAAATCCTTAGAAATAGTTTTATTTCAATGTACAGTACTCGTAAAAATCTTAGAAAATATAAAAATAAACATCCTCTATGAAAATTTCGGCGGTCTGAGCTATCACGGTTCGTGAGATAAAGCCTGGAGATACACAGCTTTTGGGTACGGAAGCTTATTTATTTCTTATATAATAGAGATATAATGTCGCCATAACTTACCTTTAGGTGGTTACCTTTTGTTGGTATGTCACGAGGTCCCAATGAAAACTACTGCTGAGACGAAGTAACAAAAATAGCATAACATGTACCAGCAAAGTCATATTATCAATAAACAAAACAGAATAAGTCATTGCTTTCGCTCGGAGATGAGTTATGATTTCAGAACAGTTAAAATTTAATGTTTTGCTTGCTTATTCCATGAGTTGAATTATTTGTTTTGTATTATGTATCTAAGGTATGGTGATTTATCATTTAAAAGTAACGGTTTGTGTTATTTTATTTAATATATTTGTTTTATTTAAACCTACTTTATTTATGTTTTGAATAATGGTCAAAATACATAATAAAAATGCAATAAATAATACCAAATCTCTTATTTTATTACATTTTCAAAACTGTTCATTGATATCAAAAAATAATCATACTATATTATATTGTACACATGGGCGTACCGAGGGGGGGGAGCTGCTCCCCCCTGGACATCGTATACCTCTCTACTACCTACTATTGTAAATTAAAATTCGTATTTTACATTAAAAAAAAACCAATAAAGTTTTAAAAATTGAAGAAGGTTTAGAAATTCTTTCTGAGGAAGGTTAGTCGGGGACGAGAAAAGTAGCTTTTCTATTGTTATAGATCTATGTATTACAAACCAATACAATTCTCTAGAAAAAGTTTTAGAAAACACTTTAAAGTCTAAAATATTCATTAGAAGCGATATTCGGCAAAGACAAATCACCAGTGTTTGCTCTTTCATTGTTAAACCATGCTCAGAAAATTAAAATTATAGCTTCAAAAATACAAAAATATATCGATGAAATCTAGTTTGGGCAAACCCCACCTAGCACAGAATGTGGGTACGCCCATCATTGTACATACTATATTATGTTGTAATATAAATATTATTACGGGGGTATTAATATTGTAAGATAATTTTACTACGAAACCCAATATGTAGGCTCTTATATATTTCAATAACTGTATATCAACAGACAGAGACGTATATGGTACAATTGTATATCAAAAGTCACATCGTCTATTTATCTAATCCTACTAACATTTTTGTTTAAATATTATTTAATAGATGGTATATTTAGACGATTTTAAAACTTCTGAACTATTATATGAAGTAAATAAATTAAGAAATAACCAAGAAAATATAAAACTTTGAAGACTATAGTATAAATCGATTGGCTACTTGAGTACTGTGTAAAGTGTGTTTTGCAGACTTTACAATTATTTTACGTATTTCTATATTATATGGTATGTAATACGAACCGAGAAGAGTAAATTTAATATTCAAATAAGCATATTGAAAAAAATAAGAAAGGGATTTGTTTTTGTAAAACAATATTTACATATTTTTACATACAATGTGCATTGATTTTTTTTTTTATGTAATTAGTATTAACATCCTGTTACATTTAATTACCACAAAAATTAGTAGTAGTAATTGGTTGTTTTGATGACAGCTATCAATAATACTAAGTCATAGAGATATTATACATAGAGTAGGGAAGCCAGCCTTAAATGTCACCATCGAACTTAAAAGAGATAGGTAGATCGAAAAACCCTATCTATCTCTACTTTTATGAAATCTCGTGCTTCGTCGTCGTTGTCTCGAGTGTAATTCGTAGCAATTGTCATTTTTACCAATATTCTGAAATCTAAGTTGTCATTTTCATCGCGTGAGATCAAATTTGAGTATCAAAAATATACGATTATTTTCCAATATTTTCGTGTTGACTCAATAGTCTTCAAAAAGGAGTGTCAAAAATGTTTTACACAAATGTTTTAAAAAAATTAAAATCGCGTCATGAATATTTTTTTGCGCATGTGTAATAAGAACAAAGACACACAGTGTGACATCTTGCATCTTTTTCTAACTGTCTTTCACTGACGCTCATACGAATACCTATGGCTCACCTATTCTATGTATATTAATTCTATGTACTAAATACATTAAAAAAAAACCAACATTAAAACCACCAATTTTTGACAGCTATGAGGTAGCTATGTCGTCAACCTGCGTTTTATTTAAATCCTCTAAACTAATTGGTTTGCTTTAACAGCTTTTTACTATTGTTACTTTACATTTATATAAGCATCAAAAATATTTTAATATATAATATATATAATATAAATGTTGAAAATAATATAAGAAAAATTTTGGTGATATAAAAATAATCACTTCGCTTATTTTAAAAGCGCTTTCATTTGTCAAAGATGTAATCATGATGGATGGAATACAGAAAAGTATTTTAACATTTTTCTTACATTACGAAGGCATGTTCGTCTAATGGTGACGTGTGACTGTGACGTTATTAATGATGAACATTCGCTTTTAGATATATTATAATATTATCACTAGTTTTTGGTCACACCTTGCCTTGTAGACAAACTTTATAAAATTATGTTTTAATGCTAATAAGACTTTTAACCACAAGATTTTTTTTATATTATTGGAGTAGAATATTATTATCCATATTTTTAGAACCATATATTGAGTCTAATATATAAATATATTATCTCGTATATAGCGAAACAAAATGCATAATTTTATTAAAAAAGTCAATCATAAAATAATTTTGTCTGCTCAAAATCACAGACAGAAAGAAAAATTGTATGAAACTTTTAGAAATATACTTTGTCTGTGTTTTTAATTTTGTATTAATTTTTGGCCATTAAATATACAACACCAATAAACAACTAATTTGTATCTGAAATACGTATTTTTTTCAAAAAATATTATTATTAGGTCAAATCGTCTCTATAGACTTAATAAATAGGACCTATATTCCAAAGAAGAGGCTTCTTTTTGGAATAAATATTAGTCTCCACTTATTACACTTAGTTCCATCCTCCGCCTACACTACAAGTAAAGTGCGCCATAAAACAACGCCAATGTGACTTGCAATTCACGACCACAGTGTTTTTGTACCTGTACATGCTTCATAAGTACGTGTGTATAAGGTACATTATAGATCTATTATTAACTAACACGATCGAAGTGGTTAAAAATATATAAAAATATCATACGTTTTGACCATATCGTAAAGTTATGAAAGTTAAACAATATTTCCCAGTTGAAAAGTGACCATAAAATTAAAAAATAATAGATACGGGAAGCACCTAGTACATAGTCATCATAATCCAAATATTTAATTAAATATAATAGTAATAAAAAATTACTGCAATACCTTTTGGAATGCTGTCTCAGGTCACCGCCAACTGATATAGCTATCGTTGCCCGCCCGATGAATTTAGCACTCTATGACGGAGGTAACATCTATTAGGTTTCTTTCTAAACTCCCTTACCATTGTTTACCAATTTAAAGTATAAAATAATATTGAAAACATGACACAACCGTGGCATGTTATTATGTTAAATTATGTGTGAAATGTTAAAAGCATTTACAAATATAGACTACGTAAAAACTTGTGAAACACAGTATTACATATACATATAATTAGATATTATTAACTTGTTGCTTTAGCCTTTTTTCTTTGATTTCATATAGTACATTTCAGGAGAGCTTGAGTGCATTTGTCACTAAAGTCAGTATAAGTCTAAAAGGGTAGGTTTGAATAGCGGGCGTTTACTTGGCTCGGCGTAGAAGTGTTCCGACACATACACACAAATAAATCTTTCTGTGAAAGTAGGAGAATATTTACTTGACATTAAAACATTTACGTATGCTCATGTTTTTATGTTCAGGCGATAATTATATATTTTTTAACTTTTGTATCTTACGATCTTAATTTTTTTTACCCGAGTGCAAATTAAGCCCTTTAACCCAGCTTTAAAGTAATATGATTATATTCTATTTGTTAAACAAAGCTCATATTGTAACCATGTTTGACTAAAAAGGTTTTAACTATAGAAAATCTCAGAAAAATAAAGTATGTACTTACAATTTTAAAACTTACTTTTTATTTAAGTATTATTATTATTAATGAAGAAATAAAGAAATCTTAATAAAGAAACTATCTTTTTTATCTCTACCTAAGTATTAACGGTGTCGCATTTTTACGTTTTTGGAAAAAGTTTGGGTAGTACCAAGTTGTCTGGATTCATAAGCAACTACTCTTCTGTATTCATCCTCTGCATTTTTAATCAAAGTATATTCATCTTCAACCAAATCTTTATTAGTGTCTCCAATACCCTCATCACCTGGTTTTAATTTTAATCTTATTTCTTTTACCCTTGTTTCGAGTATATGTTCTCTTCGACCTTCACGGTCAAAAGTCTGGGTCATTAAATTTTTATCTTTACTACTAGATACAACGAGATTCTCAGATAGAGATATAAGATACAATGTTCCTTCTGTGTCACCAATTGCTACAAGTTGTCCTTTTTTGTTTGGTCTTATTTTTAACAAAGGGTGTTTAGAAAGAGATAAAATAGCAATAGGTCTACGATGACTTCGTAAGAAATCCCAATATCTAAATTTTCCGTCATGACATAAGGACATGTAACTTGATACACGTTGAGGCGACCAACAAACATCAGAAATTTGCTTTCTATGTGCTGTACTAGACATTATTGGTGAGGATTGAACTTCATCGCTCCAAATATTAACTCTCCAGTCACCACATGTAATAAATACTTTTGAAGTGCAAGGGCTACGATAAAGGGCTTTTACTGGACCATAATGACTATAATATATAGCACTCATCATCTCTTGGTGAGTTTTACCCTTGCGGTTTACATTAATAACAAATCCTGTATCAGTACCGCAAAGAAACTTTGTAGGAAAGGACTTATCAAACTGTAATGCACTTATCCCTTCCGAAGTAGCTAAAGTTACGGATTGTCCAGAAGGGTTTTTTATGGATATTAAAAGTGAGTCTACAGGTGCCGAAATATTTCTAATATCCCACCACATACATTTTCCATCGCTAGAGCCACTAAAAAATTCAGTATTATGACGAGAATGTAAAAATAATAGGGCACTAACAGGATCTCGGTGAGCTAAATGCATGTCACATAGTTTAACAGGCTCTTTTTTTGCTCGTATGTCAAAAATGCACACTCTGCCATCTTCTAGGCCACCTATTATTATATTTGGCTGATCTGGGGCACAAATTATTTGCCAACATGCAGTTGGAGGTAGAAATTCATAAGATGGCTTATTAGGATTTTCTAAATCCCAAACATATCCTTCTAGATATTTGTTTATAGGACCACTAACTGGATATTTTTTATTACAATAAGCGACTACAAGTTTGGAGTCTTTTTCGTATGTCCACCCAATTGAAGCGACAGGCCGTTCTTCTCGATCTTTAAAATTATTAACAACTGTTATTGAAGATTTTTCAACTGGATTTTCGGGTAACATTTCTTTAAAGTACGTATTATACATCTCAATAGCATTGTTTTGGCTGATTAAATGTTCAAACTGGGGACTTAAAGATAGCATAGCGTCTACGTAAGTATCATCTCGTTCAAATTTTCTTTTGTAGCGCGCTGTTGCTTCTTCATCATTGAAATAAATATCTTTTGGCCATCCACCTTCTGCATGATTAATACCTTGATCTCTATGAATAATTTGTTTAGTATTCATGAAATGCTGGGATAAAGTAATTGATGTCTGTGTTTCATGATTCACAGGATTGCGTAAACAATATAATTTTTGCTCACTTTGATCAGGATTAATTGAATCTAACAACACGGCAGGCCTCTCACAAAACTTTGGTTGCCTGCCAAAATTTTTTCTAAGCTTAAAATATGAATAATTCAACATTGAATCCATTATTAAATAAAACTATTATTCCAATTAATATTTTTTGGCACTATTTTTATGACGTAAAATAAGGATTCAAATTAAGTATTATTCTAAAAATAACAATATACACGTTTTTCTTGTCAGCCAGTTTTTTTAATATAACTACTAATAAGTTACTAGTTTATATCAATGTAATATAATTTAATACATTTAAATTTTCTGTACCAGATTTAATAAATAATTGTTTTAGGTTTGTCCAACAATGGTAACATAGAGCATTCTATAATTTGAGAGACAACATGAAGGGAACATGAAAAAGGGACCACTTACATAAATAATAAACCCTAACTCAAGCAATATAATAAACCTAAGCTTCAAACTGGCAGCGTTACAATAAAAATACCAACTACTCTATTTTATTGTAGTTGACAAATTGAAATCTCCTACATAAGGATGGGCCGTAAAAAACCATAAGCATCACATTTCTTGAACACCATTCGAGGCACGTTCGCGCCCGAGATCACGTCTGTTGTTTTTTATAAGTACCTAATCCGTGATTTTCGTTGTAAGCATACACGCACAAAAAATATGTCGGTTTGATAAATCGTTGGATCCTGAGCAAAAAAAGGTACTTTATAAAATATTTATAACAAAAATCCCTTGTAAATAATTGATTTCAATAGGATATTTTGTATAAAAAAGTTAAAGTAAAGTTAAGTCAATCTAAAGTAAACACATTAAACTGGTGTACTTATAAACTAGGTAGTAAATAGAAAACAAATTACTTAGTTTATTTATTTGTGGGTTCAAGCATCCACATAAAGCAAGAGAAAATTACTATTAACAAAGGTCTCAGTGGATCGAAAACAAATATGATTATTGGTTTAGGAAGGAAGAAGGAACCGAGGTGATTTGTCTTGGCACTATTCAATTGCAATTATAAAAAACCGGCCAAGTGCGAGTCGGACTCGCGCACGAAGGGTTCCGTACTATTCAATCGGATACTTGTTGCCGTTATTAATATCGACCAAAAAAAAGTAACGTTTGTTGTATGGGAGCCCCCCTTAATATTTATATTATTTACGTTTTTAGTATCAGATTTTATTGCGGCAGCAGAAATACATCATCTGTGAAGATTTCAACTATCTAGCTATAAAAGTTCATGACATATAGACAAACAAAAAAAAATCACGTTTGTTGTATGGGAGCCCCCTTAAATAATTATATTATTCTAGTTTTTAGTATTTGTTGTTATAGCGGCAACAGAAATACATCATCTGTGAAAATTTCAACTCTCTAGCTATAACGGTTCATGAGATACAGCCTCGTGACAGACAGACGGACGGACGGACGGACGGACGGACATCGGAGTCTTAGTAATAGGGTTCCGTTTTTTACCCTTTGGGTACGGAACCCTAAAAAGATGTAAGGTCAAAAGTACCGATGATTGCGTAGATTTTCAGAATAATTTATATCGACTCAGTAGTTACTGCTTTTTTAAATCCTTAATTAAAAAAAGTGTACTGTAATTACTTTCACTAGAAAAAATTCTCCAATAGAACATTCTTATAATTTAAGTGGTGAAACGATTATACTCGAGTATACTCTATAGGAGTATACTCTGTACTATATTAGTGTTATTAAACAATAGTAGCAAGGCACTAAGGTTTTTAACTTAACATTTGCTTAATAAGTGTTCATCCATTTATATATTATATTGTACTATTAAATATAAAAAAATCTTTAAAGACCAGACTTTTTTAACATCAAAGGTATCACTTTTTTGGGATTTATTTCTCACATTTATACATACAGTACCAGTTACGTACATCAACTGTACCAGGTATTAACATATGAATCATTAAGCAGAGATTATCAGCGGTGAAAAGGATGACTGTGGGTTTTGCTAATCTACGTGTAACTGCGAGCAGTCCGGATCCTAATCCTGTGGTCTTCACTCTATGAGTAGAAGCGGATGAGTATGGTCTTTAAATATTTATATTTTTTTGTTATAAATTGACACAGAAAACATTTTTCAATCTTAGATAACTCAAAAATACGGATTTTTCTCTTTTATTTCGAAAATACGGTATAGAAGATAAACTGACAGAACACAAGAACAGGAATTAAAACTCAGAATCAAGATATTTACTAATACTATTTCTTCATTAGTGTTATGAATGATTTTCTAATTGAACTTTTTACATAAAATGTAGGCGCTTGTACTTTGGAGTGTTTATTACTATTGTATTGGTGCGCAAAGGAGCTGTTTACCTTTAATTTAGTTTTTTAGAAGTTTTCTTCCAATTATCATTATAAATTTTTATAATTGTAAGGAATAAGAGGACGAAATGAAAATTTATTTTTGTTTTTAACTGATTTATTAAACATATATAACATGTTATTTAGCCGCCAATAAAAATAATCAAAGTTGAAGTTTAAGTCCAAACTAGCTTAAATTAGTAACCTTCTGATTATTAGCTTTCTACACAGATTTGTTATTTTTTGCAATAAAAGTATAGATATGACTAATAATGAATTTTAAATAAGCTTTATTTGAATATATACCTAGATGTGGCTCCTAAGTGAATATATATTCTTACTGAATCATTAGATCATCAGTCTTATTGGTCCCTTTTATATTACGAAATATAGAACCTTTATTACACATTAAATTTAAATTTACGTAAGATAAGATAAGATAAGTTCACTTACTATCTTACAGCTGTCACTGCTATGACAACATTTCTTTTGCTCTTAGCTCTATTCAACTTTACAATTCTATAAATAAAATTATGTTTTTGATGATTAACATTATATTTAAGGTTATTTTGACTTTTGTCTTTATGCTTTATTTTGATCCATCTGTCGTTTTTCCAATCATACTTCTTACCGATTGCCGATAATATGTCATCAAATTTAGGCCACTCTTTATCGTAAGACAAAACGTTATCATAAGTTATTGTTGTTTTTTCAATAAACTTTGTTTCGTAGGATTTTTTAAATTGAGTTTCATTGACAGGACTCTTAGTTGAAGAATGAATATCTTTACTTTGATCATACTTCATATTTTTTTTTATGTCGTGGTAAATTTGGCTTTCTAAATATTTATAGTCTCCTAGAAAGTAATCATCATAGGTATCCTCTGAATATTTATCGTCATATGCTTCGAGTTCTTGTTTAATTCGTTCTGTAAAATAAATGAATCATTAAATGGTATCCAACACCCACATAAATAAATCATGTTTGAAGTAAATGAGGTCTATCGATACATTATTTTCAAATTTATTCCAAGATGTTAATATCTTTTTTTTATATTAAAACATGGAACACAAGAAAGAAAGGAGTTGAAATACGTTACAGAAATAAAATTTAATAAAGTAACGTAAAAAACCTAATATATAAAAAGGTAATAATATTAATGTTTATCTCATGATAAAAATCACACCATAATATGAATGTCAACATTATTATTAATTTATTATTATTACATTTGTCTGGCTAAAATTTTCAAATAACCACAAATGATTTATTTATATATTATATATAAATAAACAATATATCATTATTGATAATAAACAATACAATAAAACAATATAACAATATATTATGGCTATTACAGATATAGCACTTACAATACTTTAAACTTCAATTTATAATATTTATATTCTAAATCGTACGCTAAAAAATGTTTTAATAAAATTTATTAATAATAAAACTTTTTCAGAAACTATAAATAAATCAAACTCACTAGTCATCTGTTTGTATAATTCAATGTCCTTCCGCAACTTATCGCTTGATGGTTTCCATCTGCCATGTCCTTGATCTGTAAACATATTTTCATTAAAATAAAATTTGGCCATTACTGAATTCGTATAATTTACTTTTACAATATTTATTTACTGATTAAAGTCAATTTACGATACCTTTACCAAGTTTGTTACCTCAAAATGAAAATTAAATAACGATCATTTTTTTCGTAATGTATTTTACTCACCTACAAAAACTGAGAGCAAAATGAGAAAGCAGGTATGTTGCAGTTTACAGCTAGACATCCTCAAGACTTTAGAAATCTAAAAGAAGAAATATATGTATTTTTATATATCAGAAAAACCAAATTTTATTTCAATTTAAAATGATACTCCAAGTTTCAGTTTGTGTTTTTAAAGTAACAATATAGGCGTATCGTGTAAAATGATCATCTAGAAGATATATATATTTTAGTTGATAGTGATCCTCCAAAACCTCCAATCATATCTATAGAGATTATTTCCAAAGGTTTTTATTGGAGGGTCTAGATGTGACATTAAACCATACTTATCTTAGCTCTCGTTTTATTTTTTATACATATTTCACAGCTATTACAATGTTTAATTATGTTTGAAGTTAATTTTAAAATTAACTTCAAACATAATCGGAGGAATATAAGAAAACATTATCGGAGGAATTTAGTTAAAAAAATATAGATGTAGATGAAAACATATTGATACATGGTATACTGTAAACAAATGCAAAACAAAATTAGTCCACTATTGGACTAAATTCCTCCGATAATGTTTTCTTTTTTATGTTTAGAATATTAATCTAAAGTTATGTACCGAATATTTTTTTGTTGTTTTTATGTCGGTGTTTTCTTGTTGGTGTGTAATAATATTTTTCAATGTAATTACGTTTGCAATTTTTAGTTGTCCTTCTGTATCTTCCTTTGCATCTAAGACTGGATTCCTACTTAGGCAATCTGCCTCTGTATTATATTTTCCTGGAGCATATTTTATTTTAAAATCATACTGTGGCAAATAGTATGTCAAATCACCTAACTCATAATCTGTTCTAGACTTGATAATTAAATTTTCCAATAGTTTATGATCAGAATATAACATAAACGAAATCGTTTAGCCTATATAAATACCTATTAGCCAGTATTGCCCGTATCTCATTGCTTCTTTAATCGCTAAACATTCTAAGCATATCGCTTTTTTTTTCTTATGGACTTGATTTTTTTTTGAGAACTATGCTACTGGTTTTTGTATTCCATTTGGTTGTACTTGTTTTAACATAGCCCCTATAGCTAGCAAAGATGCGTCTGTATATATTTTTATAGGTAAATTATTATCGAAAACTTCTAATATATGGTCTGAGCATAATCTGAGGCAAATGTACATTTTGTAAACTCTAGTCTAAAATCTTCTCTTTTAATAGATTCAAACAATTTCTGGTAATTTTTGTTTGTGTTAAAAAAGGAACTGAAATTTAAATAATAAACTTTAAATGTCGGTTTATAATACAATCTTTCTTATTTGTTAGGAACTTCAATTCAATTTATCAGTAAAACAATAAGGCGTTGCTTTGAAAATTTAAAGTTTATTAACTAGTACTTAAATACATTTTATAATAATTACATTTCTTTAACTAAAATCACATTCTTATTTTATTAATGATATATTTTGCCATTACCAAATTTACAGATGAAGGAATTATTCATTCCTTTTCATATATTAGAGAGAAATCTTTTTTATAGATATACAGTTAAGTTTGTGATAAATTAACAATCAACTAAACGCAAGCTCGAGAGGAGACTAGATACAACGGTAAAATATGCTGTGTGCGTTTCCGGTCCAATCAACACTCAGCTCTCGTCGTTTCAAGCTAACGTTTCCGGAAGAAATTAAATAAAGCAGCACTATTTTAAGATTATTCTTGTTCTGGTACAATATCGTATTAACATGTAGCTAAGTTTATTATTTGTACATATATGGTAATGAAATAATATTAACATAAATTAAGCACCCCGTTGGTCGAGTGGTTAGCGCAGATGCCTAACTTATAGCAACGTGCAACGGCTCTCGGGTTCGATTCCCGACACGGATGGATATGTATGTGATAAGCATAACTGTCTGTATTTATGGTTTTGGTCATTTATTAAATATATTCGCAGTATTTATATTGTGTATTTCTATGTAGATGTACTATGTTTAGTTTTTAATTTTTTGTTTTGTTATTTGCTTTCTTTATTTTTCGAATTATGATAAAATGTAATTATATAAAATATTTTTACAAACTCAAAAAATATTTTTAAAAATAAATGAAACTTATTAATTTAAAATACTTGTCTCTTTGGTCTTCTCCCATATAATAATTACGTTAGAGATCTTGGATTCGGTTTTCTTTGAATTTTTAATTATCGAACAATTTCTAGCCCGGGGCAGGAGTTGTATTGAGTAACATCATGACTCATGAGACATCGTGGGTGGGTGGGTGTATTGAATGCACCTGCGCCACCCCTTTTCCCACCTACCTAATTAGGCGTGAAATATGACTTTGATTATGACTAATTGAAAGACACTATAATCAGTTTGTCATCGCACATATACAAAATAAACATCTGTAATATGAATTTTGTGATTGTATAACAGTAATCAGATTTATATAAGTTATACAAATTGTTTAATTATTATCTGAGCTGATGTTACTAATTACGATGTATTATGTTAGCTAATAAATAAACATTTTGGATTGTTTATGTTTTAATTTAGTCGTACACAGTTTTGGTTAATGTTGGTTGTTGAAAATAAAATATTTGATGTTGTTATTAAGTTATTTTACTGTTGTAAGCCGTAAAGTACGTTTGCGGTAGTTTAATCCAATTCAGTATGGATCGAGGCAATGGGTAGGTCCCTAGAAAATCTGATTGTCAATTGTTGGCAGGGTACTCCGCACAATTTTTTGTAGAAATCGAACGATTTTCTTTTTCAATATTCTATCTATTATAATCCATTTAATCAACTTATACGGATATTTTTTTTTGTAGCTAGTTTCTGCTTAAATCTTTATAAGTTCCATTAATCAATATAAGTTTTATGGTTTCAATGATTTTTTCATGATTAGATTTTCTTTAAAAATATTTTGCTTTACTTATTACTACTATTACTACATGTGGCGACATTTCATGGATATTTTTTTATGTGTTTCTTGTTGTTTATTATTTATTAAATGACATTAGAAACGATTTTTTAAATTAAAAATAATATACAAAGAATATATAATAAATGTTGCTATTAAAATATAAAATATTATTTCTTGAGTTAGTAACTGTCTCGCAGACTTAAGTACTGACTCTGACTGTATATTAAAATAGAATGTTTGCCGTTAAATTAATGATATTATTTATAAAACAATGTTTATTAATGCAAGCATATAGTAGGATAATAATGGTTTAAAATTGCAGTATGGTACTTATTTGTTATATCTTTATTCTTATTTCTTAACATTGTGTAAAGTGAACTAATTCTTGCCTGAAATCTGAAAACTCGTAGCCGGTGAAGAAGCTAAATTCAAAAATGCCCATTTGTAAGCAACAAATATTATAACACGGTATAAAAACACGAAAAGCCTTAAAACGCCCGTTGAGAATTGCTCCGGCAAAAACTCAAGAAACGGATACTAAAAGGTGATTTATGCCAAAAATTGGCCTTCCAAGGCAACAATAGGTAGCTACTGCGGCACGATGAAATACTAATGTAGGAAAGAAAAATGAGGTAGAATTTTTGGAATAAATTGTGAAAAAAGCAAATTATCTAAAATCCAAGTATTAAGTACACTTTTGGTTATATTTTTTATTTAAAAAATACACTATTACAAGAATATGATCTTGATTTCTAATACGTTTCTTATGTTTTTTTTCTGAAAAATAATTACTTAAAAATTCACACGGAAATGAAAGTATTTGTGAAAAAGATTAAATTTTAAGCGTTAGTTCTTGAACATAGCTTGTATGTTTCATATTGACCCCAATTTAAAGGTCACCTAAGTAAGCACTAAATAAAATTTTATGTACCTTTGATATTTTAAAGATACGTGAGGACTTGGAGTTTTAATTTAATGATTCTTAAATTATAAGAAATGTACTATCAATTATTCAATTTTAAAATAGTTTTAACGCAAAATAATGTCAGATATTTTATCAAAACAATTGCACTTTATATTACATTTTTTGTGATTTCTCTTACATGAAGTTTCATGGAAAAGAGAACAAACATAGGAATGCGCCAAAAAATTACCTTAATAAAAGCAAATTCACAACGTCGTTCACTGCGAACACTAAAGAATAATTGTTTACTTTTTAAAATCTAAACTTCACAAAACTTTATTTAATTTTTACGTTAAATTTGGGAAACTCGCCAAGGTACGTGTTCCTCGCTCGCGGTTTGAGATACTACTGAAAGCTTTTCCGCTGAGCAACTCGATATTGGTAGTCCCAGAATAACATATTTGAGCCTCGCATATACGAGGCCACTTTTAAGTACACGTCGTCCATTGCTACTTTAACAGAAACATTTATTTGTATTAGGAATTAAAGCAGCGATGAATAGTGCTTTAGTAAAAGCTGGAACATTGTTAAGATACAGTGGTTCGCCAACCGTTTTCGTTCCACCCTTGATTCTCCCTATAATAGCCACCATGTTTTAACTCATTGCATGTCTGCAGGTAAGATCCTTCTTTTATATTGAAGCTCTTTTAGGCCGACGCCTTTTCCATTAGCCCTTTTAATTAAAGAGTTGATTAATAAATTTGAGTTCAATGTAAAATGTAGAGGTTTTTTGTGTGATATTCTCCATAATAATTAATAAAGGTTTATTGTTATTTCTTGAACATAATAACAAAGTGATGGTAATAGAAGTATTAAGGAAATTATTTCTTATTTAAAGCTGTTTATTCTATAGTCCCTTTTTCGAAAATAATAGTGTATTTTGAGCTAAAAAATTTGACAGTTCTCAATTCGTCAAAATCAGAACCAACCAGTGCCGAAAACCAATGTTTCTTTTTTAAATTCAGAATTAAAAAATAATCAATACGATCGTATCCCCGATTCAATAAAGCCTTTATAACTCTATGCGTACTCTTCTTTATCGGGACGGTGGCGACATCTATTAGGCTTCTTTCATAATCTAACCACTGTTTCGACCGTTGCAGTATAGATTAATATTCTTAAAATTCCACTACTGAAATTAGTATTTGAAATTATATAAAAGAAAAATCAATCCATATTGGCGGGGTTTGTATTGATAAAAACGTTAATGAAAAAAATAAACAATCAGTATAATAAAATATTACGGGAATCTTTAAAATTATTTTCAGAAAAAAAAAGATATAAAGAAAATTTTAAATTAATTCTCTCCGTTTGTTATAAATGAGTAAATATTTCATACATTCCGAATGTCAAGCAGTCCGGTCGACAATTTATCCTAAAGATTATGTTCGCGACGTGCCGCTTACAATTTATTTATTCAAATATACTTTCCATTAAAGCGTTCTTCAAAAGATTTCTCGTAATTAATGAACGACATAAGCCCGTCTCAGATTTTCTATTTCGTTATTTTGTACTCATCTCTAAATTATTAATAATAAATTATAGAATTACATAATTAATATTATTTTTATAAGCAAAATGTATGATTTCTATTATTTCTAAAGAACATACAGTACATTATGAAATCCATCTGCTTTTGAAATTACTTTTATATTCTTTTCGACGACATTTTACGAAATTAATATCATATGCAAAATTATTTTTACAGTACATAAAATGTATTAAGTTTTAAATGTTAAAATTGTATAATGTATTATAATTATAATATTTCGCATTAAGTAAAATTTTAAATGTTAATTAACAACTACTTAAGCGATCCAATCGGAATATTCTTGTGAGGAATACTTACATTTGGCTATTTATAATAGGTAGATAATAAAACAATGCTATTTTATTTGGTAGATAATAAAACATAGTGGTTTGTACAGTTCTCTTGCAGGATCATTATCTTACAAAACATATTATACGTGATAAAAAAATAATATTTATAAAGCCAAGTATCACATTAGAATATTTAAATTTTAGGATATAAAACTGAATAAAGTTAGTGGAATTTGTGAGAATTGTTTATGTCTCTACAAAGACTATCTGAGGTGTGTTCAGGGAGAAGAGGGTTGTACCCAATCTTTCTTGTTTAAGTAGAATGAAACTTACTTTTAGACAGATCGGTTTTGCGAGCGTTTGTGACGGATTATCTGTATGTTTGGATTCATATATTTTGATAGCTTCGTGAAATATAAATTAAAATTATAATTGTATATATTATGTTTTATATATTTATTAAATTACATTAAATACAAACACAATCAGGAGAAATAAATAATAGTTTAATTATTTTATTCCATAATCGGCCATCATATAAAGTGAGACTATTATAGGGACAACGGATGTGTCCGTTATTTGTATCTAACGCAACCCTTACAAATTACATGATAAAAACTTTCGACAAGGATAAGAATAATGTTCTTACATCTAGAAGGACTAATAGAGATAAAATTTTAGAAGTCATGGCACGTACTTTTATATTTTTTTTCATATATATACTTAAAATCCTTATAAAAATTAT
Source organism: Napeogenes sylphis (assembly GCA_959347405.1). Lineage (NCBI taxonomy): Eukaryota > Metazoa > Arthropoda > Insecta > Lepidoptera > Nymphalidae > Napeogenes > Napeogenes sylphis. The sequence continues at coordinate 17,197,284 of OY365777.1, read as the reverse complement.
TTGTATAGTATATTCTTATACCGACCCACCCGCTCCCCTGGTGACGCTGTAATAGCCAACAGGGCTAACAGTATAGACATACAAAAAAAAAAAAGTATATTCTTAAATAGTATTAAATTAAAAATATTATTATCTCAATATCAATACATAAAGTATGAAGCTATTATTAAATATATATAAAACTGCTTCAAATATTAAACTGAGATAATATTAGGATGTGAAGAACTGGCAGACCACAGATGGTGCCAATAGTTTTTGGTTAGACATGTATGCTTAATGCGACAAGAAAGTTGCAAGATATATTAGAAAGCCAGATGATGCCTGAATACTTTTAGATAACTTTCGGGTCCCACTTGTTTATTTAAATTGTTTTGTTTTATGAATGTAGATATATTTCCAAATGTTATCATAATACTATCAAGTATAAGTTTATAAATATCACTGCAGAGCCCAGAATTGCATTATCAAAAGTGTATGACAGAATTGCATTATCAAAAGTGTATGACACTTGGCCCACTCCTGGTCCAAGTTTAGGTAATCTGGGCACATACAACAAAAAATAAGATAAGGTAAATACAAAAAAAATAAGCAGTTAATATAATAGTTAAAAAATATTTTTTTTTACATTTTGAAACACTAAATGCATTTTAAATATTGACAACACATTGAAACGTCAAAAATAGTGTAAAAAAACCATACTTAGGTCGATTTAGATATATTTATAAAGCAAATTCGCAATATATATTGTAGAATGAGGAAGACAAACAACGTCTTGAACGTCAGCGAATAATGATTTATAAGGTGGGAAATTCAACTCGGTCTTGCGTGTATCTAAATAAAGCATCCTGGGAATTCTTGGTAAACACTGAGATACTTACTTAATTGGATGTCAAAGAAGATTGATAAATCATATATATAATAATATAAAGCGAAAAAGGGGTAATATTTTACTTTGTACATAATAACAATTTTACTACGGGGTTGTAGGAGTTTCCTCGCTATTTGCTAGAACAAGGTTTTGTGAATGCATAAAGGTATTATATTTATATTATTGTTATTCCATTTTATTCCATTGATTATATATTGATATTTGATAAGTATAATCAAAGATTGGTACCATAAATGAACTTTTATTATATTAGCTTTTGGATTTTCTTGGGATAGTGATTATGCTTATTGAAAACGATTGTGATATTAAAGTGGTTGGTTGTGGTATATTTCAATTATGATGTTTTTGGAAAAAAAAATACTATTTAGTTTAAACAGTTATACATGATTCTTACAGTTGCTCTAATAAACTGTCAGTCAATAGCAGATGTCAATAACAAATTTACATATAAATAATCTATTTAAATGAATTAATCATAATATAAAAATACACCGACAAAATAGATTAATAGAATTAGAAGCATTTTATTAAACGCTATAATACAACACTACGCCATATGAAGTCATTCGAAAGGCTTTTACCGCAGCAAGTCATTACCATTAATATTTATAATCTATTTTGAAGTTAAGCCTTTGAAAACTTCTTGAAACCCGGCAATGACTGCGATTAGATCACATAACAGAATGCGACCTTTGTGTTTTAATGAGTTTTATCAAAGCATTAGCAAGCTGCCTTACTTGTTGTTTTGGTTCAAGTCATGTAGAGCAACTTTTGCTCAGTCATATTACAATAATAAATAAGAAATATATTTAGTTAATATTATTTGCTAACAAAAGGCGCTTGATAGTAAAGTATCCAAGGACTTCTTTAATATAAAATACTCTCCTTTCTTCTTTATTATTTTTTTTATCTTTAGTATTTTTTTACCCTAGTAAATTACATTGGACATATAACACAAAAAGTAACATGTATAGAACAGAATGTTAGGTATACAGTACATAGTAAGTAGAGTATGTAGTATTGTGTAGTATTGTGTATTCTTTTATGTCATCTATGTGGATGCATTTTTATAACAATATTATTATATAAACAAAGCAAAAATAAACATGAAAACACAAATTATATCACTAATAATAAATATATATTTTTTTAAATATGGATCATACTCCAAAAACTGATTTGACAATAGTAATGACATGAAATGTAGAGTAAGTTAATAAAATGTAATTACGAGTTATGTATATATCAGTTTATTATATTTCTATTAATAATAAATCAAAATGTTATTTATCTTCGCAGATAACTTAACGTAAACAGATCGTAAACCTGATAATATGTATGCCTCTAACGATAACAAGACATTTAGTTAGACATATACCTAGTCTTGCCATAAATATCATAAATATCATAATAACAAAGAAAAAAAAAGTTTTTCAGTCTCCAGCTCTGATGAACTCTGAGACGTTCGCTTCCAAGCAAGACTGTGTGGACCGAGCTTTACGACCCGGCGCTCAGTTTTACTGGAAGGACCATACTTGGTTATTGGATGTTATTTGCAATTAATTTTTTTTAAGCTATTGCATAGCTTTTATCGCGGTTCTTGAGCGTGGAGACCGAATCTAGTAATTCCGTAACGAAAAAAAAAATCTAATACCCCCACACCGCCTACTATGTAGCTCGGCTGAGTATTGTGTAGTGTCATTTAAAAATTGTGTAAGCGGAATGTTGATAATATGTATTATATACTTTATTGCTTAGTTGTTTACGTTTAGTTTAGAATAAATGTTTTATTTGTACAAAGGTATTTTTTTCTACAAGCCTTTTCATTCTGTTATCGTCTTACAAAATAATCTAAGTATAGGTACTTAACAAACGTAATTGAACTTTATTCGTGAGATTTAAGGTTGAAAATATTTTTAGCTAATGATAATATTAATCTTTTTATGACATTACATAGGAATGACAACTTCTCATAGTAATTTGTTTAATAAAAGAGAAAAAAAATGTTTTCTTATCGGTCACCACACTCAACTTTAATTAATATAAAAGAAAAAACTTGATTTTTTTAATCAATAAAAAAATATACTACACAAATAATTATAATTGCATAAGTTGATAAAAAATGCTATGCAATAGCTTTACCACGGCAGTCCCCGAGTGCCACACGTTTTTTTTGTTACAATATTTATGGCAAGACTAGGTAGGCATATACAGTATAGACATTGATTTATTTTATGTCATTTTAGAAAATCAAATCTTAAAAATAATATGAATATAGTTATATGAATATGATTAATCTTAAAGAATACAAAATGAACACACAAACTCTAGGCTAGCCACCGTATTGCTACCCGCTTCGATGAATTTCTAATTCTATGCATAATCGTCTATACCGGGACCGTAGCAACTTCTATTAGTCAAGTCATAACTAATGTTTCCAACTTTGCAGTATAGATTAATATTGAACAAAGGCCACAACTGAAAATAAGGCTCAATGACAATGTTAAACATGCTTTCCAACTTTCCTGTTTATCGGCTTGTACATAATTCTCAACCGACGTACACAATATCCCTTGTGGTAAACATTTGAATCCGGCTCAGGACTTTAAACTAAGTTTTGTATAACAGAAATTAATATCTCGGGACAAGTACATGAATTTCAATTTGATTTCTATATAAAAACTTATGTGCCTTAAATGTACATCTATGAGTAACAATACCTTTAAAGGGTAACAATATTCCATAACAAAATCTCGAATAATATTACTAAATTATTGAGAGTGTTTTGGTTATGTTATAAGTTAGAATGTTACGGTTCTGTATCCATTACTAAATGAATGTGGTATTTAGTCTAATGTCAGTAGATTAGTTGACAATCAATCCCTTTGGGGGTTGTATTAAGGGAAGAAAGATAATTTGTTCGGCGGGAAAGCAAGAACTAGTAGTAACAAAATAAAAACCGAGAAGGACACAAGCTATGACGTTAGAATATTCCTTTGTATTTTATTTTTATCTATGATTTTATTTACATTTCTTTTACACTTTAAATCAACGCCAGTGATCACTTGCGTACGTTGAATGGAAGAAATAGGAGGGAATATATTGATACCATAACGCTGTGATTATTTTAGAGAGTCTAAATTTTGTCAACCATTTTATATATGTTAAGTTATAATTTCTTACAAATAAATAAATATAATAAAAATAGTAATAAAAAGCTAATTTATTGTTAGCTATAAAATCTTTGCCTAATCTAATCTTCTACAAATTTTTACATAAGCCAAAAGATTGCCCTATCGTGCCAAGTTTTGCCAAACTAGGTCTCTCTGGGGTTCAATTTGGGCGAAATTTAATCACAATACAAATTCTAGTAATATTTATACTTTATAACATATATTTGTAAATATATTTCAATTTATTAATATCTAATACAAAGAACAAATAATGTTCTTAATAGAAATTATATAACAAGATAAAGGGGTTACATACACCTAAATAAACATATTTCCTCTGTAGAAAAACTAAAAAATATAACATTAAAACATTGGCTTTTAATGGTTTAATAAGCAGTATTTTTCTGTTCATTCTCAACTCTACATCTACTATGAAGGAACTCAATCCAATTAAAAAATAATTGAAATATAGTTTTCGTATGAGAGAAACTAAAATAAAGATAACAATGCAAATTGTTTTGAATACAATGGTTAAAAAGTTTGTTCTGTGGTTATTTCTGTTTTACACAAAAACTTGCTTAAAATAATTTTAAAGTTTTAATTAACTATAAAAATAACAGTTGTTATTATACCCATTCTGCTCATAATGGATCTTTTGTCTATCTACAAATACAAAAAAAAATGATAGATATATAAATTTATAAATAAGCCATAAATAATCAGATAAACACAAAATAAGATAAGTTAAGCAAACCTTAAACCTTTTTTCATTTAAATTTTATTAAAATTTTAATATTATCTTCTATACATCCTAAGTTTGATGGATGATATTACTTTAAGCCTTTAAAATCATTCTGTACTTAGAATATTATTATTTTTAATCCAAGCTTTTGCTAAAATTCTATTTTTTAAAGAGGCTCTTGGGTAGAAGGCTACAGAAAATAAAAATTACTTCTCTCAAACAATTTTGTTATTTTATTACAAGAAAATACAGACATTAAATTACGTCAAAACTTTAAAATTTTTATAAGAGAAAAGGTCATCTATCTCATCAGTAATAGAATTTCAAGTTTGTAATGGAAAGCCTCACCTTCGATATTGAAGATACAAATTGAGTTGTAAACAATTACAAATACTGTTGGATGAAACTCCAAATACTCGTAAAATTTGTTTGATTATTTTTACATTAATTATTTTTAGACTTTTTTATTCGTAAGCGTCGTTTTATTTATAAACCAGTTATTAACAACAAAATAATGAGTTTTATTGAAAATCTTTGTATTATTTAACTATAAAGGTGTTTATTATCATATAATGATAGCTTCGAGTACATTTTAGTTTGTGACCTAAGTATATTGCCTAAAAAATAGAAAAGATGTTTTACTTACTTCTTCACATACAAAAATATTATGAATACTTAGAGTTAAATTGCATAAAATGTCGATTTTTACTGACGAAAGTTAAGCGATTATTCATCAAAAGTAAAACATATTATATTGTTTTAAAACATGCAATAAAAGTTACTACTCTACCTTGTTTTCACTTGAATTCAAGATTCATAAACTTACATAACAGATACGATTTACGAAGCCTCGGAGCGTCTGTTTCTACATACAGGATTTAAGAGGAAAGAAGAAAATTATTTTGAATCCCGCATTTTTCATGAATAAATGTTTGATTTGTGACTGTACAAGTCTCAATAATATCTTTTTTATCACGCTTGTACATTTTTAATTTTACATAGTAATACATTGTAAAACGTCCAAATGTTTCGTATAAGAGAGTGTACTTAAGCTAAAAACTATAGCTAAGAAAACATCGGTAAACTCATTTAAGTTTGAAATCGATCGACCGCAATTAAAAGTATAAAGGGCGTTGTGACGTCATAAGAGCTTTCTCGTTTAGATTTCCATCTATTAATTATTATCTATTAGTCTATTAATTATAGGCACCTAGGTTATCTAGCCACCAAGCACTTTCACAAATAAGACAAGAATACTTATTAAACTTTAGCCTAACTTCCGCTTGAAAACTTCTACCAAACTATTTCTGCCGAAAAATGTGATCATTTTTGGATTTTAATTAATTTTGAATAATATATATTTACATTGCTTACTTCATATATTTACTTTTTCACAACTATAGGTTTAATAATGTAAATAATATCTTTTAAAATTAACAATAGTTTTTTTGTAGATTTTATGCAAATATATTTTACTTTCTACTTTTGTTTATTTGTATAATAGGTATACTTTAGATTATTATAACTTATAAAACAAAACATTATTATATACCAGTATTATAATATAAAACAGTAATATTTGATATGATATTCATACAGATGACAACACTGCTATATAAATTACCACTTCATTTTCCGACGACAGGTTTCACAGTGTTTAGTCTTGTCTATCTACTTTAGTTTGTTCAGTTCGGTCTGCTTGCAATCAATTTACTAAAAATTATAGTATTGTCAAAGACAGTAGGTCTTAAATATTTTCGATCTATGCTCGTGCCTAGCATTCCTCCTACTTATTTTACTTCCGTTATTAATAATGATATCTGATATCAAATCCTAGAAATCCAGTCTCACGTTTGGTTTCCATTTTGCTTATCGTATATCTTAAATTTTTCTCTTTCTTTCAAATTCCGCTTGCTTGGATGTTATTATTATTATACTTTCTAAATTATTCAAACCCTCACTTTCATCTAATTTCCACTTTATCCTTCATGTCCAAGAACGGATCCTCCATTATTAACTAAGCCTTTATATCTGACACAACAATGTCACACAAGTAATGTTGCAACTCAGGTAAAAGTTTGCGGACGTCACAACTTATGTAATAAGCAATTAAATATATTAGTCGTGCTCGACTTCAGCCACGCCTTCAATGTTGTTGATTTCAATTTGCTTTTCTTGACTCTATTGACGTTTCTGATGGTGTCATTAAGTTGTTCCGTAGTTTTCTATATGGTATGAGGTTTTATCTTAGTCATTTTGTCGATGTGCATTCTTCTACTTCATTTAGTACAATAATGCAATAAATAAAAATTTGGCATTTTTACCAGAATAACACAACAAACAGATTAAACATTCGGAATTTATCTTCCAGTTACCTTACTTAAGATGTCTAACCCTTATCTTCTCCAACATGGCATATTATAACATGTCGTAAATTTTTAATTTTTACCTTAACAAGTTTTATTTTATAGAAATACATAACAGTATTTACAAAAGGAGATATATATAGTCGAATAGAAAATTAATTAACATAAATAATTATTATGGACAAATTTTTAATAGATATGAAGGACGTTATTTATTTTTAACGTTTATATGGTATGTTAAAAAACTGAAATAACTGTGTATAACTTTAATGATATTAATATCTTTATTTTTATTATAATTATCGAATAATATTTTTATTTTTCTATTGTTTATTAGATTTTACCAATTTTAAAATTAGGTCAATTCGCTTATTTTTATTAATGCGCATAATGTAATTTTGCTATTTTTTTTTCTTAAAAATACGTTTCCGTATTTGAATTAAGGAACCTGTGATAACAAACGTGTCAATTACTAAAACCCTCGTCACACTTCATAAAGCTACCCTTGAGACACGCTCGATTCGGTAGAAGCCAATGACTAGGTAATGACAATGACTAAATATACGTTTTAGGTTTAATTCTGAAATAATCTTAGGAAACAATAAACAATAGGATTGCGTTTTTATGGTTATCAGTAATAAACTTCTATTTTTAATCTAAGGGAAGAAATTATATCTTAAGTAATAAGTAATTTTAAAACAATGACATTTTTATAAACTAAACTTACTTCATAAAAATGTCTTAATAATATAAATAACTTGCAGAGCTTATTAAATCAAATAGAATATATAGACAATAATATAGCAAACATAATTATTATTTACAAATCCACGATCGTTCGATCCTTCAATTTAGGTAGTCAAAAATTACATAAAGTTTAAATAGTTAAGATTACTCTTTCTGCAATTAAGATTCTAAATTGGTAATCAGATCTTATTGAGAACTACAAGAAACATTCAAGATGAAAGTTTCATCCTTTAGAAATGCAACGTTTAAAGCAAATTAGAAAATTTGGGATTCTACAGTACGGATATTTATTATAACATTTAACAAAATTGGGTCTTCATTTATAAAGCCTATTAAATGTTAAAATTTCTATTTAACGTTTAACCCAATATTGAATTTTGTACAATTTGGAAGTTTTCGTGCCAATTGTTTTATTTTCGAATAAGAGGAATTGTTATCAATGTTTTTAATTTACTTTATAATCCAGTTTTCATCTGAAGATAATATTTTACCTTTTAAAAAGGTTAACCGATAAAATTTATAAATAGCGTAGGTACGACAAATACTCTCCGTGCTAGTAATAGCCGCTTCTGCGAGCTAGTAATAGCCGCGAAGGAGGCCGCGTTGAGGGACAGGGAGCCAGCCTCCTTTGAACCGCTCCGGGGTAGGCTGGGTAGAACGACGCGGGATTATGCCCGCAGCCTCCTGCCGCAAAGGCACTACAGTGTGTGCCTTTGCGGAAGAGATGGGGAGACCTCCCTCGCCTAACATAGGTGTTAGGGTGCCCTAAGTTGATCGGGACAGTTTCATATGGGGGGGAGGGTCCTCTAACTTTATAATTTAAAAAAATGTTCATTCATTGTAAGAAAGTTATAACATATTACATAATACACTACATGTTTAAATAATTATATATTTTTTACAGATCAATAAATAAACCTAAATTATTTTAAATTCGACTAATATATTTAATACAGAACAATTTGCACAAGACTCTTTGTTATGTCCAAAAGATATACTACGTTGTACTAAAATAGTCATAGAATTTGTATAATAACTCTATGAAAATAGTAAACTATTAATTATTCTATATAAAAAATATTTTGAACAGATTAAATAATCATCGCAAAGATTAAATAGATTCAAAATTAGCTAAAGTTATGTATGCCTTTTTAAATATAGACGTGGATATAAATTGTCGAGATAATCCTTTGATACTAGAGCTTACGCCCTAGCTTTATTCTTTTCAAATTGGGTCGACCCTTAAAGATAAAACTTGGCTACAATTAGTATAAATGCTTTGTTTCTTAGACAAAGACTTTTTGTTCAGGAGTGGGTTCATCTTATAAATATATTCAAAGACAAAGAATCCTAAATGGATAATTGTTTTTATTGAATACGCCCTTCCGTTTATCTCTCCAATTATCTATAAGGAACTTCTTACTTTTAAATCCATTTTAAGAATTATAAAAATGAACATACACAATATTTACATATTCTTATTTCCATTATGAAAAACACAGTTACATATAATTAAAATTTATTAGGCACGTGAGACGTTTCTTGATTTCAAAGTTTACTTTTTATCATGCTTTACAAATTCCCAAACTGGTATTTTTAAGGGCATTGTAATTTCAGTATCTAATTTTCCAACTTGAATTTCTCTTGGGTAAAGAAAATTTAGAATGACTTTATACGACGTCTTTATAAATGTTTTATAAATCTTGTTTAGTATGTTTTTAAACTATAAAAATAGATTAACTTCAATATTATGATAATACAATCAAAATAACATCAACTTAACTAATAATCAAATAAAAATAAATAATGTATCAGTTCAATAAAATTATTAACTGAGCTGCTGATTCTCATATGCTTAATATAGGAAAAGTTTAAGGAACTTTTTTAATGACAACTTTTCTAATACTATTGTAAAATATTAAAATATTTTATATATATAAATAAAATATTTTAATATTTTATATTTTATATATATATATATATATTTACCCGGTTATAATCATGTAGTATTAAATGAAATTTGCCCGACTAGTTTCGAACCCATTCGGGGTTCCTATTCATGAACTCGAAGCATAGGGGATTCGCATGAACTGAAAATGAACTTCAGTTCCGATCAATACTACATGATTATACCCGGTTAATATATATATTTAATAATCATCATGGTTCACGAAATTAGTAATATAGTATTTTTGGTAATGCAATACATTTAAGACAAGTTTTTAAATCCTAATTATTAATTTCTATTTCCCAGATTCCAAAAGGGTATAATAATATTCAAATACACCACCCAATGTTCACTTTATATCCTTCTTAACAATTTTTTTATATATATTATTTATTTTCTTTGAAAATGTTTTTCGAGTATTTAAAAGGATTTTTATTAAAGTCTACTTCATGTTTTGCCCGATCAAAGCTATCACGATTTTTTGTTATTTGATTTGTTATGCCTTGGATTAGTTTAAGAATTGATCTCAATGCCATAGACAGTTGATGACTAAGTTGATTATAGCCTAAGGCTTTGGCTATACAAAGTTTCTTTATAAAGTCTCTTTTTTTCCTCCTCATTTTCAATTTATATTTAAAACCGTTTTCCTTGTTTTTGTGAGCATAACGATTCTCATTAAAGTAGTCTTAAATAGTATTTTGGAAAGTCTCTACTTGCGCATCGAGTACCTGATTTGAGCCCGGGTGCTCTAACAGGGCCGCTATATTTTGGTCATGTACTTTCCAGGTCGATTGTTTAATATTAGGATTGCTAAGACGGTTGCCGCACTTCAGCACCATTGTGTGTTTTAAGATGTTTAATAAAACAGGCTCGGCTTTTGTAATTTTTCCCGCACGTAGGGCATTTCAGTTCCGTTTTTGCCGTTATTTTCAACGCGTGGACTAGATTCAACCGGTTTAAGATTATAAATTTATTATTTAACAAGCTAACAATTGTCTATGAAATCAGTATTACTAAATAATATTATGTTTACCACATCTAGTTTTATGATTGAAAGATTTATAACCTTGAATACTAATAGTATAATAATAGTATGAAGTATATAACGCCTAATTCTGTGTAAGAACTGTTTTTGGTTTTAGATAGTTTAAATTGATAAACTATTACTGTACTACAGTTTATATTATGTAAGTATTATTAATAAGCATGCATTTCACTTATAAAAATCTAGTTGCATGGAAATCTTCATCCAGGAGTAGGTCCATTGGAAAGAATCTTTCAGAACTCCAAGGATATTACCATTAATATACATTTTTATGATATTGTGTTAGACTTCATGTCATGTAAAGGTAATGTGTTAATGTATGTGGCATAAACATAAATGTATATTTTTTATTTTCTCTATGAAAAAGATCTAATTTTTAATTCATATATTTAATCATTTATTTATGATCAAATATTTAATTTCTTGAAACATTAAAAAGTTATAAAAACCACTTAATTATTAATTATTAAACTAAAATTTATTAAATAATGATATTAAATTAAACTAAAATTTGGAAATTCTGAACTGATTAGAAGAATTATATTTTTAAAACTTAAGAATTTGTTGTATTTTTAAATAAACACTGATAACACCGACTCATGTTGTATTAAATATCTAAATAAGATAATGACATAATTATTATACTTTTATCTACAAAGCCAAGTCATTAATTTAAACTTTTGTAATTAACGCCAAGCCTAATCGTTTCAACCTTTGTGATCTAAGCTTTTGTTTATTTCTTTTCTTCAAAACCATAAGACAATATTATAAATGCTAACATGATAATCTTTTTAATTATAACAACATAATCAAAATTCAAAATAAATATACCAAATATTGAAATTTTAATTTAAGAAATAATTTAAATTTAAATTATTTCTTTATTATGCAGCTATGTACTTCGAGAATATTTTTTAAACGAGGCTCATTATGAGGATGGTTCAATAAATGAATGTGTGTTTGTTTTTGTGTGTTTATATATTTGAGGATAGGTCTTTGATAGAGAAAAGCCAAAGATATCCATTAGTCAAAATATCACAGGAATTGTCAAGTGACAAAAAATCCTGCTGCTGCGGTTGCAAATGTTATTTAAAACTCACTCCACTTAGAATAAAACTATCTTTATCTATTCTGGAATGAATTGTACTTACTTTTTGTAAGGTATTAAAATATTGCACATAATCATTAAATTTCTTAATGTTTTATATCATAGAAATCATGTTTATAATCTTAATCCAAATTAAGCAAACTAGAAGTATTAAAGACTTCCGGGTTTAAAAATGGCGCTGGTAAGTACAATTAAGTGTCATGTATATTTTTAAATAATGTGTACAAACACTAATAAGTAATATTTATTCCATTTAAGAAGTTAAAAACGAAATAATGTACGCCCTTAAAGCGTAATTATTTTCTGGTAGTAAATCAGCCTGTGGAGATTCGACGCAATCCAACTGCGGGACAGTTACAATAAAAACAGATTAATATGTCACTTGATTATTGCGTCAAAAGAAAACAGAAAAAAAACATTAAATTTATTTCCTATCATTGACAATAAAATAACAAAACTTATTACGATCATTAAAAACAAAATATCCTCCTTGTTTTGTTGTTAGTACTGTTTTAAATGACATTAGTTTTACTGAAAAAGTAGACTGAAAAGAAAAAAATTCGAACACTTTGGTGATTGTACTCTCAGTCTTTCAAAGGAAACTAAAGATCCATTTATATTCTGCTGATCGAAGTGGAACTAGGTTAAAAACGATATCTTTCTAGATGATAATTATTTATCAACCGTTTCCATTCTTATTTAAAATACAAATCATATTATTTTCAATATTTTTTTTATGAAAATTCTTTTGTTAATAGATTATTTAAGTAAAATTAAAGAACTATTCCCCATTAGAATAGCCAACAATTCCTTATAAGGAAAAAAAGGAACATCATGTAACTCAAACAAAAATTGTCAACGTCTTTTTAAGTTTGTGCTTGAGTAATTTATAAAATAAAAGAGCTTAGGAAGTACCCACTTCACACTCTCTCTTCACAGTCTTTTTAGACAAATTATTATCTGTACTAGATTTGTAAGAAATAAATAATCAAATATGATATTTTTTTTTTTTTTTTTTTTATTAATTTCTACTTTTATCCACGGACACGTCGCCCGTGCACTTTTCACATTTGGTTTGTATTTTGCATATTAATTGTTGAAATTTTGAGATAACATACTCAAAGAGGAGTCTATTACTACAGGTACCTTAAAAACTATATTAGTAAGGTAAGTCCTTTGCACAGCAATTACACATACTTATATAAATATAAATATTATATATATATATACATATATTTTATTTAATTTTTTTTTATTTATTTATTTATTATTTTTTTTATTTTTTATTGTACAATGTTATAATGTGAAGTATAGTATAAGTATTTGATGTATAAAAAAGAAAAATATTATTAAAGTTAAATTTCTTACATTTTCTCATTAATGCCTTCCTACGAAAACACTATTGTGGTGACCTACTGTTATTTTTATTTTTTTCACTCATCACGAGCAAGGTTTCCACGATAGCGAAGTTTCTGTCTTTTATAGCCATCTTGGTATTATATTCTATGATGTTATATTTTGTCGCCTTCATCGCTCTCCTGATGAATCTGCCCGTCGCGTCGTCCTCGCTGTCGGTAAAATACACACAGCTCTCGGTATGACGCGACACTGCTACAACCGCGTGGGGAACGCTGTCGTGCAGTTGCATCTTACTCCTGGTGTTGATTATAAAAACGGAACTGAAAGTGAGTCCTTGTGCTTCGTGTATGGTTAAGATACGCGACTCTTCGCCTGATCCATAACCCTCGTTAGACAATGCTATCTTCTCTTCCTGGGTGTGTACTAAGTACAGGGTATTAGGTTGGGATCTGGGTATTTTCGATCCTGTGTAATTGAGCATTGTTAAGGACTGCACTAGTTTCCTGCTGGAGTAGATGCCGGAGTAGACCTCTTCTAAGGCATACGCGACATCTAAGGGATTCCGATGTGTGCACAGTAATTCTTGGCTGATGGACGTTATCAGGGTGGGACGACAGTACCTCATCTCGAATAGATTATCTCTATCGATGTAAGGTAACTGGTTCACGTCACCGACGAGGAGAATTTCGGCAGCGCCGGACAACCGCGTAGCCATCGCTATGGATCCGAAATGGTTCATAAGAGCCTCGTCTACCACCAAACGTTGATAGATTTCTGACTCTTTGAATCCATTTACTAATACAGAGGCCATCGTACGCACTCGATTCTTTGATTCGTCACCTATACGCTGAGAGATCTTCTCTCTTAGATCTTTAGCCGCCTCAGTTGTGGTTGTAACGATGACGTCCTTCTCCGCGTCGAAGTGCGATATTATCCACGTGGTTTTGCCACATCCTGGAACCCCGTTGACCCAGTTTAGTATTGGCACGGTCCAAGCTTCAAAGTTCGTTAATGTGCTAGCTTTGTCTAGGATCATATCCTCTAGCATAATCTTGGTGCATTGGGCCGTGACAACAATTGGGTCGTTAGATGGCGTCGTATATTTGGCTTTGCCTGTTCGCTTCGTCTCTTCCCTATCCAACATAACGAAACCACTGGTCGCATTGTATGCTGCCATATGCTCTCCTGCCATTGTGCCGTGTATTATCTTTGCAGTTTGGTTGTTGTATATAGCTGCATCTGCCTCCTTGAGTTTCAGCTCCAAGAACTTCCGATTACCGATTTTAAAGGCCTGAAGAATTTCTTCAAGAGGTATTGATTTAGCCTGTTTAGTCGCTTTTGTTAAAGCTTGAAACTCAAGGAAAGCATTTATGAAGTGACCAAGTGGTCCCTCTGCCAGACGAAGACAAGGCGAACTGACTATTCCCATCTTTGCCTTTGTTTTTTTTTGAGGTTTTACGGATTCAGAGCTGGTTTTATTTTTCATCTTTATGAGGTCAATTACCGCCGTTGCCATGGAGCTGGTGGGCTTTAGTGTACGACGTGAACTAGTGTGTTGGAGATTTTCCTCCTGGTCATCGTACACCACTTTCTTACCTGGTGAGGTTCTTGATGCTTTTACCATGGACCCTACGGCGGTTGTGATTGCCTTCATGAAAGATTTTGATGTCAGACTAGGTTTTGACGTGGAGGCTTCTGCTTGTTGATGTGCTTTTGCCTTCTCCTGTAGTCGTTCCGAACCACTCTTTGATGCTGGTTCTGTATCTCCTCCGTTGCCCGGGGGCTTGGTTGGTCCCAAAACATGATGTGGCCTGAGGTATTCAAGGTTTTCTCCTCGGTCTTCATAGACAACTATCTCGTGGTGTATGGAGGCCTTTAAAATACCAATCCTTGGTGATACTTCAGCCTTCTCATACACCAGTACCATAGCATCAACACTGATTGTTCGGGGAGTGATGTTTTCCCCTCCTAACGGCTCTCCGAATTTCGTCAGCAGACAACTAGCCTGAGCGTACGGTGGCTCCACGTCTTTCCGCTCGATTAATACGATAGTTTTATTTACTTTTCGTAATAACCGGCATTCGATGCCTGCCACCTTTGTTACGGGCAATGCTTCGTAAACTTTGCGCTTCATATTCTGTCTCGACGTGCTCCCATTTATTAATGCCGCTAGTCCCGGGGAAATCGCCACTCCACTGCGACTACTAGGAACGCAAAAACTTATACCTAGCTTTTCCTGATTAGAATTCATGAATAGGGCCACCCCTCGAATTCTTATGGACGGATTACTTTTTTCACCACAAGATAAAAGTTGGTGAATTGTTATCGCGTTTGGCTCGGAGTTTATGGGTAACACAGGATGTCTTCGGGCAATCACTTCGTGTGTTTGTATGGGTTGATGAATAGATGGATTAGCGAAAGTACTATTCCTTCTAGCTGCGTTGCGGAAGACTTTTTCGGCAAAAGTAAGGAATGCAGGCCTGATCTCCGAATCTGCCAATATTTTAGGCAGTTCAGACTTGGCCAGATTTCTGTACATTTGGGTCTCCAGGTCATGTCTAGCCGCGGCATAGCGGGGACATTCCAGAAGGACGTGCCAAATTGTCTCGCTTATGTTTGGGTCGCATTCGCAGCCGGGACTATCTTTGATATGGAATCTGTATAAGTATTCCGCTATTCCACCGTGTCCCGTGAAGACTTGGGTGAGAGTGGGGTTTGTTTTTATTTTTCTGAGGATGTGGTATGACTCTTTTATATCTGGCCAGAATATTTTAGTAATGGCTCCTGTGGTGGAAGTTTGGTAACGGTCCTGCCATTTGCGGACCGTTTCTTTCCTGATGGTTTCTTTGACCGTACACAGAGGTATTTTATCGTATTCTGGATCACTGTTAGTTAGAGCTCCCTTCTTCGCAAGTTCGTCTGCTCTCTCATTGCCAACAGTGCCCACGTGAGCCCTTATCCAAAAGAGTCTGATTTCTCTACCGTCTGCTTTGGTACTTCCAATGTTTTGTTTTATGGCATTTGCTAAGGGGTGGGTTGTTTGAAATTTTCTTAGCAGATCCAGCGTAGATTTTGAGTCGCTGAGGATGTTAACAACTTCTTTTCTGCTGGATTTAGCCAAAAGTGTTGCCTTATATAGCGCATATAGTTCTGATTGGAAGACCGTACATGAACTGTCCAGGCTGAATGTACCATATTCCTTCTCTTTACCATCCTCCCACCACGTCAGGGCTGCTCCTACTCTGCCTGATATTTTGCTTCCATCTGTGAATATTAAGGGGCCTGTATTTTGTATGGTTTGGATGACGTCGGGTTGTGGTTGATCCAATTTGGTGTATTCTATATCTAATATTGTGGATGGGTGTGGCTTGTCTAAGTGATTGATGGCCATTTCCAGCTCTCTGTTTGGAGGAAGGTAATCTTTTGATATTCCCTTTTTAGTCCAGAAAAGGTGGGCTGACTCCTGGATTCTCAGGTCGAGAGGTAGGAGACCTGAGAGTGTTAACGCTGACGTCAGTGAGACCGTTCTGTATGCCTTGCAGATCTTTTGTGCGAAACCTCTTTGGAGGGCATTTAGCTGTTTTTGTATCCTTTGCAGCTCAGTTGTTTGCGACCACACACTTGAGGCATACATCATAATAGGTTCAACTACGGCAACGTAGATGGTTCTCGTGATTTCACCGTTCAATCCCCAGGTGACCTTCGCGGCGCGCGCTAGTTGTTTATATATTTCCGCAGCTTTTTTACACGATGCGGACACATGAGAGGTGAAGGTGAGCTTCCTATCTATCACGAGTCCAAGGAGTTTTATTTCTTTTACAAGTTGTATTGCGGTTCCAGTCATGTAAATGTTTGGTTCATCGTACTTCAGTTTCTTCGTTAAGAGCATGGCGCCGGTCTTGTGAGGCGCGAAGTTGAGCTTATTACGATTTCCCCATTCCACCACCGTTTTCAAGACTGTGTTTGACTTCTCCTCTAGAATTGATGTTGAGCTCTCCGAAATTATGAGTGTCACATCGTCTGCAAACGCCTGGCAGTATACGTTATCTGCTTCTAGCTTGTGCAGCAACGAGTCCAAGATTATATTCCAAAAAGTTGGTCCACCTATAGATCCTTGGACACAACCCTTGTTTGTTTGTTTTTCGTATGTTGACCGGGCGTAATTCACCGTGATCTTCCTGTCGGTAAGATACGACCCTACCAGTTCATACAGATTTTTGGGACATCTCTTTTTTTGTAGTTGGAGTTTTAGAATTGGCCACCACGCATTATCGAATGCGCCCTCTATGTCTAGTGAGATGACGAGTACCAGCTTTTTGTTGGTTATTTCTCGTCGGATATGTGTCACCAGATTATAGAGAGCGTCCTCTGTGCCACGTTGAGGCATGAAACCATATTGATTTTTGTTAAGTGTGGGAAAAATATGCCATTGGAGTCTTCTGATAAAGAGTTTTTCAATGATTTTTCCAAGAACTGAGAGGAGACCGATCGGTCTGTAGGACTTTGGATGAGTATAGTCCTCTTTGCCTGGTTTTCTTAAGATGATCACGTGTGCCTGTTTCCATTGGGAGGGGAAGTGTTTCAGTGACAAACATTTATTTGCGATTGTCATGAAAACATCCTTTTCCATTTGGATGGCTGCAATACAGATATCCGCAGTAAACCCGTCAGGTCCGGGAGCTTTCTTTGGATTTAGGGCTTGCAGAACAAGTTCTAGTTCTGCAGATGTAAATGGTGGATCATCTTCCTTCAGATCCGATGGTATTTTCTCGTTCGTCAGTTCCCGGATTTCTGTGTGACACAGTTGGTCTGTATTGATCGTGTCATCGGGATAGAAGGTCTTGGCTAGAAGCTCTGCCGACATTTCTGGGGTTAGAGTAGAACCTGTATTATCTCTTAAGAGTTGGTCCTCTTGTCTTTTGGTTGTGTTCCTAAATACTCTATAGATCTTGTCCCACATACTTTCTTTTTCTTGTGTCGTACAAAACTCCTTCCAACTATCCGTACTAGCTTTATCTGCTTTTTTCTTATACTCCAGTACAGCATCGATATAGCAATCAATAACGAGTTGTCTTCTAGATGCCGCTGCATTCCTTATTCTGCGTTTTTTTCTTTTGACCTCTTTTTTAAGTTCCTCGAGCTCCGCGGTCCACCAGGGTGGTGTTGTTTTCCCTTTCCGTTGTCCTGCCTTTGGAATGGTGTTTTCACAGGCCTTGTGGATCGCGTCCGTGTATTTTCCTACTACGGAGTCGAGTTCCTCTGGAGTTTTTATATTGTTGATTTTGTGTTCGGTGATGCCCTCCTTCGTCAGGGCGATTTTGAGGAGTGTTTGAAAATCCGACCACTTTGCATTTCTTGTATTGTAAATGCGCGTTGTGGTTGGTTTTAGGGGCTCTAAACGTTTCCCTACGCATAGTTCGAAGGTTATTGCGTTATGGTCTGATGTTACTAGATTTTCATTCACCCTCCATTTTTCGATGGCATTTAGGAGCTGCAGGCTGCATGCTGTGACGTCCACGATGCTTGTGCAAATTCTGCTGTTCCTGTATGTCTCGAAGGTTGGAGCATCACCAACATTTACGATTTGAAGGTCTAATTCGTTGAGGAATGCATGATATGCTGCACCACGTTTGTTCTCTATTTTGCTACCCCACCAATGGCTCCAAGCATTTACATCTCCTGCCACTATAAGGTTTTTGGTGTTTAATTTCCCACACACTTTTTTTAAGCGACATAAGTAAGGCTCTATATCTTGGTCCCCTTCCAGGTAGACTGACACTACTCCTATTCTCGTGCTCCCTCCTACCAACAGTACTGCGGCCTCGGTTTCCGTTACCAGCTGTGGATCGTGTATGACCTCCAGCCGGTCGTCGAAGACTATGACCGCTGCTTTTGTGGGTTTTTGTTTATTGAGGGTGCATTGTATGACTCTAGTACCGGAGTATTCCTTTAGGATGCCTTTTCCTCCCACGTATGGTTCTTGTACTAGGGCAATCGACACTCCGGTATCTTTTGCGACTTGGAGTAGCTCCAGTGTTGCGACTTTGGAGCGTTGAAGGTTTGCTTGGATGAAACGCAAACCCGTGTCAGCCATCTCTGTTGGACCATATTTTTGATTCTTTTGGGAGCCTTTAGCAATATGAGATCTTAGATCTTGCTATTGCATCCCATTTTTGACGTACGCTACACTCTTTGCTGAAAGCGTTGTGAGCCAGATTCGTACTATCACCCTTATCTGACTTGCAGTTTATGCAAACCGGTAGTTCCCCTGCGAGTCTTTTGGCGCATTTCTCCCAGGAATGTGATCCTCCGCAATGACTACAGAGATTTTCCGCTTCCTGGCAGATCGCCCTTGTATGACCGAAGCCGAGACATCTCACGCATTGTACTAGAGGAGAGTGATCTTGTACCGGTCTCCTCTGGAGGCCTATGTATATCTTTCCGGCCTCTATAAAACTTTTGTACACTGGGGGAGATACCTCTAGTACCGGGTGACATTCGTGGGGGTTCCGGGCTCTCTTGCGGTAACGTATTTTTATTGTGTTTTCCTTCATGTCGATGCCTTGCAGAAGGTGTTTGTTCTGCGCTAGTAGATTTTCTACGAGTTCTGCATCCTTATGATAGGAGAGCACGTCCTTTATTATTATCAGAGGGTTGCCCGGTTTTGCTATCACTGCCTTTAGGATTTTGTTTTTTTTTATTTGGTTTTGTACTAACTTGAGGTCCTCTTTTGTACCGCAACTTAGCACTACCTTTTGGTTTCTTGCCTTCCTTACCCTGTCCACTTTAGCTCCGGTGTTCTTTGTATCTAGGGCATCCCTAATCTTCTCTACAAGGTTTTCCCCTGTATATTCTGGGTCTGTAGAGGATACGATTAAAGTATGGTTGGGTACAATTTTGGGCGGAATTGATGCCACTTTTGCATATGTTCGTTTCGGAGCCGGTTCGGTTTGCTCCTTTTTTTTTGTGTGACCTAGTTCTTCTGCTAGGCTCAATTGATTATTTATTTGTTGGTGTGTTTGTTCCTGACGCATCGTCCTTAGCTCAGAGGACACCGCCTCCAAGCTTTCTTTAATTGGGAGTAGATGTTCTTCCATGTTTGCGGTGGTTTGTCTGGTATCGCTATGATGTGACGTATCAGGTTTTGGTATTATATTTTTAATGGCCTCCTTTATCTCCTTAATGATATAGTTCTTGTTATCAGGGGACCTTACCTGGTTTGGCGTACTCACTTTCAACAATGTCTCGTCGGTCTTTTGGAGTATGTCGCTGGTGTTTCTCTTGAGATCGCGTCGTAACTCGTCTAATTGGTTGGATATGGAGTTGACACTATCTCTTAGGGTGTTATGGTTTTTAGTGAGGGGCTCAATGTTTGTAGCCACTCCAGAAACTCCCAATTGGCTGACGCTTGACTCCAGCGATGACATCATTGAAATTATATGTTGAGTGCCTTTTTCTATATCTGCCACTCTCCGGTAAGGTTCCTGGGTCTCGTGACCTAGCCAGTCTCTTACTGCCTTCGTTTGTTTGGTGTTTTCATCTATTCTACTTCTTGCTTCTTTTAATTCTACCAGCAAGTCCTTGTTTAACTCTGCTATCCTATGGTTTTGTGCTCGCTCTATCGCTAGAAGCTCCTGGGCATTTCTTTTTCTCTCTTTTTCCAGGTTGTACTTGTGACGAGACCTGGAGTCAGAGAGAGCGAGTACTGTTTCGTACAGAGACTGGAGGCTTTCAAGTGCAATGGCTTTGCACTCTGTTTTGATTTTGCCTGCAGTTTCTATAGCTTCCTTTCCCCGCAGAAACATCTCGTTGGCGTGTTTCGTAGCCATGTCCATCTCGACTCCTAACCTCTTTCTAGAGTTGACCAGCAAACTTGGTCTTCCCTGCGAGGAATCTTGAGTGAATGCCTCGAAGGATGTTACCGAGGCTACGGAAATTTCATCATCCGATAGAATTGGTCGAGGAGGGGATGTTCTCCACTCGGCCATGATGTTAGTTGCCAACTGAGCTGCCTCCTGGATGGTAATTGCGGCTTGCGATGAGACCTCGCTTGCGTCGCCATAGGGTGGAGTCTTGCGAGCTTTTTGGAGCTTGTTGCATTTCTCCGACTTGGATCGTTCGACGACTTGCGTTCCCTTGGCACTTGATGAAGGCGAGACTTTCTCCGATTTAGTTTTGGCCTGCTTGGTTAGGACTTTCTCCCTTAGCGATCGCGTCTGCCTTACTGTGTGTTCTGCAATCTTAACAGTCTCCGCCACGGTCTTATTATTACTATTTTCGTAGGAAGACATTTTACAGTTGTTGAAAATTATTTGTTTATTATATTTTTAATTACTATCTATTTATAATGTGTTACTATTAATATTACTATTATTTTATCATTAATATAAATATGTATATATATATATATATATATCTTGCAACTGCGCAAAGGACCCACCTGCGCTGATGTTCTGCGGTTTTGATGTATGTCCTGCTGATGTTCTTCTCCTTTGAGCACGTTGACGCGAAGTGTGATGTGAATTGAGTATCTCGTGTTGCCGTCGCTGCGACTGGTAAGAAGTTATTGGAGCCGAAAGATGGAATATTTCTTCTTAATTCAGCGAGCCCTCGCCTGTAGTGTTATCAGTTGATAGATGTTTCTTCTCGGCGAAGTAGATACCAGATTTCCCAAGCAAATCCGTTTGCAAAAACTTGTATAGATGTTTTTTATTTTTAGTTTTTGCTTTTGTTATAAAATTATGTCGTGACAGTATTTTTGTAAATCTTCTTTCAGTCACGTATGAGTGGAATGTATGACGTGACTATCGACCGAAATTTCTAGGTCAGATCGTGATGGTATTTTTTCAATATTTTAAAAAGTCACGTACGTTTGGGATGTTTTGTGGATTTATTTGTTTTCTTGCCTAGGACTGGACCCCTTGTTGCTCTGAAGTCTGAGATGATAGGGATAACTCTTCTTGTAACAGCACTTTAGCTACACTTTGGAGTACTTTTCACACGCGTGGTCCGATTTAAACCTTCGTTATGAATAATTCAATACGGAACAGGTGTTATCTCTTTGACGGCTGAAGCTAGACTTCCAAATATGATATTTATACCCATTGCAATTAGGTACTTACTAAGCTGAATCAAATGTTTATTATTTATTGAGATTATTAACTATTATGAGTTCGTATTCATTAACTACTAATATTTTTTTGTTTTAATTCTACTAGATTCAGATGAGCTGTCTCTACTACCTAAGTTAATATATTAAAAGGAACAATATATTTGTATATATTTTTTATATATATCCGAAGATAGAACCGAATATATATTGAACGTAATGGAAGTAATATCTGTATAACCAGGAAACATTTATAATATTGATTTTAATAACACTTTAGTACCATGGATTTGATAATTTGATATCAAGTTCATAAATTCATATATTTTATAAAATAACTCCGATATCTTTGTATCGAAAACGTATTTAATGTTGCCTATTTGTAGTCAGGAAGCTAAGAAGCACACAAGGGAGCTGTTTTATTTTTTAGTTTGTTTGTTTTAAACAGATTGCAGTATATCGACACCTCGGGGTAGAAAGGTCGTAAAGACCACTTTTGGCGAAAATGAGTTAATGATACAGTTTTGTTTAGAATTTCAAGCTCTATCGATCTGTGTTCACAAAATTTTATTATTTAAGAAAAAATGTGTTATACGACCCATATTTTTTCATACCTTAAACCAGTTTTTTAAATAAATAATGGTGTATATACCAATTGCATGGGATCATAAAGTTGTTTTGGTTGTATCACTGTTATTAATGTAAAATATTTGGGCGTAAAAGCCAATGTAATAAGTATTTGTCTTTTACGCCTTTCTGACCTTTGAAATTTTACAACAATGATTTTATAAATTGGAAAGAAATTGCCTTAAAAACTTTCACTAAAGAAACTCTAAAAAAAGGACAGTTCAAAACTATTCGAATTGCTACCTTCAAAAAGAAAACACCTAATTAAATTTGTATTAAATACTCCACCAATGAAGAAGCCATTGCAGGAAAAGTTAGTTTATTTGAGGAAGCTAGAAAAGAGCGGGATACTTATACAAAAATAAAAGAAAAAGAGAAGGGAAAGAGTAACAAAAATACTGAAAAAGAGGATGTCAAAGATGAAGGAATCCAGAATACAGATTTTGTATTACGTAATTTATATAATGCCCGATTACCTATTTCAATTTTATAATTTGAAACGTCTTTGTGATAACGAAGTGATACCTAAAGCATACCACCAGGAATATCTGCAATTGCCTCATAATAAGATAATTGAAAATATACTTATTGGTACTGACACCGAAGATGAAACTGATTATAATAATGATTTAAGTAAGCTTTCAGCGTACGGTATATCTCCTGGTATGATCGGCTGGATAACGGACTTTCTGAGCTTTCTGATCTCCTCGAGTAGTTATCGACGGGTGTTCCTCGGAACCCTTGACAATAAATGCCGGAGTATCTCAGGGGTCCGTTCTTTCTGCAACTATTTTTCTGCTACAAATTGTAGAAAGATATCTGCCGAGTACTCGGGCTAGTAAAGATCAAGTACAGTCTGCAAGAGAAGCTATGGTGCAATGTTTGAGTGACAAACTTCAGGCAGGCTCCGCATGGAGCAATGCCAATCTTGTAAAATTCAACGCCACCAAAACGCAGACGTGTCTGTTCACCGCCAAAAGGAGCACTTTCACCTTGGCGCCTACTTTCCAGAATGTATCCTTGGAATAAAGTAACCGGCTTCAGTTCTTAGGCTTAGAGATTTCCTCGAACCTCAACTTTGGTCGGTTCATTGAGTCCAGAGCAAGAGCAGCAGCAGCAGAGCTTGCCGTTCTTGTGAAGTTCCGGCAGTACTTTACACCGGGACAGCTTCTTGTTTTATACAAAGCACAGATCCGGTCGTGTATTGAGCACTGTGGTCACATATTTGCTGGTGCCGCAAAGTCTCATCTTGCGGTTCTGGACTCAATTGAGAGACGAGCAAAGAGGCTTATAGGCGATCCCGAAATGGTCGAAGCCGACCTCCACAGCCTTGAACACAGGCGTAGAATTGCTAGCCTCTCAGTATTCTATTGGATACATTTTGGTGAGTGTGCGCAGGAATTACAAGACCTAATTCCCCCGGCCCCCTACTATCACCGGACGTCCCGACGCACGGCAGGTATCCATCCTTTTGATGTGGACATTCCACCTGTCCGAACGAAGTGCTTTGCTTGGTCTTTTTTACTTCGTACAGCGAAGGATTAGAACAGATTGCCTGAGTCGGTATTTCCGGCCGAATACAATGTGGGTGTCTTCATGAGAAGACGAAAAAAAAGAAGAAGAAGAAGAAGACCTATTTAAGGTTGCTAGGGTAATGGCCATACCACCTTAGACCACATTCCACTTACCATCAGATGGAATGCAGTCAAACATTGCCCTAGATTATATTATATAAAAAATGTATATACTATAAATTAATATTAATATCCTTGCAACGCGATGGGCCCGGCACCCGCACGGTGAATCCATGGATAGCTAAGAAGCTTCGTCTCTGTCGTTTTATAAAAAAAAAAAATTTTCTTTATTGAAGTAGGTACGGCAATTAACAGTTAATATTTATTTCATGAATAAGTAGGTAAAATTTATTTAAAACAAAAGATTTAACAGTTTTTCATTCAATAATACGTATAAAAACAAAAAAGTTATGAGCAATAACTTTTTTTTGTTACGTTTTTTGCGTCTCCTGTAAAGTTACGATTTTGGTGTTTACGACCTTTTTACCCCGAGGTATCGATATATTGATAAGATTACATTGGCTTTTAAGCCTAATCTGCTAGAAGTGCCAAGATAAATGTAGTTACGCCATATTGTGTGTTTTCTGAACAGACGTATCTACCATTTTATTCAAATTTGTACGTCGTAACTCCATGTTAAGTTAAAACCTATGAGGTTTTTTCAAATGCAGACTATGTGGCGTTAAAATTATTTAAAACAAAAGATTTAACAGTTTATCATTCAATAATACGTTTAAAAACAAAAAAGTTATGAGCAATAACTTTTTTTTTGTTACGTTTTTTGCGTCTCCTGTAAAGTTACGATTTTGGTGTTTACGACCTTTCTACCCCGAGGTGTCGATATGTAACTTTTAGGTAGTATTAATATTATATTCAGATAAAACAAATTAAATCGCAGAATAAAACTCTTAAAATATTCTACTATTCGCAATCCAGATTTTTTTTATTATTGGATCACACAAAGATCAAAACTACAAAAATTGTTTCAGCATTAAAAGGTCACTAACAAACCAATAAGTAGTCAAGGCTGAGTCAAGTTCATCTATTCTTCAGCTTTGCTTAATAATCGATATTCCAATTTGGAAGTTGAAGTAAAATTAAAACTAATTGTGTTTGGGTCATTCATAATAGCGTTAGATGCAAAACTGATATGTTTCATTTACTTTGTTAGCACGTACACGTCGAATGTTTCTGAATTATTTTTCCATCGTCTAATCTGTTTTCACGTCGCGTGTCGGATCTAAGTTGATTACATGAGTTTTAAGATAAAAATCGAAGGCTATTTATTTTTTGAATTTATGGGTATTTTTATAAACTAATGGTTTCTGTTACGTATCAACATCAGATTTTTATAGTACCTATTTTGTTAATACTAAAATGTATTTATAATAAATTTAGCAATAAATTAATAAAAGAAAAAAATACCAAACAGATGTTTCTTTATTTTTGACTTTTATTTTTAAACGTTTATATGGAACAATGGTTAGAGTATGATGTATAGATATGGTGTTTTAAGTATTCTCCACAGTAATCTCGGTATTTTCTGTGATGATCATAAAGTAACACATGATACAGAAACATACATACACAGTACACTACATTTCTTATAAGGATTGGAAGAAGGAAAGTAACATGAGAGTTTTTATGTGACTCGGGTTCAGCGTATACTTGCAGTTGTTTTTCTATAATTAAAATTATACTAAAAAAAATAAGAATTAATTATAATTTTCTTGGCTTGTTGTACATTTTATTTAATAAAGATAAGTAACAAAGCAATTTTATAAAGATAAAGCGTTGTTAATCCACCGGCGATAAATGTTTCAGTACGTACTTGTACGACTCGTATTTGCAATGCAAATGACGTTCACTCGCTTGCTAAGTTGCTAAGACTCGTCTGGCAGACTGAGCACGAGATTATGTAAAAATACTAATATGTTCGTTAAAATAAATTATAATTACTATTATTTACAACAATTACGTACTGAGATAATGTATCAATAAACGTCCTTTTAAAATCGTCGGGTAATAAAAAGAATATTCACTAATACTTATGTAAAATTTAGTGAAACATACGATTCTAAAAGAAAATTAAAAATTTAAAAACAGCCCCGACATAAAAGGACCTCTAAAAACAATAAAAATAATATTATTATGTATTTATTAAAGTCGTTGCGTCGGGGGATCGTTATACGTACGTTGACGATGGTGTCCATTTTACGAAGTTAATCATTGAGGACTTAGACTATACGATTCGATATAGTGATTTCTTTATTTGCCTTGAAAACTTACTTGCATTTTAATTTCTTCCTTTATTAAACGATCCCCTGATGCAATGACTTCAATAAGTACATAATAATATTATTTTTATTCTTTTTAGAGGTTTTTTTGTATCGAAGGTTTTTAAATGTTGAATATTTTTTGTTTTTCCTTCTTTTTTTGGTTTCTTAATTGTACTAAATGAACCTACCTACTAAATTTTTAATTGTTTAAGTATTTCTATTAATCTATCCTAATATTATAAAGAGAAAAGATTAGATTGTTTGTTAGAATTGAATATGTTCCGAAACTACTGGACCGATTTAAAAAATTCTTTTAGGATTAGAATCCTACATTATCTCTCTGATGAACATAGATTATACTTTAATACGAGAAAAATAAGGATCCGCGTGAAAATTTTGACCATGTAATAAATTATAAATGTATTAAGTAACATGATTCAAGACTTTTTCATATAAGTATACACGAATATTAAAAAATATAAACATTTAGAGTTAAAATTAAAATGATTTACAATCATTAATAACACTGTGCTGAAGGGACTTATACTATCACTAGCTGTTGCCCGTGACTCTTTATGACTACAATCATAAGCCATATAAAAATATTTTTTAAAGTCTATTATTGATCAGCTAATTATTGCCTAAGAACCTTTCACCAATAAAACGTC
Source organism: Napeogenes sylphis (assembly GCA_959347405.1). NCBI lineage: Eukaryota > Metazoa > Arthropoda > Insecta > Lepidoptera > Nymphalidae > Napeogenes > Napeogenes sylphis. The sequence goes on along the minus strand of OY365777.1, from coordinate 17,169,650 downwards.
AATATCTTGGAGACGACTATTTCTATCTGGACTAAACATAGATAGGAACCATCTCGACAAACAAAGCTTTCGATAAAAAAAAAAACGCATTCAAATCCGTTCACGCATTTGGCCGCTACATTGCCACAGACAGACACACAGATACACAGATACACAGATCAACAGGTCAAACTTATAACACCCATCTTTTTAGTCGGCGCGGCGGTTCAAAACAGGATCACTCGTGGCAACTACGTAATCGCGCGGACAGCCTCTGTTAGTAAGCAAAAATTAGTATTTCCATAGCAAGTGTTATTTTTAAATAATAATACAGGACAAATTACATACATTGACCTAACCCCTGAGTAATTATTTGCTTGGGTTAAGGGTGTTAGACAACGATACAAATACATAGAAATACACATTATAAATACTGAGAATATATTTAATAAACGTGCAAACCCAGAATTACAAACATCTACGTTCCTTACATACATGCCTGTCCTTGTCGGGGATCGAACCCGAGCCCCATTGAACGCTGTACGTTAAGCGTCTACGCTAACCACTTGACTGATGAGGCGGTTGAACGAGACGAGGTTATTCTGGTACATAAGCTACAATATTACCAAGTTTCATCAAAATCCGTTCTGTAGTTTTGGCGTGATTCATTAACAACCGTCCATCCATCCAAAAATCCAAACATATAAGTTATACATTACAACTTATAAGTTTAAACATTAGTAAGATTTACACCATAAAATACAGAACATCTGTAATTCAATATTCTAAATTAATTTGTTAATTTCTAAACTTTTCTTAGTAGTTTCTTTTAATTAAAAACGTCAGTGGTGGGGCAATAAATTGTGGATACAATGTTGTTAAAACAAACTTTTAGTTTTTAAAATTGTAATGTTTGTTTCAGGACATACATTAATATCACAACATTTTTCTTGAATAATTTTATAGTGGATTTTATAATTTTGAATTTAATACACATTACACTTCCGCATTAAGGATTATATTATCCCTGTGTCACGACGCGCTTCACATACACAATTTAAACAAAAGAAACAAAGTACACCATAACAACAATCATAACAACAATCTGAACCACACAAAGAAATTTCCCGTGTGGGAATCGAACCCTTGGCTCAGTGTTCCGGCTCATTAACCATTGCACTAACATGTCATCAAGTACTTTGTTATTACTGTCATGATATACTCACATTACATCACAGACTAACCCTTTATAGTTTTCATAAACAACACAAAAACAAAAAAATTACAACCATTGTATTGAAACATTTATAAATAACCACGTCTGCAATGAAAAGTGTTATCCAATAAAACATCATAAAAATACTGGTTTATTTCTTTATATTAAATTTAAAATCCAGTGAATACTAAAGAGTTTTAATGAGTGCGAGTTAAAAAAACTCATAAAAAGCAATATTGAAGCTATTCAGCGATTTCAGAAATGAATAAAGAGTATTGTCGGCCAGGTCAGATATCTCAAAAGTATTATTGCAATTAAAGATTCAGTTAGTTTTTTCAATGCAAGTTTCATAAATGAATATAACTATTCATTTAATACGAATAATAGAATATAACTTTATAATAACTTATAAAGTGACGAATAAACATATAAATAACTTATTAACAAATTGAAGATATATTTTTCTTTGGTTGTATATTACCTACATTCTTAAATTTAATAAACTTAAAATATTAAGTAAAGGTAAAAAAAGGTTACTTATCGAACATTATAAACTTTTAATTTGTATAGGATTTTTATAAATTATATTGTTTTTTATATTTCTTAAATGGAAATAAGTATATGATGCGATTGCAAATTTTATAATCTTATTTAAAAACAGATTTACCCTTTCTATAAATCTATTATGTTGCTGTCGGCTCATGGTGTATTTTTAGACCATTAATAATTAATGACACAACTTGATGTCGACTTCACAGACTTGACTTTGTTAATACTGGAAATTATATTAAAAATATTAAAATAGTGCTGCAGATCGTGTTACATAAAAAAAATTATTAATAATACTAAATAATTTAATTATAAGGTAACTGATTATGGATTTCTGATCTTAAAAAAGATTACGTATATGTAGAAATATATATACATATACTGGAAAGTACAAAATATTAATTTTCAATTTCTTACTCAAAGAGAAAAAGAAAAAATAAAAAGAATACACATATATACAAATAGATTTAATTTAATTCTAGTAAGTCAATTAACAATTTTATCTTTTTTTTTGTCTGTCCGTATGTGCACAGTAGTCTTCAAACTTCTATAAGGAAAACATAGTAAGTTTAGCACGAAACAATATTTAGGTTGTGTTTTAGGGAAATCTGTCAGGTTAAAATCTTTCGGACATTGTCGATAGAATAAACTACAAGTAAAATAATATTTTTTTAATGTATCTATATACATACAATAAAACTGTAAATGATCGCTGTACATGGAAAATATTTAAAATAATCATAATAGGGGATTTATGTATACTAGAAACACTTCTACACGCAAAAACTACTTGACGGAATTTAATGAAACATTTAAGTTTAACTGCTCGTACGTTGTCGCAGGCACAGCTAGTACTTTATCTTATAAATCTGAGTTGCACCAAATTAACAAATAATAACACGTGTTAACTCTTTGCATTTGCTAAAACTAGTGGGCGGTGATCAAAACCTAAAAAATTGATCGTGTTTTTAGAAACGACAGATATTTTTATATTACATGTAAATTAGAAATAAAGCATTAATAATTCTTATCTAAACAGCAGATTTAGATATTTTGTAATAAAACTTATAATAATCATAATCTTTATTACTTTATGAATAATTATTATGTTTTACAAAAATACTATATACTTTTTAATTTATTTAAAAAAAAGTAATTATTTAATTTAGACAAAATTATGACAGTATTTCTAAGATCTAGAGTACTTTATAAATACATTATTCCCTTTCCCGCTTTATATATATCAATAAGTTAAATATATTGTATGTAATGAAACATTTAAATTTATGATTGTCTATTTTAAAAGTAAACGAAAAATAAATCATTTTTTCATCTGAGAAATCTAAAAATACAATAATACTTTCGTTGGTTCTTTTCGTTTCCGTGGTGACCACTACTTTTAATAAATTTACCAAATTAACGCTGCGAGCGTAAGGTTAGATGTAATACACCCAGCCTCTGGTAAATAGTTCGTTTATTTTCTGTTCCGTGCGTCAAAAAAGGGTGTGCGTCTGAGTTGCTTCGCGAAGGAGTTGTATTTTACGCCGCCACTGACCGGCGAGTTATTTAGACAGGGTCAAAGTTGCGGGTAAGTTTTTCCCACCTTACGCTTCGTGTTACCAATTCGCGTAAACACTTTTTTTGTACATTTTTCGTTATGTATTAGTTTTTTCTGTACTTTTTGTTTAAGTTTTTTTTGCAGTTTTTGACAGTAATTGCCAAATAAGCCTAACAAATATTACTTGAAACTATATGTATTGGTTGACGCCAAGTCTTTTTATTTCATCAATCTCGAATCCGGGAAAACAACCAACAAGGCCCATACAATCTGAGCAATAAATGTTTTGATGTTGTGGACAGACTTGTGGCTCCAATTTCGAAATCAAATCGCAATGTCCCTTTTGATGATTGTTTTACCAGTTGATGATGCATTTATTGAAAAAACATCGTTTGACAAGCACAGGCACAGTTCGTAAAAATAAGGCGGAGATTCCAAGTCAGATGCTTCAAAGCGAGAGATCCCCAGCACACTGTTTAGATTTCAAAAGAATATAACATTATTGTCTCATATACCAAAAAAAAATGTTTTTTATTATGTTCACATTACACCACGATGATAATATTGGTACTGATAGTAACGATAAACTAAAGCCAGAAATGATTACTTTTTATAATTAGACGAAGGGAGGAGTGGATGTTGTAGACAAACTGTGTGCTAAATACGATGTTTCACACAATACGAAGCGCTGGCCAATAGTAATATACTATGCAGTTTTGAACATGTCTGATATAAATAGCATAATTATTCACAAATGTAATAATAATAGTAAAATATCACGTCAACATTTTCCCAGAGACCTGAGAATAGGATTAATTTCGAAACACATGAGCATCTACCCCGACAGCTCCGCAAAATAATTCTGGTTCAAGTTGCTAAATTTTCACGCTCGCAACAACCTCAAAATAAAGTTCCTAAGCCTACAAGAAGATGTCAAATATGCCCCACTAAAAAGATCGCAAAACTAAACACACTTGTTACAAATGTCACCACCACCCTAGCCAGTTACTGTTGGCAAATCTTTGTTTCAGAGAGCACAACACATCTGTGATACTGAACACCTAGAGGGCGAGCTGCAGCATGTCAAGCATGCCTTGTTCAACAACCACCTGCCCGTACCTCGCCAGCGTCGCAGAAACCAAATCAAGCCACCCACAGTTGAGCGTCAACAGGCCCTACTACCATATGTGAAAGGAGTTACTGACAGAATCGGCAACATCTTAAAAAAGGTTTCTATTAGAACTATCTACAAACCTCAAAGGAAAGTGAGCCAATTCTTGAGACCTATCAAAAGTAATATTCCTTTACAATGTGCTGGAGTATATAAACTTGACTGCGATTGTGGCTTGTCATACCTAGGTCAAACAAAGAGGAGCATCGGTAAAAGAGTTAGGAAACACATCTATAATATCAAGCATAGGCGTACATCGAAGTCAGCAGAGTGTGAACACACTATAAACAAGCCCAATCATTATATAAGATTTGATAATTCTAAAACCCTCGCTAAAGAACATCGTTACATTCCAAGAATGGTTCGTAAGACTATTGAAATTAAAAAACATCCTAATTTTAATAGAGAAGATGGTTGGGGATTATCTAACACCTGGGACCCACTTTTGAAAAACATAAAATGTGTCTTCAAAAAATGTCTGTGTTCGCACTGTAAGACTTCAAGATACTGTAAGTGCGTTTTGTGTGAATCCTGAACTGTACGCCCGGAAGCTTAGAAACCGATGGAGGTAGATGACTAATTAACTGACTTACTGACAGACACCTCCATCTCGTCTTACCGTAAACACGATTGCTGCAAAGCATTCGAAACGTCGCGACGGGTTAGATTTAAAATGTGAATTTAAAATTTAATTCAATATACGCGAGTTAAATCCGTAAAAATAGTTTTATTTCAATGTGTAATACTCGTGAAAACCTTAAAAACACTAAGTATAAATTTATATTTCATTTGTTTCAAAATATTATTAGCTAGGATAAAAATCAATTTTTTGTAGTTTGTTTTTAGTTAATTTTATTATAAAGCTTTAAATACATAGTGTTATTCTAGATTTAAGTAAAAAAATAATTTTTAAACTTCCACAAATAAATGTTAATAGTTATCATTTAGTTTTACTTCTTACCCTCAGTCAATTTAAGGATAAATAAATAATTTAATTAAGTAATAAAAAGATAAATAAAATAAAATTAACCCACCAAAATGAGTAGTCCATTTTATGCTCCTTGTAAAAATTTGTGTTAGGAATACAATTGTAAAGTTTGCTACAACTGTGTTCACAGAAACACAAAATGCTGGTTTCCAATTTTAATAGTCAAACTAGTTCATCATCATACTTTTAATAACTGTTTTTTTAAATACTAGTAGAAGTGTCAAGAATACAATTGTAAAGTTTGCTACAACTGTGTTCACAGAAACACAAAATGCTGGTTTCCAATTTTAATAGTCAAACTAGTTCAACATAATTCTTTTAATAACTGTTTTTTTTAATACTAGTAGGAGTGTCAGGAATACAATTGTAAAGTTTGCTACAACTGTGTTCACAGAAACACAAAATGCTGGTTTCCAATTTTAATAGTCAAACTAGTTCATCATCATTCTTTTAATGACTGTTTTTTTTAAATACTAGTAGGAGTGTCAGGAATACAAGTGTAAAGTTTGCTACAACTGTGTTCACAGAAACACAAAATGCAAGTTTCCAATTTTAATAGTCAAACTAGTTCATCATCATTCTTTTAATAACTGTTTTTTTTAATACTAGTAGGACTTAAAGCTGCAGCCTCTGGAATTCTAACTGAGTTCAAGACCAATTTAAACTAAAACTGTTTAAGAATATAAATTACAAATTTGTGTAAATGATACACATAATTAAACAACTTCAAGAAACAGTCTAAGAATAGGTCGTTGACCTTTTAATTAACTTGATAAAGGAGAATATTAATTAAACACATAGATTAAGATTACGATAAGCAATGACTTTTTAATTAGTTTGTACTGAACTATTCCTAGCTTTTTAATTTTATAGCAATCTCATACTTGTTCACGTAAGCTTATATAGAACGGTTTTAAAAAATACAATAGATCACCACTGAAGATTTTTTTAATAACGGATTTATAATTGTGCAACTCAGAAATTTACTAGAACGCATGCGAAAACTTACGAAAAATTTATTAACCAACTTTAATATCACTGGAATGTTGAGTTCATTCCTCAGTAAGATCTTCCTCTTAATATTCGGTTTGTCATTTCTTGTGGAAACGGAGTATTGATATATTACTCTGATGATAATACCGCTCTAAATTCTGTATACGGTTATAAATCGATACTATATTCCATAATGTTCCATTCCATATCTTACTAAGTATATATTGTTCAAAAAATAAATATTTGTTTCTTTGGAGACTTACGTGCACTTAGGTGCTTTGCAATTATAATACTACTTAAATTATTGCAGAAAATAAATTAAAAATGGGCTCAGAATTTTGTCACATCCCCATGGCCTAAATAAAATCAGTAATATTATTACGTCACGTACCAAAGCTATCGTAAATTGTAATTCAGGCGACGAAGTGGAAACCTGATAAAGGGTCTCTACAATTAAGTTTATGAATGTTTTTGGCAATTTTGATTTATTCGCTAACACGTAATTTCTAAGAAGTAATATATTGTATCTTCAAAATGTACATAATATTCGACATAAATAAATCATCAACTACACCAGAAATGTACGATTAAAATGGATGTTTTATTAACACTTTGAAAATCCAAATACTACATCATGCGGCAAGGTGTAAGCAAGACGATTCAAACAAACCACAATAAACATCATATTTAAAGAAAATAGATATTTTAGATAATATTCTTTCTTCTGCCTTCAAAATATGGAGAAGACGAAGCTTCTTAGCAATCCATGGATTCACCGTGCGGGTGCCGGGCCCATCGCGTTGCAAGGAGAGGAGTGCAAGCAGTGCCTGGGATTTGCGACCCAGGAGTAGGTTTAAGGGGCCCCTTTATTATGCGCAGAAACGCTCACCTTCACCCTCCACACTCCTCTCCCTACATAACCAAATTTGGAAGGAAATTTGGAAAATTTTTATTTTGTAGTCATGTCTGATTATATTGTGTAAATGAAATATAAAGTAAACTGATAGACAATATCTCAAGATGTACATTAATCTAAAAAGGACAGAAAAATCGAATGTCTCTGTGTAAACCATAAGAGATAAAAAAATATATTTAAACTACCTATAGCAGCGTTTTTTGACCTTTTTAAGTGCGCGGATCCCTAAATATCAAGCACGATTTCAAGGACCCCTTAATAAAAGCAAACATCTGAATAAATTAAGGAAAATGTATTTTAGTACTGAAAAATAAAATATTTAGGTATATAAATTTAAAATTTATATTAAGTAAATTAGTTATATTTATTTAATTTGCAGATTTACTTAGTAGCAATCTTAATTTAATCTTTTTTTTTTCATTTAATCTTAACTGAATTCCAATTGTAATCTGTTTCGGATTTGTTTTTTTTTTTATTCAAGAACAGAATGCCTTTCCTCATTGCTGGCATGGCGGCTGTCTTCATATTCTTACTCGCGGACTCCAGGGGACGCTGACTACTAGTAAGTCACTGATGTATAGGATTACTAACGATGCAAGTCGTTTAGATGTGAATAAAGCCAGTGGTCCTGATGGTATACCAGCCATTCTGCTCAAGACATGCGCAGCTGAGTTGTCTCCTATACTGACACGTCTGTATCGCCTCTCTTTCATGACTGGAATAGTGCCGAAATCCTGGAAGCTTGCTAATATGCAACCCGTGCCCAAAAAAGGCAGCCGTGCCGACCCTGTCAATTACAGACCGATTTCAATCACCTCCATACTCTGTAAGATTATGGAGCGTGTATTGAACTCGCGCCTACTAGCATACCTAGAAGGTAACGATCTCCTCAGTGACCGACAGTACGGGTTTCGCCGTAATAGGTCTACTGGGGACCTCCTAGTGTATGCTACTCACATTTTAGGCGAGGCCATCGAGAAGAACGGAGAAGCGGTCGCCGTCTCTCTGGACGTCTCGAGGGCATTTGACAGGGTCTGGCATGCGAGCCTTATATGCAAGCTTTCAGCGTACGGTATATCTCCTGGTCTGATCGGCTGGGTAACGGACTTTCTGAGCCACAGATCTCTCCGAGTAGTTGTCGACGGGTGTTCCTCGGAACCCTTGACAATAAATGCCGGAGTGCCTCAGGGGTCCGTTCTTTCTGCAACTCTGTTTCTGCTGCACATTAATGATCTGTTGAAGCCCGGTATCTATGGGTATGCAGACGACAGCACAGTTGTAGAAAGATATCTGCCGAGTACTCGGGCTAGTCGAGATCAAGTACAGTCTGAAAGAGAAGCCATGGTGCAACGTTTGAATGACAAACTTCAGGCAGTCTCCGCATGGAGCAATGCCAATCTTGTCGAGTTCAACGCCACCAAAACGCAGACGTGTCTATTCACCTCCAAAAGGAGCCCTTTCACCTTGGCTCCTACTTTCCAGAATGTATCCTTGGAATACAGTGACCGGCTTCAGTTGTTAGGCTTAGAGATTTCCTCGAACCTCAACTTTGGTCGGTTCATTGAGTCCAGAGCAAGAGCAGCAGCAGCAAAGCTTGCCGTTCTTGCGAAGGTTCGGCAGTACTTTACACCGGGACAGCTTCTTGTTTTATACAAAGCACAGATCCGGTCGTGTGTAGAGTACTGTGGACACATATTTGCTGGTGCCGCAAAGTCTCATCTTGCGGTTCTGGACTCAATTGAGAGGCGAGCAAAGAGGCTTATAGGCGATCCCGAATTGGTCGAAGCCGACCTCCAAAGCCTTGAACACAGGCGTAAAATTGCTAGCCTCTCAGTATTCTATAGGATACATTTTGGTGAGTGTGCGCAGGAATTACACGAGTTAATTCCCCCGTCCCCCTTCCATCACCGGACGTCCCGACGCACGGCAGGTATCCATCCTTTTGTTGTGGACATTCCACCTGTCCGAACGAAGCGCTTTGCTTCCTCATTTTTAGTGCGTACAGCAAAGGACTGGAACAATTTGCCTGCGTCGGTATTTCCGGCCAAATATAATGTGGGTGTCTTCAAGAGAAGAGTGAATAGGTTGCTAGGGCAATGCGACTTACCATCTAAGACTACATTCCATTTACCATCAGGTGGAATGTAGTCAAGCATTGCCCTAGATCAAATAAAAAAAAAAAAAAAAAAAAAAAGATGCAACAAACTGTCAGGATGTATCATAAATAATCCCAATTCTATCTAAGGTAAATACCTGAATAAATTATTAATCCCTATACATAGTTACAACCATTGTTATTGTTTTATAGTAATGTTTTCACATTTATATAAGTATATATGATTGTTAACGTGTATTATCAATCTAGATACTATCAAGACTTATAAAATATATTATAAAAAAATAACTTTTAATTTTCAATATATTATATTAAAAGATTCCAATCCAATCCAAGATTCCATATTTTTATTGCTGTACATCACGTTAGTTACATATTTTTAGAGGAATATTATAATAATATAGAATCTTTATTTATTCAAATGAAGAGAGAATATTAAATAAAAATAACAAGACTATTTTTTACATTGACGATTGACAAGTAAAGTGATACGAGTTACAAAATATATTTATATATTTTAAATAGATAGGTTGGCAGGTTCGATTATTATAATCCATTAAAATCTTATTATTTACTATATGTCATGCTTTAATTTAATCGTATTGACTTTCCCAATCTTTTTATTTTAGAATAATCTACCTAAATAAAAAGATTATGTTAATTACTGACTAACTGGTTCACAGAAGTTCATAAAGATTTCTTCGACCTTCTAATATGCAATTTTTTTTCATGCTAAACTTAAAAACTAAAAATAAATTGGTATTATTTTCTTATAAGTAAAAGATTTACTTACATGTTGAAAATACAGTCACTATAAAAACAGCTTATGGAGATTTTATAAGTGCATTGTCTTCCTATAAATAAGAAACAAGTTTCGTTTCGAATCGTGTCTATCTGAAATACTTGTACGTACACTACATATATATTTATTTTAAAGTATTTTCTTTTATTTTTACGAGTAAGAACACATTAAAATAAAACTATATTTATCTTTTTTTTATGTTCTGAAATTCAAATTATAAAAAAACTTAGTCCAGCGAAGGAATGAAACAACTTGCCTGACTCGGTATTTCCGTCCGAATATAATGTGTTTGTCTGTAAGAGAAGAGTGAATAGGTTACTAAGATAATGCGCCTTACCATTCATGACTACACTTCCACTTTCCATCAGGTGGAATGTCGTCAAGCATTAACTTACTATAAAAAAAATCCTTCGGTTTGATATCTTTACATCAATGGAGTTCACGAGAAGACGACACATAGGTCTATCATTTTGTCAGTCGTTCAGTTATCTACCTCTAACGAAGTCTAAATTTCTAGTCCTAAAGTTCAAGATACTACGCTCTAACAGTATTTTGAGTTCTTATAATGCGTTCAGAGACATGAGATTTTACATTCTTCACGAGTGGATGTGTTAGATAGACTCCAAACAGATTCTTTTTTAAAAATAGGACTATATAACTTGGTATTTATAATAAACCGTTTATAATAAATTTGGATCACTACATGATTAATGTAATGTCTTCTTAATGCTGGTAAAAAGGACTATTGGAACAATGTCTTGACTTGACTATTAATAACAATCACAAATTTGTATGGTGCAGTTATCACTGAACATAACAAAACTTTAATAATAAAGATTTAAAATGATACAAATCTTAAAATTTAATAATTATTTAAATAATTTACAAAGCTATGTGTTACGTTCACAAATTGGGAGACAAGACTAAATTAAATAAATTAAATTAAAGGAATTACAAAAAATAAGTTGAAAACAAAGCATCTTAGCATTACATTCTTTGAATGGGATGCAAGGTACCAATGCACTGATATATATACCATCATACGTCTAATCAGAATCACAAATAAGTTTTGTTTATTTTGATATATAATTATGATTGTTTTAAGTTGTAAAGAAGGTGACTAATCAGAACATATAAACATCAATGAATACATGTAAATATTATTGAATAACACGCTTTTATATATCTACGTACCTACAATCATTGATTGGATATGATATATTTTACCTGTAATATCCAAATACCTGTAATGTCCTCATGATGGACACGTATGAAAAGCATTACAAAATCCCTGGGGATGTTGGTGTTTCGTCATCCAGACCGGACTTATTCCTGTATTCGAAACATCTGAGGCGCGTGATACTTGTGGAGCTTACTGTTCCTTGGGAAACAAACATCCCAAGGGATCACACATTCAAGCTCAATAAATATTACGAACTAACCAACGAACTGATCAGGAATAAATTTATAGTTAGTTTGTACGCGGTAGAAGTGGGAGCGAGAGGTATAACAGCAAAATCTCTCTATAGCCTACTTAAAGATCTTGGCCTTTCTAGAACAAGCATCGGTTCATTTCTAGAACGTACTTCAAAGGCGGCATTAGTAGGTTCTTTCCAAATTTGGTTAGGTAGGGAGAGGAGTGTGGAGGGTGAAGGTGAGCGTTTTTGCGCATAATAAAGGGGCCCCTTAAACCTACTCCTGGGTCGCAAGTCCCAGGCACTGCTTGCACTCCTCTCCTTGCAACGCGATGGGCCCGGCACCCGCACGGTGAATCCATGGATTGCTAAGAAGCTTCGTCTTTCAAAGGAAATCAATAAAAAGTTTCTTTATAACTCTACTATCTAATATCTGTTATAATTATAATATCTTCAACATCAAAAGTAAATTCTTGAACATTTTTGACTTGTAACTTTATAAAATAAGCTGTCTTTATCTTTGTTTCTTGTCGTAGTGGTTAGACGTTTGTTAAATTTGGTAAACTAACACGCTCTTCACTTAGCTGATTAGTCTGAGCGACTTTGGACGTTTCTTTCCAAGGTATTTAAAAGTATAAACTAAGTCAATAATTCAGAAACTTATTCTTGTTCTTCTTTTAACAGAATTTAAAATACCAATAATAAAAAGTTATACCCTTACAATGAAGAACCATTTCTATTTTAATTGGAAAATGTTTTGAATTGTACAATTTTACAAATTTCTGTACATGACAAATATTAAAAAAAAAAACATGATGGGGGTCTTTATAAGGGGAAAAAAATCCAAAACAATGGTTTTTCATTTTATCTGGATGTGTTTATGTCTGTATCTCTGTCTGTGCACGCTAATTTCATAACCGGCTGAACCAATGGATGCAGTTTTCAAAAATATATTGTGATGTATATGTTGTATAGTTTTCAAAAATATACATGTTATAAATCTGTAGAGAAGTAGTCTTTTATATTGAAAATATTACAAAATAAATATCCAGGATGTGAAGGAATAACTAACAGAATCCATTTCTAACATTTTTTTTCTGTTTATCTGTGTGTCTTTTAGTTATGCACACACCGCGTAATAAATACAGACAGGTTTTGAAAATATCTATAAACATGTATAGTCATGTTCAGCTTATTTAAATTTATATAAATTTAAATATATAGCCAATTTAAATAATTTTTATACGTAAAAATTGAGCGTCAATCTGATATCAGTTAGTTTTTCACTTTCATTGCACACTCTTAACTCTATCAAACGATATTAGTATTTAAAGTGTTCAAGAAATGTATCTATATACATACATTAAAACTCTAACTGATCGCTATTTTTTATTTCTTTGTTTTTGTATTTAAAGCTCTACGGAATCTGCATATGCGAATATCCTTGGCTCCGAAGTATGTTTATTTGCTACATAATCGTTTCTCCATCTATGGAATGTTAATGATTAGATACTATATCCACTTATTCTATTCATATAATTCTACATGTAAGAAATAATCACGAGATAAAAGCATTTCATAATACCTTTGATACCATTACCATTAGACTTTATAAAATAACTTCTCCGTCAAATACTCATCGCATTCTGATATTGCAAAGAATTGTGAGCAGTGGTGATCTCATTCTGAGACCATAGAGTGCTTTGAGATTCGTCAACAGTTTGTCGAGAATACTTTACCTGGCGTGTTTTCCTTTATTTAAAGAATCGAAATGTGAACATAACATAGACAAGCCCTATCATATTATTAGATTTGTTAAACTACAAAACCTTGCTATATAATATAGTGTTATTCCAAGTATGATTGTTACAGTTATCGAAATTTTAAATCTTCTTAATTTTAATGGTTAGAGACTATCGGTATCTGAGATCTACTAGAGAAATACATCAAATCTGTCAAGTCTGTGTAAAAGTAACACTGCCGCACTGTGAGACCTCAAAATATTGTCAGTGTATTTTTCATGCTCCCTGTACTCTATGCCCGGAATCTTAAAACCATTGAAGGCTTAGGAAGGAATTAACTGACTTCATGACAAACACCCACATCTCGTTTTTCCGTTAACAAGATTGTTAATGAAAGTAATCGAAACAACTGATTAAATTAAACCTTCTACAAAAAGAACATAGGTATTATCGTTAAGTATTAAAACTACTATTAATCATTAGTACTAAGTACTAATGATTTATGAGTTTAATCAAATATGATAGTCATGAAAAAATACAGTGACGTCATGTTAACGAATGGTGAAAAAGTATCTTAGTTTTATTTTTATATAAATAATTACATTTTTTTGAAAATTTCTATACATGTATACCTAATGTATATCAATTACAAGCTGATTAAAATTTTGCATAAACATATAAGAAAAATTAATCAGGCAGGATATAAAATAACATATCTTTTATGACATTATAACCATTTTCAAACACCAACCTCGGTTGCGGGCATCTTTGCAATGTTAATATCTACTACAAAAATAGAAACGTTTGTTAGTTGCTCAAGAAACCCTACACTGTCTGTCTAAATGTCGCCACCGTCTCGATAAAGAATAGTAGAATTATAGGATTATTTCCTCGTGGTCGTGGGTTCGCATCCTATCCGTATTGCATATTTTTTATACTACAATTATTTAAAACTTCATAATAACTTTAACCGCCCCGTTGGTCGAGTGGTTAGCGCAGACGCCTAACGACAGCGGCGCTCGGGGGCTCGGGTTCGATTCCCGAAAGGGACGGGCATATATATGACGAGCATAGATGTCTGTATTTCTAGGTGCGGTCGTTTATTAAATATATTCCCAGTATTTATAATTTGTATTTCTATGTAGTCGTATTATTGTCTAACACCCTTAACACAAGCAAATAATTAGCCTACTTAGGGGTTAGATCAATGTGTGTAATTTGTCCAGTGTTATTATTATAATCATTTATTTCATTATAATCTAATTATTTACATTTATACATATAACATAAAAAAACAACATTATAAATATAAATATAAAAAATAGTATTCCACCAACGCGACGTGGGCCTTACGACCAGTCCGTCGGTGGTTAGGGCGACAGCGAAAGAAACTTCCTCACAATGCGTGCCGTACCCAAAACTGCTACTCTTTGCATCCGACCCTTGATCCAGTTTTTTAGTGAGAGCCTCTTGAGATGATGATCGAGACTCTTCGCTGTAAGACCATTTACGGAAACTACCATCGGGACAATTATTGTTGAATCAACATCCCACATGTCGGTAATCTCGTGAGCTAAGTCCAAGTATTTTGATAGTTTGTCCTTTTCAGCTTTCACAAGATTAGCGTCACACGGGACGCTGATATCAACAAGAAATGCCCGGCGCTCTAACCGATCTACCAGCACAATATCAGGCTTATTGGCTACAATAGTCCTGTCCGTGATGATAGATCGGTCCCAATAGAGCTTAGCATGACCATTTTCCAAAACTGGCTCTGGTGTGTACTTATTTATTATTATTATAATACTTTATAAAACGCAATTACAAAATCTGTAATAAACTGTTAGAAACTACAAAGTAGGGCTTCGCTTCGAAAAGCTCTTCCTGATGTTTAATTTCTTAAAGATAAGGTCTTAGTCTTAGGTAAGCCTGTTATGAGCTGACGAGTATTTCTTTAAACAATTAACTTCACTGCACATTAGTGTAATTAAGGACGAAATTTTCCGGAGTTCTTCAAACCTTCTAGTTTTAATGTTACTGTTTTAAAGGAATCGCTTTTAAATACTAATTATTTTGCACAATTATATATTTCTACATTATTAATCACATTATAATGGATTTATTAAAAAAAACATGCAGATGTTAAGTAAAGTTATTGATTCTCAAAAAAAATAACTTTCAAACAAGATTTGTAAGTGGTAACACCAGTAACAGTTCCAAGCTTTTAGAAAATGTGTGTTGCCGGTCCTGAAGAGATTCTGCTTTCAAATGGTTCTACTATCAAGACATCAGGATGAACTTGAAACAAGGTGCCGCAAAAAGAATCTAAATATCTATGGTATAGATGAATACAAGATGGAGAATACTGTTTCTAAAATGTTAGTATTTGCTCTGAAAACATCAGTTAACGACAATTTTTCTGGATGATATAATAAACAATACAAATTGAATAAAAAATCGATTGGAAATAAGTTTAAACAAAAAAAATGTTATTATACTACTACTAGCTTGGATAAATAATTCCCACAGACTGGAGAAGAGATAGCTAAAATTATAAGTGAAAAATCTTGAAGTAGCCTGGTAGTGATCGCTTCATACACAAAATTGTAACATGAAAACATTGTAGTATCATTTTCCACACAAACGTTGGTTAGTTGTTTTTTTTATTTGTTAGACGTTAATAAAAGAGTTACCTCACAAATATCTACTGCTTTTAGAAACGTCCATATTATCCCAAAATAAGTAAATTTATTCTTTGCATCTATAAAATATATAATAAAGTAGTAGTGTGAACAAATCTACACATTTTTTTTTGTTTTTTATCGATGATTGGCGGTTTTTGATAGTAGTCTGGATGGAAAACCAGGAAGGAAGAATATTGTACGTTTTTAATAAAAACGGATTAGGTGTCTGAAAAAATATTACAGTAAAACTGGACTGGACGTGATAGAAATGAAAATTATAATTTAATTATGACACAAGTGTTAGCTTCTCGTACAATGAAAATATATAAACGCAGTATATATTTATAATTTATAATCACAGAAATACAGACAAAGATAATAATGTTCTTCTATGTGAACTGTTCGCTCTCTAGGAACCAAGTGATCCTCCAACATCAGGTCCTAAACATGAAGCTTTTCATAGGATGTGACGTCATGTTCACTTAAAGTTGACTATTTGACACGGCGCTACCAACATTAATTGTCAACAACCAGTGTTGCCAACACGGCCATGCTGCAAGGTGTCTGCCCCAGGCACCACACGAATCTAAGTAAATCACAAAAATGGGTTAATTTCATATTTTAAAATTTTAATGTCATATAGCTGAAAGAAATATTGCACGGCCCTTTATCTTATTTTATTATCCTTAAATATTACACATTAACTCCATAACTATAGAAGTATAGAACTTTTACGACCGCCTGCACCTACTGAGATTCACTACAGTTAGGAGACCAGGTTCGTCATAACTTAAGACCTCTTGCACTTAAAGAACATTGCGCTCACTTAAGTGTACCAAGCTCGTCTCGTTCGTTTAGTAGTCGATTCATGGATAATGTATTTATAATATTTACCAAAATGTAAAATAGTTAACGCTTATAGAATATTTCACTCTCTTAAGCGAACCATTTAAATGTGCAATATTTCAATCAACAAGTATTTTATTAAAGCTCGCTTAGTATTATACTATTTCATTTTATAAATTTCATTGTCTATTTTACATAATAACGAACATTTTATTACCTTGCCAACACGGAAGTAGCTTAAAATCATTATTGTTATATTATACGTATCTTTAGTCCAATTCCCAATTGCAAATATTAATCCATGGCTTCATGTGTTCTGCTACGACTATTCCATTATATTTTTTTGAACTTCTTTGGCTACCTCGTAAGTCCATTACCTCGTATCTATCATTATTCAATATTTTCTTTATTTGAAACGGGCCCTTAAACGCCGGTAAGAGCTTTTTACTTTGACCATTGTTACTTTGACTTTGTATTTTGCATAAAACTAAATCTCCTTCTTGATATTGTTTGGCTTTAATTCTAGTTTTATCAAATCTCTTTTTCTGAGAGTCTGCACTAGCTTTAATATTCGCATCTACGTTTTCACGAAACTTTGTTACATCCACCGAATTCTCGTTAAAAGTTTCCGGAGCTAGATTATCACTGTCCGTATGGAGTCTATACCCAAACATTCCTTCACTAGGCACAGCTTGAGTTGTCTTATGTATTGTACTATTTAAACCTTGTTGCAGTGCTTTTATACACTTATCCCAATTATTATCGGTTGTGTTTGCACCCATTGCACTCAAGGCCTCTAGAATGGTTTTATTAAAACGTTCAGCTTGGCCATTAGCACGCGGAACGCCCGTTGCTACTGTATGTAGCCTAATATTTTTATTAGTACAGTATTCTAAAAAGTTATTAGAAGTAAAACATGTTCCTGCATCACTAATTATTCTTTTTGGATTTCCAAAGATCTTTATTAAATTTTCTAATTCTTTAATAACGCTACTTGTATTAGTTTTACGAACCGCACTTATGAAAACAAATTTTGTAAAAGCGTCTACAATTACTAACAAATATTTATTTTTCTTTATAGTGGTTACAAAAGGTCCTAAATGATCAAGATGTAGCGTATGAAAAGGTACAGCATATTTTGGTAAAGGATAAAGTTGTCCTTCTTTTGCTCCGCTTTTATTTTTATAATAAATACAATTTAAACAGTTTTTAATATATTTTTTTACTATATTTCGCATACGTTTGAACCAATAACGACTACGTATACGTTCAAGAGTCTTATCAACCGAAAAATGACCTATGTCATCATGGTTACATTTAATAATTTGCCAAATACATTTTTTTGGAACAACCCAACGTCGCCCACTATTCGTTTTTCTATATACTTTACCACCTAACAATTCATAACTATCAAAAATAGGTTTATTTTTATCGGCCTCTCCTGATTCCAAGATAATTTTTATTTGAACTAATTGAGGGTCTTGTACTTGAACCGAAAGTAACCAATCCGCTTCTAAAATTGTCATAATTATTTCGGTTTCAGATTTTTCTCCATTTGAAACTGGGTTACGACTAAGGGCATCTACGTGTTGCATACGACTACCTCCCCTATGTATTACTTCAAACGCAAATTCTTGTGTGGTTAACACCCATCGAGCTATACGGGGAATAATGTCTTTTTTTGTAAGTGCATACCTTACAGCACTACAATCAGTTATAATTTTAAAATGTGAGCCCAACAAGTAAAGTCGAAATTTTTGTAAGGAGCAAACTATAGCTAACAATTCTAATTCAAACGAATGATATTTCTTTTCGTCTACCGTAGTCTGTCGACTGTAAAAGTGTACAACTTTTTCACCTTCGTTATCGATTTGTGTTAATATACTAGCGATACCATCTCGACTGGCGTCTGTGTATAAGACCGACTCTTTATTTGGATTAAATATAGCAAGAATGTTTCTAGACGTTAATTTTTCTTTTAAAATAGAAAACGCTCTATCTCTCTCGTCATCCCATATCCATAAAGCATCTTTTTTTAACAATTTAGTAAGCGGGGCAGATAATATCGCACAATTTCTAATGAATTTACGGAAGTAATTAATAAGTCCTAAAAACTGTCGAAGTTGATGCACCGATTTGGGCACAGGAAAAAGTCTAACAGCTTCTAATTTTGATTCATTTGGCATGACATACCCGGGTTTTATTTTATATCCCAAAAATTCGATTTCTTGTTTAAAGAAGTGGCACTTTTTAAGATTTAACGTAAGGCCACATTTTCTAAATATTTGCAATACTTGCTCTAAAAGTTTTATATTTTCTTCTACTGTTTCCGTGGTTAAATACACGTCATCTAAATAAATAATTACTTTGCTAAACCTTAAATTACCTAACGTCTTATTCATCATTTGTTGGAAGCAAGATGGCGCATTAACTAAGCCAAAAGGGAGTCGTAGGAATTCATAATGGCCATCTTCCGTAATGAATGCAGTTTTCTCTATTGAATCTTTATGTAAAGCAATCTGATAATACCCGCTTTTTAAATCTAAACTAGTAAAGATTTTGTGACCTTGGAGCCTATCTACCAAGTCCTCAATACGCGGCATAGGATACTTGTCTTTTATAGTTATTTTATTTAAAGCCCTATAATCAATACACAGCCTCTTTTCTCCATTTTTTTTATCAACCAATAGGGCTGGGCTAGCGTAAGGCGAGGTACTATCGCGCGCAATATTATTTTCAACTAATTCCCTTACTATTTCTCGTATAGTTTCTCTATTTGAATGAGATGTTCTATAAGG
Organism: Napeogenes sylphis; assembly: GCA_959347405.1. Taxonomy (NCBI): domain Eukaryota; kingdom Metazoa; phylum Arthropoda; class Insecta; order Lepidoptera; family Nymphalidae; genus Napeogenes; species Napeogenes sylphis. Next base: position 17,149,877 of record OY365777.1, on the reverse strand, counting down.
TCTATACTGGACCGGTTGATTTTTTTCTAATTTAATTACCACTTCGTGATGATTTACGCGGCCTAATTCTTTTATATTGCTAGCTACACAATCACTATATTGATTAAGTAAGAAAGTTAATTCGTGTTGATGAGTATCTGCGTCTAAATCGGTTACTAAAATACGAGCACAATGTTCCGATTGATCGTTTGCGAATTGAAATTTAAGGACATCCCCTATTCGAGAATAAATTAAATCCTGTCGTTCAGTTACGTTTCGGCCTATTAATATATCACATCCAACCAAATCGTTAATGATAAACATATCGACATTATTTAATTCAAGAGAATCTAAAGTAATGCTTACATTTATTTTATTAGAAACAAATTTATAGTTTTCTTTCGAAAAGCCTTGCAAATATATAGGTGAGGGTAGTGAAATAATATTGGTATTAATTTGGTTAACTAATAATTTAGATATAAGTGAGCAACTACTACCAGTATCAATAAACGCTTCAAAACATTTATTTTGTATATACACTTTTTTAACAAATTTATTACGAACGCTTGAAGTTACAAATTTTGTTTCCTGTTCCTCAGGTTTAATATTAAACCTCAAGTTGTTTTTTTTTAGTCCAACAAACTGATTCAACGTGACCCCTTTTCCCACAGTAATCACACTTATTTGCATCACATACATTTTTTTTATGATTACCCCCACATAAAAAACATTTTATAATTTTACGATTTTGACTGATATCGGCATTAACTTGAAAATTGGTAGCTTGTAAATTTGAATTTGAATTCATATTTTTATTACTATTTGATGTAGACAAATTATTTTCAGTTTTAATATCACGTGAGGTACCCACTTTATTTAAGCTTTTATGGTAGACACTTCCATGTAAATAGCTAGCCAAATCGTCACAGGTAACAAAATTACTACCTTCAATGGATGAATAGATATTATTATCTTTTATGTTTCCTACAATTATAGATATTATATCAGATTCCGAAAAATTTAAACACAAATGATCGATTTTCGATTTTTGTTCAAAATAAAATTCATAGAGCGATTGATTATCGGAGGGTTTTTTATCAATTATTACTTTTAAAAGATCAAACATATTTCTTTGTATTTGAAAACTACCCGCTAATCTTATTTTCCACTGGCTCCAGTTCCATTCCGGCCACTTTCCGTCTGTTCTTAATAACGAATCGTACCAGACCTTAGCTGAACCTTTTAATTTATTTAAGGCTTGATAACGGATGGTTTCATCTGACCAAGCAAAAGTTTGCGCGTAAGATTGGACAATATTTAGCCATGCCTTTACATTATCTCTCAGGGGGTCAAAGTCCGGTATAATATTATTTAAAGTAACAGATGCATTACTTACAGTTTCTTTCTGTGATACCTTGCGTCGGGGCTTTGGTGATGGTGTTCTTAGACTAGAACTGGAACTTGAACTTGAACATGAAGAAATGCGTCTCCGTTTTTTCTTTCTTTGATTCTTACTTCTTCTACCCATGGAGTCAAAAGATTGCTATCCCACTTCTGATGTTAGCTTCTCGTACAATGAAAGTATATAAACGCAGTATATATTTATAATTTATAATCACAGAAATACAGACAAAGATAATAATGTTCTTCTATGTGAACTGTTCGCTCTCTAGGAACCAAGTGATCCTCCAACATCAGGTCCTAAACATGAAGCTTTTCATAGGATGTGACGTCATGTTCACTTAAAGTTGACTATTTGACACGGCGCTACCAACATTAATTGTCAACAACCAGTGTTGCCAACACAAGCAAGTTCTGTATTTTAATAACATGTAAATTAAGATTTAATTTTGTTCAGAGAAATAATAATTGCGCCAGCAACATTTTAGTCATATCGTAATACACTTTAAATCTAGATTTATATAAATATTTTTGAATTTCAAATATGTTGCGTTTAACTATACTTGTAAATATTAAAACTCTTAAGGTTCATAATAACATAAAAATATAATTATAACATAAATAACATTATGGACTTCTTAGAGGTTAAGAAAATGATTAGGTTAGAAAAAATATTAATTGTTACAAAAGAAAAAATATTCAAAGTTACTATTGTATCAGGTAAAGAAGTTTTAGAGCAAAGTATTATTTGAAAAATGGATGATAAAAAACAAAGCAACTTAAAACGCGAGTAATATGCACAATATTTTTTTACCCATTTGTATATAAACAAAGGCATTGTCTTCATTAAGAGGGTTTATCGAATAGATGCATCATTAAAAAAACTGGGTAATTTCCTTTTATTCCATTTAAAATTCACGGATTACTAAAAAGATTTAACGAGCCTGAGGTAGCTCATAAAAAGAACTTTAACGCCATTCAGCGATTTCAATGATGGATAAAAAGTATTGTCTTCCAGGTTATGTAAATACTTTCATAATGTTTATGTTATTTAAGATTCAGTAACTAAATGTTTGTAATTTTTATTTAGTACATCATAATTCTGAAGAAAACTTTTATTTTGGTTATATATTTTCTTAAAATTAAACTACGTTATTTCAGATATTTAAAAATATTTGTGTATAAAAGGTATGTGGAAACTCTAATACAAATTTTGTGAATAATTGTATTTATCGCTTTGGATTAAGTTTTATAATTCTGTAATTTCGTCAAATATCTTATATTATCTTAAACTAATACGAGTTACAATTAGGTATGTGGACACGTAATGATAAACTGCTAAAGAGATACTATACCAAGTTAAGACAACACAAAACAAAAAAAGAATATTGTAAACGCAATACGAATAAGCGTGATGCTCGTCCTATTTAAACTTATTATAATGAGAGTTTTATTTACGTAATTAAATGTAATTTTAATGTAACTTACACAAAAATACATTACAAATATCTGATCAATATTCTTAATATTATAACAAAATCCATGAAAACCAAAATAGTTAAGACAATTTTAAAATGTTTTTGGCTCATAAATGCTAATCCCAAAACCAGTTTTTGGTGAGAACGATGTCAATCTCGTTCACGCTCTTTTATCACACGTTATCTTAATGGAGATTTGCTTCTTTGCCTTATAATAAATATCTTCTTCAGCCGCCCTCTTACTATAAAAAAATTTACAATGGTACACAGAAATCTTGTGAAATACTTAATATCCCTCCCCATTATTAATTAACTAACATTATATAACTAACTTAAAGTCAAATTGTATTCTATTGAGTTTTTCGTTTTTATACTCCTCCAAAGAATTGGTTTTTGATTAACACTATCCGATTTCAAGACCCTGAGGGACATTCGACAATAATGTCATTAGAGTTGCCTTCTTTTGAACTAATCTCGATATCAGTTCAAGACTCGTAGTACAAACTTTCAACACGTTCAACTCCCTCATTAAGTTCCTTATAAAACAATTTTCAAAAATGTATATCCACTACTATTCACTAGTACAAGATTTAAATTAAATTTTGCTACATAGAAAAAATACTTTCACAATTTGTTTCTCATAGATCAGATTAGACTATTTAATTCAAAGTACATGTTACATATATGAATTAAGTATTAAATGCCGCAAAAAGTGTCTGTAGTATGTTTAAGTAAGCGCTATAAAATGTTTTTACAGTTTTTACGCTATAAATTATTTCACAGTATATTCATGTATTATATTAACTATATCTATATATAGTAAGTATAAGCAAAGTACCTTCCAGTATAATATATATATTTAAACGAGCAAACATTTATATAAATAAAATTATTTCTTACGGGTCTAACTCCCGTATAATTGGGTTTATACTTACATTATTAACTTAAATTTAACTCGACGTTTTAAATGATTTACAGCAACCATGCTCACGGGCAGACGAGATGTAAAGACGCAGGCACATCTCATAATACGATATTATGAACATAATATGATATTATGAACTTAATGTTATTTTGAATAAAGTCAGTCCATTGTCATTCTAAGTTTCATACAATAAACAACAAACTATAATAATATCCATTTATACATGTATATATTAGGAACTAAAATAAATGAATAATTAACTAAACTAAAATCATGAGTTTCAACTTAAGTATCGTTTATTTCTTTTATTAATTTCATTGTTACTAATAGTTTTTTCTATACCCTTTTTATTTGTTATATTTTATATGACAAATAGAAAACCAAATTAAACAACAGTTATATAGCTACGGACAAGACTAAAATATAATGTTTTCAAAACAGTTACCAATTTAAAATTTCTGGTATTTCGGTAAATAAAATCTATCATTCAAACTTATCCGATTACTGAATGAATCTGTTTGCAAAATCGGAATTCGTTATTGATTGATACTTCAAGACCTTTTATTTATGAAACTTGATTAAGCTTATATCCCAATGGATATAATCAATATTTTATGTGTAGTGTAAAAATATTTTGTTTTTCGCCAGAACTTAACGTGAAAACATTTCTCCATATTCAGTTCAATATTATTATTTGTCCACCACACATATATTTAAGTTTTAGTTTATATCAATCAAATCAATTTAGTCAATAAAATTTTGCATATGTCTGTTGTTACAAAACATTGGGTACCTAAGACAAATATAGTTCAAATTTAAAGTTATATACACATTCTCTGGATATAGTCAATAAAAATAAAAAATAAGTTTGTTCCTGTTGTTAACTGAGATCCTTGAGCAACACCTGAGATTGGAATAAAATCATAGGAAATAAGTCAAACATATATTATATTAGATCCTGAACATATGAAATTGGCCTTTTATATGGGAGGAAGAAAAAGTCAAATATTTTTTAATATAGTGCATTTAAGTAATCAGAGTCATAGAAAACAAATGGTTCATCCATTTGTTTTCTATGCACTTTTGTCATTTTATAGGTAGTTCTTTGATCCCTTTACTAGAAAAAACCTGTCGGACGGGAATCTTTGAAGGCGATTTGGAATGCCCCATCGGAGTTTTTTTTCCCTTGCAAGAAATTATCAAGATTTCGAAAAAAATGGTAATCTGTCGGAGCAAGGTCCGGGGAGAACGGTGGATATTTTAGACATTCCAATTGAAGCTCTTCTAATTTGGTAGCCGTCCGTTATATACGGTGTGTGGTTTAGCGTTATCTTGAAGCCGCGGTGGTGGGTAACGATTGACCAGCCTAGGTTTTTTAGCAGCTATCTTTCTCATCATGGTAAGCAATTGCTGACAATAGACATCTGCCGTAATGGTCTGGTCAGATTTGTGAAAACTGTAATGCACAATATCGGTACTAGTCCACGAAACGCTTACAAGTAATTTATTTAGATCAATTATCACTTGGGACAGGATTTGGCTGGCTGATCAGGATCCAACCATAGCGATGAGCTCTTCTGTTTGTAGTAGGGAATCCTTTTTTCGTTACAGGTAATGATTCGATTTAAAATCCCTTCATTAGTGTGCCGTTTCAGTAATGTAAGGCAGCAATCGTCGCGCGTTTGCGTTTGCTGACCACGGGGCTTGTTCTGTAGTTCCAAAACGATAACTTTGAAACCAAGAACGAAGTGTGTTTTCTTTTGCAACACGACTGCCATACAAATCATTAACCCTTCAAGTCGTTTCCGGAGCACTGGCCACGGTGGAACTCGTACCTACTCGTAAGTAATGCTATATTATAAGTTTTCTAATTTGGAAACTGAGTATCTTCAACAGAAGAACCAGAAGAAAAAACAATTTAATGACGGTCAACAAAATAAAAATACATGTGTATAAGATCTGTAAGAATTTGAATTAAGAATTCCTTACTACAGAGGAGAAATTTGTGATTAAAGTGGCCAGTAGGAGAAATGTTAATTTCATCTGTACGGAACTAATATATAAACATTTACATTTACACATTTAATTTATCCTTTTAAAATAACTAGCAAATATTTTAAAACAAAAATAAATATATAAATAATTTTAGAAAAGAAATAAATTTTACATAAATATAGAATTAGGTTCGAATCCCTTAATTTCGGTAGTGGCATCTTTACAATGTTTATGTATACCGCAAAGTTAAAAACATTGCTTAGGATTTTCGAAAGAATAGATAGATGTTACCACCGTCCCGATAAAGATGATCATATATGGAATGCTTAATAAACCGAGACGGACGTCGATACGGCAGCTCAATTGGAAGACCGACAGAATGGTTTCCCACATGTCGCGGGTTTGTATAGTTGGTTTATTTTTCATTCTATAACTATATAAAATTTATAAATGAAATCGTTATTATAGAGAACTTAACTTTTGGATACCTTAAATATTTATATTTATATACATTTTATTAATACCTGTAATGTTTTGTTTCATACGAGGAGTATTAGTGTCTTTATATATATTTTTTTAATATTTATACAGTTCGCTTATTACTTATTTTTTTCGATGCTCTTTGTACAGTGTAGAGAATCGTTATCTAAGGATTAACATAAATTGACTCAAGAAGCATTCAACAAACTCAACGTATTGCAGTATTTCATTGCAAGGGACACAGATATAACCGCAACTTGAATTTCCGTAATTTATCAAAATGGTTCAACAACAACTTCAAACTTCATTATATTTCACGTAAAACACTTTTGATGCCTGCTCTAAAGAATTGATAGGAAACGTCTGTTGTAAAGGCGAGATGTAAAGGCTTACAAGGTTTTGTCGGAATATTAGTCTTCTGAATTATTAGGATTGATAATGTTACAGCCATTTATAGTATAAGTTGTTTTATTTAAAATCTTCCATTTATTGTAAAATATAAATATACTGTGAATTTTTATATACGAAAATTATAAATGTATATCAACTATTAAAAAGGACTATATTTATTTGTTCTATGCACAAGCTACTGAGACTAGATATTATAATTAATTAGTTTTATTAGTGTATTTTTTTTGATTCTACTTACTCATAAGCGTTTTTGGTTAATACTTTTTTTATTGTTATATTTTTGTACTCATATATTAGTTTGCTTTAATTAATTTTATCTGTAATAATGTTTCTACCTTTTCCATTTTATTTTTTTAATAATAAATCAAGGGTATACTGGAAGTGATCTCTTCAAGGGATAAGTCGGTCTTTGTATACTGTAATAATTATTTTTTTGTTTTTTTTTTATATATATATTATAATTTATATGGTGTTATTGTGTTCTTTAAGTAGTTTAAAAACAACAACAACTGTAGGACAAGATATTATTTAAATAATTAAAACAATTGCTTTTACCCAAAATATAAACATGTAATTTCAAGAAAATTAAATATTTATATTTTTGTTGGAATATTTATAGTTTGTTTAGACTTTAAAAATATTTACTTTATGAAACTAAATACTACGCAGAAAATTTGCTCTTAACTAGTTAGCGCTTCGAAAATCTCTATTTACTGACTCAATTAACTCTTAAGCTTGTTATGAGCTCGTATGTCTTAAAACAGTTAACTTCACCGTATACAAAGTACACCGTATCTCGACCGGATATTTGGCGTAGCTTACCTATATTAACAGGATATTCTGTTATTTATCATGTTCTTATACTAAATTTTATAGCAGATAATGTTGCTGAGAATATGAAGCACATTGTTTATTTTATACAGTTTATTAGTTTTTTTTAATTAAATTGCGTTTACATATCTAAATTGAAAGCCACCCGACATTTTTGAATAACAATGTGTGATGATACACAGGGTTTTATTTATTAATTTAGTATTTTAATCAAAAGTCTATTCTGTCTATCTGTCTGAGATGGTTCTTATCTATGGTTCGTCAAAATAAAAGCAGTAGTTTCCAAGATATTAAGCTTTTATTGATGCTAGCGAAAGATTCTTATGCAATATTGATAGTAAAAACCTTAAATAACGAAGTAACAATATCAAATCATTTGTTTTAAGTCCTCATTAACTAGCTCCGAAAATTTCGTTAAATAAATACCATCGCAACGCTCGTTCAAAGCCTTTATTTTTCTCGATACCAATAAGTCTCATAAAGATCTAAGCTTTCAATTTTAATTCTATTACCGTATTATTGTATCCAAAAAGTGTTAAACACGTGAAATTCAATTAATTAATTATTAGAAATTATACGGGAAGCGGTTAGTCTTTCAGTAGCAAGAGCGCGGAAGGGAATTACAACTACCAAACGATCTGTAGAATTCGTAAAAGAAGGCTCCTCCAAAAAATAAAAAGTGAAGCCTTATTCAATATTAGGCGCGGCTCCTGATTGGACTCTCATGATGGACACGTATGATAAGCATTACAAAATCCCTGAGGATGTTGGTGTTTCGTCATCCAGACCGGGTTTATTCCTGTATTCTAAACATCTGAGGCGCGTGATACTTATGGAGCTTACTGTTCCTTGGGAAACAAACATCCCAAGGGATCGCACATTCAAGCTCAATAAGTATTACGAACTGACCAATGAAATGATCAGGAATAAATTTATAGTTAGATTGTACGCGGTAGAAGTAGGAGCGAGAGGCATAACAGCAAAATCTCTCTATAGCCTACTTAAAGACCTTGGCCTTTCTAGAACAAGCATCGGTTCATTTCTAGAACGTATTTTAAAGGCGGCATTAGTAGGATTTGCCAAATTTGGTTAGGTAGAGAGAGGAGTGTGGAGGGTGAAGGTGAGCGTTTTTGCGCATAATAAAGGGGCCCCTTAAACCTACTCCTGGGTCGCAAGTCCCAGGCACTGCTTGCACTTGTTAGATATTATAAGATTCTATAATTAAAAACCACTGAATTAATATAGTATAAATTATTTTAATCCAGGCTACTTCACACTATTAATATGATAATATATTTCAATGCATTATTTGGATAAGTTTAAAGAAAAGAAAGAGCTAAACAAATATATCATTTAATATAACAAAATGACTCCCGGTACATGAATATAATAAATACAGTAATATAGTTATTACTGTATAATTATTTAGACACATTTACCAATAACTCAATAAGGTGAAATACCCATAATAGTTATTACACATATATTATAAACAATGTAAGTATAAGAATCACTTATCTTGCCAGTTCTCCAACACAGATTGTCTTTAATAGAGTCTTACAGCCTTATTTATAACATAATAACATCGACAGAAGCGCCAACGGCAGCTTCTGGAGATTAGTCATATTCACAACTTCAAACATCATTAAATATATCTTAATAACAATATGATAGTACATAATCATTTTAAATGCCTAGGCATATTTATAACAATCTTATATCTTTCACACACATGGCTTACCTAATAAGATATGTAAATACAACATTTAATATCTTAAGGCTACTTCCGATAGCTCGTCAAATCAATATCTTTTACTACTTTTATAACATACCAGTAACAACAATGATATATAGATCTTAATTCGTAAATCTAATTGTAACAACAATATTTATTGTTAATGTTATTATGTAGGTAAATAAATAATTACATATTTATATTACCTACAAACCAAATTACTATATAATAACAATCTTATATGTAGCAATACTACAATAATATAACACGGCCAGCCTGACATATACTTCGCTCTCGAAGTATACACACCTACTTATATACATATATTTTTATATATAATATATATTATATACATTCCTTTTTTTTCTTATATTTTGTCATTTTCCTTGACTCGTCAAACCCCTTTACATTAACATGTTTTTTTTATGTTTTGTCACTCGTCACATACATTTTTTTTTTAATGTTTTGTCAGTTGCCTAGACGTGTCAAATCCCCTTCACCCGCTGCTAGTGAGCTAGATTTGCACCAAACAAAAGACCGACCAGCGGAAACATTTTTTTTTTTTTTTAATGTTTTGTCAGTTGCATAGACGTGTCAAATCCCTTTCACCCGCTGCTAGTGAGCTAGATTTGCACCAAACAAAAGACCGACCAGCGGAAACATTACCCCTTTTTTTTAATGTTTTGTCAGTTGCCTAGACGTGTCAAATCCCTTCACCCGCTGCTAGTGAGCTAGATTTGCACCAAGCAAAAGACCGACCAGCGGAAACATTACCTTTTTTTTTTAAGTTTTGTCAGTTGCCTAGACGTGTCAAATCCCTTCACCTGCTGCTAGTGAGCTAGATTTGCACCAAGCAAAAGACCGACCAGCAGAAACTTACTAATTGATCTTGTAACTTAGACCTGCTTCAGCGCAGAGTTTCAAATCAACCAACTTTATCCCATTAAATAAAAAAAAATATATAATATGTAGTATATATATATACAATATAGTAGTAAACAATACATATAATACAATATGTACAATAGTATATATAAATATATAACAATTTAAAAAATAAATATAATAATGATAATAAATAAATATTTGTCTTATTATTATTAGGTTTTTTTTTTCTCAACTTTAATTTTCCACAATAACATTTTTTTTTATCCACCTACTCCAGTAACGAAGTTTTCCTTTTCGAAAACAAGATTCCTTTAATTGCCTAAACCTTTTATAACCTGTTCGGCCTACCTGACACAATATTACGCTATTTAACATAATTAACGTACCTAGAAAACGTATCATTACTTTTGCAAATTACTTTTACATATACCCAAATATTTAAACTACTAAAGATGAAATTTTGGTATTAATATCCGATATACTACCACAAACTAATTCAAAGAATTAGTATTCACTAAAACTTAATTTTGTACAACACAATCACTTTTTGTTTTTTCAAGCACACTCACAATAAGAGTCCACCGATTCGAAGGTATGTAGAACTGCTTTTTTTTTCGTTTCGTTTCGCCATGTCGAACCGCGAAATGGCACAGAAATTATTCCCGACCGAAGTAAGATCTCCAATGTTTGCTGATCCTCAGCCCCTCGACATCCAAGAATCCTTATGGCCTTATTGATGGCCATGGAATTCCCTTCGGGCATAGATGGTGGAGGAGACGCACTGGAAGCTTCACCAGTTTTTACGTGATCCAGTTCAATCAGCTTCAGCTGAAACGGAAGTTAGTAAATTTTACTGAGTAAGTCACATATAATCCGATAAGAGTCTCGTACGTCTTACAGTAGTTCTAGTTGACCTGTTAACTTAATTTTTTAATAACAAACAAAAGATAAATAAAAAAGTTGAATGGGACATTTTTTGTTGTTGATAGTGGCATTCTGAAAGACTATTCATTTACAATAGTTTTGTTGGTTCAGCTTAACTTGACCTTTTTTTTATCGATTCTCCTTCCGGTGCATCGCAGGCTCGGCTCCAGTGACAGTCATACCTGATCCGCAGACTCAGCTGGCATGGCTGCGGTAATGCAACCGCTTGGTCCCCATCGCCATGACGACGCCGAATGGTGTAGTTCGTACGTAGAATACAAACCGTGAATTAAATTTAATTCGTAAACCACTTCGTAATAAGAAATCACTTCGCCGTTTCCCAAACTACGCCTGGACATCGTAGAGGTGATGGTACTGCGACGTATACAGCGATGGCGGCGTGATTTTCCCTATGAATTAGGTTTTCAACGTATTAGTAAAGTTTAAATCACACAAAATGGAATACAACAAATTAAAAAATAAAATAACAATGTGGGTATTTTTGATTTTATCGATAAAATATAGTTTCGGCCGTCAAACTGTCGATACCGAGGACCGGGATGATCCCACTTCTGATGTTAGATATTATAAGATTCTATAATTAAAAACCACTGAATTAATATAATATAAATTATTTTAATCCAGGCTACTTCACACTATTAATATGATAATATATTTCAATGCATTATTTGGATAAGTTTAAAGAAAAGAAAGAGCTAAACAAATATATCATTTAATATAACAAAATGACTCCCGGTACATGAATATAATAAATACAGTAATATAGTTATTACTGTATAATTATTTAGACACATTTACCAATAACTCAATAAGGTGAAATACCCATAATAGTTATTACACATATATTATAAACAATGTAAGTATAAGAATCACTTATCTTGCCAGTTCTCCAACACAGATTGTCTTTAATAGAGTCTTACAGCCTTATTTATAACATAATAACATCGACAGAAGCGCCAACGGCAGCTTCTGGAGATTAGTCATATTCACAACTTCAAACATCATTAAATATATCTTAATAACAATATGATAGTACATAATCATTTTAAATGCCTAGGCATATTTATAACAATCTTATATCTTTCACACACATGGCTTACCTAATAAGATATGTAAATACAACATTTAATATCTTAAGGCTACTTCCGATAGCTCGTCAAATCAATATCTTTTACTACTTTTATAACATACCAGTAACAACAATGATATATAGATCTTAATTCGTAAATCTAATTGTAACAACAATATTTATTGTTAATGTTATTATGTAGGTAAATAAATAATTACATATTTATATTACCTACAAACCAAATTACTATATAATAACAATCTTATATGTAGCAATACTACAATAATATAACACACTCCTCTCCTTGCAACGCGATGGGCCCGGCACGCTTACGGTGAATCCATGGAATGCTCAGAAGCTTCGTCTTATCTGTTAAATAATTCGGTAATATTATTTAATAAATCCTGGTTTCTAAGTCTTAAAATAAATACAATTATTCTAATTTAAGTCACTTCGAATTCTTTAGCTCTAATTTGATAATGGTATTTTGTAGTTCTAACAAATGTGCAAACTGTGAAGGAGAAATGACAAATGCTATTTATTATTAAATATTCACCCGAGAGTTTAGATTACTATGGTAAGGCCATTATTGCTCTGACATTTTGTTAATCATTTCTAAATAGCAAGTTCATTAATAAAAAAATGTGTTCCAACTGATAAACTTTATAATATAGATACAGCCCAACCAATCACAGCCGATACATGCTGACTGCCTCAACCTGACACCGCAACTTATTTTTAAATTAAATGTATATACATACTGTATTATAATTTCTTAATATAATTAAATCAAATAATGAAGTAGATATAGTTATTTGATAATTTGAAATAAATATAAAATTCTTTTATACACAATATTTTACTTTTTCGTAAATACAATGAGAAAAAGCTATATATATTTATTTGTTCTATGCACAAGCTACTGAGACTAGATATTATAATTAATTAGTTTCGTTAGTGTATTTTTTTATTCTACTTACTGTTACAAAAATATAATAAAAGTTGGTTTGAGTTTAAATTAAATTTATTGGTTCATAATACACAAAATACATTAAACCTTATAATTGATTAAGTTAATACAGATAAGGAGAATGTCTTAAATAATGACATAATGCCAAAAAAGAATGCCAGCTAGACTCAGCGGTGGGTTACTTGAGATAATACTTTATTTTAAATTATATATATATTCATTACTAAAATAGTAATATCCTAGGCGCCACTGACAAATAACAAGCGAAGACATATATATGATCCTCCTGCTTGTCAGTACTGGAGAACCACAGTCAAGCACTTGTTCTTTATAAAACTTTCAAAAATGGAAGTGTTGATTATTGATATAAATAAATTTTGTACATCACCATAAATTCGGGATTACAATAAAGACGAGCTCCTTAAACTCAGCTGGTCAGGAAGCAGGATACAGGACCAACAGGACGACGCTCCGAAGATTCACGTCTACCCCCGCGAACCAATTATAAATTTACCCGTATCTTCTAGGGTACAAACTAAAAACCTCCTTATGGAGGAAAAGGCCTCGCAAGCACTAATATTAGCCTATGTCGACTCACAGGGTCGAATCAGGACAAATAGAAATATTGTTCCAACAAACTTTGAAACTGCCCGGGAAGTGCCGGCAATAGGAATTATAATGATTCCATATTAAATTATTAGCCCTGCAACGAAGGCTAATAAGATATTCAATTCGGAAGTGCTTCCGAAAGAAAAGCCTCTAAAGGTCACGACATTGAATTTTATAGTCAAAATATGCATAATAAGCAAACAATGTGCAATGCGCACACGCCGCGCTACACGAAATGTGGGTAAAATTGATATTAATCGGAAGAAGACCAATATTTAAATAATTTAAGAACAATTCACTAATATTCTAAAGAAAGAAACGAATGTAATAAATTTATAACAAATTGTTATACTAATAAATATACCAATAAAACAACGTTGGCTGCTATTAAACTTCTGAAACAATATGACAGCTACTTTTAAATATCTAGCGATGTGCTAACTTTAATAATGATTAATAAATGAAATTTAGAATAGTAATTATTAATAAAATGTTTATATTATTAATAACATTTTGGGGACTATAAAGTTAGCTTAAGCTGGCAACATTCAATATTTTAAACAAAAAGAAATGTCACAGACTAATTAAGAAATTGTAATTAGCTGTCAACAGATAAATAATTTACCTTGTCTACGAATTAGACAGATAATAATAAACCGATAATATTAAAATTATAAATATTTTAATTATCTACAGAAATGAAATTTCTATGTAACAGTACCTCCCTTCCCGGAAGAATTTTACGCGATATAAGAGGAAAATTCGAGCTGGCCCTCCAGCTCATAAGCTCTCATACCTAATTGTGAAAAACATATTAAATTTAACCTAAACATAAGAAAGGTATAAACTTAATTAATAAAAATAATTAAGTAGGTATCTACTACTAAACAGAAGTTGCTTGATAACACAAAAAGTTTTGCAGAAATAATAAAAATACAAAAACTTATCATGAATAATAATAAGTGCTGCAAAACCAAAAACTCTCAATTAGAGTAACACCGAACCCACAACTCAACATATGTGTGCTGCTACCAAATGCAGATCACACACCCATAACACAACCTAATCATCAATAACATAATATGAAATTGATAAACCGAAACAAGGTACCACCTTGTCTCAGGTACAAAATGAATCCATAAAAGGATCATAGCTATCCCAGTAACCACATTATACAAGAACAAATAAGTCCAAGTACATATAATGAATGTTCAACAGTAACTCCCTACTGAAAACACAGTGCTGCACATACATAAGATGCAAAAAATAATTTCTTAACCCTAAAATTTAGAGTAAGACCCAACAAAATAATATGTCAGATATCTATAATTCTCTAATAGATAGCTGGAAACATAATATTTAACTTAATGAAATATCCTAAAAACAACAACACTTAACAACAGATATCTATTATTCTTAAATAGATAGCTGGAAATTAAGGTTTCTAACATAAAAATCTCAACCCAAACTTAAATAAATATATAAGATAACTAAGAACAAATAACACTTAATAACAGATATCAAATATAACTAAAGTGATACTGGAATTTAAGGTATTCAATTTTAGTTTTAACCAACTGTCAGGACCGATGTTACATTCAATACTACTCAGCTGTCCGGACGAATTATAAACTAAACATTAACTAACCAAAGATAACACTTAATAACAGATATCAAATAACATATGTATTGATACTGGAATATAAGGTAACTAAAGATCAGCAATAAAAAAGAAAGTAAAAAAATATATACTAAGAAATAAATAATACTCAACTACAGATATCCCTTAAATTTAAAGTGATACTGAAAATTAAGATATTAAAAAAACAAGCAAAACCTACGGACAATACAAACCATATTTTAACCAACTGTCAGGACCGATGTTACATACCATACAACTCAGCTGTCTGGACGAATTATAAACTAAACATTAACTAGCCAAAGTTAACACTTAATAACAGATATCAAATAAAACATGTATTGATACTGGAATATAAGGTAACCAAAGGTCAGCAATAAAATCCTTACTAATAGAAAAAAACAAAAAAATATAATAAAAATAAATAACACTTAACAACAGATATCCCTTACATTTCAAGAGATACTGAAAATTAAGGTATTAAAAAACAAGCAAAACCTACGGACAATGCGAACCATATTTTAACCAACTGTCAGGACCGATGTTCCATACCATACAACTCAGATGTCCGGACGAATTATAAACTAAAAAGAGATTAGCAGAGATGAGCCACTGCCCTAAAGCAGTCAAAACCTTTAAAAGGTGGAGGAGTCAGTAAAGTATTTAAAACTTCAGCTCTGGAATCAACAATCCTGATTTCAGAAGCCGACACAAAACTTACCTCCAAAATTTCATTTAAAGGAACAGAAGAAGCAGAGTCCACAATCCGGACTCCCAACTCCTCAAAAGCACCCCTCAGCCTAGCATCCCTAACAACAACATCATATATGAATTCATCCTCACAAAGAAAGCCATATGCAATTGGACGCTCCATGTTGACTAATAACAGAACTAAACTATTACTAATTAGAATTAACTTCTAACTTGAATTATAAAATATAATGAAAGCAAAAGATTCAAAAACTTCAAACAAAAATAAAATTTGAAGTTACTATTAAAAAAGATCAAAGTAAAAGTTTAATGAAAAATTAAAGAAACTTGAATAACAAACTATTAAACAAACAATAAACTAGTTCAATAGTAGTATAAAATATTTATGAAAAATAAGTATTAAGATCCTTAAAAAAATAATATTTAAATATTCACTTCTACTACCAAAAGTTGAATATTTAAAGTTTATAAAAACTAATAAGTCGAGCTGGCTTCACAGTAAGGTAAGAATAAAATTAACTTAAATATAACATAATATTAACATAAACAAAAATGAAAATATTACACATAAGCAAACATATTGCTCACCATAATATAACAATATAAGTTATATTAAGTACACTAAATAACCTAGTGAAAAAACAAATATTAATACCATATAAAACAGTTTAAAATATATCAACACTACCTTATTTATAAAAAATATATATATAAAAAGTGTATTGATTGATATAGCAATAAGATATATCAACTATCTCAAGTAATGCCCTACGTTGGGCGCCACTGTTACAAAAATATAATAAAAGTTGGTTTGAGTTTAAATTAAATTTATTGGTTCATAATACACAAAATACATTAAACCTTATAATTGATTAAGTTAATACAGATAAGGAGAATGTCTTAAATAATGACATAATGCCAAAAAAGAATGCCAGCTAGACTCAGCGGTGGGTTACTTGAGATAATACTTTATTTTAAATTATATATATATTCATTACTAAAATAGTAATATCCTAGGCGCCACTGACAAATAACAAGCGAAGACATATATATGATCCTCCTGCTTGTCAGTACTGGAGAACCACAGTCAAGCACTTGTTCTTTATAAAACTTTCAAAAATGGAAGTGTTGATTATTGATATAAATAAATTTTGTACATCACCATAAATTCGGGATTACAATAAAGACGAGCTCCTTAAACTCAGCTGGTCAGGAAGCAGGATACAGGACCAACAGGACGACGCTCCGAAGATTCACGTCTACCCCCGCGAACCAATTATAAATTTACCCGTATCTTCTAGGGTACAAACTAAAAACCTCCTTATGGAGGAAAAGGCCTCGCAAGCACTAATATTAGCCTATGTCGACTCACAGGGTCGAATCAGGACAAATAGAAATATTGTTCCAACAAACTTTGAAACTGCCCGGGAAGTGCCGGCAATAGGAATTATAATGATTCCATATTAAATTATTAGCCCTGCAACGAAGGCTAATAAGATATTCAATTCGGAAGTGCTTCCGAAAGAAAAGCCTCTAAAGGTCACGACATTGAATTTTATAGTCAAAATATGCATAATAAGCAAACAATGTGCAATGCGCACACGCCGCGCTACACGAAATGTGGGTAAAATTGATATTAATCGGAAGAAGACCAATATTTAAATAATTTAAGAACAATTCACTAATATTCTAAAGAAAGAAACGAATGTAATAAATTTATAACAAATTGTTATACTAATAAATATACCAATAAAACAACGTTGGCTGCTATTAAACTTCTGAAACAATATGACAGCTACTTTTAAATATCTAGCGATGTGCTAACTTTAATAATGATTAATAAATGAAATTTAGAATAGTAATTATTAATAAAATGTTTATATTATTAATAACATTTTGGGGACTATAAAGTTAGCTTAAGCTGGCAACATTCAATATTTTAAACAAAAAGAAATGTCACAGACTAATTAAGAAATTGTAATTAGCTGTCAACAGATAAATAATTAACCTTGTCTACGAATTAGACAGATAATAATAAACCGATAATATTAAAATTATAAATATTTTAATTATCTACAGAAATGAAATTTCTATGTAACAGTACCTCCCTTCCCGGAAGAATTTTACGCGATATAAGAGGAAAATTCGAGCTGGCCCTCCAGCTCATAAGCTCTCATACCTAATTGTGAAAAACATATTAAATTTAACCTAAACATAAGAAAGGTATAAACTTAATTAATAAAAATAATTAAGTAGGTATCTACTACTAAACAGTAGATGCTTGATAACACAAAAAGTTTTGCAGAAATAATAAAAATACAAAAACTTATCATGAATAATAATAAGTGCTGCAAAACCAAAAACTCTCAATTAGAGTAACACCGAACCCACAACTCAACATATGTGTGCTGCTACCAAATGCAGATCACACACCCATAACACAACCTAATCATCAATAACATAATATGAAATTGATAAACCGAAACAAGGTACCACCTTGTCTCAGGTACAAAATGAATCCATAAAAGGATCATAGCTATCCCAGTAACCACATTATACAAGAACAAATAAGTCCAAGTACATATAATGAATGTTCAACAGTAACTCCCTACTGAAAACACATTGCTGCACATACATAAGATGCAAAAAATAATTTCTTAACCCTAAAATTTAGAGTAAGACCCAACAAAATAATATGTCAGATATCTATAATTCTCTAATAGATAGCTGGAAACATAATATTTAACTTAATGAAATATCCTAAAAACAACAACACTTAACAACAGATATCTATTATTCTTAAATAGATAGCTGGAAATTAAGGTTTCTAACATAAAAATCTCAACCCAAACTTAAATAAATATATAAGATAACTAAGAACAAATAACACTTAATAACAGATATCAAATATAACTAAAGTGATACTGGAATTTAAGGTATTCAATTTTAGTTTTAACCAACTGTCAGGACCGATGTTACATTCAATACTACTCAGCTGTCCGGACGAATTATAAACTAAACATTAACTAACCAAAGATAACACTTAATAACAGATATCAAATAACATATGTATTGATACTGGAATATAAGGTAACTAAAGATCAGCAATAAAAAAGAAAGTAAAAAAATATATACTAAGAAATAAATAATACTCAACTACAGATATCCCTTAAATTTAAAGTGATACTGAAAATTAAGATATTAAAAAAACAAGCAAAACCTACGGACAATACAAACCATATTTTAACCAACTGTCAGGACCGATGTTACATACCATACAACTCAGCTGTCTGGACGAATTATAAACTAAACATTAACTAGCCAAAGTTAACACTTAATAACAGATATCAAATAAAACATGTATTGATACTGGAATATAAGGTAACCAAAGGTCAGCAATAAAATCCTTACTAATAGAAAAAAACAAAAAAATATAATAAAAATAAATAACACTTAACAACAGATATCCCTTACATTTCAAGAGATACTGAAAATTAAGGTATTAAAAAACAAGCAAAACCTACGGACAATGCGAACCATATTTTAACCAACTGTCAGGACCGATGTTCCATACCATACAACTCAGATGTCCGGACGAATTATAAACTAAAAAGAGATTAGCAGAGATGAGCCACTGCCCTAAAGCAGTCAAAACCTTTAAAAGGTGGAGGAGTCAGTAAAGTATTTAAAACTTCAGCTCTGGAATCAACAATCCTGATTTCAGAAGCCGACACAAAACTTACCTCCAAAATTTCATTTAAAGGAACAGAAGAAGCAGAGTCCACAATCCGGACTCCCAACTCCTCAAAAGCACCCCTCAGCCTAGCATCCCTAACAACAACATCATATATGAATTCATCCTCACAAAGAAAGCCATATGCAATTGGACGCTCCATGTTGACTAATAACAGAACTAAACTATTACTAATTAGAATTAACTTCTAACTTGAATTATAAAATATAATGAAAGCAAAAGATTCAAAAACTTCAAACAAAAATAAAATTTGAAGTTACTATTAAAAAAGATCAAAGTAAAAGTTTAATGAAAAATTAAAGAAACTTGAATAACAAACTATTAAACAAACAATAAACTAGTTCAATAGTAGTATAAAATATTTATGAAAAATAAGTATTAAGATCCTTAAAAAAATAATATTTAAATATTCACTTCTACTACCAAAAGTTGAATATTTAAAGTTTATAAAAACTAATAAGTCGAGCTGGCTTCACAGTAAGGTAAGAATAAAATTAACTTAAATATAACATAATATTAACATAAACAAAAATGAAAATATTACACATAAGCAAACATATTGCTCACCATAATATAACAATATAAGTTATATTAAGTACACTAAATAACCTAGTGAAAAAACAAATATTAATACCATATAAAACAGTTTAAAATATATCAACACTACCTTATTTATAAAAAATATATATATAAAAAGTGTATTGATTGATATAGCAATAAGATATATCAACTATCTCAAGTAATGCCCCACGTTGGGCGCCACTGTTACAAAAATATAATAAAAGTTGGTTTGAGTTTAAATTAAATTTATTGGTTCATAATACACAAAATACATTAAACCTTATAATTGATTAAGTTAATACAGATAAGGAGAATGTCTTAAATAATGACATAATGCCAAAAAAGAATGCCAGCTAGACTCAGCGGTGGGTTACTTGAGATAATACTTTATTTTAAATTATATATATATTCATTACTAAAATAGTAATATCCTAGGCGCCACTGACAAATAACAAGCGAAGACATATATATGATCCTCCTGCTTGTCAGTACTGGAGAACCACAGTCAAGCACTTGTTCTTTATAAAACTTTCAAAAATGGAAGTGTTGATTATTGATATAAATAAATTTTGTACATCACCATAAATTCGGGATTACAATAAAGACGAGCTCCTTAAACTCAGCTGGTCAGGAAGCAGGATACAGGACCAACAGGACGACGCTCCGAAGATTCACGTCTACCCCCGCGAACCAATTATAAATTTACCCGTATCTTCTAGGGTACAAACTAAAAACCTCCTTATGGAGGAAAAGGCCTCGCAAGCACTAATATTAGCCTATGTCGACTCACAGGGTCGAATCAGGACAAATAGAAATATTGTTCCAACAAACTTTGAAACTGCCCGGGAAGTGCCGGCAATAGGAATTATAATGATTCCATATTAAATTATTAGCCCTGCAACGAAGGCTAATAAGATATTCAATTCGGAAGTGCTTCCGAAAGAAAAGCCTCTAAAGGTCACGACATTGAATTTTATAGTCAAAATATGCATAATAAGCAAACAATGTGCAATGCGCACACGCCGCGCTACACGAAATGTGGGTAAAATTGATATTAATCGGAAGAAGACCAATATTTAAATAATTTAAGAACAATTCACTAATATTCTAAAGAAAGAAACGAATGTAATAAATTTATAACAAATTGTTATACTAATAAATATACCAATAAAACAACGTTGGCTGCTATTAAACTTCTGAAACAATATGACAGCTACTTTTAAATATCTAGCGATGTGCTAACTTTAATAATGATTAATAAATGAAATTTAGAATAGTAATTATTAATAAAATGTTTATATTATTAATAACATTTTGGGGACTATAAAGTTAGCTTAAGCTGGCAACATTCAATATTTTAAACAAAAAGAAATGTCACAGACTAATTAAGAAATTGTAATTAGCTGTCAACAGATAAATAATTTACCTTGTCTACGAATTAGACAGATAATAATAAACCGATAATATTAAAATTATAAATATTTTAATTATCTACAGAAATGAAATTTCTATGTAACAGTACCTCCCTTCCCGGAAGAATTTTACGCGATATAAGAGGAAAATTCGAGCTGGCCCTCCAGCTCATAAGCTCTCATACCTAATTGTGAAAAACATATTAAATTTAACCTAAACATAAGAAAGGTATAAACTTAATTAATAAAAATAATTAAGTAGGTATCTACTACTAAACAGTAGATGCTTGATAACACAAAAAGTTTTGCAGAAATAATAAAAATACAAAAACTTATCATGAATAATAATAAGTGCTGCAAAACCAAAAACTCTCAATTAGAGTAACACCGAACCCACAACTCAACATATGTGTGCTGCTACCAAATGCAGATCACACACCCATAACACAACCTAATCATCAATAACATAATATGAAATTGATAAACCGAAACAAGGTACCACCTTGTCTCAGGTACAAAATGAATCCATAAAAGGATCATAGCTATCCCAGTAACCACATTATACAAGAACAAATAAGTCCAAGTACATATAATGAATGTTCAACAGTAACTCCCTACTGAAAACACATTGCTGCACATACATAAGATGCAAAAAATAATTTCTTAACCCTAAAATTTAGAGTAAGACCCAACAAAATAATATGTCAGATATCTATAATTCTCTAATAGATAGCTGGAAACATAATATTTAACTTAATGAAATATCCTAAAAACAACAACACTTAACAACAGATATCTATTATTCTTAAATAGATAGCTGGAAATTAAGGTTTCTAACATAAAAATCTCAACCCAAACTTAAATAAATATATAAGATAACTAAGAACAAATAACACTTAATAACAGATATCAAATATAACTAAAGTGATACTGGAATTTAAGGTATTCAATTTTAGTTTTAACCAACTGTCAGGACCGATGTTACATTCAATACTACTCAGCTGTCCGGACGAATTATAAACTAAACATTAACTAACCAAAGATAACACTTAATAACAGATATCAAATAACATATGTATTGATACTGGAATATAAGGTAACTAAAGATCAGCAATAAAAAAGAAAGTAAAAAAATATATACTAAGAAATAAATAATACTCAACTACAGATATCCCTTAAATTTAAAGTGATACTGAAAATTAAGATATTAAAAAAACAAGCAAAACCTACGGACAATACAAACCATATTTTAACCAACTGTCAGGACCGATGTTACATACCATACAACTCAGCTGTCTGGACGAATTATAAACTAAACATTAACTAGCCAAAGTTAACACTTAATAACAGATATCAAATAAAACATGTATTGATACTGGAATATAAGGTAACCAAAGGTCAGCAATAAAATCCTTACTAATAGAAAAAAACAAAAAAATATAATAAAAATAAATAACACTTAACAACAGATATCCCTTACATTTCAAGAGATACTGAAAATTAAGGTATTAAAAAACAAGCAAAACCTACGGACAATGCGAACCATATTTTAACCAACTGTCAGGACCGATGTTCCATACCATACAACTCAGATGTCCGGACGAATTATAAACTAAAAAGAGATTAGCAGAGATGAGCCACTGCCCTAAAGCAGTCAAAACCTTTAAAAGGTGGAGGAGTCAGTAAAGTATTTAAAACTTCAGCTCTGGAATCAACAATCCTGATTTCAGAAGCCGACACAAAACTTACCTCCAAAATTTCATTTAAAGGAACAGAAGAAGCAGAGTCCACAATCCGGACTCCCAACTCCTCAAAAGCACCCCTCAGCCTAGCATCCCTAACAACAACATCATATATGAATTCATCCTCACAAAGAAAGCCATATGCAATTGGACGCTCCATGTTGACTAATAACAGAACTAAACTATTACTAATTAGAATTAACTTCTAACTTGAATTATAAAATATAATGAAAGCAAAAGATTCAAAAACTTCAAACAAAAATAAAATTTGAAGTTACTATTAAAAAAGATCAAAGTAAAAGTTTAATGAAAAATTAAAGAAACTTGAATAACAAACTATTAAACAAACAATAAACTAGTTCAATAGTAGTATAAAATATTTATGAAAAATAAGTATTAAGATCCTTAAAAAAATAATATTTAAATATTCACTTCTACTACCAAAAGTTGAATATTTAAAGTTTATAAAAACTAATAAGTCGAGCTGGCTTCACAGTAAGGTAAGAATAAAATTAACTTAAATATAACATAATATTAACATAAACAAAAATGAAAATATTACACATAAGCAAACATATTGCTCACCATAATATAACAATATAAGTTATATTAAGTACACTAAATAACCTAGTGAAAAAACAAATATTAATACCATATAAAACAGTTTAAAATATATCAACACTACCTTATTTATAAAAAATATATATATAAAAAGTGTATTGATTGATATAGCAATAAGATATATCAACTATCTCAAGTAATGCCCTACGTTGGGCGCCACTGTTACAAAAATATAATAAAAGTTGGTTTGAGTTTAAATTAAATTTATTGGTTCATAATACACAAAATACATTAAACCTTATAATTGATTAAGTTAATACAGATAAGGAGAATGTCTTAAATAATGACATAATGCCAAAAAAGAATGCCAGCTAGACTCAGCGGTGGGTTACTTGAGATAATACTTTATTTTAAATTATATATATATTCATTACTAAAATAGTAATATCCTAGGCGCCACTGACAAATAACAAGCGAAGACATATATATGATCCTCCTGCTTGTCAGTACTGGAGAACCACAGTCAAGCACTTGTTCTTTATAAAACTTTCAAAAATGGAAGTGTTGATTATTGATATAAATAAATTTTGTACATCACCATAAATTCGGGATTACAATAAAGACGAGCTCCTTAAACTCAGCTGGTCAGGAAGCAGGATACAGGACCAACAGGACGACGCTCCGAAGATTCACGTCTACCCCCGCGAACCAATTATAAATTTACCCGTATCTTCTAGGGTACAAACTAAAAACCTCCTTATGGAGGAAAAGGCCTCGCAAGCACTAATATTAGCCTATGTCGACTCACAGGGTCGAATCAGGACAAATAGAAATATTGTTCCAACAAACTTTGAAACTGCCCGGGAAGTGCCGGCAATAGGAATTATAATGATTCCATATTAAATTATTAGCCCTGCAACGAAGGCTAATAAGATATTCAATTCGGAAGTGCTTCCGAAAGAAAAGCCTCTAAAGGTCACGACATTGAATTTTATAGTCAAAATATGCATAATAAGCAAACAATGTGCAATGCGCACACGCCGCGCTACACGAAATGTGGGTAAAATTGATATTAATCGGAAGAAGACCAATATTTAAATAATTTAAGAACAATTCACTAATATTCTAAAGAAAGAAACGAATGTAATAAATTTATAACAAATTGTTATACTAATAAATATACCAATAAAACAACGTTGGCTGCTATTAAACTTCTGAAACAATATGACAGCTACTTTTAAATATCTAGCGATGTGCTAACTTTAATAATGATTAATAAATGAAATTTAGAATAGTAATTATTAATAAAATGTTTATATTATTAATAACATTTTGGGGACTATAAAGTTAGCTTAAGCTGGCAACATTCAATATTTTAAACAAAAAGAAATGTCACAGACTAATTAAGAAATTGTAATTAGCTGTCAACAGATAAATAATTTACCTTGTCTACGAATTAGACAGATAATAATAAACCGATAATATTAAAATTATAAATATTTTAATTATCTACAGAAATGAAATTTCTATGTAACAGTACCTCCCTTCCCGGAAGAATTTTACGCGATATAAGAGGAAAATTCGAGCTGGCCCTCCAGCTCATAAGCTCTCATACCTAATTGTGAAAAACATATTAAATTTAACCTAAACATAAGAAAGGTATAAACTTAATTAATAAAAATAATTAAGTAGGTATCTACTACTAAACAGTAGATGCTTGATAACACAAAAAGTTTTGCAGAAATAATAAAAATACAAAAACTTATCATGAATAATAATAAGTGCTGCAAAACCAAAAACTCTCAATTAGAGTAACACCGAACCCACAACTCAACATATGTGTGCTGCTACCAAATGCAGATCACACACCCATAACACAACCTAATCATCAATAACATAATATGAAATTGATAAACCGAAACAAGGTACCACCTTGTCTCAGGTACAAAATGAATCCATAAAAGGATCATAGCTATCCCAGTAACCACATTATACAAGAACAAATAAGTCCAAGTACATATAATGAATGTTCAACAGTAACTCCCTACTGAAAACACATTGCTGCACATACATAAGATGCAAAAAATAATTTCTTAACCCTAAAATTTAGAGTAAGACCCAACAAAATAATATGTCAGATATCTATAATTCTCTAATAGATAGCTGGAAACATAATATTTAACTTAATGAAATATCCTAAAAACAACAACACTTAACAACAGATATCTATTATTCTTAAATAGATAGCTGGAAATTAAGGTTTCTAACATAAAAATCTCAACCCAAACTTAAATAAATATATAAGATAACTAAGAACAAATAACACTTAATAACAGATATCAAATATAACTAAAGTGATACTGGAATTTAAGGTATTCAATTTTAGTTTTAACCAACTGTCAGGACCGATGTTACATTCAATACTACTCAGCTGTCCGGACGAATTATAAACTAAACATTAACTAACCAAAGATAACACTTAATAACAGATATCAAATAACATATGTATTGATACTGGAATATAAGGTAACTAAAGATCAGCAATAAAAAAGAAAGTAAAAAAATATATACTAAGAAATAAATAATACTCAACTACAGATATCCCTTAAATTTAAAGTGATACTGAAAATTAAGATATTAAAAAAACAAGCAAAACCTACGGACAATACAAACCATATTTTAACCAACTGTCAGGACCGATGTTACATACCATACAACTCAGCTGTCTGGACGAATTATAAACTAAACATTAACTAGCCAAAGTTAACACTTAATAACAGATATCAAATAAAACATGTATTGATACTGGAATATAAGGTAACCAAAGGTCAGCAATAAAATCCTTACTAATAGAAAAAAACAAAAAAATATAATAAAAATAAATAACACTTAACAACAGATATCCCTTACATTTCAAGAGATACTGAAAATTAAGGTATTAAAAAACAAGCAAAACCTACGGACAATGCGAACCATATTTTAACCAACTGTCAGGACCGATGTTCCATACCATACAACTCAGATGTCCGGACGAATTATAAACTAAAAAGAGATTAGCAGAGATGAGCCACTGCCCTAAAGCAGTCAAAACCTTTAAAAGGTGGAGGAGTCAGTAAAGTATTTAAAACTTCAGCTCTGGAATCAACAATCCTGATTTCAGAAGCCGACACAAAACTTACCTCCAAAATTTCATTTAAAGGAACAGAAGAAGCAGAGTCCACAATCCGGACTCCCAACTCCTCAAAAGCACCCCTCAGCCTAGCATCCCTAACAACAACATCATATATGAATTCATCCTCACAAAGAAAGCCATATGCAATTGGACGCTCCATGTTGACTAATAACAGAACTAAACTATTACTAATTAGAATTAACTTCTAACTTGAATTATAAAATATAATGAAAGCAAAAGATTCAAAAACTTCAAACAAAAATAAAATTTGAAGTTACTATTAAAAAAGATCAAAGTAAAAGTTTAATGAAAAATTAAAGAAACTTGAATAACAAACTATTAAACAAACAATAAACTAGTTCAATAGTAGTATAAAATATTTATGAAAAATAAGTATTAAGATCCTTAAAAAAATAATATTTAAATATTCACTTCTACTACCAAAAGTTGAATATTTAAAGTTTATAAAAACTAATAAGTCGAGCTGGCTTCACAGTAAGGTAAGAATAAAATTAACTTAAATATAACATAATATTAACATAAACAAAAATGAAAATATTACACATAAGCAAACATATTGCTCACCATAATATAACAATATAAGTTATATTAAGTACACTAAATAACCTAGTGAAAAAACAAATATTAATACCATATAAAACAGTTTAAAATATATCAACACTACCTTATTTATAAAAAATATATATATAAAAAGTGTATTGATTGATATAGCAATAAGATATATCAACTATCTCAAGTAATGCCCCACGTTGGGCGCCACTGTTACAAAAATATAATAAAAGTTGGTTTGAGTTTAAATTAAATTTATTGGTTCATAATACACAAAATACATTAAACCTTATAATTGATTAAGTTAATACAGATAAGGAGAATGTCTTAAATAATGACATAATGCCAAAAAAGAATGCCAGCTAGACTCAGCGGTGGGTTACTTGAGATAATACTTTATTTTAAATTATATATATATTCATTACTAAAATAGTAATATCCTAGGCGCCACTGACAAATAACAAGCGAAGACATATATATGATCCTCCTGCTTGTCAGTACTGGAGAACCACAGTCAAGCACTTGTTCTTTATAAAACTTTCAAAAATGGAAGTGTTGATTATTGATATAAATAAATTTTGTACATCACCATAAATTCGGGATTACAATAAAGACGAGCTCCTTAAACTCAGCTGGTCAGGAAGCAGGATACAGGACCAACAGGACGACGCTCCGAAGATTCACGTCTACCCCCGCGAACCAATTATAAATTTACCCGTATCTTCTAGGGTACAAACTAAAAACCTCCTTATGGAGGAAAAGGCCTCGCAAGCACTAATATTAGCCTATGTCGACTCACAGGGTCGAATCAGGACAAATAGAAATATTGTTCCAACAAACTTTGAAACTGCCCGGGAAGTGCCGGCAATAGGAATTATAATGATTCCATATTAAATTATTAGCCCTGCAACGAAGGCTAATAAGATATTCAATTCGGAAGTGCTTCCGAAAGAAAAGCCTCTAAAGGTCACGACATTGAATTTTATAGTCAAAATATGCATAATAAGCAAACAATGTGCAATGCGCACACGCCGCGCTACACGAAATGTGGGTAAAATTGATATTAATCGGAAGAAGACCAATATTTAAATAATTTAAGAACAATTCACTAATATTCTAAAGAAAGAAACGAATGTAATAAATTTATAACAAATTGTTATACTAATAAATATACCAATAAAACAACGTTGGCTGCTATTAAACTTCTGAAACAATATGACAGCTACTTTTAAATATCTAGCGATGTGCTAACTTTAATAATGATTAATAAATGAAATTTAGAATAGTAATTATTAATAAAATGTTTATATTATTAATAACATTTTGGGGACTATAAAGTTAGCTTAAGCTGGCAACATTCAATATTTTAAACAAAAAGAAATGTCACAGACTAATTAAGAAATTGTAATTAGCTGTCAACAGATAAATAATTTACCTTGTCTACGAATTAGACAGATAATAATAAACCGATAATATTAAAATTATAAATATTTTAATTATCTACAGAAATGAAATTTCTATGTAACATTACTCATAAGCGTTTTTGGTTAATACTTTTTTTATTGTTATATTTTTGTACTCATATATTAGTTTCCTTTAATTAATTTTATCTGTAATAATGTTTCTATCTTTTCCATTTTATTTTTTAATAATAAATCAAGGGTTTACTAGAAGTGATCTCTTCAAGGGATAAGTCCGTCTTTGTATACTTTAATATTTTTTTTTTGTTTTTTTTTTTTTATATATTGTAATTTACATGGTGTTATTGTGTTCTATAAGTAGTTTAAAAACAACAACAACTGTAGGACAAGATATTATTTAAATAATTAAAACAATTGCTTTTGCCCAAAATATAAACATGTAATTTCAAGAAAATTGAATATTTATACTTTTGTTGGAAAATTTATAGTTTGTTTAGACTTTAAAAATATTTGCTTTATGAAACTTAATACTACGCAGAAAATTAGCTCTTAACTAGTTAGCGTTTCGAAAATCTCTATTTACTGACTCAATTAACTCTTAAGCTTGTTATGAGCTCGTATGTCTTAAAACAGTTAACTTCACCGTATACAAAGTACACCGTATCTCGACCGGATATTTGGCGTAGCTTACCTATATTAACAGGATATTCTGTTATTTATCATGTTCTTATACTAAAATTTATAGCAGATGTTGCTGAGAATATGAAGCACATTGTTTATTTTATACAGTTTATTAGTTTTTTAAAATTAAATTGCGTTTACACATCTAAATTGAAAGCCACCCGACATTTTTGAATAAAAATGTGTGTTGATACACAGGGTTTTATTTATTAATTTAGTATTTTAATCAAAAGCCTATTCTGTCTATCTGTCTAAGATGGTTCTTATCTATGGTTCGTCAAAATAATAGCAGTAGTTTCCAAGATATTAAGCTTTTATTGATGCTAGCCAAAGATTCTTATGCAATATTGATAGTAAAAACCTTAAATAACGAAGTAACAATATCAAATCATTTGTTTTAAGTCCTCATTAATTAGCTCCGAAAATTTCGTTAAATAAACACCATCGCAACGCTCGTTCAAGGCCTTTATTTTTCTCGATACTAATAAGTCTAATAAAGAGCTAAGCTTTCAATTTTAATTCTATTACCGTATTATTGTATCCAGAAAGTGTTAAACACGTGAAATACAATTAATTAATTATTAGAAATTATACGGGAAGCGGTTAGTCTTTCAGTAGCAAGAGCGCGGAAGGGTATAACAACCACCAAACGATCTGTAGAATTCGTAAAAGAAGGCTCCTCCAAAAAATAAAAAGCGAAGCCTTATTCAATATTAGGCGCGGCTCCTGATTGGACTCTCATGATGGACACGTATGAAAAGCATTACAAAATCCCTGGGGATGTTAGTGTTTCGTCATCCAGACCGGGTTTATTCCTGTATTCTAAACATCTGAGGTGCGTGATACTTATGGAGCTTACTGTTCCTTGGGAAACAAACATCCCAAGGGATCGCACATTCAAGCTCAATAAGTATTACGAACTGACCAACGAACTGATCAGGAATAAATTTATAGTTAGATTGTACGCGGTAGAAGTGGGAGCGAGAGGCATAACAGCAAAATCTCTCTATAGCCTACTTAAAGACCTTGGCCTTTCTAGAACAAGCATCGGTTCATTTCTAGAACGTATTTTAAAGGCGGTATTAGTAGGATTTTCCATTTTTGGTTAGGTAGAGAGAGGAGTGTGGAGGGTGAAGGTGAGCGTTTTTGCGCATAATAAAGGGGCCCCTTAAAACTACTCCTGGGTCGCAAGTCCCAGGCACTGCTTGCACTCCTTTCCTTGCAACGTGATGGGCCCGGCACGCTTACGGTAAATCCATGAAATGCTCAGAAGCTTCATTTTATCTGTTAAATAATTCGGTAATATTATTTTATGAATCCTGATTTCTAAGTCTTAAAATAAATACAAATATTCTAATTTAAGTCACTTCGAATTCTTTAGCTCTAATTTGATAATGGTATTTTGTAGTTCTAACAAATGTGCAAACTGTGAAGCAGAAATGACAAATGCTATTTATTATTAAATATTCACCCGAGAGTTTAGATTACTATGGTAAGGCCATTATTGCTCTGACATTTTGTTAATCATTTCTAAATAGCAAGTTCATTAATAAAAAAATGTGTTCCAACTGATAAACTTTATAATATAGATACAGCCCAACCAATCACAGCCGATACATGCAGACTGCCTCAACCTGACACTGCAACTGATTTTTTAAATAAATGTATATACATACTGTATTATAATTTCTTAATATAATTAAATCAAATAATGAAGTAGATATAGTTATTTTATAATTTAAAATAAATAAAAAATTTTTTTATACACAATATTTTACTTTTTCGTAAATACAAGGAGAAAAAGCTTTATATATTGTAAAACATCTCCCATCCAATTCTTAAAGGAAACTAACAATAGCAAGAAAGAAAGCATCAGGTAACCTTGCCTCCAACTTAACTCTCTGAATATAAAAATTAATTATGTTTTTGCTACAGAAGACACCGGAGTAAATTATTGGCCTCGGTTTTGGGTAAAATAAATGTTTGTAATATTTTTGCGTCAGACACCGTACCTTTAGTATTGTCTAAGATATGACGTTCCTTGATTTATTACACTTGTTAGATACTTGAAGACCTTATATAAAAAAAAAAATTATAAAAATTTCTTTCTTATATACAAATAAGAAAGAAAAATGATAAGTACAGAAATCACATTCTAAACTATGTCTCAGGATAACTTTTTCATTTATATAATTTAGTTGAAGTAGGGAAAAAGCGAGAAAGGCAATTTGGTAAACAAGATTTTTTGTTGACTTTTCCTTTTCCACTTTGTGTATAAAATGATTGCCTCAAGGCAACAAAATATATAAAAAAATCAAAGATAGAATAATTAGGATCATAAAAGTTAATTTAAGTATTTATATATTGTTAATCCGTTTTTACAAAGTACAATTATTAAGCTTTTCCAAATTACAGTTATTAGATATATGGAAATAAATAATTTATTTTATTTAAGTATGAAAAATACATTTAATTACATCATAGGTTTGAAAACTTATAAAAAAATATATATAAAGAAAATAATAAGATGTATGTTGGTTTTCTTCATTATTATAAGACATGACGGGAATGCTATAGGTATCAATAGATTTTATCATTAACTTAATTCTTCTGATTTTTAATGAAGAAATAAATTTATTAGCTCTACTTTGTTTTCTATTAGAACAAAGACAACTTCACAATTTCGTATTTCATCAATTATTACATTTTAATATCAATTAACTAAGACACTATGTTTGTAAAGGTTACTAGTTGGAGTCACAAGAACTCTGCATGTTCTATTACTATGGTCTAAAATTTAAATTTTATGTTATTTTATGATGTTTTGTAAGAATAATATAAATGAATAATAAAAATGTTGCAACGACAAAAACCTACCACAGTTTCAAATAATTGAACTATAATGTTTTCAGTAATGAGAAGGAAGATTTATTTAATAGATTAATATTAGAACGGACTCACCTACTGCAGTGCTTACACCTTTTTTGTTTTTTAATGCAATATCAATCCAACTAATTGAATCTTTGTTCATGCTTAATAACTTTATTTAAAAGAATTTGCTTCACTTAAATTTTATATAAAATTATTATTATTATTCTTGCAGGATCTCCAATTCTAAGCTGACTAGAGTAAGCTTGTCTGGATTCTTAATAGGTGATTGTTCCTTTGGATATTTGGCCTGAAGAAGGAACATAAAAACTGGTGTCAAATACTTTATTCATTTCATTTCATTTCACTTCACTTCACTTCACTTCACTTCACTTCACTTCACTTCACTTCACTTCACTTCACTTCACTTCACTTCACTTCACTTCACTTCACTTCACTTCACTTCACTTCACTTCACTTCACTTCACTTCACTTCACTTCACTTCACTTCACTTCACTTCACTTCACTTCACTTCACTTCACTTCACTTCACTTCACTTCACTTCACTTCACTTCACTTCATTTCATTTCATTTCATTTTATTTTAAAAACTTATTGCACATACAATTATTACAAGAAATTACAGTAGGTAGTAGGATGTTGATACAGTAAAAAATTCGTGCAAAGGCTGTCTTATCGCTTAAAAGCGATCTCTTACAGACAACCCTTGATGAGTAATGAAAATTACCTCGCAGGTAATAGGATAGTGCAAGCACACTACAACGAGAATAAGAATTTATACATAAGGACACAATAAAAATAAAAACTATCGTTTTTAATTATATAAGTAATTAAATAATAATGATAATAATAATAATAATATAGATGAAGACCGCATTAAACTTTTGGACTTGGCATTTACAGGTATCTATATAAATTATGTAATAAGATATAAAGTATGTATTAGTATTAATAAAGTATACAGGGTTATTTGTAATTAGTTGAGCACCTTTTGCAGGCAGCCCCTTTACATCAATCCTAACAATATTTGTTCTACGACTTTTTAAAATTAATAGTTTTAAAAATTTAGTTTTTCCCATACAAAATTTATTTATTGCCTCTGAACGTGCATTAAACTTGAGCAAAGAGAGGCCACGCAACTTGTCAAAATATGTGCCAAGGCCACGTGCATCGGGGCGCGGGGTGGCGGGGTGACGCAGCGGCGGCTATGCACGTTAGAACTTGATCATTTTCTAAGGTGTAATAAAAAATAGCATCGTTTTCCACTTTTATTTATTAAAATATTTTCTACAATAGCCGAAATACTTTATACATATCATATTATCTCGTTTGCATAGTAAAACAGACCTTGTAAAGATCAGGACCCCAATTCTCTATTTCTCAGCCAAAACTCGTATTTCTTTTCATTCTTACTTCTTCTATTTCAGACAATCAATATATTTTAAAAATATTATAAATTACATTTCATAATTTCTTCTTCATGTTATAATCTTGAATTTATTTACTAGTTTCAATAGCAAGTCCATAAAATCGTGTTGTCCAGTATGTAATTACAATTCATTATTTAATTATAAAACTCTAATCCGATAATTTTATTTTTAGTTAATGTAAATTGTGTTTTGTAATCCACATACTTGTCATTTTGATTATTTAGTATTTCCATAGCAACATGGTGTAAAAGAGATGAAGCTATACGAAAAAAGCTGGCACGCGCGTTTAACAGTTTCTGACTTTCGCTAGACTTTCCGTGGTGGTAGACCATAACATCGGGTCGCCGGCAAAGTTACCACCCATCGGGCAAAGTCGTGCCGCAAAGCGACATAGTCGTGTTCCGGCACGTTGCTCGATGAAGCCGTTTATGAGAAATGAGTCTGAACAGCTGCGGTACGTTGGCGAAAGGGTTGACGTCGAGTTGGTGTTTGTTTAGTCGGGTGTCTAGTCGAGGAGGGTAGCGGGATCCGAAGCGACGGCTTTCCGCTGGCCGCCCGCAGATAGTTGGGGGCCCAATTAGTGGATTAGCCACCCACGAAAGGCTGCCCCGCCAGCTGCGAAAAATCCCAGGGTGGCTCCATAGTGCTGGTTGGCGACCAGGCGAGGAGGCCCGATGGCGATCCCTGGGGGGGTTCGGGCGTACCCGCAGTCTCCAGGCTAGCCTCCCAGCGACAAGACATCACCAATTTCGAAGTCGGGTTTGATACGTACCGCCTCGTTCAACTGCCATTTCCCATCCCTATTCACTTTTATATTTATTTTTTATGAAGAAGTTAAAAAAAAGAAACAAGTTGACACAGCGGTTGCACTCCTCCTCATTTAAAGTGCACCTTACTAATATAAGGGGTTTGCACTCAAATCTTTTAGCTGTCCACCACCACCTGGAGACAGAGCACCCGCACTTGCTCTTTTTGACGGAGACGCAGATTCAATGTCCTTTGAGCGCTACACACTTGGATTATCCCGGTTACTCGTTAGAGCACAACTTTCACTCACGGGCCGGAGTCAGAGTGTACGCGACCTCTGTATTCAGCGTCTCCGTCACCTTGAAGACCACACTTTTTCTTCCCTATGGGTTTTAGTGGACACAGGAAACGAAAAAATCCTGTATTCCTGTGTCTACCGTTCGCACAGCGGTGACCAGGAGACAACTCGTTTATTTGAGTATCTCAGTGAGGCTGCAGATATGGCTCTGTATCAGTACCCTTCGGCGCAGCTCATCTTTCTGGAGGCCTATCATCAGGACTGGCTGTTCCCGTACCAGAAGACCGACCATGCTGGAAGAGCTTAGAAGCGCGGAAATTTGCGTTGTCCTTGGACCTCTTTCAGCTGGTGAAGCAAGCGAGAAGGGTACCAGATGTGGTAGGCCATACAGCCAATTGCCTGGACCTTCTGTTGACAACTGATCCGGACAGGTATCGTGTAGAAGTCACCTCCCCCTTGGGAACCTCCGATCACTGTCTGGTGAAATCTGTGTTTACATATTCCCCACCAGCTTTCGAACCTCATGGTGTTAGGCGAGTATGGAAATACAAGTCAGCAGATTGGGATGAGATGCGGCACTTTTTTGCGTCTTATCCTTGGCGGCAGGTCTGCTTCTCTTCTTTGGATCCGTCGAGTTGCGCGGATGCTATAACCGATGTGGTGCATCAGGCAATGGAGTATTTTATTCCTTTTGCTGACGTACCCATCGGTGGCAAAGCTCGCCCATGGTTTAATGCCGAATGTGGTCATGCTCAAGACCGAAAACATTCGGCATATCTCATTTGGGCTGATGCTCGAACCCGCAAAACTCCGGATTTAAG
Organism: Napeogenes sylphis; assembly: GCA_959347405.1. Classification (NCBI taxonomy): domain Eukaryota; kingdom Metazoa; phylum Arthropoda; class Insecta; order Lepidoptera; family Nymphalidae; genus Napeogenes; species Napeogenes sylphis. The sequence goes on along the minus strand of OY365777.1, from coordinate 17,113,752 downwards.
TTTGAAGAAGAGAGCCTTTAACCAAGCTGCCAAGTCCTACAAAAAGGCATTGCGGAAGGCTCGTCTCGATCGTATCGCTAAGAATGGCGAAAAGCTCTCTGTTAGATCAACTTTCAGTCGAGCTTTCTGGTCTCTTGCGAAAGCGATCGAGTCAAATTTCTGCGAACCCTCACTGCCTGCTCTGCTGAAGCCGGATGAATCCCTGGCCCACACAGCAACAGAGAAAGCGAATGTACTTGCTTCTCTGTTTGCTGATAATTCGCATCTAGACACTGGCAATGCTTCTCCAGCACATCTTCCTCACTGCGGTATTTCGATGCCTGAAATCCGCATCACTAACAAAGAGGTATGGAGAATATTGTGTCGTTTAGATGTGAAAAAAGCCAGTGGTCCTGATGGTATACCAGCCATTCTGCTCAAGACTTGCGCAGCTGAGTTGTCTCCTGTACTGACACGTCTGTATCGCCTCTCTTTCATGACTGGAATAGTGCCGAAATCCTGGAAGCTTGCTAATGTGCAACCCGTGCCCAAAAAAGGCAGCCGTGCCGACCCTGTCAATTACAGACCGATTTCAATCACCTCCATACTCTGCAAGATTATGGAGCGTGTATTGAACTCGCGCCTACTAGCATACCTAGAAGGTAACGATCTCCTCAGTGACCGACAGTACGGGTTTCGCCGTAATAGGTCTACTGGGGACCTCCTAGTGTGTTGACACAGCGGTTGCACTCCTCCTCATTTAAAGTGCACCTTACTAATATAAGGGGTTTGCACTCAAATCTTTTAGCTGTCCACCACCACCTGGAGACAGAGCACCCGCACTTGCTCTTTTTGACGGAGACGCAGATTCAATGTCCTTTGAGCGCTACACACTTGGATTATCCCGGTTACTCGTTAGAGCACAACTTTCACTCACGGGCCGGAGTCAGAGTGTACGCGACCTCTGTATTCAGCGTCTCCGTCACCTTGAAGACCACACTTTTTCTTCCCTATGGGTTTTAGTGGACACAGGAAACGAAAAAATCCTGTATTCCTGTGTCTACCGTTCGCACAGCGGTGACCAGGAGACAACTCGTTTATTTGAGTATCTCAGTGAGGCTGCAGATATGGCTCTGTATCAGTACCCTTCGGCGCAGCTCATCTTTCTGGAGGCCTATCATCAGGACTGGCTGTTCCCGTACCAGAAGACCGACCATGCTGGAAGAGCTTAGAAGCGCGGAAATTTGCGTTGTCCTTGGACCTCTTTCAGCTGGTGAAGCAAGCGAGAAGGGTACCAGATGTGGTAGGCCATACAGCCAATTGCCTGGACCTTCTGTTGACAACTGATCCGGACAGGTATCGTGTAGAAGTCACCTCCCCCTTGGGAACCTCCGATCACTGTCTGGTGAAATCTGTGTTTACATATTCCCCACCAGCTTTCGAACCTCATGGTGTTAGGCGAGTATGGAAATACAAGTCAGCAGATTGGGATGAGATGCGGCACTTTTTTGCGTCTTATCCTTGGCGGCAGGTCTGCTTCTCTTCTTTGGATCCGTCGAGTTGCGCGGATGCTATAACCGATGTGGTGCATCAGGCAATGGAGTATTTTATTCCTTTTGCTGACGTACCCATCGGTGGCAAAGCTCGCCCATGGTTTAATGCCGAATGTGGTCATGCTCAAGACCGAAAACATTCGGCATATCTCATTTGGGCTGATGCTCGAACCCGCAAAACTCCGGATTTAAGTTTGAAGAAGAGAGCCTTTAACCAAGCTGCCAAGTCCTACAAAAAGGCATTGCGGAAGGCTCGTCTCGATCGAATCGCTAAGAATGGCGAAAAGCTCTCTGTTAGACCAACTTTCAGTCGAGCTTTCTGGTCTCTTGCGAAAGCGATCGAGTCAAATTTCTGCGAACCCTCACTGCCTGCTCTGCTGAAGCCGGATGAATCCCTGGCCCACACAGCAACAGAGAAAGCGAATGTACTTGCTTCTCTGTTTGCTGATAATTCGCATCTAGACACTGGCAATGCTTCTCCAGCACATCTTCCTCACTGCGGTATTTCGATGCCTGAAATCCGCATCACTAACAAAGAGGTATGGAGAACATTGTGTCGTTTAGATGTGAAAAAAGCCAGTGGTCCTGATGGTATACCAGCCATTCTGCTCAAGACTTGCGCAGCTGAGTTGTCTCCTGTACTGACACGTCTGTATCGCCTCTCTTTCATGACTGGAATAGTGCCGAAATCCTGGAAGCTTGCTAATGTGCAACCCGTGCCCAAAAAAGGCAGCCGTGCCGACCCTGTCAATTACAGACCGATTTCAATCACCTCCATACTCTGCAAGATTATGGAGCGTGTATTGAACTCGCGCCTACTAGCATACCTAGAAGGTAACGATCTCCTCAGTGACCGACAGTACGGGTTTCGCCGTAATAGGTCTACTGGGGACCTCCTAGTGTATGCTACTCACATTTTAGGCGAGGCTATCGAGAAGAACGGAGAAGCGGTCGCCGTCTCTCTGGACGTCTCGAGGGCATTTGAAAGGGTCTGGCATGCGAGTATTATAAGCAAGCTTTCAGCGTACGGTATATCTCCTGGTCTGATTGGCTGGGTAACGGACTTTCTGAGCCAGAGATCTCTCCGAGTAGTTGTCGATGGGTGTTCCTCGGAATCCTTGACAATAAATGCCGGAGTGCCTCAGGGGTCCGTTCTTTCTGCAACTCTTTTTCTGCTGCACATTAACGATCTGTTGAAGCCCGGTATCTATGGGTACGCAGACGACAGCACAGTTGTAGAAAGATATCTGCCGAGTACTCGGGCTAGTCGAGATCAAGTACAGTCTGAAAGAGAAGCCATGGTGCAGCGTTTGAATGACAAACTTCAGGCAGTCTCCGCATGGAGCAATGCCAATCTTGTCAAGTTCAACGCCACCAAAACGCAGACGTGTCTATTCACCGCCAAAAGGAGCCCTTTCACCTTGGCTCCTATTTTCCAGAATGTATCCTTGGAATACAGTGACCGGCTTCAATTGTTAGGCTTAGAGATTTCCTCGAACCTCAACTTTGGTCGGTTCATTGAGTCCAGAGCAAGAGCAGCAGCAGCAAAGCTTGCCGTTCTTGCGAAGGTTCGGCAGTACTTTACACCGGGACAGCTTCTTGTTTTATACAAAGCACAGATCCGGTCGTGTGTAGAGTACTGTGGACATATTTTTGCTGGTGCCGCAAAGTCTCATCTTGTCGGTTCTGGACTCTATTGAGAGGCGAGCAAAGAGGCTTATAGGCGATCCCGAATTGGTCGAAGCCGACCTCCAAAGCCTTGAACACAGGCGTAAAATTGCTAGCCTCTCAGTATTTTATAGGATACATTTTGGTGAGTGTGCGCAGGAATTACACGAGTTAATTCCCCCGTCCCCCTTCCATCACCGGACGTCCCGACGCACGGCAGGTATCCATCCTTTTGTTGTGGACATTCCACCTGTCCGAACGAAGCGCTTTGCTTCCTCATTTTTAGTGCGTACAGCGAAGGACTGGAACAATTTGCCTGCGTCGGTATTTCCGGCCAAATATAATGTGGGTGTCTTCAAGAGAAGAGTGAATAGGTTGCTAGGGCAATGCGACTTACCATCTAAGACTACATTCCACTTACCTTCAGGTGGAATGTAGTCCAGCATTGCCCTAGATCATATAAAAAAAAAAAAAAAAAAAAAAAAAGACTGCCGCGACCCATACTTTAGACTGCTTACAAAATACAGAGTAATAAATAATTGAGGGAGCAAAAATTTTTTTGTTTCGTTTATTCTGAGTTATTTATCAAGATTTTTTAAAAGTCGTAGAACAAATGTTGTTGGGATTGATGTAGAGAGGCTGCCTGCAAAAGGTGCTCAACTATTTAAAAATAACCCTGTATAATTGAAATAATAATCTTATTTTATATATTAAAAGTATCTTACAAAATAAAACTACAAAAACACAGATTTCCTTAATACACAACTAACACAACTTTTAACTAATTTGGTTTTTAATTTTGCTTCCCAAAGCACTCACTTAACTTTAGGGAGTGCTTTTAGTGACTAAAGCTTAAATGAACTCGGCTCTTAAACCTATTATTAGCGGACGTGTATTTTTTAAAACAATCTTTACTGTACACTAGCATAATAGATGAGGAAGTTTTATGGCTTGCAAAAAACGTTCTAGTTATAGTTTAACTGCATTACAATTATAAATTGAATAACGTAGGTAAATGTGTATTCAATTATACCAGAAGACACATTGTTATGAATAACAGAAAACGTAACACCAGAGCGAGACGCTTATTTGGTCAGTATAAAACTTATTTATTATTGGGCTCGGTTAAATTAAACGAACGTTTTAGTTACTTAGAAACTGGTGTATCAATTGTTTTTCTAATTGTTAGTTTATTATAGCTTTTGCTTAACAATGTTAACAACATAGCCACATTATTAATTATTAACAGGCAATAACTATATTATGTCCCTGAAAATTTATTAAAATATATATTTTTTTTAAATCAAAAAAAATTAAAAATCATATAATTTTACTATTTAATCTTCATGCAGATATTCGCTAATTTAAGAAAAACTGTTATTTGCTCAAAATTAACACTAGAAACAAAAATAAAGTTGTTATGCCCACTCCATAAAATAAGTAACTCTTTCAGAATCAATTGTATAAGTTTTTACTATTATTTCTCAAACAAATACATAGATTGCGTTAAGAGCGCACGCTTACTTGCTTACCTCCCATTCACAGCGTTTATAAAAGTTTATTTTTGTTTTTTTATTTTTTTTTACTATGTTCACGTGCATCAGTTATAACTTGCAACACAGCGATGGTTCTGTATGTATTGTTTGCAAAAATAAATACAATTTCGCGGGCTCTGGTGTCTCGGAAGCTGGTTACAGGCATTTGGGTGATATGAAAAATACCTGGCGCTGTCCTAAGTACAAGGCAAGTACGTCTCCTTCTCCAATGTCGACCTTACCCTCGCCAACTCAACTCGACAGTATCCAACGGCAGCTCAGTGCAACAACTAAACAATTAACACCACTAGCATCTATCCTGGCTGTCGTTGCAGATATATAATCCGACGTCGTCTACCTAAAGAAATCCGTAGAAATGACCCATGATCTTATACACAAATTTTCGGACACTGTGAAATCTTCAATGTAGAGAAGGTGACAGAGATCAGTGGGCTCGAGCGAACAATGTTGAGATACGGGGCATTTCCTTGAAGAAACAACGAGAACCTCTACGATCTAGCCCAGAAAATGGGTATCCTAAGCGGCCAGATCATTAAGAAGGAAGAAATTAACTATATCGCTAGAATACTAACTCGAGTGCCGAAAGCGGAAAAACCTCAACTAGAGTTTCTCAATTACCGGAAACTTCTACGTTAGTGATCATCTCAATATAAAAAAAAAGTTTATTAAGTAAAGACATAAAGTAAGAACATTAGCCAAAAAGGAAATAATTTTCAATATATCTGGGTGAAACATTCAAAGATAACCTCACGGAAGGCATTGTTCCTTAAGCATGGAAGTCGGCCTTTGTAACTCTCATACATAAAAATGGTATCGTAATAATATAAAAAATTACCGCCTTATATGAAAGCTTTGTACTTTTGCAAAGATCTTAAAAAAAATATGTATACACAAATCTATAATACGCTTTCCATATTGTTCATCCCCGAACAACATGGATTTTAAAAAGGCGTTCTACTTTGACCAGTTTGCTAACATTAACATAAATGTTTCCTCAAATATGGAATCGGTGGAACAAGTGGACGCCGTATTTACAGATTAAAGCAAAGCGTTTGACCGTATAGATCATGACATACATACCGGTGGTTCAAGTCATACATCGAGAACCGTTCCCAAGTAGTTGTTCACAATGGTTATGCTCCCTCCTATTGCACTGCCCCTTCCGGTGTTTCCCAAGGTTCTGTGCTTGGAACTGTACTCTTTAGTATCTTCATGAATGACATACCTACATGCATTAACCACTCAGAATTTCTTCTTTACGCAGATGATATAAAGATTTATAGAACAATCAACTCCGTGAACAGCTGCTATCTTTTTCAAGATGATTTAATAAGTTTTCAAAATTATTGTTCTTTAAACAAGCTAGATCTAAATGTTGTTAAATGTCACAGCATATCCCTTATTTGAAAACCTAAACTTAACGAAAACTATAATTATATTATCAACGGCCATCACCCGCAAAGAGTTGATAAGGTACGTAACCCAGGCGTGATACATGACTCTAAGCTTATGTATGACATGCACACCGATTATTTCGTTAAAAAAACGAACAAAACTTTGGGATTTCTAGTTTAATTTAAAAGTGTAAAGTTGATCAAAATCCTGTATTGTTCCGTTGGACGTATTATTCTCTAGAATTGTTCTCAAGTGTGGAATCCTAGATATCACGTGCACATTAATAGACTGGAGTTCATTCAAAGTAGGTTTCTGATATTCTTAAATTATAAATGTAACTCCAGCGATCGACTGTACGAACAGAGATGTAAGAGACACCACATACGCACATTCACAGGTGAAATATATCTGATATTTTATGTTTAGTGAAAATAGCTCAAAGCCTTTTATTAAGACTCACTACGTTTACTTTCAAAAATAACTCACGTGTACCGAAAGGATTTTAAGAAAACCTATTTAATTGTACATTCCTGTTTGTCTAACAAATTACAGACAAAACTTTTTCCTAATTAGATCTGCTAACAAATTATATGCACTGGCTGATATGCCAAACCTGGTTCACAACGAAACCGAATAAGTTTAAATATTTCTTATATCCTTTGGTGTGCCTACGATGTTGTGAACCTTTATGTCCGGTTTGTAAACGGTCGGGATGGAGTATTTCTTTAAGATAGAGCCGATCTTATCCGTTACTCCTTTGACATAAGGTAAATAGGTAAGGTATTACCGCTTCAAACTCCAGGTGTTTATAAAATAAACTGCAGCTGCGGTAGTTCTTACATAGGCCAAACGAAGCGCTCTATTTCGGAAAGGGTCAAAGAACATATTGCTTCTGTAAAGAACCGACAGACGAATAAATCAGCGATCGCAGAACATGCATTGGAAGTGGGAACCAATCACTGGATTGAATTTCATCGTACCCAGATCCTCTCCACAGAACGACACTTTTATGCTCGAGTTGTACGTGAAGCGATTGAAATCAAGAAAAACAGGACTTTCAATCGGGAAGATGGATTTAAGTTATCGGCATCGTGGAACCCAGTGACAAACATCATAACACCTCCCTTTTTTAAGCATTCGGTTAAACACCTGGATAGGGATACTGTGAGTGTAGTTGGTGACGGTACGTGGCGGACAGACAATTTTAATAATAATGAAGATGTGCGGGTGAGGGATGTGCGGGATGAAGAAATTTCTTCCTCACGGATTCGACGACGGAGAGCCTGCACCGGAGACAGTCAGCCTGTGACCACGGCCGGTGCAACCTGGTCGAAACTTCAGGCACATAAAAGGTATGTGATACCTATTCTTACGCGTTAATTCCCGATTTTTTTAATAATAAAATATAATGAAACGCGATAGTTTAAAAGTTAGTAACGTAATATTAATACAAACTTGTTGTTTTGATTTCAGACAATTGTTCAATTACCATGCAACAGATGGCGAGTCTATTTTAATTATTTGTATGTACATTACTGCATAAAATTATTGTAAAATTATGTTCTTATTTCCTAGAAATGTATTGCAAAAAAAAATATTTTATTAAAATGTGGCCAAATAAATTACTACTAAGTCTTCTGTAGTAAATGTAATTATAATTAATGTTTATATGTTGCATTTCTGTAATTACAGAGCGAAAATATATTTTACTATTATTAATATACCTACCTAATATATACTGAATACTGTAATAAAAATATATACTTACATAATATTACATTTAAATATCAACATTCATGTTATTCTAAATAAGAAATTATAATATTACATGGACGATAATTTTGGCTCGACCTATTTTCACAGTTTATAGCAAAAATTTTAACATTCTATTTGTATACAGAAGTGAAAAGCTTAATGAGTAGCCGGTCAGTTTGTATTCACTTAGTTTGAAAATTTTAGCAAATTGAGTAGAATATAGTAATGTAATATACCCAGTGGTAAGAGAATTGCATGTAAGTTTACATTTGTAACAAACGAGGTCTAATAATATTTAAGTACTTTCCTACTTGGCCCTAGTTAGTAAGTACTTATGTTATACAAATTATGCAAACACTTTTATACCAAAGTCATTATATAAAAAACATGCATTTTCATAGAACTCAGAATATTGAGTACAAGTAATTTTGTTAAGCAAAGTTGAACATTAAATGACATTAAATTATAAGAGTGTCATACATATTTAAAATGCGTTACCATAATTTTGCGATTCTTAGAACATCATTCTACTCTTGTATAAGAACTTACTTTTGGTACAAAACGTGCATTCAGTTTTTGCACCATTCCGAGTATTTTAAATATAGTGGAGGTTGGCGTATCAATGAGCTTCACTAAATTCTTTATTGATTTTTATATAAAACAATTCTACTCCACAGTGTGTCTTATCTTTTGTGGTAATGTATTATAAAAATAAAATTAGTAACTTAGCTTTTGTTACATATTTGTTCATTTTGGAGATAGTCCTTCTAAAATTACTTTCATAAATATTTTTTTTAGTCTCAAGATTATTTTAATAATAGACCAGGTACTCTAATCAGATGTAGTAAATAATAAATTACTTACAGTAACTTTGATCTCCAACAACAAAACAAACATTGTATTATTTACTCGAAAGTATATTATATTTTTATTATGATTTGTACTCTAGTAATAAAGTAATCAACTTAGCACCAAAATGCTTCTTGAAACCAGTGAGTGAAAAGAATTACAGAAACTTTGGAACATGACGTGATGACAATGTAAATATAATTCAATTATGACACGAGCACTTTCTGTATTTAAATGCAAATTAACATTGACATACGATACCATACATAAGACTACACAGATGAGGGAATATTTACATAATCATTGAATAAATGATATGTTTGTAATAAGTTTAGTTCTAGTAATAATTTTAGTACTTAATAAATCTTTTTCAAAAAAATAGGTTTAGTAATAATATTAATAATATTATCATATAAGTATACTTTGGTAAGCGAATCACCATTGCCGGAAATATTGGTTTAGCTTTGTAAATGTTCTTGGAATTGTCAAACCAAGGCTTGTAAAAAGATTTGGTTATAAGGCTAAATGGTTTGTTTATTTTGCAAATGTATTAATATTGATTGCCAAAATGAAAACAATTTTTTTTTATAAATTTTGCTTTTGTATAGTTAATTAACATTCTTGCTATATTTTTGTATTTTTTTTTATGCCAGGCCGTAAATATCTTTAATTATAAGAAAGAAAAGGATATTGCTATAACAACAACAATTAAAATAGTTGTAAAACATTTCTTTTGTCCATTTATATGGAAATCCAAGGGAGTGGGGTAAAAAGAAATTTGACTAATATAGCTCCTGGCAACATCCAGAATCATAATCTGTAAGCTTTTTTGAGTTCACAACCATCAACAGTATTGCATACTTAACTACCTACAGCGCCTGCACTATAAAAAGCATAAAAATAATATTATTTTATACTTATTGAAGTTGTTATGTCTAGGGACCGCTAAATAAAAGAAGAAATCAAATTGCAAGTAAGTTACCAAGACAAATAATCAAAAAAAGTAATATCTAATGGTATAGTCTAAGTCCTTAGTCATTAGCTGCGACTGCGTAAAAAGACACCATCTTCAACGTATCTACAACGGGCCCTAGAAGTGAAGCATTCCAAAACTTTTGGAAACCTGACAAAGATTGCAATTAAATCACATAACAAAACGTGACTTTTTCGGTTTTAATCAGTTTTAACAAGGCATTAGAAGGTTCCATACAAGATATTTTGGCTCAAATAATACACTACAACTTTTGATACGTATGACTCATATCCTTTTATACAAATCTTGGAACTTGGAACTTGAAATTTATAAACACCTATCATAATATATTAAAGTATCAGAAACATAAATTGCAAGATTAAAAACATCTCTAAAATTATAATATGTATTATCATATTTTATAACAGATTGAATAGTAATAATAATAAATGAATTAGAGTACTTATTAATAACAATAATTCATCAACGATTAATCAAGATGTTAATTATCTTTACAGCCTAAAATCATCGTAGAAATGACTGTTTGATAGTAGCTCCTACGGATAAGCGTCGATTTGTTGATGTGAAGCGTCATTACGTTTAATACTATGAATATTAAATTAGAAATCGATATATTGTGTCAAAACAATGTCATGTTTCTAATTTTATCTCTGTTTATCGGTTCGTACATAATTTTCTAACAATATGCCCAATATCCCTTGTGGTAAACATATAAATCCGGCTCCCGGCTTTCAAACAAAGTTTGTTACTGAGTATAAATTAATATGTCAGGGCAAATACCTGTATATGTGGCGACTCTATTGGATGATTTAAAATGTTTATTAAAAAGTTTTCTTAAAACATCGAACCTATTAGTAACAAAAGCGTAGAGTAATGCCGATTTTTTTTTATAATTTCGTATACTTTTTCGATTGATTATTATCCATTCTATATATTTCGAAAAAATATATATCGTCGCGAAGGCTTTATAAAAAAAAATCATGATCGTCGAAAGAGGAACATTGGATTATAATTTATTAGATTAACTAGTTATTGCTTGTAACAGAATCAATTTAAAGTGAGAAGTGATCAAAATACATTGTTAAAACAACACTTATGATGTTACTAGACTTGTTTATGTCAGTCGTCATTTTAGTATAAATACGGGCGGTCGACAGTCCGAGAGTATTCGTTTGACAGAGTCTGGCACAACGGGTTAGTGTACAAGTTACTACGACTCAGGGTGTCAGATAGTCTCGTATTTTTAATACGAGACTACCTTTAAAATTCAAAATTCAAAATATCTTTATTCAAGTAGGCATTTACACGCACTTTTGAATCGTCAATTACATTAAATTGGTCAGTATAATCAGTCTGTGAGTAAGCTACCACCAGCTCGGAATGCTGTTCTGCTGAGAAGAGCTGGCCAGAAACTCAACAGTTGCTCTTTTTAAATAAAATTTAACAATGTTTGACTTATAAATTATAACATCAACCCTGCAAATGAGTCAATTTTATTTATTTTATAAACTTAAATGCAATTTTGGAACAACTAGAACCGTCGCAATCAATCGGAAAAGAAGCCCAATGATTTCAGGCAACGAAAATGAAATAATAATAACAGTAAATATATATATATATATACATACATATATATATATATACACATATACACACAAATCTTCGGCCTGCCACACAACCAGTCACCGCAAGCAGCACCCGTTCACGAGCATAACACAAGAGCCAGCCATCACCCCCTTCGCACATATTTGAGGGAGGGAGGCAACCCGACTCCCGATGCTACCGCAAGTAGTGACTTCTAAGGAATCGGTGTGATGCAGAAGGTCGATAAAGCAAAAATTAATTTACAACAAAAAACAAATTGCGGAGATTTCTAGCTATTCGCAATACAATACAGATTTATGACCCAAGATTTATGATACAACGACCCAAGTTCCACACATTTCGATCAACCAAAAACTCTTGAATGTTATAGTAAGATTTATTTAATAATATACTTTTAATTTTAGATTTGAAACCAAGAAAAGGAAGATCTAAGATATCTTGTGGAACCTTATTATATATGCGTATACTCAAGCCCATGAAGGATTTCTTAACTTTTTGAAGTCTAAATTTAGGCGTTACAAGCCTATTTTTATTTCTTGTATTGATAGTATGTCTGTCGCTGTTTTTTTTATAGTCATTTAAATTTTGGCGTATATATAGTAAGTTATTAAAAATGTATTGAGAAGCGACCGTAAGAATACCGATTTCTTTAAAAACTTCTCTTAGGGAGTCTCTAGCTTTTAAGTTACAAATAGCCCGTATAGCTCGTTTTTGTAAAATAAATATAGAATTAATTTCGGCAGCGCTGCCCCATAGTAAGATACCGTAAGACAATATACTGTGAAAATAACTAAAATAAACGAGTCGAGCCGTATTAGCGTCTGTTAATTGTCTTACTTTTTTAATTGCAAAGACAAACCATCTCCATGTAATAGTACAATAGTACTGTTTTCAGTCAACTTTGAGTCAAAATTAATTAATTTATCTATATTGTGCTGGTAACTAGCACCAGGTGAGCATATATTATGTACATTATTTAATTCCCTACTTAAAAGAGACCCAAAGCCCTGACGTAATTGGTCAGAAAAAACAAAGTAATTATGGTTGTGCACAACAGAGGACCTATTATTAATTTGATTTTTATTCATTATATTTATGTTTTTATTACTACTTTTAGTATGTATAGCCGAATCACCCAACACCTCAGAGTTTAGTTTAGAAACAACATTTAATTTTTCACTTAAACAATTACAGTTAACATAATTATTAGTTAATGACTCAAACCGCTCTAAGTTATAACTACATAAGTCAACTAAATTACCTGTAGCTTCAATATGTTCCTTAATTTGATTCTGAGAAGATTCATATTTTTTACTTATTGAATGCAATGCAGAAGTTAATTGAGAGATTTCCTCATGCAAGTTTTGGGTGTCTCGCTCATACAGTGACCTACTCTCAATCATTTTCCTATTATAAACACTTACTTTTTTAATTAATGTGGAGCGTTCAATTTGTAAATTCTTTATTTTCTTTGCAGGAAATTTGTTTTTGATGAGATTATTACATTTTTTAATTAATTTCTTAACCTTCATATACTTTTTTAATTTTTTATGACTTGAAAAGTATATGGGGTGCACAATACTTGACTCATCTTTTGTTAGATCAATTATAGTAGAATTTACATTTATGAAATTTGATTGAGTAGGTTGTGAGTTGCATTCAACCAGCTCCTCATATAAGCTATGAGTATGCTGGCTTTCTACATTTAATTTGCAGGTTTCTAGGTCTGAAATAGTTATCCTAGCCTGCACCAAATCAGACTCAAGCTCTGATATGCGATCTAATGCCCTCTCATGCTCATTGCTGCACTGGTCAAATGCAGTCACTATATTTCTTAACTGATCTCGCTGAGCCACAATATCCAAATAATTGGTATGTAGTTCAGCGAGCTTACCTTTAAGATTAGTATTTTTTATTACAATATCTTTAATTTCCTCTTCACTGTCCTCTCGTTCCTGCAGTAGCTTGTTGCATAAATCTTTAGAAGATTTTAATTCTTCTAAAGCCAGTTTTAACTTTTGCTCCAAATCCTTTGCAGAGGCCTTGCGAGTTGCAATTATTCTTTCCATTGTTGAACCTGGGTACAAAATACCTTTTAGATACAAATGGGAGTTTCAAAATGCTTGTTTTATGTATATAAGTAAGGTAAAGTGAAAGTAATAGTTTTGTATGAGGCCAATGTTTTTGTCTTCAACTTTACTTCCAACTAGTCAAGTAAAGAGAGTCAATAACGGTGCCAGAATCTGTGGATGGACGTAACTCACTATAAAATGAGTAGTTGTTAGTTTAATGTAAGTGTAATTATATTAAAAGTAAAATAAAATACTCCCCGGGATTGAAGAAATTTTCCAGCCTTAACTTTCGAGCCGTTCCTTCCGCTACAAAGTAGAGGGGACACTGTCTTCCCCGCGCCCCCTCAGGGCGGGTGTCCCTCAGGGCTCCGTCCTCTCGCCCAGCTTATACACACTCTATACGAGCGATACTCCTGAACTAGATCCGAATATTAAATTAGCTCTATTCGCAGATGACACCGCAGTCTTTACCTCCGGTAGGAACCCTCATGCCGTCGCCGCTCGCCTCCAATCCGCGGCTTACACCCTAGGTGATTGGTTTAGGAAATGGAGGATCGAGTTAAACCCACAGAAGAGCACCGCCATGCTCTTCTGTCGGGTAAGGGTCGACACGGGGGTGCTAAAGAGAGTTAGAATCTTTGACCCACCAATTGATTGGCAAAAAGAAGCCAAATACTTGGGAGTAACGCTCGATAGTAAATTATCTTTCGGCAGCCATATTAGAAACAGAGCGACCTTCTTTCTAGGCCGATTCTATCCCCTCGTGTACAAGCGGAGTAAACTGTCCCTTAGAAATAACGTCACACTTTACAAAGTTTGTATATGCACCGTCATGTCCTGCGAGTGTCGCCTTCGCTCACGCCAATCTGAAACCCCTTTAGGTGATTCAGAATAGATAGCAGACCTCCATAGAGACCTAGGTTTGTCTACAATAGTGCAAAACTTCAAGGAGCTCTCTCAGAGCTTCTTTGATAGGGCCGAGGTACATCCGAACCCACTGGTGGTTGAAGCGACCACCTACCAGCCTAGAACCACACCGTTAGCTTTCAAAAGAAGACCCAAGTCGATTCTAATCGACTCAGATGACAAAATAACGACAGACAACAGACGTTTAGCTTACACAACATCTCATACCTACACACACCGCCTTCGCGAGGCCCTAAACGCATGCTGCCTCGGCGTTCTGCCGTCAGAGGGCGTTAGTGTCATTATACCCTTCTATCCCATCCTATAAATACGCTGCCTTAAGCCGAGGTCCGGCCTTTTATAGGCACCGTTAAGGCAGACGTGTCCCCCGGGCCCCTCAGGCCCGAGTTTTTTTCGGATCTCAGTACTTGCCCACTCCCCCGGTGACGCTGTAATAGCCACTTGGCTAACAGCATAGTCATTAAAAAAAAAAAAAGTCCGAGAGTTAGTCTTGCTCAAGTCGTCGGACTATGCGGATCTCTATAAGGATACTGTTACGCTGTCCGTTGAATAAACGAAGCTATAATTATTTGTGCAGTTTATATAATTATTTATGAACCACCATCACGACGACTACAATACAGTGACGGCAGCAATGCTGACGTCACACCTTTTAAAAACACTTACGGAGGTCTTCACTCCGATATATATTAAATTCTTTTATACGCGGTTTTTTTTTTAAATAATACGTGTTTTTTACTACTCTTTCTGTATTTTATTTAAAAATATATTATATCTGACTAATATTATATAAGTGCGATTGCTTAAATGTTTGAATGGATGGAAGTTTGTTACTTAATCACGCAAAACTTCTAAACGGATTTTGATGAAACTTAGTAATATTGTAGCATATACAGCAAAATAATACAAAGGCTATAAAAAATACTAACTTTTGAACGTGATTTTGTCTATGTTTGTTACGGAATCACGCCAAAACTATTAACGAGTTTGGATGAAACTTAGCAATATGGTAACTCATGTACCAAAATAACACAAAGGTTATAGAAATACTAACTTTTGCACGTGGTTTTATCTGTGACAACATAGATTGTAGCGCGATAACTAATTGACACGGGTTTGGGTGTTTTTAATCGTTTGGTTCACTTAATTTTACATAATTATTTGTGAAAATTATTTTTATTACCCGACGACTTTAAAAAGAGTGTTATGTCATTCAAATATACGTATTTTATTAGAAATACAGCCAATTATACCATTTTTTATATTCCCTGCTACAGTCTAAACGGAGAAAAGGATTTTGACGTATGAAGTATTGGTAGATATGTCAAAAATAATCGAAAATAATATTTTTACGGCTTATGTTCCTAGTCATAACTATATTATTATTACAGTCCACGTGGACGAAGTCAGGGGCAATAGTTTTAGTCTGTAATTCAAAGTAAAGTGTAAATAGTTACAACAGCGATTTGAGTAATTTAAAAAAATGCTTTATTAATTAAAGTAGGTAGATACCTACTTTTTTATTCGTATAGATGACATGTTGTAGTATAAACACAATATAAGTCAATCTTCACTACCACTTATTAGTTTCTAGATTGCATCAACGCGAAGCCGATGAGGGTCGCTATTATTACAATAATAATTACTACATACATTACTATAAAAAATAATTAATTTATTATCAGAATTTATTATTATTATTATTTAAGCTTGTATTATTTTTAGAGATTTATTAATGATTTTTATTAATATTTTTTTTCTAATCTTATATTTTTTTTCCTTTTAAAGTAATTACTTTTAATTTGATGTACCTGCAAATTATGATGTACATTTTTAATTTATAGAATAAAGAAGAAGTAGTCTCCTTAAGTTGTAAATATATAATAATATTATATATGCGAAAGTTTGGATGTTTGGAGGAATAAATGGATGTTTGTAACTTAATCACGTCAAAACTACTTAACGGATTTGAATAGAACTTGACAATATTGTAGCTTATGTACCAGAATAACATAAAGGTTGTAGAAATCCTAATTTTTGAGAGAAGTTTTGACTGTGATATAACATCAGTTGCAGCGCGATTACGTAATTGCGACGAGAGCTCCTGTTTTTAATCGTTTTGTTCACTGAATTTTACTAAAATAAAAATACAAAAATAAAGAACGTAAGATATTTTGGCATCTAACTTTAAGGTTTAGTATGGTCTGTAGAAGCTAGGAAAAATGTTCAAGATTATCCCCAAAACCTTTAAACCTTAATATAAATACTATATGGTGCCATAATGTTTTCCACTTTTTACTTCACCTCTACGCAGCCATATCATTTTGTTTCAGACTTTTGCCACTTTTCATAGTTTATTTCATAATCAGCATCACCCACAATTTGATTAATTCGCAGTTTTTATTCGTACATTTCAAAACACTTTTACAAAAGTCACGGGTAATAAGCCACATTAATATTATTTCTAAAGTTCACGTAGGCAATAGCTTTCAGCAGAAATTTAATATTTTTACTGTATGGAAACTTAGAATTTGATAAACATCGACATCAAAATATTTTAATAAATAATATTAATAAATTTTTAGTACTGTCGATAAGCATTAATTAATTTGCCAATTTTAATGGCTTTGTAAGTCCATGTTATAATAAATAACGATCAGTGTTGCTAATTATAAGTCCAATTACTGTATTTATAATGTCAGTTATTATAGGAGCCTGGTAATCTCTTGTTATGTTATGTACTATATGTTGACCATCGATTCAAATATTCATTTAAGAATACATATTTATTTATAAATGGCTTCGTTGTATTGGTCAACATATGCATCAGTAGCGGCATATTTAAAATTAGTGCTTCTTGTAACAGGAAAAAATATATTGGAGAAAAGAAAAGCAGCTGCATTTAGTTATGGAACTGTTATAGTAATAAAGAGAATTTGTGAAGGAATCGTGCCACATACGTTGAAAACAACATCTGATATGAGAACTATTGCAATTTCTTTGTTAAGTGTGTATATCCTCATGTCTGCAAACTTTTTATTTCTCTAAATGTGATCAAATCTTTAATATCCTGCAATAAGACTATTGCGAGCAGAAGAGATAATCGAGTGGTTTCACTGGTTAGAGTTGCAATATTTTGTGATATTATTACAATGCTAGCCATGTTAGATCAATTTATATTTTCTTTAAATTGTTGGTAGGGTTTTTAAAAGATTATAGATTAATTGTACATACACTCATTGTGCTGTTGAATAGATTATCACAAGAATATAGGAAAAAACAAAAAGAATTAGTAAAACTAAGAAAATTTAACTCCATTAGGCCATGAAGAATGTTTAATAGCGATGGAGTGACATAAGGTAGTCATCATGACACTGAATGAAATCTGGCTGAGAAAACAAGAATGTTTTTGTACTTCGAATGTTCCCTGGTATTGCGTACAAAATAAACCTCGGCCTGCAAAAGTACATTCTCGCGGTGATGGAGTAGGCTTTTATACCGGAAAAGAAATTTCAGTGCACATCCTTACCCACACTGAAAGTGCGACTGTTGAGTAAATGTGGCTTAGTGTTTGTAATGATGTTTTTCTCTGTTATAGTCCTACTACAGATACTAGAGGGAAAAATTAAATTAATTAAATTATTTTTTTTTCTCTGCTTTTTAAATTTGTTACTGGTTTCTGAATTGTATTAAATGAACCTACAAACACACAAAATTTTCAATTGATTAAGTATTTCTATTAATCTATCCTAATATTATAAAGAGGAAAGATTTGTTTGTTTGTTTAAATTGAATAAGGGACCGATTTTCAAAAAAATCTTTTAGCATTAGAATCCTAAATTATGATGTACAAAGGTTATATTTGATACGAGAAATATATATATGTAGGAGATCGGAGGTATTTTCGTTTTTTTTTTTTTATATTATCTAGGGCAATGCTTGACTACATTCCACCTGATGGTAAGTGGAATGTAGTCTAAGGTGGTAAGGCGCATTACCCTAGCAGCCTATTCACTCTTCTCTTGAATGTATCCATATTATATTCTTTCGGAAATACCGACGCAGGCAAGCTGTTCCAATCCTTTGCTGTACGCAGTAAAAAAGACGAAGCAAAGCGCTTCGTTCGGACAGGTGGAATGTCCACAACAAAAGGATGGATTCCTGCCGTGCGTCGGAAAGTCCGATGATGGAAGGGGGCCGGGGGAATTAGATCGTGTAATTCCTGCGCACACTCACCAAAATGTATCCTATAGAATACTGAGAGGCTAGCAATTCTACGCCTGTGTTCAATGCTTTGGAGGTCGGCTTCGACCAATTCGGGATCGCCTATGAGCCTCTTTGCTCGCCTCTCAATTGAGTCCAGAACTGCAAGATGAGACTTTGCGGCACCAGCAAATATGTGGCCACAGTACTCTACACACGACCGGATCTGTGCTTTGTATAAAACAAGAAGCTGTCCCGGTGTAAAGTACTGCCGAACCTTCGCAAGAACGGCAAGTTTTGCTGCTGCTGATCTTGCTCTGGACTCAATGAACCGACCAAAGTTGAGGTTCGAGGAAATCTCTAAGCCTAACAATTGAAGCCGGTCACTGTATTCCAAGGATACATTCTGGAAAATAGGAGCCAAGGTGAAAGGGCTCCTTTTGGCGGTGAATAGACACGTCTGCGTTTTGGTGGCGTTGAACTTGACAAGATTGGCATTGCTCCATGCGGAGACTGCCTGAAGTTTGTCATTCAAACGCTGCACCATGGCTTCTCTTTCAGACTGTACTTGATCTCGACTAGCCCGAGTACTCGGCAGATATCTTTCTACAACTGTGCTGTCGTCTGCGTACCCATAGATACCGGGCTTCAACAGATCGTTAATGTGCAGCAGAAAAAGAGTTGCAGAAAGAACGGACCCCTGAGGCACTCCGGCATTTATTGTCAAGGATTCCGAGGAACACCCATCCACAACTACTCGGAGAGATCTCTGGCTCAGAAAGTCCGTTACCCAGCCGATCAGACCAGGAGATATACCGTACGCTGAAAGCTTGCTTATAAGGCTCGCATGCCAGACCCTGTCAAATGCCCTCGAGACGTCCAGAGAGACGGCGACCGCTTCTCCGTTCTTCTCGATGGCCTCGCCTAGAATGTGTGTAGCATACACTAGGAGGTCCCCAGTAGACCTATTACGGCGAAACCCGTACTGTCGGTCACTGAAGAGATCGTTACCTTCTAGGTATGCTAGAAGGCGCGAGTTCAATACACGCTCCATAATCTTACAGAGTATGGAGGTGATTGAAATCGGTCTGTAGTTGACAGGATCAGCACGGCTGCCTTTTTTTGGCACGGGTTGCACGTTGGCAAGCTTCCAGGATTTCGGCACTATTCCAGTCTTGAAAGAGATCCGATACAGACGTGTAAGTACAGGAGACAACTCATCTGCACATGTCTTGAGCAGAATGGCTGGTATACCACACAGGACCACTGGCTTTAATCACACCTAAACGACACAATGTTCTCCATACCTCTTTGTTAGTGATGCGGATTTCAGGCATCGAAATACCGCAGTGAGGAAGATGTGCTGGAGAAGCATTGCCAGTATCTAGATGTGAATTATCAGCAAACAGAGAAGCAAATACATTTCTTTCTCTGTTGCTGTGTGGGCCAGGGATCCATCCGGCTTTAGCAGAGCAGGCAGTGAGGGTTGGCAGAAATTCGACTCGATCGTTTTCGCAAGAGACCAGAAAGCTCGACTGCCAGTTGGTTTGACAGAGAGCTTTTCGCCATTCTTAGCGATTCGATCGAGACGAGCCTTCCGCAATGCCTTTTTGTAGGACTTGGCAGCTAGGTTAAAGGCTCTCTTCTTTATACTTACATCCGGAGTTTTGCGGCTTCGAGCATCAGCCTAAATGAGGTATGCCGAATGTTTTTGGTCTTGAGCATGACCACATTCGGCATTAAACCATGGGCGAGCTTTGCCACCGACGGGAACTTCAGAAAAAGGACTAAAATACTCCATTGCCTGATGCACCACATCGGTTATAGCATCCGCGCAACTCGCCGGATCCAAAGAAGAGAAGCAGACCTCCCTCCAAGGATAAGATGCAAGTAAGTGCCGCATCTCATCCCTATCTGCTGACTTGTATTTCCATACTCGCCTAACACCATGTGGTTCGAGAGATGGTGGGCAATATGTAAACACAGATTTCACCAGACAGTGATCGAAGGTTCCCAAGGGGGAGGTGACCTCAACACGATACCTGTCCGGATCAGTTGTCAGCAGAAGGTCCAGGCAATTGGCTGTATGGCCTACCACATCTGGTACCCTTGTCGCTTGCCTCACCAGCTGAAAGAGGTCCAAGGACAACGCAAAGTACCGCGCTTCTCTTCCAGCATGGTCGGTTTTCTGGTACGGGAACAGCCAGTCTTGATGACAAGCATTAAAGTCCCCCAGAAAAACAAGCTGCGCTGAAGGGTACTGATGCAAAGCCATATCAGCAGCGTCACCGAGATACTCAAATAATCTAGTTGTCTCCTGGTCACCGCTGTGCGAACGGTAGACACAGGAATACAGGATTTTCTCGTTTCCTGTGTCTACTAAAACCCATATAGAAGAAAAAGTGGGATCTTCAAGGTGACAGAGACGCTGGATACAGAGGTCGTTCCGCGCGTACACGCAGACTCCGGCACGTGAGCGAAAATTGTGTTCTAACGTGTATCCGGGATAATGCAGGTGCGCAGCGCTCAAAGGACATTGTATCTGCGTCTCCGTCAAAAAGAACAGGTGCGGCTGCTCTGTCTCCAGGTGGTGATGGACAGCTAGGATATTAGAGTGCAAACCCCTGATATTAGTGAGGTGCACTTAGTGAGGTGCACTTAACTTATCTTGCGGGTAGTTGCTGGTTTTGATGCCCGAGTGAATCCCGCTTCTGATGTCGGAGATAGGAGGTAGATTAGTGGCTCGTTCGGTCTTGATAACGTCTTCTTGTACAGGATCCGAGGCGTAGGGTCTCAGGCAATTAAACCACACAGACACAATATGACAATCACTTGTATTAAATGTAGGTAATCACAAATTACTTAGTAGGTATAAAATTATCAGAGTTTCGTAAACTACCGGTCCCGTTTGGAGGGGGGTCCGGACTGTGAGGCTCACACTAATGAATAATCTTCTCGTCTCGATGCTCTCGGATATTTAAAATGTCTCCGGTGCCCCTTCAAACGATTCCGATCACGTGACTCAATACGTCACGGCGTTCACACCCCACTGTTACAATGATATCAATTGAGTTACTAATTATCGTTAAATTATCGTGATCTGCGACATATATTATATTTAATAAAATAAGGATCCACGTGAAAGTTTCGACTATGTAATAAATTATAAATGTGTTAAGTACCGTGATTCAAGACTTTTTCATATGGGTAGGTAGATAGGTAGGTTTCATATATACGAATATTAATAAATATAAATATTTAGAGTTAAAATGATTTACAATTTTTAATAATACTATGATAAAGGGATTTATATTATCACTAGATGTCACTCGTGACTTTTTAAGACTACTATCATAAGCCATATAAATATATTTATATAGCTATATAAATATATAGCGCGGGCAAAGCCGCTGGGAACAGCTAATTAATGCATAAGAACCTCTCCCCCGCACAAATAAAACTACACTACGACGACTATTTCTATTTCAACCAAACATAGATAAGAACTGTCTCGAGAAGCATAGCTTTCGATTTAAAAAAAAACGCATTCAAATCCGTCCACGTTTGGCCGCAAATTTGCCACAGACAGATACACAGATCGACAGGTCAAACTTATGACAACCCTCATTTTAGTCGGGGGTTAAAAACATCTGTGAATCTTAATCCATGGGTTTTTTGGCGGCACTAACAAATGGTTGTTTTTTTGCTACATCTGTAAGTGTTTACTTATTACATCTTTTGTTTTTAATTTTTGCTACTAAAAGTTGTTTTTATTGAAAATGAAATATGTTTAAAAAGTCAGTCAAATTTAATTTGTTCGTCGGAAGCTTCCTTTGCTACTGAGGACACTGGAAGAAAATGAATTTATAGTCGATCAAAGTAAAATAAAACGATAAACATATCGTTTAACGTCGATTGTTTTCCTTATAAAAGTTGACTGTATTTTTATTAGGGGATTATTCCTTTGGATAGGATATTTGGCCTGAAGAAGGATCATAAAGACTGTTGTCAAAATGCTTTATGACTAGGAAAGTTGTCTAGCTGGCTTGAAAGTGTACGGTGATGTATGAAGAGTGGATGTATGTGAAGAAAGCTCTAAATTTTTGGACTTGGCATTTACAGGTATCTAAATAAATTATATAATAAGATATAAAGTATGTATTAGTATTTAATATTTATTAAAATAATATGCAGACAACAATTATTACAGAGCTTTATGTTCGCAAACCCTCGCAACATCCTCCTAGCGGCTAATATTATAATAGTTGAATATAATATGACTGTTATTAAAAATCATAATATTTTATTTGTGTCCGGTAGTAAGTGTAATAAAATTTTTATAGTATATATTACAAGTATCCTAATAATATTTTATAAAACACAAGTACAAAACACAGATTTACTTAATACACAACTAACACAACGTTTAACTAATTAGGTTATTCACTTCACTTCCAAAAGCACTCACTAAAGCTTAAATGAATTCGGCTCTTAAGCCTGTTATGAGCGGACGTGTATTTTTTAAAACAATTAACTTTACTGTACACTAGCATAATAGATGAGGAAGTTTTCTGGCTTGCAACCAACGGGCTAGCTATAGTTTAACTGTATTACAATTACAAATTGAATAACGTAGATAAATGTTTATTCAGTTATACCAGAACATACATTGTTATGAATATCAGAAAACGTAACGTATTTTATTATTGGCTTAAGTTAAATAAAACGAACGTTGTGTTGCTTTTGAAATTGTTTTTAAAATAGTTAAGTTATAAGTGCTTTACTTGATAATATTAACAACATAGCCACATTACTAATTATTAATTGGCACTAACTAAATGTACCTTAAAAGTCATGAAAATTGAAATTCCTAATAACTTTTTAAAAACGATACAATTTTAATGTTCAATGATATTCGTAAACGTCAGAGACACTGATTTTCACAAAATTAAGACTATAAGCAAAAATAAACTAGCTGTGCCCACCATTTCACAAAATAAGTACATTCTTCAGAGTCTACTGTATACGTTTTTACAATAATTTCCCAGCATTATAACTAATTGCGATAGCGTGGGGGGCCGAATTTCCTCTCTCTCAAATATGTCAAAGAAGGTGTTGTCTGATGCTGGATTATGCTCTTGAAAGGGTGGTACTTCTGGTGGAAGAATACAAAGGTCTTCTTGCTGTCCATGTTTTTTTTATATGTATGTATTATTTTATTTTGATAAGCAATTTGTGGTTCTTTAAATACGGTTATATTAAGCATTCCCATCGAATTAAATGCGATGGTTCTAATAGTTTGAAAGTTGCTTACAAAATATTCACATTTTGTGAAACAGTGGTGACAATAAAAAAAACTTCTTATCAGACCAGGGTGTACTTGGAACCTCTGTAGCTTTAAGTGAAAGTTACGGATTGCCTATACAGTGGAGACTAGTTCGATAAGTATATTATCAAAATAGAACTTCCTAATGATCTCATTTGACGTACACAGGTAATCTCTGTAATAATGAATTAAAGTAAAAAAGATAAAATAAATAAACTAAATATCTTAAAACAGTTTCACGTGACAGGCCCATTTTTATCCATTATAAAAATCAATTATAACCCGCCGGCCAAGGAGGTGTTGGCGAACGGATTAAATGGGACCACCCGGTAGCGTAAAGGACGCTACCGTTTTTAAGGCTACCGCCAGAAAACCAACGGTTGCCCTCATCGCCATTTTCGGACGCCACAGGATCGCCGCTTTCGCACTCACCGTGACACCCCGCCACTTGACATACCCTACAATATACCATTAAACTAAGTGCCAGAGAATAATTCTATGAATATATAATACAGACATTTATATACATCAATCACATTTCTAATGCTGATTAATATTACCTATGTCCTTGAGGTCTAAAGATATTATTTAATCAAGGGCGAAGCCGAATCTTTCTTTTACGTTCATGTTTTTTTTTTATTTTAACACGCTTTTATTAGTTTCACCTGTATGTGTCCTTGTTTGTTTGTTTGCTTGTAACCGACTTTTTCAAATGCGATTTTATCTCAGTTCCCACATTTTAACACATATCAAGAACCGATAATCATTAATTATTCGATAAAATATCTCATTATCCTGATTAGGATCTCCAGGATTAATAATTGTCTTTTGTCTCTTTTCCCACGGACCGATTTTGTTAAACCTTTGTACACATATCAAGGACTGATAGTAAATTAATAATTTTATGAAATCATCTTATTATCCTGATTAGGATCTTAGAATTAAAAATAAAGTAAATTTTATTTAAAAATTATTTTTTTGAAAATAATCAATCACTATAATGACTTTAAAAATGCCACAAAAGTAATAGCACGAAGCACCCCACTCTTTTTTCTACAATAATATTATTATATTTTGGCCATTATTCATTCACATATTACGAGTTATTTTTTACTTTTTAGTTTATTTCATTTTTAAAGCGGTTTTTTAATTTTTTAAAACTATATTTTTTAACTGTGACTTGTATGCCACCACACTAGATGATAACATTTTCACAACGAACTTTTTGTATTTATCATTTTTTTTTTGCTGAAGTTACATCTGCACCAAAAAAAGAATTTTAATTCTTTTGTTTAATTAGTATAAAAATTACATGAACATTTACACAAAGAGTTGTTGTCGTATTTCTGTTTAATACTGAATGTATTTAACTTAGCGTGCTTATGAAATACATTAGATTCCTAAAAAAATAATCCAGATACACTTTAGGGCTTAGACGTGATGACAATTTAAATCATAATTCACACGCAATACCTATCTATACTTAAATGAAATGTAAAACATTTATTTCTGACATTTCATAATGTATTGAAATAAAAAATATATAAATGATATTTTCTAAATATTAGTAAAAAAAATATGATCATAAAAACTTTTTTTTTTAATAATACATTAAGTAATTGACCGATTCGAAAATCATTAATATTAAAAGCAAACCATGTTAAGGTGGTAACATGTTATGATTAATGTTAAGATGGAGTATGAAGGGTTTATTTTGGGCCTCAATTTATTTTTTAACCTTCATAAATGATATTATCAAATATTAGCATCAAACAAACCTACATTTCCGATTGAGGTAGTTTAGTAACGTAATATTAATTCCAACTTGTAATTTTGTGTTCCGACAAATTCTCAATTATTTTGCAACAGATGGCGAGTCTATCCTAATTATTCGTATATACATTACTGTATAAAATTATTATAAAATTCTGATTTTAAATTTGATGTTATTTTAAATATTAATGTTTGGTCAAATTGTGGTGAAATAAATTAATATTTGGTCAAATAAATTACTCCTATTCTTCTATGATAAATCTAATAATTAATGTTTGTATGTTTGTAATTAGAGAGCTAAAAGCTATTTTCCTATTATTAATTTACCCAATATAAAATACTGAATACTCTAATGAAAATATATACTTACATAATATTACATTTAAATATCAACATTATATATAATAAGAATAGAAAAGAATATTACATGGACGATATTTTTGGGTTCGACCTATTTTCACAGATTATAGCAAACATTTTAACATTCTATTTGTATACAGAAGTGAAAAGCTTAATGACCAGCCAGTCAGTTTGTATGCATTTAGTTTGAAAATGCTAGGGAAATTTAGTAATGTTTTATATCCAGTGGTAAGATAATTGCACGTAGGTTTACATTTATAACAAATAGAGGTCTAATAATATTTAAGAGTTTCCCTTCTTGGCCTTGTTGGTAAGTACTTATTTTATACAAATTATGCATACACCCTTATAACAAAATATTTATAAAAGAAATCTGCGTTTTATAGAACTCACAATATTGAGTACAACTAATTGTGTTAAGCGATGTTGACTATTAAACAATATTAAAATTATAACGGCATCATACATATTTCAAATGCGTTAGTATAATTTAAATTTTTTGAAACATTATTGTACTCTTGTACAAAAACTAGTTTTTGGTACTAAATTGCATTCAGTTTTGGCACCATTCCTAGTATTTTAAATATAGTAGTGATTGCTATATCAATTATTTGCAATAATTTCTGTACTGATTTATATATATATATATATATATATATATATATATATATATATATATATATATATAAATTTACTATCGGTCCTTGATATGTGTACAAAGGTTTAATAAAATCGGTCCGTGGGAAATGAGACAAAATACAATTATTAATCCTGGAGATCCTAATCAGGATAATGAGATAATTTTATCGAATAATTAATTTATTATCGGTCCTTGATATGTGTTTAAATGTAGGAACTGAGATAAAATCGCATTTGAAAAAGTCGGTTACAAGCAAACAAACAAACAAGGACACATACATGTGAAACTAATAAAAATGTGTTAAAATTAAAAAAAAACATGAACGTAAAAGAAGAAATTGCATTAAGTTTTGGCACCATTCCTAGTATTTTAAATATAGTAGTGATTGCTATATCAATTATTTGCAATAATTTTTGTACTGATTTATATATATATATATACACGAGTGCGACTCCATAGTCCATCTTATAATTTGTGTGTTTAACTATGTGTATTTTGAAAATCGATCTTAACTAAAAGACATTTATAATAAATAATTAGCAATACAATAAAGTCCTAAAAGACGAAAATGACGAGAACTATGTCTGTATGAAGAGAAGTATGCAAGTATGTTTTAAAATATTGTTATAAGCTGGATAATTTCAATTAAATATTTATTTGAAAATGATAGTTGCACCGTTGTACGTACGTTGACGATTGTGTCTTTTTTACGAAGTTAATCATTGAGGACTAAGACTATACGAATCAATATCGATTTTTTTATTTGCCTTGCATTATAATTTCTTCCTTTATTAAGCGATTCTTCGACGCAACGACTTCAATAAGTACATAATATTATTATTTTTATTCTATTTAGAGGTCTTTTTTTTCTGCTTTTTAAAGTAATGTTACTGGTTTCATTATTGTATGTACTAAATGAGCCTACGGACAGGCACATTTTCACTTATTTAAGTATTTCTAACAATATTGCATAACATGTACCAATAAAACCTCAATATCTGGGGGATGTCTGTTTCTATTACATATAAGAAATATATACCAAATATAGCTAAGAACCATCTCGACAAACCAGGCTTTCGATTAAAAAAACCGCAATTAAATCCGTCCACGCGTTTGGCTACTAGAATATTCACAGACAGACACACAGATACACAGATCGACAGTTCAATCATATAACTCCCCTCTTTTTAGTCGGGGGTTAAAAATAATATAGTTTAATGAAGAAAGAAAAAGTAAAATAACTATGTCTGTTGCAGGCAGATACTTTTATTATTTACTTTTTTATGAATCTTTGACAACAAATAAAGGATGATTTCTCTACGATTTCTTGGACGTTTTGACTTTTAACTAATATATTATTTCAGATATTATAGGAGCCTTGCCACGTAAGCCAAGGCGACAAAAGCAGAACCTTAACAACAAAAAAGTGTATGCTTTATCTTATCTTTTCATTATCTTTTTAGGTAACGATTAGGACCTCGACGTTTTAGTCGAAAATTAACTTATTTTATTATGTCATGTTACACAATAACAATTACTGCTACTAACAATACCTGCTACAATAATAATTGTTCGGTCTCGACCAGGTCATGACGTAAATAACTTACTAAAACGTTGTTTTAATTGAATGGATCGCTATAAAAGGTAAGGGACGATTTGTGATATCATTACAGTTTTCTCAGTTAGGATTCTATCCAAATTAGGAAGGTAACTATTATATAAGAGTTTGAATTCACGAAGATTCTTTCAAAGTTCTATCGGCCCTCAAACAGATAAGGCAGACTGTTTTAACTTTATCGTAACTTTGTCCTTCAATGGATTACTTTCTTATTTTCTACTTGAATTTTCATACTGAACTCTTTCTGTTATCAAATATACTTTTGGTTGGGTTTTATATATTACAAGCTTTGAATATAAGCAATAGTTTTTTTCTTAATAATAGTACCTACCCACTTTGTTAAGAACCTTCAGTCATCATTAATAACTTTATCTATACCTCCTATTCACCTGTATCTGGATATGTTTTATTAATATACTGTTATATATTAGTTTCTCTATTATTTTTTAATCATTAAGTAATGAAAATCTTACATAAACTTGCTTACTTTTAAAATTATCACCGAAACATTATTATGTGATAGTTACTTCTCTTAAATATCATTCCGAGACTTGAAAAAGGGTCCTGTAATAATAAACGTGTCAATTACCAAAACCCTTGTCATACTTCGTAAAGCTGCCATTAAGACGCGCTTGATTCTGTAGAAGCCTTGATGATAATGACTACATACATAAGTAAGTTACCCAAAAAACTATCCTTAAAAAATACAATTAAATATAAGTATATAAAACATATTTTTTTTAGGATTGCTTATTTTATTACGGTTTACATAAAAATCAATCCATACAGTCGACGTACAACACAGTTTATCAGAATTGCTTTTTTTGCAATTAGGGTTTAATTTTGTAATCAAGACCCTTTTTAATTTTATAAGAAATATTTAGAACTAAAGATCCATCCTTTAGGAATGGAATATTAAAAGTAAGTTAGAATACTTGCGTTTCTACAGTAGTAAATTACGTTTGCGACAGACAGAGGATTGAAAAAAAACCGAAATGATTTAAGAAATTAACTTTAATTTAATTTAAACTTATAACAAATTAACCCTATGAACGATGATTCCACCTCGATGTGGGAATATGGAATGATCGTTCTTACAAATAATATTAATTATTAAAATTCATGGGAATACAATGCAAATGCTTTATCGACAAATTACTTTATTAAATATAATATTACAGAAACTCAACGTAGGCGGTTTCCATATAGTAGTTCTATGTAACTCCTCCCCCCTAAGAAAGGCGACTATTTCAGTACGTTCAGTGAAAATGTTGCCGGAATGGTTTCAGGGTTTCCAGATGTTTTCAGGATCTCGAGCGATGGCTGCTTTTCTTTTTGTACATACTTGTTGTTTTTATATAGGTGACGTCGAATTGCCAAAATAATACCGAGTACGGCTGTACCTAATATTATAGTATAAAATGGTATTGTGGTATGATACAAGGCATCTTTTCGCACTTCGTCGATTCGGATAGGAGTCTGGATCATAAGCTGGTCCTGGACATCATGTAATCCTTGAAGATCAATAGATTTTAAGTGTATGTGAGTCGCTTTGGCTGACTGCTTTAAGGTGTCATAGGGTATTTTCATTAGTTTTAGGGGTTGTCCTTTAATTTCGTTGTAATCATTTGCTATTGTGAATTGTTCCGATTTCAAACGACATCCAGCAGGAATCGTAGCTAGGTAACTTCCCTGTAGCGATGTGTAGTCCTTTTGGTTACAAATCAGTTGCACTTTCGTTTGTTGAGGAAAGGACAAGGCGTAGTGCTTGTCATCGAGTTTCTCCATTGCTTCTTTAGTCAAGGTGACTGTAGTAAATTCACAGGTTTTTTGTATGACTTGATTGATGATCAATTCCTGGATACAATCTGGTCTGTTGCGAATCTGATGATGAATTTCCTTCTCACAGAGATACCAGTTCTTTACCTTCGGGCATTCAGCCTCCATGTACACAAATGATATCTCGATTGTTGCTAGGAAAGGGAAAGGTGGGATAAGAGCCTGGTCGTGCTTGTTCGGTACTACTGATAATTTATAAAAATCATAAGTTTCTTTAGAATAAATTGGAAATTTAAATATAAAAACTATTTGCTTATTAATAAAGTACGACCCTGGTTTAATAATATTATAATATTCCCTAAGTTCTAAATCTAATATTTGCTCTTTTGAGTAAATTGCTTTTAATTTTAAGACCATAGATTCTAATACCTCAATGTCTATAATAGAATGATGTGTACTAGAAGCCTGGATAAAAGCTAAACTATTTTCTATTCTAAGTGATTCAAAAGATAAATCTTCTATGTTTTCACTAACTAACTCTAGAAGTTGAGCAAAATTTGCGTATTTTGTTAAACTATCGTCACTTATAGCCTTATTCTGTAATAATTATTCTAAGGTATTATTTAACATAATCTGGTTATCTACTATTTGTCTAATAACGTTTCCATGTTTTAACATCCACTCCTTGCTCAGACTGATGTGACTATTAAATTCAGATAATAATTTTATTTGATTATTTTCTAATACTTTAATTGCCTCATTATATTTCAACGCATCATCGTGATCTAAATTACCGGTTAAACTTTTTATCATAGTACCTAAACTATCTATAAGACCTCTTTTTACTCTACTAGGCTCTAAAGAATGTAGTTGTTTTAAAATATTGCCAAGCTTATTAGTAAGGTAATTAATTTGAATTTCATATAGGTTATAGGTTATATTACTCATGCGATTTTTACAGTCAAGTAGTTGAGTCTCCAATGAATGAATATTAGTCTCAATGTTATCTAAATTTATATATTGTATGAATGTATGATAGTGTGTAGTCAGTTTCATGGGTCCGAGTTTGAAAGGTAGTATTTCTGGTCCGTCGTTAAGACTCTCGAGTTTTATCTCCTAAGGTTGAGTCATTGAGAGGGTTGTTACTAGGAGGATTCTGTAACAAATTAGCTGTTTTAGGGACTCGTTTTAGTCGTGATTTGGCTATGGGGCCACGTTTTTTAGAGGTATAAATATGAATTGGTAAGTCGGCTAGTACAGTGTCATGAGTGTATCGTGGAGCAGTCTTTTGTCGACTAGCAGTTGGATTTTTTATAAAAACTGATTGTTGGGGTGCATATTCCTTTTCAGGTTCGCGTTCTTATTTCTTTTTTCTATTAATGCGGTCCGATTTTCAAGTGATGATGAATTAATAATATCGTATACTTGTTTCATTTTATCTTTATGAATTTGAGTGTATTGTTGCCAGAGCTTTTGCGTTATATCTATATCCATCCAATCCCTAGGGTCAAAATGTCCAGTCAACAAATCAAAAGGGCGACATCGTGTGAAACTATGTATGGAGCTATTATAGGCTATTATAGCATAGGGCACAAGGTTTATTATTGGTTCGTCTTTATGTTTCAGTCTAAGAAGTCTTAGGTGTTCTAAAAGAGTTAAATGAAATCGTTCTATGATACCATTGTCATTAGGTGAATGAGCTAGTAATCGATGGTGCTTAATTTTATGAAGTCTGGTAAATTCCATAAATAATTGATTAGTAAATTCGGTTCCATTGTCAGTAATAAGAACCCATCATGTTATACCTATGACTCCTATTACTGACAATGGAACCGAATTTACTAATCAATTATTTATTACTGTATTGTAATAGAGATTGTAATACACTTAAAGCTGTGCCGTCACGAAGACAATGTCAATGAAAGTTACATATTTTTCATTTTGAACTGTGAACAAATCCATATGAACTATTTCAAATGGTTTAGTGGCAGGTGGAACGATGTTGAATTGTGGTCTAACTGGGTTTCTGTCGTATTTGGCTTGACCGCAAGTGGTACATTCATTAATACATTTTGTTATTTGTTCTCTCATTTTAGGCCAATAATACTTGTATAACAAAGCTGAATAACATTCGTTGATACCACGATGATTTGTTTTACCGTCATGGTAGTGTCGGATGATATCTTGTTGACGCAAGTATTCTTTAACATTCTCTAATTCTTTCTTAACTAAAACAAGGTTATAGGAGGAGCACTTAAACTTATCTTGTAGGATCGGTATTATTGAATACAAAGCTAAAGGAGGGTTTATTAACATAGCTGTTTTAATTTTAGGACTAATATATTCCTTAACAGCATTTATCACATCCTCTTCTAAATTTGGTTGAGATAATTGGATACTAATACGTGTATGAGTGTCGAACGGCTTAGTCACTACAGGTCGTTTCTTAACGTCAGTCACAAGGTCAAAATAAATTTGTCTATTAAATTTATTAAGTGGTTCATCAATTATCGGGATTTCTAAGATTGGGTTTTCTAAGCTAGTATGAACTGTTTCCGTAGAAGAGCTAGCTGGGGCAGGAATAGTTTCTGATGGATTACCGAGTAAAGAGTTAAGCTCATCTATCTCTTCTATCAAAGATAGTGCTTCTTTTGTATGGATTTCGATACGGGAAAGAGCATCTGCATTTAAGTTTAATTTTCCTTTTTTATAAATTACTGTAAAGTTATATTCGGTCAGTTTCAGTCGCCAACGTGTAAGTCGGGAATTTGGTTCTTTTATGCTCATTAACCACTGTAAAGGCTTATGGTCAGTATAAATTTTGAATTTTCTTCCGAATAAATATGGTCTAAAATATTTTGTTGCCCAAACTATAGCTAAAAGTTCCTTTTCAGTAGTACTATAGTTTAATTCGCTGTCATTTAAAGTTCTAGAAGCGTAACAGATAGGCTTATCGGAACCTATGGGTCCTTGAGAAAGAACCGCGCCTAGAGCTACGTTCGAAGCGTCAGTCGTTAAAACAAAGTCTTTTGAAAAATCAGGGTACTGCAATATGGGGTCATTTGTCAATAGGTTTTTACATTTTTTAAAACAATTAGTATACTCAGAATCTAATGTAATTTTATTGTTTTTCTTTAAGCATTTAGTCATGGGCTTCGTTAAACGAGCAAAATCGGGGATGAACTTTCTTTAATATCCTAAGAGTCCTAAAAATTGTTTAATTTCTTTACTGTTTTTAGGTAATGGGTAATTTTCAATAACCTTGATCTTATCTGGGTTTGGTTTAATACCATCCCTGCTTATTATGTGACCAAGGTAAGCAGTTTCCAATTTTAAAAACTCTGATTTGTCCATCTGAATTTTAAAGTTCGATTCTCGTAATCTGTTAAAAACTTTTTCGAGGTTATTGATATGTTCCTGAAGGGATGTACTGAACACTATAATATCGTCAAGATAAACTAAACATATTTCGTTCTGAAGGCCGTGGAGTACGTTATCCATTACTCGCTGGAAGGTTGAAGGAGAATTTTTTAAACCCATGGGCATACGAAGAAATTCGAAATGCCCATGTTCGACATTAAATGCTGTTTTAAGTATATCCTGGCGTTCCATCTCAACTTGATAAAATCCGCTAGCTAAATCAAGGGTGGTGAAATATTGACATTTTCCTAATTTGTCAAGAACATCAGTAATATTTGGGATAGGATATTTGTCATCTAATGTTTTTTCATTAAGCTTTCTAAAATCCACTACTAGACGCCATTTTTGCTTGCCAGAGGCATCCATTTTTTTTGGTACCACCCAAATAGGTGAGCTCCAAGCGGACTCGGAAGGTCTTATTAGTCCTTGATCTAACATTTTATTTAATTGGGATTTTACTTCTATCTTGTCTATGTACAAAGGGGTATCGATAGTTTTTAGAATGTACTGGTACTTCGTCGGTGGTTCGTATCCTATGTTTAATTTTATTTGTAAAAGTTAATTGTTCACCATCTATGTAAAATACGTCAGAATACCGGGAGCAAAGAGCTACGAGGTTAGCCTTCTCCTCCGGGTTTAAATGGTCCGTACGTAAACGTGAAATAACATCTTGTGTGCGAGTCTTTAGTTGTTGAGTATTCGTGCACTCAGCGTTAAATAAATCCGCGTGAGCCGGACGATCGAGTGAGAATATAATATCATTCGGTGTCGGGTTTACAGAAGTAATGCACTCATGGATAGTGCAATTGCACAGTATTTGTTCTTTAATAAAAGCATCACCTTCTGAAATATCTACGGGAACATGAATAATTTTAGAAGTTTCCGCGGGAATTACGTCTTCGTATAAGTTTACATTACACGAGTTATACATATTAATCGGGTTAGATGCGTTTTTTGTAAGCAATTTTCGGTCTTTTAAATCTATACGAGCTTCCCATTTACTCAATAAATCTAAACCTATTAATCCGTCAAAGTATTCATGAAAATGATATACGAATAACTTCATATTGCTGGCGTCACTGAATTCCGCGAAGCATGGCAACGTAATAGAATAATTGTTCCTACTCGTCGCGTGTATGTTGGTTACTTCAAAAGGATCAAATTTTAATGGGAATTGAGCGAAGTATTTCTCGACGGCTTTGGGACTAATAAAAGATTGATTAGCACCGGTATCTATTAAAAATTTTAAATGAGGATTTTCTATATGTATGTACGGAAGCTGTCTCTGTGTTTGAAGATTTAATTCTATTTTTGTTTTTGTGGTTTCGAAGTCTCCCGAAAATCCTGCTGGTCTTGCTCAGTTTCAGTTATTTGAATTTCAGAGTCAAAAGAATTATTGTCAGAAGTAATATTTAATTCATGAGAAAATCCGGGCGTAAAATCAGTATCGTAGTAATCAGTATAGTAATTGTACTCCGGCTCATAACAATGATTGTAATATGAATCGTCATATGCCGCACATTATTCAAGGATAAAGGTTTTGGTGTAAAATGTTGGACACCACTCATAGGTTGAGGACCTTGAGGTGGGTTATTTCGGGGTGGTAATCTAAAAATGTTACTACGAGGTCTATAATTTGGTGGAGGTGCAGCGAACATCCTTTGTGTATTAGTAAGCATGCGTGGTTGATTATATCCGGTTATCGGGAATTTAAAGGGTTGCGGTGGAGATCCCATAGGGCGCTGATTTAACGGAGCCGGCCAGTTAGGTACTGGGTTATTATGAGGTTTTGTATGAGTGAATGTTGCTGGTTGTAACAAATTAGTTGGTTTAGACCCTAACGGTTCTTTTAAGCCCCGTACATATGCTTGCATGGTAACTTTTTTGTAAAGCTCTCTCGCTTGGACTGTGGTGGGCAAACTTTCATGCAAAGTAACGTACGTCATAATGGTGCTAAATAAAGTTTGGCAATGATTGTAAAACTCCTGCGGGGTACGATTACCTTGACTTGCTATAGAAAGGTCATTATATAATGCGGTCTCATCACGTTGATCCGAGAAGTTATTTATGAGGGCTGTTCGTATACCTAGCCAGTTTTCTGGTATACCGTTTGCATTTATAGTGCATGCGGCTGTCCCTGTTATTTTATTTAAAATTCCATTTAACAAACATAAATTGGAAAACTCGCTACTAGGATTATCATTAAGGTATTGTGTAGCCAACGTATCGCATATTTTTATAAAACGAGTAAGGATATTTGGATTTCCGTCAAATTCCGGGATTAATAGGAGGACTTTGAAAATATCGTCTGAGCTATATTGCGTCATTATTACTGGCTTTGATTTAATTTCTACTCCTAAATTAAATAATTTTAAATTGCCTAATCCTATAATATCTCTATTACTATCCGTTAACTGTCTGCGGGCCTGGCGCGATTCAGGCTCCCGCGAACTAAAGGCTCTGGGGTGATAAATCTTGAAGTTTAAGATTCAAAGGAGCAACACGAGAATAATTCAAGTGTACTTACATATACAGCATTTCTGGTTTTCTCTTCGAATCGATTTTCAGATTCCTCCCCTGGTCTGCTGCAGGTCCGTAGATTCAGGATATCCGGAACGGTGCTTGATAGCCAACCCGGGTGACTCGCGTCGCGATTATAGATGTAAGATATGGCCTTGAAGTCTCCCGCGAATATCCTACCGACTGCGCCAATTACGTTTGCGACAGACAGAGGATTGAAAAAAAACCGAAATGATTTAAGAAATTAACTTTAATTTAATTTAAACTTATTACAAATTAACCCTATGAACGATGATTCCACTTCGATGTGGGAATATGGAATGACCGTTCTTACAAATAATATTAATTATTAAAACTCATGGGAATACAATGCAAATGCTTTATCGACAAATTACTTTATTAAATATAATATTACGGAAACTCAACGTAGGCGGTTTCCATATAGTAGTTCTATGTAACTAGTATATTATCCGATTTAAAGGTAATAGTAGGTAAGGTAAAGGTAAACATATTGGTGTTACAAATACAGAACGTTTTCTCAGATTACAATTTTTTTCTATTTAAAGTGAATTTCTAACAAATATTAACCACTACGGACAAAGATTTGAAAATTCGTTTCTTTTCAGACATTATTTTCGTTTATGGAATTTTCTTAACATTATTCTACACAGTTGAAATTTCGAAAAAAACATGAGAGATGATACCACAATAAAGACACATACGGATAACGACAATACTGAAATACGAATACATAGAATACTAAACTTCTACTAAAAGTTGCTAGCGGTACGGTATCTCAACTAGAGAGAGTGGTAGGTTTCGCAGAGGTCGGCGTTTGAACTGAGTTATTTAAGGGACAATATTTTTTTTTATTTATTTTTTGTTTTGTTTTGTTTAAAAAAATAACGTGTGACGAATGTGCCTTGATAAATAGGAACGGAGGGTTTGGATAGGATGTAGGAAAATAGTACTTATGGAAAGGTTGAAAAGGGGTAGGTACCTGACTCTTTATTGTACAAATCGTAGTTTGTTTGAAAATGTGTCTGTTTCATGTTTTACCCTTAATAAATAATTTTGTATAATAATACTTCTGTATATTTTGCATATTTTTTCCTTAATAAATAATTTAAAAATCACATTTTTATTAAAGTTTTTATCAAGTAGGTTCTTAAATATTGAAGTATTTCACGAATCGTAAATAAATCTTCGTCGCAATGCTCATAAAATAAAAAAAAACTTTTTTTTCTCTCAAGCATTATTTATTTCGTCGAACAAATGAATAATATTTTAACATTAACAAAATTTACTCTAAAATAACTAGATTGGCACTAATGTGTCAAAAATGGGAGTTTTAAAAATTATTAGAACCTTCATTATAGCTACAATAGTTGTTGCACGTGAGTTCGTCCACGTAGACAGTTAAAAAAATATTTTTAAGGCTAGGAACAAAAGCCATAAAAATATTATTTTCAATTATTTTTGACGTGACTTTATTCCGTTTAGAGTTTAGACGGTAGCAGGAAACATAAAAATAAAAGACGTCAAGGGATACCCGGATGGAACGAAGTTCCTTTCTATTGATTATTGAAGGAATAGGGAATATACGTAAAATTTAAAAAGGGTTCAAATACTTTTTTTTCGGATACTTATTATCATCTTATTATATTAAATATAAAAACATTTTTTTTTATTTACTAATCATTTAAGCCCCTAAAATAATTTGTGAAAAGTGTAAATTAAGGGAGCGAAATTCAAACTTCCAAAACGCGCCACCATTGGTCGAAAGGAAATGTGACGTAATTTGACACGCCATTCAAATTATCGGCGTCAAAGTTCATACTGTGGTATCAGTGTTACTGAGAAAAATAAATAATTTAAACCTATATTTTCGTGCTTAAAGGTTTTATTATTGTTTAGAATTTAGATAATCAATTTCCATTACACTTGACTCAGATAAATAACTTTGTAGATAATCAGCAGATATAGAAGATATAAGATGCTATGGAAGTATTATCAGCTGTGTTTTCTGTAAACAATTTTCTTTTTAAAACATAGTTTTACTGGTAAAGTAAAACTATGTAAAATAGTTAGTTTTACTGGTAAAGTAAAAGTATGTAAAATAGTTAGTTTTACTGGTAAAGTAAAAGTATTGTGTGTTGAATGAGTTTGATAGGTAACTCTGAAAAGGCTTCATTAACCGATGTAAAT
This sequence comes from Napeogenes sylphis, assembly GCA_959347405.1. Taxonomy (NCBI): domain Eukaryota; kingdom Metazoa; phylum Arthropoda; class Insecta; order Lepidoptera; family Nymphalidae; genus Napeogenes; species Napeogenes sylphis. The sequence goes on along the minus strand of OY365777.1, from coordinate 17,075,552 downwards.
CTTTGCCTTTTGACTACGCACATTCTCATTGTATCAGCTGGTGTTTTTGGCACAAAAATATATATGAAACAACTCCTTTTTTCTAACTTAGATTAAATTTTTCTCCTCTTTGTTTCGTTATACATATAATATGCAATATTATTATCTGTATCTTCCTTAACGTCAAATAAATCGACAACCATAAAAATTTCGTTAAATCAAAAAAAGAATACAGTTTTTATAGAAAGTTATACTGAACTTTTGTAAACTAGGTTAGGTTAATTTTAAACTCAAATTTTCTAATGTTCAATAGCTAATGCAACTTACTATAAATTTAAACTATTAAATTAAACTTATTTTAAATAAAGTATACTTACGTTAAATTGATCTTAACAACAATATAAACGCAATTTAAGACATATATTATCCCTTTTAATTACCATAGACCATTGTTTTTGTATTTTCGCATCTCTTGGAATATAAAAAACACTTTGTCGGGGGTTTTTCTAATACTATTTTTGCACTCCGGTACTATACAATACTTGTAAAAGGATTTTTATCTTCTTCCACGACTTGTAAAGCACTTAAAATATGTATGAAGCAAATAAAAAGTTCATAGTAAACATTGACTGGACGTGTTGTCATTTGACGTCACGCAAGGCACGAGCAAAATGAAGGCGTTTGAACCGTGAACGGCTCAAATTTACTCAATGTTTTAATTTGTTCTTTGAGAAAAAACTAGAATCTTTTCAGGCCTATTTATATTTTTTTCTACGATATAGTGAGGTAAATGATTAATTTACGTCAAAAAAAAAACATGAATATTACCTATTGTAATAAAATAATATTAAATTAATAATTTAATATTTAAGCTAATATGCTAATGGATAATATTTGTATAGTATTTTTGTATGATATTTCGACGATTATTTATAATAAATGTAAATAAAATGAATACCTAAATTAAAAAGTGTTAATCAATAAACCCATGAATTATTGTCCCGCCAACTAGCTGTTTCACTTTGTACAGATATGTTTATGTAACAAAATATGTAGTTATGTTTCCCTAAGGTATTAACAAAACATTACGAGTATATTTGATCACAAATTTGTATTATTATTTTCATTTATACTGTCTTATTTGCAAATTGATTCTAAAAGAACAAACTCCAATTTCAAATAAATAATAAAGAACTACTAAGCAATCTAATATAATACAAAAAAAAAATATGATAGAAATGAAATATCTCGCTTGCTTTCTATAAGAGAGAGATAGCAAAACATGTCGTGCCAAGTTATGGTAAGAATTTTTACCATCTAGCCCTCTTTCACAACGCGCGATAAGAGTTTACGTTCCAAAATAGAATTATTGGTTTTATTTCTAATAACATACAATAACATTTGAATGGTATAACACTCCTTCTAAAGTCGTCGGGTAATAAAAGGGATTTTCACAAATAATGATGTACAATTCAGTGAATCAAACTATTAAAAACAGGATCTCCCGTGGTAATTAGTTTTCGCGCTACAATCTATGTAATTTCACAGACAAAACCACGTGCAAAAGTTAGTATTTCTATAACCTATGTGTAATTCTGGGTCTTTAGCTACCTACATAATAAATGTCATCGCAATCGGTTCAGTAGTATTTACGTGAAAGAGTAACAAATTTCCATACATACTCACAAACTTTCGTATTTATAATATTAGTAGGAATTACTAATAACAGTTAATATCTGAATATAACAATTTCAAAAATAAACCAGTGACGGCAGGTTAACTTTTAAAATTTCTTTTTCTTGTTCTGCAGAGTAATGAAAGTGTAATATTATGGACCAATTCCATACAAAGTATATAAGTATATAGTAGGGTAGTATCATACTTCGTTCTTCAAGGACTGCATTAAAGATAATTTTGCTTTTAGATTTTAAAAATTTTAAATAATGAATTTTGTTATATTTTAGTTACAAAAAATGTTTTGAATTCCTACAATTCCAAAAGTGCTTTGGCATTGTTGACAAAATAATTCAGACATTGTTGGCAAAAACAATTTAAATACTCGTTAGATTGTCTTACAAAACAATAATACACTCCGAAAACGAAACTTAGGTATATTTCTAATATCAATAAAACGGTAAAACAATCAACATTTCTTCGTCGCTATTTTTCAAATCAAGAGCTCGTTGAATTCAATTAATTTCCTCTTAACAATTGTCGGGTCTACTATGCAAAGGGAAGTGCTGGTTTTTAAGAAGCAATTTTATTAAAGTTCTCTACAGTTGTTTTAATGAAGTTATATTTTATTTAATATTAACCAAATTATACCATATAATAACATTTGGATGTTAAGAGCTATAATAGTTGTTTTAAAAATATTTGAAGTAAATCTTCTTTACTGTCCTAATGTTATTTTTTTTTTAGTTAAAAAGAAATAAAATTATAATAATTTTAGAATTAAATCTATATTTATAAACTTTTAATCATCAACATTCACTTATCACTTATTATTATAACGACTCATATATGATTAAATACAATCAACTAGATAATAATACAATTATTATCTTTTAATCTATGAAGCCAAGTCATTAATTAAAACTTCAGTGATTAACTCCAAGCCTAATCGTTTCACCTCTTGTGATATAAACTTTTGTTTAGGAATTTTCTATAAAACCATTACGTAATATTGATAAATAGATGATGTTTTTTAAATTAAACTGAAAAGAACAAAAACGAAAATTTAGAAAAAGTATTACTTATCTTAACGGGAAAATTTGTAGGAATGAATGGAAGTATGAAAGTACGTTCCTGTTTTTTTTTACTTTTTCATGCAAAAATCACGAGACGGATTTGTATGAAACTTATTTACTGATACCGTTATATAGTTTATTCATCATAAAAGTACAAAGACAATTCTCCAAAATCACTATGAGAGTTAAGTAAGTGTGGTTTTGAGCCTCGGCATTTGCTCAAAGCATAACGAGGTACATGAAATATTTTTTTCGTGTAAGATGTGATGATGTAATATATGACGGGATTAATTACTCTTTATTTGTGCCATGGTCGTACTGGTTGTATTAGAAAATTTATTTTACAAATTAAAATTAAGTATTAGGAGTGCGATTTACAAAAATATAATAAATCCGCATGATGCTGTTTTCTTTCGGGATTGGATTAGTAGAACTAATGTTGTGGACGTGTTTTATTCGTGTTTTGTTATCTACAGAGACCGTGGTGCCGCTAATAGCAAAGTATATATTTGAAAGAAAGATTAACGTTTTCCAATACTTTAATACAAAAGAAAATATCATGAACCTGATCTATCATATTATTTTGGTAATCCCCCAGTCGATACCGTCGCCGCCGGTTTGTAACTCCACCGACGGAGTTGCGAGTTCGCTCGCGTGCGTCACGAGCCTCTTTGGTGTAATAGACATCGAAGAGCTCCTAGTCTTTTCGAACGAAATGAGGGATTCCGCGCGGAACCCTCCCGCGAGGATGGAAGTGCTCCTCAAGCACGCCGTCCTAATCAAATCGATATACGAACACACGATGTCAACATGATGACATCGCGTGGAAGGGTAAAACCTCGCTCTCTGACTGTCGCTACATTCAACGCGAACGGGCTACTTAAGCAGATAGATCTAGTGCGTGACTTCGTAGTCACGCACCAGATAGACGTCCTGTTAGTACAAGAGACCTTTCTGAAGCCGTGTAATCGTGATCCGCGCATCGCGAATTACCGTCTCGTTAGGAACGATAGGGCAACCGCGAAGGGGGGAACTATCCGCCCCAACTAGTTAACGTAGAAGCGTCATTATGTCAGGTGGGTATGACCGGCCATCAGTCGATCGTACTAGCATCCGTCTATCTTTCACCCAATAAAGCCTTAGTTGAGAGGGACCTTAAGTCCTTACTCCAATTAGGTAACGCAACCGTTCTGGCCGGCGACCTAAATTGCAAACATCCCCGCTGGAACTCTACTGTCGCAAACAGTAGAGGAAATCTCCTTGATAGGCTAAGTTACAAGGCTGGTCTCGACTTCGAGATCACCGCGCCTTTGAGTCCCACGCGATACTGCGACACAGACTTCCGACATGACAGACCCGACGTGCTCGACATAGTACTCTTGAAGGGCGTGACACTCCAGTTACGTTCTATCGAGACTCTATCCGAGCTAGACTCTGACCATCGACCGGTCCTATTTCAGCTAGGACTTCCCCCCCTTAGGGAACCCGCGACAAAAACAATTATTAACTGGACGAAGCTTCGAGAGCAACTCCATTCCCCCGTATCAGCGCACCTCGACAAAATTCCTGACCAGCTTACATCGGTCGAGGACGCTGTTTCAGCCGCGACTAACTTCACAGAACATTTGGTAGACAGCATAGGAAAGTCCTCGAGGGAGGTCCGAGTGAACTTCAAGGGTTACCGAGCACTCCCTCCGGACATTAGACTTCTTATCACCCGTAAAAACGCCGCGATTAGAGCCCACGACCGATACCCGACAGATGACAACCGACGGAGGCTGCGCCGTCTCCAGAGGGAGTCGAGACAAGCTCTCGACGACTTCAGAGATAGTGGCTGGGATAGGACGCTTGCGGCGCTCTCTCCAACGCACCAGGCATTCTGGCGGTTGCAGAGAGCGTTGAAGGCGGACACTGTCACAGATATGCCTCCCTTGGTTGGACCTAACTCCGCCATCGCGTTTGACGACCTTGACAAAGCTGAGTGCTTAGCCGACAGTCTAGAGAGCCAGTGCCGTCTGTCTGCTCAATCGGTTGATCGCGATCATGTCGAAATAGTCGACAAATCGGTCAATATATTGTGTTTTCAGCCACCGGTCGGTCCGTCAATCAAGGAAACGAACCTAGACGAGGTGACGTCCATAGTTAGGGCGCTTCACGCCAAGAAATCGCCAGGTCCCGATAGGATCACTAACAAAGTGATAAAGCTTCTTCCGCCTCCTTTAATTTACCTATTGGTTACCATTTTTAACGCTCTACTGGCCGGTTGCTCGTTTCCGGCCCAGTGGAAAGAGGCCATAGTGATAGGGTTCCATAAGCCGGGCAAACCCCGGCATCTGCCTAGTAGTTACCGTCCCATTAGTCTTCTTAGTTCCTTAGGGAAAGTATATGAGAGAATCATCCTCTGTAGACTTAGATCGGAAGTCGAGAGACTCAAAATCATCCGAAATGAGCAGTTCGGCTTTAGAGCCAAAAAAGCCATTCATGTTCCCATCAGGTGCAACGCCTCACGGAGCACATACTGATAGGGGCCACTGTGAGGGCCAAGAAGCATAGGATCACTGGGAGATATACCAACGTCTCCAATCCGCAGTCGACTCCCTCGAGAGTTGGCTGCGGAAATGGCGGATCGAGGTAAACCCTGAGAAGAGCGTTTCGGTGCTCTTCGAACGGGGCCCCCCAAGGATCCTCCCGCGAATCAAACTCTTTGATAAACCGATACCTTGGAAAGACGAGGCAAAATACCTAGGAGTAACGTTAGATAGAAAGTTAGTTTTCACTGCGCATATTAGGACCGTTCGTAGCAGAGCGGCCTACATATTAGGTCGTTTATATCCGCTGTTAGGCAAGCGGAGTAAAATGTCCCTTCGCAATAAGGTGACACTTTACAAAGCTTGCATACGTTCTGTCATGTCCTATGTGAGTCCCGCTTTTGCGCACGCTAATCTGAAACCCCTTCAGGTAATTCAGAACAGGTTTACACGGATTGCAACCGGTTCGCCGTGGTTCGTACGCAACATCGATCTCCATAGAGACTTAGACCTTCCGACCATCGCTCAGTACTTCAAGGGGCTTTCCCAAAAGTACTTTGAACGTGCTGAGCGACACCCGAACCCACTGGTGGCTGACGCCGCAGAGTATAGACCACGTAAGACTACTTTAGTCAGAAAAAGAAGACCCAAGTCGGTACTCGTTGACCCCGACGACGCGTTCACAGTAGGTAATAACGTGTACGCGTAGGCATAAGTGACACCACACAACATACAGACACACACCGTCTATACCGGTATAGACGAGGTCCCAACTGAGTAAGTGCTCCGTTGCTCCGGCGTTCTGCCGTCGGAGGACGCTAGTGTCCAAATTTCCTTAGCTTCCCTCCTGACTAACGACGCCCCGAGCCGAGGTCCGTGTCTCAATCTGAGACGCCCTCGGGACGTTGTTCCCCATGGGGGCCCATCTGGCCCCCCCTTTTAAGGGCGGGTCTACTGACCCACCCGCTCCCCCGGTGACGCTGTAATAGCCAACAGGGCTAACAGCATAGACAGACAAAAAAAAAAAAAAAAATATATTAAAAAAAAAAAAAAATATTTTGGTAAGGCATTTTTATCATTTATTTGGCAGTCGTCTTGTAAGAGTTCCAGGTTTTGAGCTGCAATTGGGTTCCATTTGTATAGATAATAATTATAATAATTATAATTAATGTAAACTGGTTTAAATGTTCATTTTGTTTATATTTTGAAATAAAATTGGAATCCTTTTCAGATGTTACTTAAGGTAAAAAATGTGGTTTTCTTTCAATGGTTCTAACTGTGTAACTCGATTGCTCTTTAATTTTCCATTTTATATAAATTGGATTGAACCTCACTAGTAGGTAATATATTCACAAATATTATAGTAGTGAAAATATAGTGTAGTACTTCTAACTAAAATATTTAAAGCTTTTAACGTTTTTGTTTATAATTATAATATACTATAGTACAAAAATGCTATCGTGAATTTATTTCAAGGAAAAAATCACTTTCGTAAAAAAATATTGTTTCCTTGGGACGACTTAAAATATTTCTAAATGAATTATTCTTTAATTAAATTCATTTTTTTTCTTTTTACCTGATTTCAAGTTCAAAGTTTATAACAAAATAGACCAAATTTATGATTAAAATCGTATATATATTTTTTATTAAATATAAAGTTATTACTTAGGACAAGTTTCAAATGAATTATCTTAAATTAATGTTTAATAATTAATTTTTATATAGTTATCTTTAAATAACTTAAAGGTAACAAATAGAATTTTATGTAAAAGACGACTTTTTTACATAAACTTTTACTTGTTTAATTTAAGTTAATTAAAGGTAAGGATTATTTATAGATTGTAGTTTTCTAGAAATGGCAACAATATTAGATCCAAACCAGCAAGCTCTAACAATGACGTCGCAGAACGTTTCTACGACAATTTAGTGCCACTCGTTTAATTGAAATAAAACTACGTTCAGAGGACTTACGTCACAAGTTAGCAGACGTTTAGTTAGACTTTCTGTAGACTTAAATGTAGACTCTTCAGAGGTGGTTCATTGAAAGAAAATGTGTGTTAGATATAATTAGTTAATTAAACATATCGTCAATAATTTGTTAGGTATATTTTTAAATAATTAAATTTCTTATGATAATTTTCTAATACGTTAGTACTAGGAGTACAGTAGTAAAAGTATAGTGGTAATTAAATAAGCTCTCCCCCGGTGCCGCTGTAATAGCCAACAGGGCTAACAGTATAGACAAAAAAAAAAAAAAAAAGATTAAATAAGTTTACAAAAAAATCTACACTACTGGAGTCGATTTGTGTCCAGTTAGCGTGGTCTATGCATTCTCGAACGATATATCCAAAAACTAAAAATCAATTAATTATTGCATAACGAATATCCACCGAGTTTATTGCTAGATAGCCTCTCCGTCTTCTCTTTCGATTCAATTACAATGACTTTGCATAAAAGAATTTTATACTAATTTGAAATAAAATCTCTCTGATAGTTTCGAGGTAATGACACGAGTTTTTGTATTTGGAAAGCAATTTTACTGTAGTCGTTTTCATATGGCTTTTGGTATTAAATACAGTTTCCGTTCATTTCGTTTACTAAGATATTTTGCTTTGGTTTTTATTTGAAAGATCAATACATTTTAAACTCATTCATTATAATTGAATAGACTATTTTGAGGTAAAAACATATCATCTTTTTTTGGACAGAAGCTTAACTGGTAATTAAGTTTTAAGTCTGTTGAACATAATACATTGGTTGTGTCTAAGAAATACTATATACGGTATTATTTAAGATATACTTTATGTCATCTCTAACAGTAATTTCTACTGCAAGAATTTGTTATAATAAAATTGTGAAAGTCGTGGTTTTTTTTATTTACTGTCCAAATTATTATTATAAAACCCAACTTAGATTCACGACCATCTGTTTTATATTAAAAAAACCTTTAAGTTTCGAGATCTTTTCGTTGGTTTGGCGTTGGTTTCATTCGCAACTCATGTTCAACGGGTCTAATTATTAACAATTGTGACTTGTTAACTAGAGGTCCAGGTTTAATTACTGATTGTGGACAATATAATTTGTAACGGAAATCATAGACCGTTTATCTTGAGCGGTCCTTATAAATAATTATTAAAATCATCAAAACGAAACCGAAAATGCACTATAAAATTATTAATTAGATGTTCTATAGTAACTGTACAATTGTTAGTTTCAGCTATGTCTTATTTTCTTAGACGATTACAATATCAATACAAAATCGAAGTAAAAATCCATCAGCCAAGCCCTACAGAAAACACCATCATTATCAGAAAATTTATCATTGTCAAATATGCAATGGTCAATTAATACTATGTTTTGTGTTCCAATGATTTCTTATCATTTGCAGTATTATAATCAAAAATTTAATTTGAAATTTAAAAGACCCCCGACATCAAAATACCTCTAAGATGGATAAAAATCATATTATTATGTACTAATTGAAATAGTTGGCTCGGGGACTTATTGTACGTATGTTGAAAACGGAGTCTTTTTTACGAAGCCGAAGCGAACGAGAACTTAGGTTATACGACTTGAATTTGTTATCTCGTTATTTGCTTTGGTGACTTACTAGCATTTTGCTTTCCTTCCTTTAGTGATCCGCCGACGCAATAATATATTAAATAAAATATTATTATTATGAACTTTAGCAGCTTTTTATTATTATTATTCTCTTCTATTTAAACCTTTAAATACATGAATTTTCAATTGTTTAAGTATTTACTATCAATATTGCATAACAACCTTTCGACAGCACAAATAAAAGTTGAATAAGTTTTAGACGACTGCTTTTATTTCGACTATCTTGACAAACCAGGCTTTTGATTAAAAAAAAACCTACAAATCCGTGCACTTGTTTGTCTGATAGGATACCACGGGACGAAGATTGTCACAGTACTATATAATTAGTCTACGAAAAGTCTACGACAAATCCTGGTCATCCAATTGCGAGAAATTTACAAAAAACAAATCTATTCGCCAATATTGTTTTTTGTTATACAAATACCTATATTTGTTATGTTTTATTATAAAGTAACACTACGGATTAAGTTAAGGACCAAAAATTATGTTATCTTCCTTATTCTGTTGGTAATGTTTACTTGGAGGTCATTATTTTTTTCTTAAATAACAGTTTGAGTAGAAAGGACTCAAAATTTGCTAATTCAACTCTCAAATATTCAAAGAACACTAATTAAAGAAGCCTAATAAACTAAATCAAAGTGGAACAGACCAAGAAACAAGACTTTTGTTGATTTGCTACCTATTGAACCACCGCTTTTCCATTTTTCAAATAGAAATCATGATGTTCTAAATTATATTTTAAATGAAAATTATTTTGTTTATAGTTCTAGATAAAATAGTTTATAACCATATATTGAACTTTTTAAGAAAAGAAGAAAAACTAAGTTTTTTTAATCGGAGAAAAACTATTCCTCGTTCTAAGGACTTTATGTAGTTTGAAAAAAGATTGTCAACTTCTATCCAACTCTTTTGTGCTTGTATAATTTATGACGATGTTCCGAAAAGAAAAGAGAGAGTCGCAAAATCACTAATTTTTGGTTCAAATTTCTATATGCACTAGATTTACAAAACTCAATTATTTTGAATAATGGATAAAAAATAAATATGATATTTGAACGCATTGAACTGAATCAATTAATGATGATTATTTTGAATAACTGATATATAATCAAATATTATATTTGCACGCATTGTAAGTAGGTAATGAACTGAATCAAATGTTTATTACTTATCGAGGCAAATTAATATTATGAGTTAAAATTCATTTACAATTAATGACTTTTTAGTTCTAATATTACTAAACCAGACAAGAGGTCATTAGGATTTCAAGCTATTTCAAGCTAAGATATACATTTACTTGTAATTTGTTATATACCTAGCTAATAAAAGAAATCGTAAAATAGACCTGAATTTGTGTTGAATGTCTTGAAACTAAAATTCATATAACCTGTTATAAGGCAGTTATAATAACTATACCTAATATCTAACATTACTGTAGTCGTGAGAGTCAACAAAAATAATTATTTTCTTAAAAACAAAATCAAATAATTTACTCCGGTGTCTTTAGCGTGTTAAAATACCTAGTAAGTTGTGGCTTACTTATAATCAGGGAGCTTTGTACCGTTTATATTTCTAAATAAGTCGTAGATTGTATATTACTTTCCTAAATTTTTTTTTGGTAACAGTAAAGTCGAACATATATCATATTTAGATTCGATAAATTATAATTAAATTCCTACATATACACAACTTATCTTAAAAAAAATCTACCTCTTTGACGTCAGCAATATTTTTCCTTGTTTTTCTTAAATAGCATATTTCACAAAAAATGGTACATTTGGGAATCAATCCCTTTTGGTTCAACAGACAGGGACTTTACCAAAATGAACTAGACGTCAAGTATGAGTCAAGTAATTAATCATAATTAATTTCAGAAGTAATAATAAAAAGTAATATAGCTGTGATTGTATCTGAATAACATCAGAGTCAAATGTGACATTTTTCATTTACTTTTTCATCACGCGCACGTCGAGGGTTCTGTATTATTTTTCCAATACCTAATCTGTTTTCACGTCGTGTGTTGGTTCTAAAATTGATTGCAGGACCAATCTGAAAGAGAAATCGATTGTAATTTGTATGTGTTATTCTTATCACATAATTCTGGATGTGTATTCATTTGTCTAACCGTTGGTATTTCTATGCACAGTTGGTTTTTTAAAAATGTAGTGATTTGATTCCTTTTTTTTTGTTCACAACATCAACAAACATTTAACTAATGTATGTTAAAATTATAATAATAATGTGAAAGAAAACAAGAATCTTTCAGTCTTTTTTTAATTTATTAGTTTATTAGTTGCTTTCAATATAATCTGTATATTTTCTGTGATCATCCTATTCGGTTTTAAGATATGAATACAAACAACATAACTTCGTATTAATCAAAATATTAAGGATCTTGTAGAAATTAAGCACACGGTTTCGCAGTAAGTCCTGTGTAATTATAACTAAAATCCGATTGAAAATGACATGAGGCAAACTATGTCACTTCTTCATAGATGAAGCATCGGCTAACCACTAGTTAATTATTAGAAATTACATAATTTTACAATAATTAAAATATATTTTTATGTTCCCAGTCTATTAATTAATTACTTTTACACTTAATTATACTTATTTTTTAAGAGTTCACTCATAATGTTATTGGTGTGCTCACACAATTCATTTATTATATATAAGTAACAAATCAATTTACTTCTGACAATATATTGGCTAATATACTTATATAATCCACAGGTAATAAATGTAAGATATATACTTGTGAGACTCGTATTTGCAATGCAAATGACCCTAGCGCCCTTGCTAATCGTATTCATATGAAAGACTAAACACATTAATGTTTATTCTATCATCTTAAGCAAATTATTATTCTACTTACCATAACAAAAAAAAAGAAAAAAATTATACTCAGGATAATCCACTAAAACAAATTGAAAATTATGTTTTTTTTAAAAACCTAGAACAAGTGTGTTGCAGCCTTAAAGATATTTAATTTCCTTTTAGTGCATGACATTATTGTAATAGTTTTTATAAAACTCGATCTTGGATCTGATAGGAATATTCATAATATTTAAAGACAAATTTGTTATTTCGAACTGAGATAATAAAAAATATGTATTAAAATTCAAATATCATTTCGTATTGTAGTGTTGTTATTTTGCCGCAACTCTTTCCAAGTCCGTCCTGTTCAACCATGCGTTAATCGAGAATAGATTATAGAGACAAACTATAATGTTACTTGTATAGCTCCATTGCAGTTAAAGCCAATGAGATATTCACCCTAACTAAGGTATGAACGCACACATGTCACATTACTTTTCTCCACAAAAGGCTACAGAAATGTATGCTCCGCTGAAGCATTCTAAACTATGACCTCAAATAGAAAATATGAACTTAACATTAACGTGAATGGTTAAGCATACAAACCTCAACTAGCGCTGATATCGATGTTCCACTAGACCTATTTCATCTCAAAGATACTCCACGTTTCACACAGTGACCATAAAAAGACCGTCAAAAACCATTTGTTTGTTCAAACACGATGAATGACATGCTAAATAAGTTATTAAATAATATAAGTATGATTAAATAATTTAACTATTGTTACTAAATATTGTGTAGAGATGCGTTTTGAAATTCGATATATTCTTTGACTTTTGACTGAAATATGAAAATTTATAATCACTTTCTAGATCACCTTGATTCCATTAATAGAAAATACAATTTACCAAGGAATTAGAGTCAAATAATTATTTCTCCTATATCTCATCATAAGCAATCCTGACAACGGACTTATAACTGACTTTAACCATTGAAAAATACAAAAAAAAAGTAATAATTTGTAACGTTTTGAAACGTTGTATTTTTTCATAAATTTGAATAAATAATTGACAATTAGGTTAGTAAAAGTGGAGGATTCAATATTTTACTGTGAATTCGTTTTCGAAATGTTTATCGAATCTGAAACTTTTAATTAGTTTTTACGAACAAAAATTGTATCAATTAATAAAGTTAGTAAATTATTTTTTTCTTGAACTTTTTGTTTGTTTTATATATTCGGTAGTTAATTGCTAAAAACAGATAAAGTATAATTAATACCGAAGTATAAAAAACCTTTCAAAAGTTTAGTATTTTGTCAATGATTTTTATACTTTGGTAAAGTATTCGAAAAATTGCTACGACCACTTATATCATGGCATATTAAACCTTATATATCTCCGCATCAGTTTGGTTTTTATAAAGCTCGTTCTACTGCAACTAATCTTGTATCATTTGTGACACTTTTGACTGAGTCTGTAGAATCTCGCATCCCGGTTGACACTATATATACTGATATAAGTAAAGCTTTTGATACCGTGGATCATAACATCTTAATTCGTAAGATTTAATTAAATTTAAGATTTTCGTTCTCCCGATTTGGAATTACCGGAAACTTGCTAAAATGGTGCGCTTCGTATCTTCAGAATCGTACAGCCAGGGTTGTTGTCAGTGGATATTTCTCTGATTCTTTTTCGGCCTCCTCGGGCGTTCCTCAGGGTTCAGTGTTGGGGCCAATTATGTTCAATATGTTTATAAATGATATAGTACCGCTCTTTCGGCATTTGAAATGTTTTCTTTACGCTGACGACCTTAAACTTGCCAAACAGATTCAATCTGAGACTGATACTTTGCTGCTACAAGCTGATATCAACCTCTTAGTCAATTGGTGTAAAGAAAACAAATTGAAACTTAACATTGACAAGTGTAAATATATAAGGTTTTCACGTAACGTACAAAGCGGCTCTCAAGTGTATTGTATTCAAAACACAAAACTATAAGAATTGGCAACTATAAAAGATTTAGGTGTTCATTTGGATAAAAAATTGCGCTTCAACGTCCATATTGATAAGATTGCCACAAAAGATTTTCAAATGCTGGGGTTTGTCATTCGAAATTCAAAAGACTTCAAAAATCCAAATACCAAAACCAGACTTTATTCAGCATTAGTCCGATCTGGACTAGAATATTGTGTTCAAGTCTGGTCACCACATTATGACGTGCACATAAAACGTATTGAGAGAGTCCAAAAGAGGTTTCTTTGGCATTTGTCTTACCAATGTAACAAAGCTAGACAATTACCTTCCTATAGCTTTTTTTTTTTTTTTTTTTTTTTTTTTTTTTTTTTTTTTTTTTATATGATCTAGGGCAATGCTTGACTACATTCCACCTGATGGTAAGTGGAATGTAGTCTTAGATGGTAAGTCGCATTGCCCTAGCAACCTATTCACTCTTCTCTTGAAGATACCCACATTATATTTGGCCGGAAATACCGACGCAGGCAAATTGTTCCAGTCCTTTGCTGTACGCACTAAAAATGAGGAAGCAAAGCGCTTCGTTCGGACAAGTGGAATGTCCACAACAAAAGGATGGATACCTGCCGTGCGTCGGGACGTCCGGTGATGGAAGGGGGACGGGGGAATTAACTCGTGTAATTCCTGCGCACACTCACCAAAATGTATCCTATAGAATACTGAGAGGCTAGCAATTTTACGCCTGTGTTCAAGGCTTTGGAGTTCGACTTCGACCAATTCGGGATCGCCTATAAGCCTTTTTGCTCGCCTCTCAATTGAGTCCAGAACCGCAAGATGAGACTTTGCGGCACCAGCAAATATGTGTCCACAGTACTCTACACACGACCGGATCTGTGCTTTGTATAAAACAAGAAGCTGTCCCGGTGTAAAGTACTGCCGAACCTTCGCAAGAACGGCAAGCTTTGCTGCTGCTGCTCTTGCTCTGGACTCAATGAACCGACCAAAGTTGAGGTTCGAGGAAATCTCTAAGCCTAACAACTGAAGCCGGTCACTGTATTCCAAGGATACATTCTGGAAAGTAGGAGCCAAGGTGAAAGGGCTCCTTTTGGAGGTGAATAGACACGTCTGCGTTTTGGTGGCGTTGAACTCGACAAGATTGGCATTGCTCCATGCGGAGACTGTCTGAAGTTTGTCATTCAAACGTTGCACCATGGCTTCTCTTTCAGACTGTACTTGATCTCGACTAGTCCGAGTACTCGGCAGATATCTTTCTACAACTGTGCTGTCATCTGCATACCCATAGATACCGGGCTTCAACAGATCATTAATGTGCAGCAAAAACAGAGTTGCAGAAAGAACGGACCCCTGAGGCACTCCGGCATTTATTGTCAAGGGTTCCGAGGAACATCCGTCGACAACTACTCGGAGAGATCTGTGGCTCAGAAAGTCCGTTACCCAGCCGATCAGACCAGGAGATATACCGTACGCTGAAAGCTTGCATATAAGGCTCGCATGCCAGACCCTGTCAAATGCCCTCGAGACGTCCAGAGAGACGGCGATCGCTTCTCCGTTCTTCTCGATGGCCTCGCCTAAAATGTGAGTAGCATACACTAGGAGGTCCCCAGTAGACCTATTACGGCGAAACCCGTACTGTCGGTCACTGAGGAGATCGTTACCTTCTAGGTATGCTAGTAGGCGCGAGTTCAATACACGCTCCATAATCTTACAGAGTATGGAGGTGATTGAAATCGGTCTGTAATTGACAGGGTCGGCACGGCTGCCTTTTTTGGGCACGGGTTGCACATTAGCAAGCTTCCAGGATTTCGGCACTATTCCAGTCATGAAAGAGAGGCGATACAGACGTGTCAGTATAGGAGACAACTCAGCTGCGCATGTCTTGAGCAGAATGGCTGGTATACCATCAGGACCACTGGCTTTATTCACATCTAAACGACACAATGTTCTCCATACCTCTTTGTTAGTGATGCGGATTTCAGGCATCGAAATACCGCAGTGAGGAAGATGTGCTGGAGAAGCATTGCCAGTGTCTAGATGCGAATTCTCAGCAAACAGAGAAGCAAATACATTCGCTTTCTCTGTTGCAGTGTGGGCGAGGGATCCATCAGGCTTCAGCAGAGCAGGCAGTGAGGGTTGGCAGAAGTTCGACTCGATCGCTTTGGCAAGAGACCAGAAAGCTCGACTGCCAGTTGGTCTGACAGAGAGCTTTTCGCCATTCTTAACGATCCGATCAAGACGAGCCTTCCGCAATGCCTTCTTGTAGGACTTGGCAGCTTGGTTAAAGGCTCTCTTCTTCAAACTTACATCCGGAGTTTTGCGGGTTCGAGCATCAGCCCAAATGAGATATGCCGAATGTTTTCGGTCTTGAGCATGACCACATTCGGCATTAAACCATGGGCGAGCTTTGCCACCGATGGGTACGTCAGCAAAAGGAATAAAATACTCCATTGCCTGATGCACCACATCGGTTATAGCATCCGCGCAACTCGACGGATCCAAAGAAGAGAAGCAGACCTGCCGCCAAGGATAAGACGCAAAAAAGTGTCGCATCTCATCCCAATCTGCTGACTTGTATTTCCATACTCGCCTAACACCTAGAGGTTCGAAAGCTGGTGGGGAATATGTAAACACAGATTTCACCAGACAGTGATCGGAGGTTCCCAAGGGGGAGGTGACTTCTACACGATACCTGTCCGGATCAGTTGTCAGCAGAAGGTCCAGGCAATTGGCTGTATGGCCTACCACATCTGGTACCCTTGTCGCTTGCTTCACCAGCTGAAAGAGGTCCAAGGACAACGCAAATTTCCGCGCTTCTCTTCCAGCATGGTCGGTCTTCTGGTACGGGAACAGCCAGTCCTGATGACAGGCATTAAAGTCCCCCAGAAAGACGAGCTGCGCCGAAGGGTACTGATACAGAGCCATATCTGCAGCCTCACTAAGATACTCAAATAAACGAGTTGTCTCCTGGTCACCGCTGTGCGAACGGTAGACACAGGAATACAGGATTTTTTCGTTTCCTGTGTCCACTAAAACCCATAGGGAAGAAAAAGTGGGGTCTTCAAGGTGACGGAGACGCTGAATACAGAGGTCGTTCCGCGCGTACATACTGACTCCGGCCCGTGAGCGAAAGTTGTGCTCCAACGAGTAACCGGGATAATCCAAGTATGTAGCGCTCAAAGGACATTGTATCTGCGTCTCCGTCAAAAAGAGCAAGTGCGGCTGCTCTGTCTCCAGGTGGTGGTGGACAGCTAAAAGATTTGAGTGCAAACCCCTTATATTAGTCAGGTGCACATTGTATGAGGAGGAGTGCAACCGCTGTGCCAACTTGTTTCTTTTTTTAACCTTTTTCATAAAATAAAATAAATAAAAGTGAATAGGGATGGGAAATGGCAGTTGAACGAGGCGGTACGTATCGAACCCGACGTCGAAATTGGTGATGTCTTGCCACTGGGAGGCTAGTCTGGAGACTGCGGGGACGCCCGAACCCCCCCAGGGATCGCCATCGGGCCTCCTCGCCTGGTCGCCAACCAGCACGATGGAGCCACCCTGGGATTTTTCGCAGCTGGCGGGGCAGCCTTTCGTGGGTGGCTAACCCACTAATTGGGCCCCCAACTATCTGCGGGCGGCCAGCGGAAAGCCGTCGCTTCGGATCCCGCTACCCTCCTCGACTAGACACCCGACAAAACAAACACCAACTCGACGTCAACCGGTTCGCCAACGTACCGCAGCTGTTCAAACCCATTTCCCATAAACGGCTTCATCGAGCAACGTGCCGGAACACGACTATGTCGCTTTGCGGCACGACTTTGCCCGATGGGTGGTAACTTTGCCGGCGACCCGATGTTATGGTCTACCACCGACCGATTATCTTTTTTTAATCTTGAAAGCTTATCCAATCGTAGACATTTCCTTGACCAACTGTTTTTGTATAATCTGGTAAATGGTTATTTAGACTGCTCCCTTTTAATAGAAAAACTACACTTAAATGCACCTAATAAACTGCCTCGCCACACAGCATTTTCTCCTTTTTGTATAAACACATCAAAAACTAATCTTGGTCAGAATGCTACAATTAATAGAATTCAAAAACATTACAATTTACTCGCAAAGCAAAATGATATTGATATTTTCTCGGACAAGCGTCTAACATTTAAGCACAAAGTTCTTGCAGCTATCAAGTCCACTCCACTATGTTAATAGTTAATTTTGTTGTTTTGTTTCTTTTTAAATTTTTTAATAAACTTTAATTGCGGCTTTGGAGGCGGTGTGTTGTCGTCTTATCGTGTCTGTATAATGTTTTGTCATTGTTATATTCAAGTCACCTTAAATTTCAAAATTTGTACTTGTTTGATTTCTTGTTGTATTTATTTTTTTTTTATATTTTCCCTTTTTAAATTTTCCTTTTTTTACTAAATATTATATAAATTAAAGTTAAAGGCATTGGCCTGCATTTATCCAGTAAATGTCCGTTCAACCATGTCGTGGCGACTTGTAAATAAAACAGCACTTAGATTTAAGCTAGACTAAGTTAGTATACTCTTTATTTGGTGTATGTTTTGTAAGTTGTCCTTAATAAATAAATAAATAAATAAATAAATACTTTATCCGGGTCAAAACAAAAATATCCTTGATAAAATTTTCACTTGTGTATTGAATGATATTATAACATAACTACGCCTTAGCTTATGAAAATCAGATCATTATCATACATAGGTGATCTAATTCTGGTAGGAATGAAGCTTATATTAAATGTATATTTACAGGTTTTCAATGCTCTTCTTAAACTAGTTAATTTGGACTTTCAATAGTAATTATTCTTGAAATTATTCCTTTATTTTGCATTGATATAACATGTACATTTTTTTATCAAATATTTAATAAATCCCGAGCCTTTATTTGGTTTTTCAACTTTCTTTAAAACTATTAAAACTATTGCAAAAAGCAATGCGATAAAATGTAGTTTTTGAAAATTTGTTTTGTTATTTCTGAGATTTATAAACTTGGGCATGCTGGTTCAATTGAAAGAAATAACAAATGATTTAATTTAACTTATTGTAAAATAAACACTCAATTGACTTTTATTACAACAAAAGAAAATAAACCACTGGTGGGAGAGTCATAACTAACCTCGATATCAGTTTAAGATACCTAGTACAAACATACCTAGTACAAACGTAAAATTTGTGTGACTCATTCATAAGGTTTCTTATAAAACCGTTTTCTAATTTTTTTTGGTAAATAATATCTCGAGTCAACTTAAATAACATTTCTACAACGAAAATACTTTAACAATTTGTTTTTATATAGAGAAGGATATATTACTTTATACGTATGATGTTAAAAAGGTAAATTTATTAACATATATACATACGTATGATATTTAGCTATATTCTCGGTAGCGTTTCAATGAAAGCACTAAAAATGTCCTGCATAACATACTTCACACTATACTAACTTTCATAAATGAAAAATATTACTTTTTAAGCCGGAAGTAAAGTAAGTAAATTAACAAAAGTACCGCGTCAGTAAATTATGTCAGTACAAGTCAAAATCCCTTCGTAATCGATGACTCTATTTTAAAAAAAAGCACGAACTAATAGATAAGACAGATAACTATGTTTCTTTCCTTATAAACTGTATTTATAAAACTTAAAAAACTTGGTAAGACAAGCAGTGATGTAGATAAATAAGTATTAATATAATCTAATTTAAATTAAAATAGTGCAAAAATTAAACTTGAAATGATTCATATCTTTCTAGGACATAATTTGCGATACTTTATTTTTTTAACACTGTGTCAGAAATGGAACCAAATAAATGTAAATAAATAAAAAGTAAGTTTTAAATAATTTTAACAATCATTCAACAGTTTAACAGCATTTTATATATTTTTGGTAGGAATTCTGGTTTTCATATAATAATATCTTAAATTGTAAGACGTCGTCTTCAAAGGTTATACCAGATATCAAATATATCACAGACCTCTTTTCTATTTTTATTGGAAATTAGAAATTGCAGTAATTTAGAGGGATAAGTACGGTCATATTTCACAGGACTAAGGGAAAGTCAGAACTTTTTTCCCAAGTGGTCTTATTCGTTTCAGTAAGGCGTCACCTCTAGTACCAAATGACTAAATACTTTTGTGAATCTTTCAGATTATGCAAAATAACTTTAAGAAAGTAATTAAAATAAGAGTACAAAAGATTTATCCGCAGTGATACGTATTTGGACTTTACTTAAATAAGCGGCTATGTTTTTATTTTTCGTTTTCTTTTTAGTGAACAAAACAAAAACATTCAGAAAATACAAACATAAAGTTCATTATGTTTATATCTTTATTCGTACTGAATATTTTTTCTGAATATTTAGTTTTATTGCAATATTAAATAGTACCTGATTGATTAGCATTACAACACAGACATAGCCTAACAGCCGATTCGATCGGAACAGTCGTATTCTTAACAGGACTTGTCTTGCAACTTGTCACTGGATAGTTAAATAACTTTTCTACTAAAGGTTTATAACATTTTGGTTAAGTGTGCAATAAACATTATTTAATTAATTAAATCACTGATATCAATCTTATTTTCACATAATAAAACTTATGAATGATTTATTCAGTCTATACAATATTATTTTTGAAGAATCAAAATATACTTTAGAGCTCCTCAAATTGTTAACATTTCATTTTATTCGTATGAAATTCTGCCTTTATTTTAAGAAATAAATTTATTTTTAAATGTGGAAACTACATGTATTTGAATTTTAAATGCCCAAGTACGAGCTTTTAGCAGATTAAAACTTTTAGAATAAATTGAAGTAAAGAAGTATATCTATTAAATGTATTTTATATGTTTAGTTTCAAGGTATATTTAGACATTTACTTTACTTTAGATACTTTGTTCATTACTAAAAGCACAGAGTAATATAATATTAATAATAATAAATAATTAATAAAAAATAATACTATAATTCTCTGTCCTTTATGCATATAGTAAAAAACGTAAAAATGTTATTCATATACATTGAAGATATCATAAAAATAATCTACGTAGGTAGATTGAATACAATATCTTATAATTCATTTTTTTATCATTACTTACTATATGAATAGCAAATAGAAACGTGTTTTCGCTTATGTATCATTATCAACACTTATGTGTGTGTGTAACTGTGACTCAAATAGTCAATAGATATAATGAATTGTATTATTTTATAAATAAGTTATTCCTTAGTTTCATTCAAGTTTTTCTCCATGGAACCTTCACCTTTTGGAATCGTGTAGTAGTTGTTGATGGAGGAGTGCTTGATGTTTTATAATAAGTTAAGAAGTTAGACTATGGTTGGACCTTCTCTTTAAACATAATAAATGAACGAAATGAACTACTGTACTAAAGTAAAATATAGAATTTATTAAATTGGCTTCATTATTAGCAATTAACCACTAACATTAGTAATTGCCGGGATGCATAGTATAAAGTTAATTTAGTTTTAACAAGTATAAATTTACTACAATTATTTTTATCTTGGCCCAAACATTCTGAAAAAAAATAATACACATTAAACGATAATCAGATGTTATGTATGTAGGTAAGATAAATTATATAATTATATCATTCAATTATATTATTATATTATATTAATTACTACACTACTTAAATTTATAAAAATATAATATGCGATACGGTAGCTCAGTTGGTAGAACGACGCGACGGTTTCCCAGTAGACGCGGGTTCGAGTTGATTTTTCATTCTATATTTATATAAATTTAAATAAGCTTAACGTATATGGCTATACATGTTTATAAATATTTTCAAAAACTACACTACTTATTAATTTCTACATATTTTCCCCACAATTTTCAAAGAAAATATTTTGAAAAGAAAATATTTTTGTTGGATCTACCTATAATCTCAAGTTCCTGTAGAACTCCATAATTGTATTTTAAAATTTATATTACAAATAAAATATGTATAGTATCAAAGGTAAGTTCTTAAGACATTTGTCTTGTAAATTTATACAGTAACCTCTCAGCACCTTTGTTGGTAGTCAGACCCTTGTTAAATTTGGTAAACAAATACGGTTCCCACTAAGCCGATTGGTCTGGTCAGCCTCTGACGTTTTTGTTTACAAGATATTTGAAGTTATGAACTTAATAAATAATTTGGAAACTTGGTCTTGGTTTTTTTATAGAAACTAAGTTTTTTTGTAACAATTATACATATTGGGATATAATTAAAAAATGTATATAAATATATAGATAGTAAAATATAACAGAGTTTAAGGAGTGTATTATTTGCATAAGTAAATTTATTAATTCAGGGTATTACTTATTTTTCCATATAGTCTTTGTACATTAAAAATATATAAAAAAGGATTTCAATAAATGTTCGCAAACATCAATATAAACTGTATTTTCGTAACAGATTTCAGTAATAACAATATACGTACCACAGACTTTGTTTTACTTCATAACAAGGAAAACAGACATTGATACATCTTGAACTTCAGTAATTAACCAAATCGCTCTAACAAAAACTTTAAAGTTAGAACATGTCTATAACATGTTAATTTTTTTTTAAATTGAAATAATTATAAAATGAAAAATAAATGTATATAATATAATAATGAGTAGGTATATTATACATAAAGGAGTTACATATAATGTATCTCCTGATTATTTACAAAAAAAAAACACAAAAGTGAGCATTCATTGTGTTTAGTTGAGACACTCGACATCGATATTTTTATGTGAAGGTTGATAAAAAGATTTACCAACTACTTCCTTTTACATATGAATTTGTATTTCCGACCATAATTTCTTACGATTTTCATTGTATATTTTTTTAAATACCTATTTAAAAAAATCCTAATTTCTAATTCGGAATTATTGTATGTGAAAAGCATAGATGGCTGTATTTCTGGAATTGGGGGTTTATTAAATATTTTCTCATTTATTGAGTGTGATAAGACACAGTGCTCTTATTACTATTACTCTGTTTTTTAGTTGTTACTATGTACGTAATTAAATAACAAATACGGAGAAAAGATATTTATATTGAACATATGATATATTTCTTTCCTTCCATGGAATTTTAGGGGAAAATAACAATAACAAGAAAGCATCTGGTGACCCTGTGACACTTAGCTCTCTGATTACAAACATCCCGCCATTAATAATGTTTTTGCTACAGAAGACACCGGAGTCAATTATTTGGCCTCGTTTTTGGGCAAAATAAATATTTGTATTAACTCTGCGTTAGACATTGTACCTGCAGTGCTTGTTGTCTAGAAAAATACTGTTAATTGATTTAATATACTTTTAAGATACTAATAGATTTTTTTATATAAAATATTAAAATTACACATACATATATAGATATAAGATTTTAAAGTAATGAGAATTGTAGTAATACTATCACATCATCTCGAACGCTCATGGGTAGCTAGAAGAGATGTCTTTGAAGATAAGCTCGTCCTATGTATACGTCTTTGTTTTTATTCCAATTTTTGTAACTAATTGCAGTACATGAAATAAAAAAAAATATGAATAAAATAAAATAAAAAGCAAATACGAGATATCTTTTCTACTTACAATAATTAATTGGAAATGGAGAGAAGGTGAAAACATCGTATCGTTTAGGGTATAAATGTTTTTTTAGTGATTCTCCTGTTTAATGATAATATAATATGATTCTGTCGTAACCAACTCATACAACTGCAAGTTGGAATAATTATGAAATTTTTAGTTAATTTACTTAATTATTTTCTATTATCTCATTTTAATTATTACTTAACTTACCCATGTACCATTATGAAATATAGTGAAAACTAAAGTTTTTATGTTTATAAAGGTTACAAAAAAGTTTTATAGATTTTTAAATTAATATCAGAGGCAGGTATTTTATAGTTATCGACAGTTTTTACCACAAACTAATTATTTAAACTTTTATGAAATTTAAATTTGCTTTAATATCTTTACATATTGTATTACAATCTTTTTGAATTTGCTAGTGACTAAGTAGCTACCTGACAATTTTAAACATTTGCTAATAATAAATGACTTTTCAAATATAACAAAAAAAATACCTCATTTTATTTTTCTTTTTTTTCTTTTAATCTTTATAATCTGTATATAATACTGATAAGTTTGTTCAATAGTTGTTAACAAGGACCAAATATGTACACTGTCAAACAATAGAAAGAGATAGTTGCCAACTATATTATATTTTACAAACAAATGTGTCTAGTGAATAATTTAAATTTTGTTTAGTTTAATTGCTTTAATTACATTTAATGTTTGTAGAATTATAGTTTTACAATTAATGTTATTTTTTGTTTAATATGTTTTTTTAAAGACACATATTATATTAAAGTGTTCGACGAATCTGACACACGGTAAAATTCTAACGAGTTTATGTTCTGTCTAAAATGTGTTTAAATGTATGTATGTTTCTTTATTTTATAATAAACTAGATTTTGGCCGCGGCTTCGCACACCTTAAATTCATAATAAAACAATTCCCCTTTCCGTTTTTTTATGTTTTGACTTCTATTCTTCTTCTTTTTTTTGTATTGACTTGTTGTATGATATCACACATATAGATTTCCATTAAAAATAACCAAAACATGACCATGTAAACTTGAGGAATTCTGAGCTACATAATCGATATTAATTTGACCATCAACTTGTAGGTCTGGTTTTATTAAAAAAAAAAACTTCTACTTTAATGTTAAATAAAAAGTATTATACAAACAGTTAGTTATATGCATGAACAAAAATTTCAATACTGAACATTAACTAAAGCCATTTTAAGACGGTTTGCACCGTTCTATACCATAGTGCGCTGGACGACTGTCCCTATATTTTAAATCTGTAATATCTTCGAACATATTCGTTTAAATTGGGTATATGCTGTACAGGGCTAAATTCTTCCATATTAAATGTAAAATGTATTTAAGGTACTTACTTAGATAAGGTTTAATGCTGTATTACTTAAAATCGCTTCGTAAATAAGCAATTAATTCTCGTAAAAAGTAAAGAAGAAAAAATTTAATTAAAAATTTAAAAAATCCCCTATACAAAAAGACCTCTAAAAAGAATAAAAATAATATTATTATGTACTTATTAAAGTCGTTGCGTCGGGGAACTATTGTATGTAATGGCCGATGGTGTATAATATACAAGATATTCGGAGCTAATGAATGAGAACTTTTACTATACGATTAGATGTTGTTATTTCGTTATTTGCAATTGGTAACTTACTTGCAATTTGAGTTCTGTCTTTATTTATTTTTGTAATTTTATAAACATGATATTTGTGAAAAAAATGTGGTAATTTTATTATTGTAATCAAAATTAATAAAATTAAGTGAACAGCTTAGCGCATCCTTAAGATGTGACAAAATATCCATCAATTGGAACAAAGTTGAAAACACATTAATAATTAAGTAAAAGATATCATACATATATAGATATGCGTTTCACAGATCGGGTAGTTGACTAACAAAAGCCATCAAAACAATATATTATAAGAATGTTTGAGATGGGTAAAGATCCTTCGTGTTAACAAAATTAACCATCAAAGCATTTCTAATAAAACCTTGAAAGAATGAAGAATTATGGTATATTTTTGAAAACATTATTTTCAGAGAAAAATAGCTAAGAGATTTTAAAAAAGGAGAGGTAGAAAAAATATATTTTTAAGATAATTTATTTTCTATTTGAGCCTTAAAACTTTGAAGACAAAATAGACAAAAACTAATTTATCTTAGAGCTTTTATTGTTTTTATAGATATATGAATTATTGTAAAATGATCAAACTGTTGTCAAAATATTTACCAACTTTTTTTTTAATCTTTTGCAACATCGTAATAACAACGCAAGCACATCGCAATATTGCAAAAAAATTGCGATGTTGTTTTTTGACCGTTATTTGTCTAACTTTTATAATTTTCCCTATTTTCCCGGAATACAAAAACAGAATATATCATTTTAAGTATTTTAGTATTATTAAGTTTCTTGGAATCGATATATAGAAATTACTTCAAGAAATTACAGAAAAAAAACAAGAATCCTACAAACACACTTCCTTTATATAATTTTATAAACAAACTCTTTTCTTACTAAACTGATTAGTGTGAGAGGCTTTGAGTGTTTTTAAAAAAAGTATTAAAAGTTTGTAATAATGAAATATGAAGCGTAATAAAGTTAACCAGCTTTTATTAAAAAAAAAATATTAACGAAAATAATTAAATGAGTCCTTAATTTGCCATTTTTATATCAAGAATACTTTGCCTGAACAAATAAATTAAAAACAGATAAATTCGGGTTTTGGTCCACGTTAATATAGTTGAAGATCGGTTCTTAAAACTTTTAAGCCTAGAATATGCTTTATGTGTCTCGTTACTATTATATCTAAAACAATTTTTAACAGTGAATACTTTAATAAAGTTTCAGCTTGAGAATGTAGCGGTGTTTCTTAGTGAGGATTTGAGTTTTAACACGTTCCCTGCGACATCATATTTGAAAAACTTTCAGCTGGTGCTTTAGGGATCTAAAAGATCTCGAAACTAATTTATCACCGGATGCGTTGGGGACCTAATCAGTCACCTAAAAGTACAATTCTGAAAATAATTTATATCTTCAACAAAAACAATGACATATACTTAAAAATTTCGTGGGTCAAAAGTAGTCTACTGTTCTATATTTTGCCAGGTTCGCACGCAGTTATGACATAAGAATAAGCCTCAAATACAAATCAAAAATTAGACATCGATTGTATCTCGTTCCGCAACCAGAGATAGAGTAATATGTGAAGTGACTAGTGATGGGAATAAAATAAAATGTCATTTTACGAAGTAGTTATTTTTTATGGACTACGGAAAATGTTTGTCATTAAAGCAAGCAGATGGACTTTTCGCATTGTGAGCAAATCGTAATGTTTTTTTTTTTTAATTTTATTTATTATATATGACACACTTAACAGTTTGCGGACAATATGGTATAAGATATTCTACACAATAATAAAGATCTAGCCGCTCACCAAAAAATGCTTTTTTAGAAGCTTCAGAGCTGTTTACCGTGCGTCGTAATTTTTCATAACAACCCACGCAACGTCTTTTTTCTTTCCTAAACGAAAACCCACGCAACGTCTTTTTTTCTTTACTAAAACGAGACAAGCAGCGCCCGCGCCGCCTACCCACCCTGTCTTGCGTCTACGAGGCGTATGATTCCACAAGTAATAAAATATCCCCTAACGCAAGTAATGAAAAAAAATATAGTACTGTGCATTAGGGACCTAATCCATCCCTAATTTTTTTTATTATGTCTAAGAACTCACCTTCAAGTAGGATACAAATGTGTATATTTGTCTTGCTCATGCATAAAGACTTACAAGTTAGAGCCTTCCGCAAGGAGTGAAACAACAGAATTTCAGTCCACGCACAAAACGAAAGTCCCGCAAGAGATCTAATAGACCTCGTAATGCAGCGAACGTGTTAATAAATCTAATATGATAATTTACGAATAATATAATGATGAATGATTGGGCTTGTTTATGTTCTTTTCACACACTGCTGACGTCGAAGGAAGCCTATTCTTTATATGATAAAATGGTGCCCACCGTCTTATCAAGAATAGAAAATATATGAAGAAAAATAATATTTAATTAAGAATATAATAGTAAATCCCACGAATATCCTTGCCAGTAACCTGCCATATTCAAATATTTTTATCAGAGACTACAATTTGTGGTGTGTGCCTAAATGATGAGCTCCAATGTCATACATACACTTACTCATGAACAATGTAAAATGTTTGTCAGTCACCCTACTTTAAACTTTCGACATACAATTACTGTTTATGGTATAAATTCCTCACGCTCGAAATCTTATGAACCATTGATAGAAGGTAACAAATTAATTAACGTATCAGTAGATACCAATAATTCGTCTTCTTGAGACCATGATAGGGTCAAAGTAATCGAAACGTCCCGACGTTTAAAAATAAAATATGTAAACCAAATTACACGTGAAACTATTCCAATACAAATTAGTTTTTCTTAAATGTAATAAAATCCGAAGTTCAACCAACTTGCTGGGTATCCCTTAACTGCTTTACAGGGATAAAATATTAGTATTGCTTATCATCAACATTTACAGCTAATTATTAATAAGATATGCGTCAGTAATATAACATTTCATAAATTTTTGTATGTTAATCCTAGAAAATAGTTTATTACGAAAAACAGACAACATAATATTAGAGCGCGGTTTGTTATTCGTCAATATAAAACTTATTTTATTAATGAAATGAACGTTATTTTATTAATGAAACGGACGTGCAAAAGCTTTTCCAACACCATAATATTATTTACTTGAACATCGATTTTTTTTTATTTTTTGCTAAAACTCTCTGAGTGGCACACTTTATAGCATTGTGAAAAATTTTCGACTGCCTTTATAGGAAATTATATGACAAAACATAATTTTTGAAAAATTGGATAGCAAAAAATATGATTAAAAAAATTAAATTAAATTATTATTAAACTATGTTAAATATTATTCGATACTTTAAGTTACATTATCATTATAATCCATAATTTTATATAAAATAACACATATTTTTAATTTTCTTTTCACGTTCAAACAAAGGCAAAAATATTGTTTTCACTTCCTAAAACATATCGTACAGTCCAGAAACTGCCAAAGTGGAACCATTTTTGAGGAAGTCCTTCTAAAATTACCTTGAATAATATTTTTTGGGTTAGACTAGAAATTATTTTAATAATACACTTGATCCACCAAGCAAACGTACCATCAGAATAACTTTTTCTTATTACATCAATAAATTACGCGCTTTTCGCGCTTTCAGTATCCACAACAAAGTAAACGTTATATTATTTACTCGAAATATTAGGTTTTATATTTTTATTAACCTCCGACTAAAAAGAGACGTGTTATAAGTTTGACCTGTCGATCTGTATTGTGATCTGGGTCTGTGGCAATGTAGCGGCCAAATGCGTGGATGGATTTGAATGGGTTTTTTTTAATCGAAAGCTATGTTCTTCGAGATGGTTTTTAGCTATGATTGGTCGAAATAGAAACAGTCGTCTCCAAGATGTTGACGTTTTATTGGTGAAAGGTACTTATGTAATAATTAGCCGTTCCTAGCGGCTTTGCCCGCGCTTTATAGGAAAAACAGCCTTGTTATGTAGGCCAAAAGTTTTTTACACTTCTTTACTCAGGTAAAGTACTTTATTAGGCATAGCTGTTGCTCGTGACTGCGTCCAAGTAGACTGTAAAAAATATATTTATATGGCTTATGATCGTAGTCATAAAGAGTCACGGGCAACAGCTAGTGATTATATGAATCCCTTCATCATAGTCATATTAGTGATTGTAAATAATTTTAACTCTAAATGTTTATATTTATTAATATTCGTATATTCCTATATGAAAAAGTCTTGAATCAAGTCATTGCGTAGGGGGACCCCTTAGTAAAAGAAAAAATTAAAATGCAAGTGAATTACCAAGGCAAATAAAGAAATTACGATATCGAATCGTATAGTATAAGTCCTCAATGATTAACTTCGTAAAATAGACAGTATCGTCAACGTACGTACAACGGTCCCTCGACGCAACGACTTCAATAAGTACATAATAATATTATTTTTATTCTTTTTAGAGGTCTTTATGTGTCGGGGGTTTTTTAAATTTTTAATATAATTTTTATAATTTGTACTCTAGTCAGAAAGTAATTAACTCACCACCAAAATGGTACATGAAACCAGTGAGTAAAAATAAATATACAGAAACTTTGGAACATAACGTTATTGTAATATATATAATTCAATGATGACTTAAGCAGTTTCTATATTTAAATGCAAATTAACATTGACATACTACGATACCATACATAAGACTACACAGTTAAGGGAATACTTAAATTAAATTTTCGAATAAATTACAGGTAAGATTAATGATTACATTTAATCTTAAAATTATTAATAAAACTTCCTTTTACATTAGAGATAACCTAATTTATAAAGTATGATAAGTAGTAATATTATTAATATTATATTAATTAACAAGTAAGTTTTGGCCTTAAGTTACAAATCTATAAACCTAATTTATACATTTTCTTTGAGAACTATTTGTTTCTTTTTCATATAAAAGAAGTAGTATTGTGTAAATGCATACCACTTACTAGAAATGACAATGTGTAGATACATTTTAATTCAATAAGATAATATAATTATTTAAATAGTAAAATGAAAAAATAGATTCAAATGAATTCACTTCTACTGTACACATGGCAGTTGCGCTATTTTAGATTCGAAACTGATCATTTTAGTTGAGTATGAGTATTATGCAAATAGGAGAATATGATAATTATGCAAATATCATGACTAATCTATTTTAATATATCGTATGAAGAATTCACGATTAAAATGATTATTACAAATGTTATATTTTTTAATTTCTGAAATGTGTTTTTAATCAAGTGTGAGCTAAAATTAATTGCCATTAGCTTATTGACCACAAAACACAGTCACACAGGCGCAGTTGATCGGGACAGGCATACCCTAAGGGTAAACCGACACATATTTCATATTTCACAGTCTTGACAGTGTCAATCAACCTTAAATATAATATAAACACAGCAGATGGATGAATACAAATCATTGTTAATATTTTGCGAACATTACTTATAATAATAATAAAGCCCTTTATTTTCCTATAACTTACATAACATTTACATAACTTTTCTGACATACATTTATTTTTATGATACCTTAATTCTATGTTAGTAGATATTTTTATTTTAAAGTGGTAGTGTTAGTTACATGCTATTTGTTTTGATTGCTTAATTCTATGTGAGTAAGTATTGTATTTTTATTTTATTTGACTATAGGAACCCCTGTCGGGTATAGGCCTCCTCCAAATACGTTAAATGTTGCAATTTTTAAATTATTATTCTTATTTCTTGTCTTTGTTAAAGTATTTGGAGGGTTTTGGTCGTAATCTTCCACGGTGACCAGCCGGGTTGGAAGATGTGTAGTTGTTGTCGTTTGCTTTGTATGGTTTTCTTATCTGTGCGGGAGGAGGAGGGCCTTGATTGTTATGAGGTTTTTCTTATGGTTTCTGTGTCTGGTTCTGATGTTATGTTGCTGTCTTTCTTGTGCATCAAAAAGTTTAGCATGCTTGGTTTTAACACGCCTGAGTTGCTATTGGATCTTCGAATTGAACAGTTAACTTGTGATATTTTGTTTTTCTTGTTTATGTGAGTACTGGTTTTATTTTGTACTTGAGAGTTGCTTGTAGGCGAGGAGTTGAGTTGTCGTTTATGGTTCGGTTTTTGTGTGACTAATTTGTCATATTTTATTTTTACTATATTTCCTTTCTCTCTTTCTAACTTGACTTGCTCTTGAAGTTCTCTCCTCTTTTCTAACACTTGTTTTGGATAGCGAACATTACTCGGTTTTCCATAATTAATATATTAAAGTAATGATGTTTTGATGTATGATTTTTGTATAAAAAAAAATTAATAAAAATAAAAATGATATTCAAGAGAAAATTATTTTGGTTTGAAGAACAGATTACATATGCGAATTATTAAAATTGCAAATTCGTGAACACCAGCTTTTAGTGGATTACCATTTTGAAAACATAATCAAATAGCTATACTAACATTTTTAACGTGGAAATAATATTTAAATTTTAGGAGATACATAATTTACCAAAAGTTAATGGAGAAATGATTAAAAAAAATAAAGTAATAAACACACCGAAATAACAAAATAAAACTGAAAAAAATATAGTTTCGATTATATGAATATGCGCTTTTTAAAATCTTTCCTGTAATGTAACAAAATAACCAATACCGCTGTCTTTTGTAGCAAAAATGCAATAAATATCATATTAGTAATAAAAGATAGACAAACACACTAGATGTTTTTCTTTTATTGTTATTCAAAGGCAATACTTACGTTCACCAGGGAATCATCATCATAAGCATTGTCTTTATTCCAATTTTGGGGTCAGAATATTATGTCTTTTCCTTCTAGTCTTCCCTGTCACTTCTCATGTCATGTCTTTCATCCTTCTTTATAATATGCCCATGCCATGAAAGACGCTTTTATCTAATATTTTCTGTCCCTGGCGCTACTCTCGAGCTAATGCTTCTCCAAGGCCTAATGAAGTATGACGGAACCAAGGTATCAAAAATCGAAGCAGACTGATAACGGCATTCCATCCAAAGCAATATGAACAAAAGAGAAAAGACCACCGAAATCGCAGAACGGGTGTTTTGTTTTGCGTCTACATACTTATTTTCAAGCCAACGTTCTCGAGCTTTTGTTGCTATTTTTCCAGTCTTCTCTGCACCTCAAGTCCATCCTCACCGGCAAAAACATTATCATCAGCGAAACAATATGAACCAGAATGCCTCCTCCTGAATGTCCGACATAAGAGGAGATGCAAGGACTTATAACCGATCTCTAGTACAATCCCATAGCCATACTGAATTTGCCTATGTTTCCAGCAGCCGACCGGACGTGTGTACAAAATTGACTGTACATTGCACTAACCAACTTTACATACATTTCTCTTTCAATGCCCAACGTACTACATCACGCAGAACTCAGTGTACGTCTGTGCTTCTCACATAATTGGCGGAGAGCGAAGATGGCGTCTGTCATAACTTGGCCAGGCATAAAGCCGAACTAACTTTCCGTGATATTACTCTGGTATCGTATTATTCTCTCTATTACTTTCTACCCCACTTTTATAGTATGTGACATGAGTTTTGATTCGCGATAACTGTAGCAATTTTGTACATCAATCTAATTTTTATACATGGGCACTGTCGAACTAATGCACCATTCATCGGGGATCACTTCTTCATACAAGAATTTATGAAAAGAACAATGCCAGTCACTTATATTTATATTCCCTCAATAACTTCCACACCTTCACTGGTACTGCATCCGGTCCAACAGCCTTTCCATTCTTCATTATTCATTTACTTGTTTTAATAATACCTCGTTTAATGATAGGCTTTTTAATACTCGACTCCAATCATTGTCTACATTCATCAACATTTTAAAATATACATTTTATCTCTCTTTTACAGCTTCATCTCCCATCATCACCTTTTATGCATTTTACATGTACTGCATATCTAGCATCATTATCCCTTCGCTTTTTATACGGTGTACCGTATGTAAAGAACTTTTTTGAAAATAACTACAGTTCTTTTTACCTTTAGTAAACTCAAGTGACCTGTATATCTTGTTTTGCGCCTCAAATCTAGTGATGGCTACAGATACATTCATACATTCGTACTTTTTTTTCTTTCAGAAACGTATGCACTTTGCCATTGCAACACCAAGTTTTTTTGTCTATCATACTTTTTTTCCTTTGGGTTCGCCTTTGCCACACTTCTAATCCGCTATACATTTACCGCTATTTCCTTCCACCTAATTATTATAAATGACTCTTTCCTTAAATTCCTCTTTTTGTACCCAATTCCATTTTATTTGAAGAGGGGGTTGTTTCTTGAACTTATTTGTTTGCACTTGATGTTAACTGCCACGATAAAGAGAGGTCTGGTCTGTGAGTTCTCCTTAGCAAAAAGTTAACAATCTGCTTTATATTTCGGCCACTTATGTAGATGATTAAGTGCCCATGTTTTTTTAAACTAAGTATTGGTGATTGCCAAATAGAAGGCAAAAACAGTCTTTAGCAATAACTCACTCTCATAATTACGTTTATTGAACCCCCAAGTGCCATGTACTTAAATCACCCCCACGTATATCTCTTCATTTCCAGGAACATCCATCACGCTAGAAGTAAAACCGTCACCCTAGAAGTAAATTATCTCCAAAACTTATATTTCATCCCATCATTATACCTGGTTTGAGTAGCACTTAACAAAGTGCAAATCAAGTTTTTAAATATCATTTTCATAGCTATGATTCTATCACCTACCCTCTTCACCTCAGTCACTCACTTTTTTGATTTCTCATTATGCACAACACTGACTCAATTCCTTTTTAGTCAATTCCTAAATATTAAAACTTGTATCCTTCGCCAAATTCTCTCGCTTTCGATCCCTAGAATTTTGTCTCCTGTAAACATACTGCATTTATTCGTCATCTTTTCAACACGTTCGCGAATTCTCTTTCTCTTCCAGGTACGATTGTGTCTACATTCTAATTTTTAAACCTGGCTTGCATCTCTTCGTTTCTGGGCTAGATTCTTACGTCGCACCCGCCCGGCTTGGTGTGAAAACACTGACCCACATCTCACTGCGCCCGGGCACTGCCTCTGCGTCTCGATTTTAGGGAAACGCCCTAGCCCAATCTCACTTTAATTTTTAACCTTGGCCATACTGATTTGGCATATTTGTTTCAAGGCCGCTCGCCTGCTTGACGCCAAGCCTCCATGGAAATTTTCTCGTAAGTAGTACCGCTACTCGACGATTGGGGGTATAGATTGGTTGTTATAGGACCTGAGTTAAGGGATACTGACAAGTAATGAGATAGAGCACATATCAGTAACTATTGTTAATTATTAACTATTCATCGACAAAAACTGAGAATATAAGATGTTAACTATCTTTACAGCCTCAAATGATGTTTAACAGGTTTGCTGATAACACCTTCAAAATATAAGCCTTGATTTATATTACATTATTGCGTTGCTATTAATCAAACTTTAAAACAAGTAATAATAAATTGGCAAATGGAATATTGTGTCAAAACAATGTCATGTTCCTAAGCTTATCTCTGTTTATCGGTTCGTAAATAATTCTCTAACAATATGCCCAATATCCCTTGTGGTAAACATTTGAATCCGGCTCTCGGCTTTCAAACAAAGTTTGTAACTGAATATAAATTAATATGTCAGGGCAAGTACCTATATGTGTAACGACTCGATTGGATGATTCAACTGTTTTTAAAAATGGACACCTTTTAGAAATGAAAGCGTAAAAGGGTAATTCCGTTAATTTTTATATATTTTTTTATTTATTTTTATTTATTTATTACATAATAATAAATCAAAGTTACAATAAGTTTTATATACGTGGTGCAAACATAAACTCTAATGAGTTTTTCCGTACACCCAGCCGTTGACAACTTGCAAAATAACAATACTATAATACACTACACACACACTGTTCTTATACAATATACATTATTAGTAGGTAGGAATAAAACAAATAGTTACACTAACAGTAAGGTAGTTGAGTAAAATATTTTGTTTACAATATTTTTTCACATATAGCATGATGTTATTTATTTAAACAATTCGTATTTATTAATTGTTAACTGTATATAATATTGTTTTAGTTTATATTTAAAATTTTTATTCGTTATAGCTTCTTTTATTGTCTTATGGAGTTGGTTTATTAAGTAAGGTATTGTGTAATTTAATCTCCTTTTGCCATATAAATTATTGTACTTAGGCAGTTCGAGTTTTTCGCTATTCTGAAATCTTTTTGAGTACGTTTCTTTAGTTTTTTGTAATTTTTCATTAAAAAATTCTTCAGTAAGTAAAGTTAATTCAGTTTTTTCGTGAATAGGTATAATTTTACAAAATGCAAATAGTTTACGATAATCATCCTTTAAGCTTGATTTTACTTTTTTCGGAACTAATTCTTTTAGAAGCCTAATCTGAAGTGCAAAGATTTTATCAAGGTTGGTTTTAAATGTTCTTCCATAGCTTGATAGACCATAAGATACAATGGATTCAGCCAATGTTTTGTATAGCAATAGGAGCGTTTGATGCGGTATTTTGTATTTAATTATAGAAAATTTGGCAAGTAACAATCTCAGTTTATTACATACGTTATTGACGTGTTCTTTCCAACTCATTCGATTATCAATTATAAGCCCAAGATATGTATATTTATCTACTATTTCTAAGGCAGTACAGCTACAAGACCTAGGATTATTTAAATGGAGGCATTGGTGATTGTGCATTTTAAGTACAGGTTTGAATGATCCTCTATTGCGACTGGTGCTTATATACATTAATTTAGTTTTACTACAATTGACCACCAAACCAACGTCATGAGACCATTTCGCTATTATGTCTAAGTCGCTTTGTAGTTTCTTAATTACTTCATATATATTACGACCAGCGGCGACTAGACAGGTATCGTCTGCGAACTGGTAAATTTCACATTGTTTGATTGCGTTAGACAGGTTATTGACATATGTTAAGTAGAGCAAAGGTCCCAGTACGGAACCCTGTGCTGTGCCTTCTGTCACATGGATTGCGGCACTGTCTGTGTTGCAAACCCTCACCCGGTAAGATCTGTTATTTAAGTAATCTTCACACCATGAAAGCATTTTCCCTCTTATTCCGCATTCAGATAGACTTTTTAGCAATGTAGAATGTCTAAGTGTATCAAACGCCTTACGATAGTCTATAAAGACAGCCAATACATGTTCTTTGTTGTCAAAGTGATTATATATGCTATCTGTAAATGCAGAGAGCAGTTGCGTACAACTCTTGTGTGGTTGAAAACCGTATTGGTTTGTGGTTAATATATTGTTACTTTCATAAAATTTGTATATTTGATCGCTTATATATTTTTCTATGATTTTATCGATAGCCGGCAAAATAGTAATAGGTCGGTAGTTGTCATATTCTCCTCGGTTTCCTTTTTTATATATTGGCCTGACAATTCCAGTTTTTAAGGCTGTAGGATATTTACCTGTATCTACGCTTGTATTTATCAATTTACAAATGACCGATTTGATTTTGTCACATAAAAATTGAATGTCAACAGTTCTTATCTTGTCCACACCGGGGGCTTTGTTACTGTTTAACGATTTAATAATTTTGCCTACTTGATTGACGTCTGCTGGCTGAAATCTCATCGAAACATTTGCTGATGTTCTATACCTCGATGTGCTAAGTAATGGTACAGAACATTTAGAGATTATTTGCTTAACATTATTTTTAAAAGTATATGCGAATTTGTTAGCGATGACATTTGATGTGATCCCATTACCACTAAAAGAGTTCTGAAGGACTTCATCAATCGACGACTTAATTCTGCCTGTCAGTCTGTTCAAAATATTCCAAAGGTTTTTGAAATTGTGTTTATTTGAAATAATGGCCGATTTTGTGTTTACATTTTTGGTTTTTTTAATTAATTTATTTGCATAGTTCCTAGCTTTGTTGTATTTTACTCTTATAATCATATTATTAGTATTTTGTATCCATTGAGAAAATAATGTATCCCTGTAATTACACGCTTTAATGAC
This sequence comes from Napeogenes sylphis, assembly GCA_959347405.1. Taxonomy (NCBI): domain Eukaryota; kingdom Metazoa; phylum Arthropoda; class Insecta; order Lepidoptera; family Nymphalidae; genus Napeogenes; species Napeogenes sylphis. The sequence continues at coordinate 17,038,582 of OY365777.1, read as the reverse complement.
CTTATAATTAATCCAGTCATTATCTTTTCGTGTGCTGTTAGGATTAATTTTAGTTACTAACTCCGACTTTCTATAGCATTTAGTAAAATTTTCATTAATATAATTATAAATTTTTGATGGACATGTCATCTGATCCGTGGGACCCCAATCTATTTGATTTAGTAATAATTCTATTTTATTTTTTTTTATCCCAGTTTTATATGATGAAACATCCTGTATACGAGTGCCGACGCAAGCTAGCAATATCGCTCGGTGATCAGCCAGTGTTGTACCAATTGCCGCAGTAAATAGATTTTGCGTGCGGGATCGGGCGTAAATGTGATCTATACAAGATTTACTAAGTTTTTTATTGCATAATTCAACTCTAGTATGTGCTGTGATCCCGCACAATAAACCTAAACTGTGCAACATGTTGTTGTATTTATCTTTTACAGGATTTTCTTGATTCAGATTGATGTTTATGTCTCCCAGTAGGTATAATTCAGAATCTTTCGAAAATTTTAAAATTAAAGTATGTATTTCATCGATAAAAAGGTTTTTACTAGAACTAGGGGGGCGGTAAACAGCACAAAAGTTTGCGGTATAACTTGAGTGAGTAGTTATTGAAAATGAAATGTTCTCGAAGGATCTCGTTTGTATAGACATTATGTTACATTTGTGATTATCACTTACGTAAACAATAATGCCGCCACCTCTTCTTCCTTTTCTTAAAGCCGTAAACATCTTATAGCTGTTCAAATTAAATAAAGATCTAATGTTGTCCGATATATTAACTTCAGTGAGAATAATAACATCAATTTGTTTTTTTGCGGTTAATACACATTGTTCGAAGGTTGCAAAGTTCTTTATTATTGATCTTATATTAAAATGCACACACAGCAAATTTAAATTCGTTGTAGGAATATTGTTCAAAAAGTCATTTATATTCGTGCAATTAAAAATTTCAAAAACATCATTCATTACGCTATCCATTTTAATTTATTTTATTAATACAGTAATTTAAGCTAGTTATATATATATATATGTATTTATATATAAAGTAATCTACCCTAGTTTATAATTACTTCTTGGAAAGGGCGTGAAGATCCTCCAAGGTTCTTAAGGAGTAAATTTTGGATCCATCCTCTTTGCGTGCTTTTACACACCCATTTTTAAACCATAAGTACTTATAATTTTGATTGCTTTTAAGTTCTTGCTTTGCATGCCATAGTATAGTTTTATTATATTTTGTCATAGCTTCTCTTATAAAAACAATGTTATGATTCTTGTTCTGAGAGGGATAAATGTCGTCTACAACAATTTTGCTGGTTCTAGCCGCCAAAATCCATTTGTCCTTGTAACACTCGTCTTTTAATTCCACCTGGATGTTTGAGGGTAGATCTTTCTTTCCGGGAACTCTTCGTACACATTTAATACTTTCCGTCGATTGCTTTAGTTTAAGTGCCACATTTTCTACAAGTTTAACCTGTTCAGTGACTTGACAAGGGAGGTTAGAGATTTCGATGCACTTTGTGAGCTTTTCCTGTTCAATTTCCTGAAGTCGCTGCTCGAGGGCACCAACCCGTGTTTCTAGGTTAATGTTCTTATTAACGAGATCCAAGTTTTTTCGCTCTAGTACCTTTATCGATTGTTTGAAAACTTCGATGCACTCAACAACCTCTTCTAGCTTCGCACTATGGAATTGTAACGAATCATTCAATTCTCTCATTTCACGTTTAATAGCCTTCTCAACCTCTTTTGTGATGCTACTTAGAAGCTTATTTGGATTGATTTGGATAGAATTATGGTCATCATCATCTTCTTCAGACCAGACGATTGAGGATTTTCGTCTTGGTGATTCGCGTTGACAGTCTAGGCACGTCCATTCCAGGCTGGGCGCCGCTTTTAACGCCACGATCTGTTTGTTTGTTAGACCACTGCATTTTGTAGTAAGATGTACAATCTTCTCACACTTGTTACATTTGATCCCAAGAAACGATTTGGTTATGGATTTTGCACAAATATCACATTTAGACATTGTGGGTACTTTAAAAAAAAAAATTAACTGTTAGGTACGTTTTGCGTGTGTTATGAACGACTGATTGACAACGACTGATATATTTTCGTATTTCGCACATTTTCTCCGTGTATTTCATTTGTATCGTATTATTGAATATTACTAAGAATTCAGTGTCTAAATATGATATATTTTTGATTGCATACCTAAACTTAAAAGTTAATGATATTTAATAAAATCATATTCAACATAATAGAATAGCAGACACATATTTTTTATTACGGAAAAGGTGTATTAAAATTAATGAGATCGTTAAGATTAACAAATTGACTGGAATGTAATGGTTTTGAATATAATTTGGTAGAGAACTAGTGGTAGCCAATTAGTTGACAAGCAATCCTTTGAGGATTGCAATGACTGCAAAAAGTTAGTTTATTCGGAATGAAACATCAATTTATTGAAAATATCTATAAACATGTAAAACTATGTTAAGCTTATTTAAATTTATATAAATATAGAATGAAAAATAAACCGACACGGGCAGGGGTTCGAAACTGCGACTAATGGGAAACCATCCCGTTGCTCTACCAACTGAGCTACCGTATCGTTGACTATTGCAATTTCTTTGTTAAGTGTGTATATCCTCATATCGGCAAACTTGTTTCCTGCAAAAAGATTATTGCGAGCAGAAAAGGTAAACGAGTGGTTTCACTGGTTGAAGTTTCAATATTGTGTGTTATTATTATAATGGTAGCCATGTTAAAACCCTATATATTGTCTTTAAATTTAAAATTGTTTGTATAGTTTTTATTTCATTATAGATTATACATACACTTCTTGTGGTGTTTAATAGGTCATTATAGGAATATTGAACAAAATAAAAAGAACTAGTAAAATTTAATTAAAATTTATAAACACCCCTGATGCAAAAATACATTTAAAAAGGATAAAAATAATATTATTATGTAATTATTAAAGTCGTTGCTTAGGGGGACCGTTGCACGTACAATGACGATGATATTTTACAAAATTTTCAGAGCTTATTAATGAAGACTTGGACTTAATGATTTGATATCGTTATTTCGTTATTTGCCTTGGTAACTTACTTGCATATTATTTTGTTCCTTTATTTAGCGGTCCCCCGACGCAACGATTTCAAAAGTACATAATAATATTATTTTCATCCTTTTATATGTCTTTTTGTATCGGGAGTTTTAAAAATTTTAATTGTTTTTTTTTCCACTATATATTTTTTTTACTTTTTTATATTGTATTAGATGAACCTACGAACACACTAATTTCACTTGTTGAGATTTTTACTATCTATATTTTATAAGAACCTTTCACCAGTACCAATAAAACCTTAATATCTCGTAGACGATTGCTTCTATTTCGACCAAATATAGCTAAGAACCATCTCGACAAACCAGGCGTTTGATTAAAAAAAACCTCTTTCATATCCGTTCATGTGTTTGGCTGCTATGTTGCCATAGAGAAATACACAGATACACATATACACCGGTCAAACTTATAATACCCCTCTTATTGGGTCGGAGGTTAAAAGCTAAGAAAATTTAACTGTATTAAAAAACTGTACCATACAGCTTGAACTGTTGAAATTATAGCCATTTTATGTAATACCATTATTTATATTACCGAAAATTTAAATAAAAATATAATAAATATGGAAACAAAGTGGAGTTTTTTTTATACAAAACAAGGTTAACGCTTGACTACATTCCACCTGATGCAGAGTGGAGATGTAGTCATAGGTGGTAAGGCGCATTAACCTAGCAACCTATTCACTCTTCTCTTGAAGACACCTACATTGTGTTTGGCCGGAAATAGCGAAGCAGGCAAGCTGTTCCAGTCCTTCGCTGTACGTACTAAAAAGACGAAGCATAGCGCTTCTTTCGGATAGGTGGAGTATCCACAACGTAAGGATGGATGCCTGCCGTATGTCGGAACGTCCGGTGATAAAACGGGGACGGGGGAATTAGATCGTGTAGTTAAATAAAGCTTTATCAATACTTACGTATATTTCTTTAATGTTTTAATTATTCAAATTAATTGACAATATTTAACAATAGGTACTTACATTTTTTATATAAGGATCACTAGAATAGTTGAGTTGAGTTGAGTTGAGTTGAATTAAATTGAATTAAATTAAAACTACTAAACGCAACTGTACCTCGTCATATTCTTCAATTCGCCAAGCGTAATTGCAATTTCGAGGCATCGGATACATTGAATGTTTTAATATTTAACGCGTCGACATAGTTACCAAATGAAGCCCGTCTAGCCTTTAAAAGAACTGCATTTCTTTGTTAGTTATTTTCTTTGGTCATTCTGGGAATAGAGTGCAATCAACCTGGAATAAATACAGTAAAAAATGTTAAAACAAATATTTAACAACTTACTAAGCAGTAACTAAGCTAATTACTAACTAGTAGTTTGTTATTCTAAATCTACTTGTACAAACAACAATTAAGTAAATATTTGTAAATTATTATAATGCTATTTCAAAATATTACCTTTTCAAAATAAATAAATAATTTTAATTGAAGCTTTAAACAAACTTACTATTATATTATTTTATAATATATAAAAGTTCAATAACTAGTTGGTTTATAACTATTTAATTACACATATAATAAAAGTAATTTTAAAGACGATCACATATAGAATGCTTAATTCACCGAGGCGGACAGCGATAGGGTAGCTCAGTTTGTAGAGCGACAGGACGGTTTCCCAGTAGCCGCGAGTTCGAATCCCTGCCCGTATCGGTTTATTGTTCATTTTTTATTTATTTAAATTTAAATAAGCTTAACATGGCTATACATGTTTAAAGACATTTTCAAACAATAATAATATTATTTAATAACGTGATTTTAGCATGAATATACTAAATAATATTTCGGTAAATTTTAAAGACAATTATAAACTTTCTAAAATATTTTATTCTTTAAAACTTTATCAAACTATAACCACTTGTCATTATAATTTTAATATAGCTGTGCTGTTTATTCTCACTTGGAAGAAGATAATGCTTTAAACATTTTCTAGCGGTTCTTTATTAAAAATATAAACTGTGATTAAAATTTTTAAACCAAGCTTTTGCTTTTGCTTTTGCTAGTTTTACATTATATACGAGAGCTTATTGGGTAGAACTCTACTGATAACTAAATTATTTCCCTTAATTTAATATAAATGAAACTATTTAAGCCTACTGCGGGAGGAATTTGCAAATATTCGATTTCATTTCTTTACATATTTGACAATAAATATCACTCGTGGTTTTTCGTGAATCAAGGCCCTTCCAAGCAGAAAGTTAAAAAAATATATATTGTTTTAATATCTATTCTTTATTACTAATTTACTAATATTACTTTATTAAAATTTTGAGATAAGTTTGAGATCAATTAATAAATTATCAAAAAAATAACAGCAAAATAAATTTTATATAAATAAAGAATGAAAACAGCAAAATAAATTTAATAAACAGGTTTTCGGATATCCCATCATTAACGTTTTTGATTTATTACTCTATTCTCTAATCAGCGATTTCGCAATTATTATTAAAACAATGTTGTGTGAGTTATTGTGCACATATATATATTAATAACATATTGGTAAAATATTTAAATGTTACAGCGTTAGAATATCTGCATTAAAAAATTGTTTGGCGACACCTTTTATGAACATTTTCATGTTATTAACTATTTCATACATAGAATACAAAATCATTTTATAAACGTACTGGCCTTCCCCGCTATTATTCATAATAAACCAAACAATAAGTACTTAATATTTTTTACTTTTATTATTCTTTTTTACAATTACTCACAATACCCTTTAGGTGGAATTTCATTATAGACTTTTTTGATTAAACGTTGCAAAAGAAATCTTTCCCGTTTTATAACTATAAAAGTTACTTTGAAAATGTGATTTATTTATTAACGCTTATGACGGATGAAATTTGTTAAAATTCGATCTCAGTGGAACTCATTACGACAAAAATTTAAATTTCGCCAAGTTTTTTACTTGAAGTGCTACTTTTGTTTTTTACGCCTTTGCTTTCCGTTTATATATTTATTTAGATAGAATTTCAGAATATTCGTTCTTAATAATAATTAACAAGCATGGTGAAAAAAATATTCTGGACAAGTTATATACCTTTAAGAGCATTATAGCTTTAAAACATTTTGTTTTGAATATTCTCAGCGACCTCCCCAGCATGTAAAATTTTGTGAAATCCAATATTTTAATTATAAATCCAATACTGGACAGTATGGATTACTGGAGAATACTTGATGACTTCAATATTTCTACCAAGTTTCAAATTTCTAGATTCTATAGTTACAAATGTACATGAGAAGTGAATTAGCACAAAAAAAGAAGTTTCGTATAGATTCAAAAAAGAAAAGTAATTTTAAAGAATATAATTACAATTTTTTTCTCATTGTCAGTCGCTTATCACTGCTTTAACGGACACGAAATATAGTAAACTAGATAACGACACCTTGATAATACTTTTCTTTTGTATACGACACGAAGTCATCAATTAAAACTTTGGTGATTAACGCTAAGCTTAATCGCTTTAACCTTAGTGATTTAAAGTTTTGTTTATGACTTTTTGGTTAAAACATTCGACATTGTTATAAATAAACGATAAACATATTATGGTACAAACGGTACGGTACGGTAAAAATCTGACTACAAATGGTATAATATATAATTAGAATTATTATAATTTATATATAATGTATGATTTTTAGTTAATATACGTTGACCTTTTAGTCTGCTCTTACATAATTTACCGGTTATGTAAAATTCAAATAATACTTAATTAAAAGTCGTTTAAACTGGACAAAGTTCTTTGTGTTTTAACTTACTGCAATAAAAAAGGAAAAGAGTGTTTTTTAATTTAGAACTTCTACAAAGACCAGGGTTACATAACTACAAACTGTTAACTTTACTCTTTCAGATAAATTGATTTACAGTTACACTTTGCAAAATAAAATACTTTAATTCCTAACAAGCTAGAAATAATCTAAATCTTTAAAATATAATGAAAGATTAAAATTATATAATTTTGTAGAGAAGATATTTTACTCTTATATTTAGGTGTCTTATTTCTATTTATATTTTGAAATATATATATTGAAGGAGCGAAAGTAAGTATAAATATCAATTTATGGAAATGTTTCTATAACAGAGATTTAAAAGAAACGTTTTCAATTACATTTTTGTATTAGTTTAATATCTTCTTATACAGACTTCATTTCAAATGCGTATGTGTGTTTGTATTATAACCGATTGTATTTTTAATCCGCGACTAAAAAGAGGGGTGTTATAAGTTTGACCTGTCGATCTGTGAATCTGTGTATCTGTGTATCTGTCTGTGGCAAATTACCGGCCAAACGCGTGGACGGATTTGAATGCGGTTTTTTATAATCGGAGGCTTTGCTCGTCGAGATGGTTCTTGTTTATGTTTGATTAAAATAGAAATAGTCGTCTCCAAGATATTGACGTCTTATTGGTGCAGAGGAGAGGTTCTTATGCAAGAATTAGCTGTTTGCGGCCAAACGCGTGGACGGATTTGAATGCGGTTTTTTTAATCGAAAGCTATGCTCGTCGAGATAGTTTTTATCCATGTTTGATTAAAATAAAAATAGTTCTTTTCAAGATATTGACGTTTAATTCGTGCGGGGGAGAGGTTCTTATGCAATAATTAGCTGTTTGTGGCCAAACGTGTGGACGGATTTGAATGCGGTTTTTATTTCTAAATGTTTATATTTATTAATATTCGTATATATGAAACCTACTTATCTACCTACCCATATGAAAAAGTCTTGAATCATGTTACTTAATACATTTATAATTTATTACATTGTCGAAACTTTCACGTGGATCCTTATTTTATTAAATATAATATATATTTCTCGTATTAAATATAATCTTTGTACATCATAATAGAGGATTCTTATGCTAAAAGATTTTTTAAAAATCGGTTCCGTAGTTTCGGAGCCTATTCAATTTCAACAAACAAACAAATCTTTCCTACTTAAACAATTGAAAATTTTGTGTCTGTAGGTTGTTGTCTGTAGGTTCATTTAGTACTATTCAAAAAAAGTAACATAACTTTAAAAAGCAGAAAATAAAATAAAATTAAAATTAAAAAAACCCCCGATACAAAAAGACCTCTAAAAAGAATAAAAATAATATTATTATGTACTTATTGAATTCGTTGCGTCGGGGTACCGTTTAATAAAGGAAGAAATTAAAATTCAAAGTTAACAAGGCAAATAAAGAAATTACGATATCGAATCGTATAGTCTAAGTCCTCAATGATTAACTTCGTAATATATACACTATCAACGTACGTACAACGGTCCCCCGACGCAACGACTTCAATAAGTATATAATAATATTATTTTTATTCTTTTTAGATTTCTTTTTGTGTCGGGGGTTTTTTAAATTTTAAATTTAAACATTTATAACATTCATTTGTAAATAATGTTACGAAAACATATTCACAGAAAACTTAAATCCAAAATTCTTAATATTTTGTACTATTGTAATAATTGTAATTGTATTTCATAAAAATTATCATTGTCAATTATTCAATGATATATTTTATTAGAAGGACAATTGTTAATTGCATTCAAATGGATATTCTGTGAATACTAACTATTAAAAAGACATAAAACTATATGCTATAATAGTGCTGAACTATAATCATAGATGTTAAAAATCAAAAAAATATTTTTACCACAAGCTTACAAACAAAAAAAGTCTAATAATAATACATACAATTTTATTCAAACCCGTGACCTATTGAAAACGATAATTTCACTATAACTTATCTACTTACTACCTACCATGTTTATAACAGCTTCGTAATATATTCATAATGATATATAAAAGTACACAGTCGTCTTTTTCGGGACGATGATGACATCTATTAAGTTTTTTAAAAGAACTATCATGACTATATTTTTTTTTAAATTATAAATACTTCCAAATTTTATTTCAGTTATTTTCAATGTTATTCTGTACTGCAAAGTTAAAAACATTATTAGTATTTTCGAATGAATTGGTTATTGAAGAAAAAATATATTTATAATCTAGATCCAGAGTAAAAAATTCAGATAAAATAATTACTACTTGAATGTATAGTTACTTTTTTTGTATATGTTATATAATGTACCAAATCTTAAAGAAATTCTGTTTTAATACTTTATTTGTCAGCTGACAAGGATTTTTATGAAAGAACGATGTTCGCTTTTGGGCAAACTTCTTCTAGTATTCTATTCGGATAGATTTTTTGTTTTACTACTAAAATAGGCAATGGAATTCTCAGCGATCCAGCCGTAAATCGGTTACAATAACAAAGATCTCCCGTTCGCTATTGCGTCAAACAAAAGATAGACTTTTCTTTATTGGAACTATTTCTTATCATTTATTATAAAATAACAATACCAACCAACAAATTATGGACTCCAAATAACCTAATGATTGCACTCTTTGTTCAATGGACAATCCATTTTCCATATATCAAAGTGAAACATACCGATAAACATTAACTTTATAGAATCCATACTTATTTTTCTAACTTTTTTTATTTATTTTTAATTAAAAATAGTGTTATCCACAATGTTTCAGCCTTTGGTAATTGCTTGTGTTCAATTTCTAGTACAAATAGCTTATCACGATATTTTAGGACCCTTTAACAAAAGATTTTGCAACGAATTGCTAAGAAGTGAAAAACTGTTTTAGCTTAAAGGAAAAGTTTGTAACTCGAACAAAGATTGTCAACTTATTTCCAAGTCCTTTATCCTCTCGTAATTTACGAGGATGGTCTTTAACGTTAAATGTTTAGGAAGTCGCAACTTTACATCCCTTTTTTGGTTAAAATTTCTATTTGCTTTAGATTTTTAGTTATTAGATGGACTTCAGGTTAGTATTTCACACTGGTCAAATATTTTAATAATTTTGAGGAATATATCAACGTCTTGCTGATAAAAAACATAAGAGAGGCCAGATTAAGTGTTAGATGTCTTATAAGTATTTAAGTAGTATATAGGAAGTATTATATTTTAGTAAATAATTAAGTAATATTTGGGAAGATAATCCTCAAGGTAAATATTTTCCCAAAATAGGGTATAGGAAAATATTTACTTAGATTATTATAGAAATAGAAATTCAAATAAATATAGAAATAGAAATAGAGCAAATAGAAATTCGACTTAGGAGTCGAATTATTGTTCGACAAAGTCGAATTATTGTTCCGTTTTTAAGGTATCAAAAACATTGTTAATGTTTCTCTATTTATAATCAGGGAACCGAGAGATAGACTAGAGATACAGAAGTCTAAACATATCTCAGAATATTTATTCTTAACTTTAGCATCTTTATTAAAATAATAATGTCAAAACAACCCATGAATAAACTTTATACCCAGATTAAAATATAAACCACTTTCTATAAACTATCTAAACTTAAAAAAACTCTTTCTCTTTGACCTCGGCACTTTTCATTTCTTGCATTAATTAAAAATTGTGGATCACAATACCTTTTATGTTACTATTACATTGAGTTTTACGCTTAATTACTCTTTTTTTTTAAAAAAAAAATGAGTTATTCATTGAACTTATCCAAATTTGGTGTCAGCGTCGTTTATTTCTGCCTTTCATTCGTTCTTGTCACTCATCATTTCTGTACGCTCACACTTCTGCTACATACCATACACCAGGGTACCTCCTCCTATATGTCCGATCTCGTAGCATCCATTATCAATAATAAGAGGTAGTGACTCACAGCCGATCCTTGGTGAAATCTCACTGCCTCACTGAAATTGTCGGTGTTTCTAGCAACTGACCGTGCTAGATCGGGTGTACATTGCACTAACTAACTTCACATACTTCCCAGGCATACACTTCTCTTTCAAGCCTACCGCTTAACATTAAGTGGGACCCGGTTGAATGCTTTCTCCAAATCAAACACCAAGTTTCTGTACTTCTCAAGAACTAGCGGAGAACTGATGGCATCCGTAGTTCCCCGACCAGGCATAAAACCGAACTGATACTCCGTAACATTATTCTCTTCTCGCATTCTGCTCTCTATTACTTTTTCCCACACTTTTATATTATGTGAGCTTTATTCCGCAATACTTATTTTATACTTTTATTTAATAAATGGGTACTTCTATTGTACCATTTAAAGCAAATCACTTTTTCATGTAATAACTTACAAAGGAACAAAGTTAGCCACTTACATTCAATTTCACTAAACAACTTCCATGCCTACACTGGTATTTAATCCAGTTCTATATATAGCTTTTCCATTTTTTATCCCTTGCATTGCCGTTCTCATCTCCTCATCATCGGTTTCTTTTTTTACAAATTCCTCAGTTACTAGCTGGAATAGTTTTTTAATTTACCCGAATTGGTGCAAAAACCATAACAAACTTCTAACAAGGACCAGTCCTTGTTAGAAGTACATTGTTTGCGGTACATCCAGATGTACCACCTGCAAGTAACCAAATACTAATCACATTTATCTATTAACCTTTTTATACTGCTAATATTTTTGACTTATTTATTATGGCCGGCTGCTTATCTAAAGCCAAACGTCCTTGGGAATGCTCTCCTTGGAAGTACCGCTGCCAGAATTTAAAGATGTGGGTAAAAAAGATACTATTGAATCGGTAAAGTATAATACAGTGGTCTGAGAAGCCGGAGTCGTTGGATTTTGGAGTATACTTCGCTATACAACCGAACAGGTTGTGTGGCTGGTATGTTCTGACCGACTTCATTACTTATCATTATATTACAAACCTAGTTGTACCTGCGACTTTGTATGCGTAGCTTTCGACGTAGCTTTCGATTTGGATAAAACGTACCCTTTGTTTGTAATACCAATGAACGTATATGTAAATGTAAGTACCCTTTGTACCAATGTATGTAAAAACCAATAAAACTTTAAAGTTTCATCGAAATCAATCAAGTAGTTTTTGAGTACCTATAGGAATATTTTTAGTTTATTTATGTATATTTTTTAATGTTTAATCACTGGTAAGTAGCAATGGTACGACAATAAGAGATTATTAACTTCTTTATTTGTTAACCGATTGTTATGTTAAGTGAAGGATATTACAATATAATAAAATCATCAATCAATCATTACAAATCGTTTCATCCATTTCTGAGATTAGCGTGCACAAACTTATAGACATTTATAGACATACAGACGAACAAACAAAATGAAAAACCATTATTATATAAAGCCTATATAAAAAAATTATATATGATTTTCAATCTATTTACAGACGGATCAGTTACAGTTTAATGTATGTATATAGATAAATTTCTTGAACAGTTACTTATTGCACACTTTTCGCTCTATCCGAAGATATATATAGTGAAAAAATGAAGAAGAAATGTTATTCAGAGTGACAGTTATTTTTCATGTATATAAGTTATTTAAATTGGCTATATATTTTTTAGGTGTTGCATGCACAAATAAAAGACAAACAGATAAACAGGAAAAAAATCAATGTTAGAAATGGATTCTGTTAGTTAACTCTTCACAATCTGGTTATTTATTTTGTAATATTTTCAAAGAAAAGAGATTACTTTTCTACAAATTCATTCCATGTATAGAAGAAGATTTGCTTGGTTCCTACAATGTTTCTATTGACATAAAGTGACATTTTTTTTTATATATTAACCGATTTAAATGATATAAACACTAAATGTTAAGTGAAGACTGTCACAATATATTTCTGCACCAAACTGCATACTAATTGGTTCAGCAGTTTCTGAGATAGCGTGCTCTTGTTCTTACAAAGGTCCGCATATTTTTTTATTTATTTTCCATGTACAGATCTCGATCAGTGACAACTTTAGTATATGTATTATATTCAAAATTTGTTAAAGTATAACTATGGCTATTTTAATCCAATTTCAATGCGATAGTAAGAATAAAAATATAAAAAACTGTCTTTGATTGTATCTGAATAACGTCGGATACAAATGTGACATTTTTAATTTACCTTTTCAACACGCCCGCGTCGAGTGTTTGTGTATTATTTTTTCGACGTCTATTTCGTTTTAACTTCGTTCGTCCTCTCTAAAGGTGATTTATAAAAAAAATCAAGGCAATGTTTTGACATTTATTTATTTTCAGTAAGTATAAATATGTGTATGTAATACAGAATTAGACTTTATAATATAGTTATGTAGTTGTACTCAAAACTAATCACTATATTTTGTGTGAAAATCCTACTATAAAGATATTTGGTTTTAAGATACCAACGTAACATAATCCAGCTTAAATCATAATATAAAGGATCCAGTAGATATTAAACACACGGCTTCGTAGTAAGTCCTTTGTAATTGGAATATTATAACACATGTTTAGGCATGCGTTTTATATTTTCTAAAAAAAAACTATATTAATGTATTATTGTTTTATGTCTTTTTTTTCTTAATAATATAACTATGAGTTTGCCTATTTGTTGTGAATCCACTTACATGGCGTTGCCATTGTCTTGCCCTCAGAAAGTTAAATTACGTCGTCACACATGTTACTACGTGTTGCTATGACGAGAAATTGGTTAATATTTTTAGTTTTGACTATAATTTTATTTGAATAAAACTAAATTATACTTAAAGATTCGTTTAAGTATAATATAACTTATAATTTTTTTGGGTTGTTGTTCTTACATTTTATTCTATAAAGATAAATATTAAAATAATTCCTTAGTATAACAAATTTACTAATATATTTTGCTAATCCTCAGGCTATAAACGTATAGTACCTACTTGTACGGACTGTATTTGCAATTCAAATGACATTCCCTCGCTTGCTAGGTGTACTAAATATTTGTAGAAGACTAAACACTAGGGTATGGAATGTTTGTTTGCTTACAAAAGTTATTTAGCTAAACACATTACTTTGTGATTAAAAATGAAAAAGATTTTTCAGTTTTCAAATGAACATGTATTTTCTTTTTATTCACCGAATTATTTCACACATTTGTATATACAAAGATACCATCTACACTGAAATATGGGATCCAATACAAGCGTCATTTAAAAACTGGGTAATTTCTTTTTATTCAATTTAAGAATCACTGAATACTGAAGAGTTTTAATGAGCGCGGGTTAGCTAATAAAAGGTTTTATAGCGATTCCAGTAATTAATAAAAAGTATTGTAAACCAGGTCAGATAAGTAATCTAATGATATTTACGCAATTTAAGATTCAATAAGTACTTTAAATACAATGTACATTAATAGGTAGTTTTTATTTTAAGGTGTTCAACCTTTTATATAGTACATCTTAATTAAGAAAAAATCCTTTTGTTTGTTGGTTATATAATAAATTGTAAAATTAATAAACGTTCCAAAACACACTAAAGCTACAAACGGGTTGCATAATTAACTTTTATTAACATTCGCTTGTTTAGGATTTGTAAACAAAGTTATTTAGATTTTTTTTTAACTGAAACTTTCCATTCTTGAATAATCTTGAATAACGAAACAATAAATTCAAAACTTATTTGTTTTCAACTTAACCAATGCAACGTTTAACTTTAATATAAAGCTATTTTGCATTAGAGACTCGACCATTGACGACTGATAGGATCATTAATAAAGAATTGAACCGACATGGTTATTTCGAACTTTAATGTTGAAAATTATAAATTTGGAATTCAGAGATATGGGTATATAATGTAAATTTATAATTTTATAATGACCATAGAATGTCTATTATAAAATACTAGTTTACTCAAGCGGCTTCGCCCGCTTATTCTGAATCTAGTAATTTAATTGATCCATTTCATTCTCCATGGGTACTGAGATAGACTGATAGAACAGTCATTACACCAAGATATTTATTGGAATAGATAGTGCTGTATTGGGATCATCTCGATAAAAAATATCTTATAAAAATGTAAGTCAAGTAGTTCAATGCGCGAGTGCAAATTTTCATAATTATTTACATTGTAACTAAACCATACACTATCATAAAACATAAACTATCCGTGTACCAAATTTCACACATTTCAGTTTATGAGCTTTTGCGTGATTGAGGAACAAACATACAAACTTTCAGATTTATTATATTAATTGAATAATAAAAATTACTCAAAGTTATTTCAAACAAACTGGTTACGTAACTCGATTGACACAATAGGATCACAACTTAAAAAGATCTATATAAATACGTACATACGTTTTGATTCTTAATTTTATTTAGCAAAAAATATATTTATTTTATTCCAATTTATATACATATAACATCAATGTCAATCTGTCTATACATATAACAAAGCAGTAGAAAAACGCATGTACAATAAATATAATATAATCTAAACGTTAATCTCCAATACAATTTGATGGTCTCTTTTTTGCAGTATTTAAAATAGATTACATGACATTTGACATGAAACAACATTTATCGGCTGCAAGCATGTTGAGCAATAAATTAATTGCCATTTAAAGATAATTTGTAATTAGGAATTCACCTACACAATATTGCAACTCAAAAATATCACTAGAATAGTCGATTACAAAGCTTACTCAAAGTGAAAAAATTAAAAGTAGAGGTACTATTAATTTATCTGCATGTTCTTTATAATTTTCGAATTAGTTTAAATTATTTTAGCTACAGAGAACATCGTGACATACGCTGTATCATTACATATATAATATTTTAGTTATAAAAGTACATTATGTTGAGTGAGTTAGGTATTAGAGAGTTAGGCATTAGTTAGGTAAAAGAGTAACATATGGTGCTACAAGAATTTTCATACACAGTATCATGACTTACAAAGTATAATAACTTACTCTTAAAACTACATGATGTAGTGCCGTAGATAAGCAACCTGACGGTGCCTTAAGTGTTTTAAGACTTTACTTTTTTTGTATATGTTATATAATGTACCAAATCTTAAAGAAAATCTGTTTTAATACTTTATTTGTCGGCTGACAAGGATTTTTATGAAAGAACGATGTTCGCTTTTGGGCAAACTTCTTCTAGTATTCTATTCGGATAGATTTTTTGTTTTACTACTAAAATAGGCTATGGAATTCTCAGCAATCCAGCCGTAAATCGGTTACAATAACAAAAAATCTCTCGTTCGCTATTGCGTCAAACAAAAGAGAGACTTTTCTTTATTGGAACTATTTCTTATCATTTATTATAAAATAACAATACCAACAAAAAAAATATGTACATTTCAAGGACATTCGTTTTACTGAAAAATTCGTATGAATATTATGGACTCCAAATAACCTAGTGATTGCACTCTTCGATCAATGGACAATCCATTTTCCATATATCAAAGTGAAACATACCGATAAACATTAACTTTATAGAATCCATACTTATTTTTCTAACTTTTTTTATTTATTTTTAATTAAAAATAATGTTATCCACAATGTTTTAGCCTATGGTAATTGCTTGTGTTCAATTTCTAGTACAAATAGCTTATCACGATATTTTAGAACCCTTTAACAAAAGATTTTGCAACGAATTGCTAAGAAGAGAAAAACTGTTTTAGCTTAAAGGAAAACTATGTAACTCGAACAAAGATTGTCAACTTATTTCCAAGTCCTTTATCCTCTCGTAATTTACGAGGATGGTCTTTAACGTTAAATGTTTAGGAAGTCGCAACTTTACATCCCTTTTTTGGTTAAAATTTCTATTTGCTTTAGATTTTTAGTTATTAGATGGACTTCAGGTTAGTATTTCACACTGATCAAATATTTTAATAATTTTGAGGAATATATCAACGCCTTGCTGATAAAAAACATAAGAGAGACCAGAATAAATGTTAGATATCTTATAAGTAATATAATATATATAAACTATTAAAATAAATATTTAAGTAGTATATAGGAAGTATTATATTTTAGTAAATAATTAAGTAATACCAGATAATCCTCAAGGTAAATATTTTCCCAAAATAGGCTATAGGAAAATATTTACTTAGATGATTATAGAAATAGAAATTCAAATGAATATAGAAATAGAAATAGAGCAAATAGAAATTCGACTTAGGAGTCGAATTATTGTTCGACAAAGGTTCCGAACTTACTTGCGTTTTTAACGTATCAAAAACATTGTTAATGTTTCCCAATTTATAATCAGGGAACTGAGAGATAGACTAGAGACACAGATGTCTAAAACACATCTCAGAATATTTATTCATAACTTTAGCATCTTTATTAAAGTAATAATGTCAAAAACAACCCATGAATAAACTTTATACCCAGATTAAAATATAAACCACTTCCTATAAACTATCTAAACTTAAAAAAACTCTTTCTCTTTGACCTCGGCATTTTTTATTTCTTGTATTAATTAAAAATTGTGGATCACAATACCTTTTATGTTACGATAATTTGAGCTTTATGCTTAATTACTTTTTTTTTATACAAAACTCATTACTCATTGCACTTATCAAAATTTGGTATCAGCGTTATGTGTTTTTATCTTTATTCTTTCTTGTCACTCATCATTTCTGTATGCTCACACTTCTGCTACACATCATGCACCAGGGACCTCCTCCTATATGTCCAATCTCGTAGCATCCATTACCAATAATAAGAGGTAGTGACTCACAGCCGATCCTTGGTGAAATCTCACTGCCTCACTGAAATTGTCGGTGTTTCTAGCAACTGACCGTGCTAGATCGGGTGTACATTGCACTAACCAACTTCACATACTTCCCAGGCATACACTTCTCTTTCAAGCCTACCGCTTAACATTAAGTGGAACCCGGTTGAATGCCTTCTCGAGATCAAACACCAAGTTTTTGTACTTCTTGCAGCACCAGCGGAGAACTAATGGCATTCGTCGTTCCCCGACCAGGCATTCAGACTCCGTAAAATTATTCTCGTCTTGCATTCTGCTCTCTATTACTTTCTCCCACACTTTTATTTTATGTGAGCTTTATTCCGCAATAATTATTTTATACTTTTATGTAATAAATCTGCACTATCAAAACTATTGTACCATTTAAAGCAAATCACTTTTTCATGTATCAACTTACAAAGGAACAAAGTTAGCCACTTACATCCAATTTCACTAAGCAACTTCCATGCCTCCACTGGTATTAAATCCAGTTTTACAGATTTTCCATTTTTATCCCTTGCATTGCCGGTTTCTTCTTTTACTAATTCCTTAGTTACTGGCTGGGATAGTTTTTTAATTTACCCGAATTGGTGCAAAAACCTCAACAAACAAGGTCGCCAAATCCTAATCACACTTATCTGTTAACCTTTTTATACTGCTAATATTTTTTGACTTATTTATTATGGCCGGCCGCCTATCTAAAGCCAATCGTCCTTAAGGATGCTCTCGTTGGAAGTATCGCTGCCAGAATTTTAAATTATGGGTAAAAAATATACTATTTAATCGGGAAAGTATAATACAGTGTTCTGAGAAGCCGTAGTCGCTGGATTTTCGTATACTTCGCTATACAACCGAACAAGTAGTGTGGCTGGTATGTTCTGACCGACTTCATTACTTATCATTATATTACAAACCTAGCTGTGCCTGCGACTTCGTACGCGTAGCTTTCGATTTGGATAAAACGTACCCTTTGTACCAATACCAATGAACGTATATGTAAATGTTAGTACCCTTTGTACCAATGTATGTAAAAACCAATAAAACTTCAAAGTTTCATCGAACTCAATCAAGTAATTTTTGAGTACCTATACGAGTATATCTAGTTTATTTATGTATATTTTTTAATGTTTATTAACTGGTAAGTAGCAATGGTACGAAAATAAGGGATTATTAACTTCTTTATTTTTTTAACCGATTGTTAAAAAGAACAAAATGTTAAGTGAAAAATATTACAATATAGTATAATCATCAATCAATCATTACCAATCGTTTCCTCCGTTTCTAAGATTAGCGTGCACAAACATACAGAGATAATATATAGACTTACATAGGAACAAACAAAATAAAAAAACCATTGTTTTGGACTCTCTTGCTTATATAAAGCCTATATAAATATTGTTTATATAAAATATATATATATGATTTTCAATCTATTACAGATCAGTTACAGTTTTATTGTATTCGTATAGATAAATTTCTTGAACCGTTTAAATATATATATTTTTATAAATCATGTAGAAATTTAATTAAAAAAAGGATTCAAAGTCATAACAACATCTAAATATTTCACATAATTTAATAACACGAAATCTAATCCTAAGTTTACAATGTTAAAACTAATTTAGAAACACAACTAAGACACAAAGCGACCAATCAAGCACAATAATAAAAGACTAGATAAGGTACTCAAAGATCACATCGACAATCACTGTTCACACCTACAGAGCTTCCGCTCTCAAATGAGTACTACACAAGAAGTCATAAACCTAACACTTGTTTACTAATTTATAGCAGTTGATGCCTACTAAATATTTAGAAATACCCTCGACTCCTAACAATATATATATTTATACTAGCGGATCCGACAGACATTGTCTTGTACACGCGTTTTTAATTTAATAAATTCAACCTTTAAAAAAAAATATTAAAAATTTTATCACAATATCTAACGTTATACGTTACATTTATCATAATTCGACCAATCGATACCGTATGAATATGTAAATAAAGATTTTTTGTTTGAATAAATAGATTTGTTCCAATATTTTTTTTAAATTTCCTTTTTTACGTAGCGAAGTACCAGCGAAGCAGAAGGCCGCTAGTACTAAAATATTTTTCTTATTTCTATCGCAACGCCAACTGTCAGTTCAGACTATAATTAAAATATAATATTATTTAATATTTGATATTGCCATGGTAACGCAGTCCGTCGGAACCAATGTAAAATATTCCAAAATCACTACCTACTTACACATTAAAAATTGTAAAACCAATGTAAGACCATGTAAAACCAGTGGACCAAATTGTGAATCTAAACAATTCTCAAGTCCCCTTGAACACACACAAAGAATTTCAAAAAAATCAGTCCAGTCGTTTAGGAGGAGTTCAGTGACATACACACGCACACAAGAAATATATATATAAAGATGTATATTTTTCGCTCTATCCAAGAATATATATATAGTGAAAAAATTAAGAAGAAATTTTTATGTATAAAACTTATTTAAATTGGCTATAAATTTTTTAGGTATTGCATGCAGATAAATTATATAAATAAAAAGACAAACAGATAAACAGGAAAATAAATCAATGTTAGAAATGGATTCTGTTAGTTATCATTTACAATCTGGCTATTTATTTTGTAATATTTTTAAAGTACAGAGATTACTCCTCAACAAATTTATTCCATCTATAGAAGAAGATTTGCTTGGTTCCTATTATGTTTCTATTGACATAAAGTAACATTTTTTTTATTTTTTAACCGATTTAAATGAAATAAACACTAAATGTTAAGTGAAGACGTTTGTCACAATATATTTGTGCACCAAACTGCATACAAATTGGTTCTTGCCGTTTCTGATATAGCGTGCACAAACATACATACATACAGACAGACAGACAAACAGACCAAATGAAAATCAATGTTTTGGGTTCTCTTGCTTTTACAAAGGCCCCATCAGGTTTTTTTAAATATTTTCCATGTACAAATCTCGATCAGTGACAACTTTATTCTATGTATTGATTCAAAATATGACTATGGCTATTTTAATCCAATTTCAATGTGGTAGTAAGAATAAAAGTAAAAAAACTGTCTCTGATTGTATCTGAATAACGTCGGATATAAATGTGACATTTTTAATTTATCTTTCCAATACGCCCGCGTCGAGTGTTTCTGTCTTATTTTTTCGACGTCTATTTTGTTTTAACTTCGTACGTCCTCTCTAAAGATGATTTATAATTTTTTGACATTTATTTATTTTCAGTAAGTATAAATATGTGCATGTAGGTAATACAGAATTGGACTTTATAATATAGTTATGTTGTTGTACTCAAAACTAATCACTATATTTCGTGTGACAATCCTACTATAAAGATATTTGGTTTTAAGATATGAATACCAACGTAGCATAATCCAGCTTAAATCATAATATAAAGGATCTAGTAGATATTAAACACATGGGATCGCAGTAAGTCCTTTGTAATTGGAATATTATAACACAGGTTTAGGCATGCGTTTTATATTAAAAAAAAAACTTTATTAATGTATTATTGTTTTATGTTTTTTTTTCTCAATAATATAACTATAAGTTTGTCTATTTGTTGTAAATCCACTTACGTGGCATTGCCATTGTCTTGCCCTCAGAAAGTTAAATTACTTAATATTTTCGGTTAATATATCGGTTAATATTTTTAGTTTTTACTATAATTTTATTTGAATAAAACTAGATTATACTTAAAGATTCGTTTAAGTATAATCTAGCTTATAATTTTTTTTTGGGTTGTTATTCTTACATTTTCTTCTATAAAGATAAATATTAAAACAATTCCTAAGGATAACAGATTTACTAATATAGTTTGCTAATCCTCAGGTTATAAACGTATAGTACCTACTTGTACGGACTGTATTTGCAATTCAAATGACATTCCCTCGCTTGCTAGGTGTACTAAATATTTGTAGAAGACTAAACACTAGGGTATGGAATGTTTGTTTGCTTACAAAAGTTATTTAGCTAAACACATTACTTTGTGATTAAAAATGAAAAAGATTTTTCAGTTTTCAAATGAACATGTATTTTCTTTTTATTCACCGAATTATTTCACACATTTGTATATACAAAGATACCGTCTACACTGAAATATGAGATCCAATACAAGCGTCATTTAAAAACTGGGTAATTTCTTTTTATTCAATTTAAGAATCACTGAATACTGAAGAGTTTTAATGAGCGCGGATTAGCTAATAAAAGGTTTTATAGCGATTCCAGTAATGAATAAAAAGTATTGTAAACCAGGTCAGATAAGTAATCTAATGATATTTATGCAATTTAAGATTTAATAAATACTTTAAATACAATGTACATTAATAAGTAGTTTTTATTTTAAGGTGTTTAACCTTTTATATACTACATCTCAATTAAGAAAAAATCCTTTTGTTTGTTAGTTAAAGTTAAATTTATATAATAAATTGTAAAATTAATAAACGTTCCAAACACAAAAAAGCTACAAACGGGTTGCATAATTAACTTTTATTAACATACGCTTGTTTAGGATTTGTAAATGAAGTTATTTAGATTTTTTTGTAACTGAAACTTTCCATTCTTGAATAATCTTAAATAACGAAATAATAAATTCAAAACTTATTTGTTTTCAACTTAACCAATGCAACGTTTAACTTTAATATAAAGCTATTTTGCATTAGAGACTCGACCATTGACGACTGATATGATCATTAATAACGAATTGAACCGACATGGTTGTTTCGAACTTAAATGCTGAAAATTATAAATTGAAATTCAGAGATATGGTATATCTGAATTTCAATTTATAATTTTACAATGAACATAGAACTTATATTATAAAATACTAGTTTTCTTAAGCGGCTTCGCCCGCTAATTCTGAATCTAGTAATTGAATTGATCAATTTTATTCTCCATGGGAATAGATAGTGCTGTACTGGGATCCTCTCGATAAAAAATATCGTAAAAAAATTTAAGTCAGGTTGTTTAATGCGCGACTGCAAATTTTCATAATTATTTACATTGTACCTAAACCATTCTTTATAAAACATAAACTATCCGTGTACCAAATTTCACACATTTCAGTTTATAAACTTTTGCGTGATTGAGGAACTAACATACAAACTTTCAGATTTATAATATTAATTAGATTATTGAATAATAAAAATAACTCAAAGTAATTTCAAACAAACTGGTTACGTAACTGGATTGAGACAATAGGATCACAACTTAAAAAGATCTATATAAGTACGTAAATACGTTTTGATCTTTAATTTTATTTAGCAAAAAAAATATTC
Organism: Napeogenes sylphis; assembly: GCA_959347405.1. NCBI lineage: Eukaryota > Metazoa > Arthropoda > Insecta > Lepidoptera > Nymphalidae > Napeogenes > Napeogenes sylphis. The sequence goes on along the minus strand of OY365777.1, from coordinate 17,015,619 downwards.
ATTTTATTCCAATTTATATACATATGACATCAATCTGTCTAAACTTATAACAAAGGAGTAGAAAAACGCATGTCCAATAAATATAATATAGTCTAAACGTTAATCTCGATTACAATTTGATGGTCTCTTCTTTGGGGTATTTAAAATAGATTACATGACACTTGACATGAAGCAACATTTATCGGCTGCAAGCATGTTGAGCAACAAATCAATCGCCATTTAAAGATAATTTGTAATTAGGAGTTTACCTAGACAATATGGCAAGTGAAAAATATTACTAGAATAGTCGATTACAAAGCTTACTCAAAGTGCAAAATTAAAAATAGAGGTACTATTTTATCTACATGTTCTTTATAATTTTCGAACTGGTTTATATTATTTTAGCTACAAAGAACATCGCGGTATCATTACATATACACTATTTTAGTTATAAAAGTATACTATGTTGAGTGAGTTAGGTATTAGAAAGTTAAGCATTCCTTAGGTAAAAGAGTAACATATGGTGCTACAAGAATTTTCATACACGGTATCATGACTTACAAAGTATAATAACTTACTCTTAAAACTACATGATGTAGTGCCGTAGATAAGCAACCTGACGGTGCCATAAGTGTTTTAAGACGCAATATATTTGTGTATTCTCTAAGATATTACTTACTGCATTACTGATTTAAAAATAAAAATCTTGGATACATTTTTGTAATCAATTTAAAAATCTTATTTTAAAGATAAATATATTAAACAGATTTTAAAAGATTAAAAATATGGCTAAAGACGTATTGTCATGAAAGACAAGATAAGTAGGTGTCGGAACTGATTTCTTATGAAACCGTTATTGTTTAATTTCTAATATTGTTTAAAACATTCGTATTTCCCTATTAACGTACTGCAAATACTGGTAAATCTGTGTTTTCTGGGTATCTTATTTATTCTAAAAGTATTATATAAAAATATGTTTCATCAATATTATTTTTTATTTTTGTTAAGCAAAAGTACTAACTTATTAAGCGGGATAACCACAACTGGTTTCAAAACCAGAGCATAGCCCATGAAACAACTAAGTTATTTTAAAAAATATATTTATATTAATTTATATAACATATCCAGATACAAGAGCTTGAAATAAATAAAATTTGATAAACTGGTACTATTGAAGACGTAATGGGTTTGTAATTTTATTTCTTGTTGTAATGGTATTTTGTTGTTTCAACAAATGTGCAAACTTTGCAGAACAAATGACAAAAACTATTATTAACCCTAACATTTAAATTACTTTGGTAAACTGGTTATTGCTGTAGTTTTGGGATTAATGTTTTGTTAATAATTCCCAAATGTACTTATTAAAGTGTAAAAACGACCTGACTTTGCTTGTCTATTCAAGGTTCACTTATATATACGAAATTTAGTATAACATAAATCTTAATGTATAATAACCATTATTCAAAACAAAATGACTAATACCGACTGTAATTTAAGTTATGCCTGTTTAAGCACTAAACATTGTTTCAACTTTAACGATCTTTCAGCTGATTAATTCTTTTATAAACAATTTATGAAAATTTATTTCTAAATATTAAAGCCTTACTTATAAAAGTATATGAATTGTTTTTGTTTATTTATAGGCTTAAATCTAATTTCAAATACCAGGAACATACATTTTTAATTAGTAGCATTTACCTCTAAAGTACTCACTGAACTAAAGTACGTTGACCCTATCACATATTTATAATATAATTTAAAAAAAATTACACCAGACTCCCAATTGCCTCTGAATATTTATGTCTGAATGTATTTTTTTTTAAAAAGAGGGGTGTTATAAGTTTGACCTGTCGATCTGTGTATCTGTGTATCTGTGTATATGTGTATCTGTGTATCTGTCTGTGGCAAATTTCCGGCCAAACGCGTGGACGGATTTACATGCGGTTTTTTTTAATCGAAAGCTATGTTTGTCGAGATGGTTCTTATTTATGTTTGATTGAAATAGTAATAGTCGTCTCCAAGATATTGACGATTTATTCGTGCGGGGGAGAGGTTCTTATGCAATAATTAGCTGTTTGCGGCCAAACGCGTGGACGGATTTGAATGCAGTTTTTTTTATTCGAAAGCTATGCTTGTCGAGATGTTTCTTATTTATGTTTGATTGAAATAAAAAAAAACGTCTTCAAGATATTGACGTTTTATTCGTGCGGGGGAAAGGTTATTATGCAATAACTAGCTGTTTGCGGCCAAACGCGTAAACGGATTTGAATGCGGTCTTTTTTAATCGTAAGCTATGTTCGTCGAGATGTCCTTATTTATGTTTGATTCGAATAAAAGTAGTCGTCTTCAAGATATTGACGTTTTATTCGTGCGGGGAGAGGGTTTTATGCAATAATTAGCTGTTTTGCCCGCTATATAGAAAAAAAAGCCTTGTTATGAGGGCCACAAGGTTTTTACACTTACTTACTCAGATAAAGTACTTTATTAGGGATAGCTGTTGCTCGTCACTACGTCCACGTAGACTGTAAAAATATATTTATATGGCTTATGATCGTAGTCATAAAGAATCACGGGCAACAGCTAGTGATAATATAAATCCCTTCATCATAGTGTCATAAGTGATTGTAAATCATTTTAACTCTAAATGTTTATATTTATTAATATTCGTATACCTATATGAAACCTACCTATCTACCTACCCATATGCAAAAGTCTTGAATTATGTTAGTGAATACATTTATAATTTATTACATTGTCGAAACTTTCACGTGGATACTTATTTTATTGAATATAATATATATTTATCGTATTAAATGTAACCTTTGTACATCATAATATAGGATTCTAATAATAAAAGATTTTTTTGAAAATTGGTCCCGTAGCTTTCGGAGCCTATTCAATTCAAACAAACAAACAAATCTTTCCTCTTTATAATATTAGGATAGGTTAATAGAAATACTTAAACAATTATAATTTTTTGTATCTGTAGCTTTATTTAGTACAATTCAGAAATCAATAACTTAACTTTAAAAAGCAGAAAAAAAATAAATTAAAAATTTAAAAAACTCCCGATACAAAAATTCCTCTAAAAAGAATAAAAATAATATTAGTATGTACTTATTAAATTCGTTGCGTCGGGGGACCGTTTAATAAAGGAAGAAATTAAAATGCAAGTAAGTTAACAAGGCAAATAAAGAAATTACAATATCGAATCGTATAGTCCTCAATGATTAACTTCGTAATATATACACTATCAACGAACGTACAACGGTCCCCCGACGCAACGAATTTAATAAGTACATACTAATATTATTTTTATTCTTTTTAGCAGTATTTTTGTATAGGGGGTTTTTTAAATTTTTAATTTAATTTGGAAACAGCATAGGTATCGGCAGTGGCACTACACATACATCTTATAATATCGGTGTGATGTGTGTCGATAGCTGAACATATCTCTCTCACAGGTGCTCGGTGGATTCAATAAATTATAAAAAGTTATCGCATTACACAATGCTATTTTATCTTTAAAACGGAATGAAAATGAACGATGTATGATAAATTAGATAGTAAGATAATGTGTCGTTTATTATTATATTGGGATAAACAGTAGGGACATAGTAAATGTGGAATGAAAAATATAAGTACTACAATAATAATTCTTAACACGAACCTTACTTTGGTAAAATCAACCAGATTAAAACTAAAATTATATAATGAATATTTATGAATTTTAATATAAATTGCGTTAATATATGTATAATCATATGTTTGTATGTATTTATTTAAAAAAATCTAGACTAATATGGTATGTTTGTTTGACCATTCTGCAATATTATGATCGTATTAAAAGCAGAAGTTTCTATAGAAATCTGAGTCAATCGTTCAATTTATGTTATGAAAAGCGTCAAATGGAGTACCTAATGTACTTCAGTATGTGAGTGGTTTCCTGTTTCAGATATCACAGTTCGTTGGTTTTTATTTTTGTTATTTATTATTATTTCTTTATTTTTATTTAATTTCGTAAATGTTTAAATAAAAGTGAAATAAAATATATATGCTATCAAAAGTCAGTTTCTTGTACTATGTCTCGTAAATTTATAATATCAATACTATAAGATCTTTGCACCTTTGTTTGTTTATAGAATAGAAAGAACTTTGCCTAATTTGGTAAACAATTACTGTCCCCACTAAGCTGATTACTCTGAGAGGCTTTGATAGTTCTTTACAAGATACTTGAAGGTATGGAAATAAGTAATTAAAACAGAAACTTGTTTTGGCTTTTTGTTTGATAGACGCGTAACATTATAAAATATAATATGTATATTATAAATTCGTCTGCATAAGATAGCAGCCGTCAGCGCTGATGTAATAAAGATGCATTGGTAATTAAAAAGTATTGAAATTACATACAAATGTTAAATTTAGACCTTATCATCTTTGAAGAGTAAATATAGAACTACAAACTGTGGTTTTGTACAAATGCTCGGTTTAGATTTTGTAAGTAACAAAATTTATATTCAAACATCTAAAATACCTAAAAGCTCTTACGTTCGAATTTAATATTTAAATAATAAAAATGTTTAAATAGTTTAAAGCATACAAATTAAATTAGCCGATAACTATTAAATAAATAGTTACCTAGCTAAATAAATAATTTAAATACAATAGGTTACATTTCATATGTAATGTTACTAGTTCTACAAATAACAATACAAATATAACTACAATTAACACAATATTTATATTGAATATAATATGAAATTTCGTTTTTTATTAGGATTTGGGAAAATAACAATAACAAGAAAGCATCTGGTGACCCTGTCTGACACTTAGTTCTCTGATTATAAACATCCGCCATTAATAATGTTTTTGCTACAGAAGACACCGAAGTAAATTATTTGGCCTCGTTTTTGAACAAAATAAATGTTTATAATAACTCTACGTCAGACACCGTACCTTAAGTTCTTGCTGTGGTGGATATGATGTCCCTTGATTTGTTATTTGTTTTATATAGTAAATATTTTTTCACTTAAGACAGAAAATAGATACCTAAAAAAAATATTCTTTAATAATGAAAAATATAATAGAACTCTTACAGAACAAACTTGTAACTTCTTTTAATTCAATTACCAAAACTTCAATTAATCTGTAGGTAATTATACATTTTTTTAGGACAACAATGCTTCATAACATATAATTTACAGCATTACATTACATTTAATTTATACGAACTTACTGGAGTATTAAATAAATTGAGACAATTCACAATTTATTAAGCTGGAGAACCGTTTTAAAGAACCGTAATATGAATGTAAATGGTTATTTGATGTTCCAACGAATATGCAAACTTCTGATCGCAATTGTCAGGATCTATTGTTAAACTTCGTCTTGAATTATTGTGCTTAAACTATTATTGCTGGTGCTTAATTGAAGATTAACATTCTTGTCTATTTGGTAAGGGTTAAATACATCTTATAGCAATTAAGTAGAATACAAGCTTATATATTCGTTTCTTATTATAGCTTTTAGTATATTGACTGAGCAACATCTGAAAATAATGCGCTTCATATTTTATTCCGGTTCAATATTCCGATATTCTATCAACTTTTAGTAACGTCTCTCTCGGTTGTATTCTTGTATATGCTTCAACCAAGTTGCAGCTATTCCTTTCTTTAAATTTTTAATTTATTTCTTACTAGTTCTTTATAAACTGATTGGAAATGATCGATATAATATGATGATATCGCAGGGGATGATGATGTATATGTATATACCCTTATAATTATATATTTTTTTATCTATTATTGCCTCATCTTCTCCTAACAGTTATGAATATATTATTCTTGAAATTCGTAATAAAGTAATATTCCTTTACAAAGTGCCGCAGTAAATAAACCTGCCTATGATTTTGGATTCTCATACATAGACCGAACAACGGGGAGTGTGGATGCAACAGTTAGGGAACATTTCTTGAATATCAAGAATGGGCGTAGGTCTGCAGTACCTTAATATACTACTCCCTACTAACACATAAAGGATGACCCACAAGTAACATATTAAGGCCATTGATATTTAATTTTAACGGAGTTAATATCAATGAGCATATCTTAAAAGACTTGTTAAAATATAGGTGAGAAATTTACTGTAACTTTATTGAAAAGTATTGACGCAGACCCTGGAAACAGCTAGTAAAGGAATAAAATATATCAACATTTATTAAAAAATATATCAAAACGTGTATTTCTATGGTTTATGATCGAATATGTGAAAATAATACAACTATAATTTTCGATATATATATGTTTTTTTTGTTTCCAATGAGAAATTGAAGTATTTAGATTTGTTTAGAACCTCCTTACGACTTACCTAAATACATTGTAGGGATAATAAAAACCATAATACCTAACGTAGAACTAAAAAGTAAAGCCTTTAAAAGCATATTTTCTTTGTTTTCAATGACAGCATTTTGAAAAAAAATATTCCGTTTTAAAATAAATGCACCAATAAAGCCTTGTTGAAAATTAAACCTTTCTCCATAATAAAAGAGAATAAAAATAGGTGAAAAAAACTTAAACACTGCTACTAAAATGAAAAACCTCTTTTCTGGTTTATTTCATTTGGTATAACTATTTAACTATATTGAAATAAAACTATTCTACGGATTTAGCTCACGTATATTGAATTAAATTTTAAATTAACATTTTAAATCTAACCCGACGTTTCGAATGCTTTGCAGCAATCGTGTTCACGGTAAGACGAGATTGAGGTGGAGGTCCAACGTCGAAACGTCGGGTTAGATTTAAAATGTAAATTTAAAATTTAATTCAATATACGCGAGCTAAATCCTTAAAAATAGTTTTATTTCAATGTGTAGTACTCGTGAAAACCTTAGAAAACACTACATTTAACTATATTTTTAATTGTAATACAGTTCATAGCCCACATCATTCTTTACAGCTACAAATGATATGGAAAATTACTCAAAATACAAAATTGTAATAACTTATAACGTAGAACATTATTCAACTTGTGTCTGTTTATAGTGTCGTGACGACACGCCATTATCAGTCATGGCGGCCTGCTTTTAATTTAACTTAAATCGCGCGAAATAAAATTCAAATTTACTTTACCTAATAAAAATTAAAAAGAAAATAATTATGTAAAAGATAAATAACATAGTTATTGTTTACCTTTAAGCTATCAATTTCAATACTTTTTATAACTTATTTTGAAAAAAGGTATAGTAGCCAATTAATGTAATTAGCTTAGCACCAAAACGCCATATGGAAACAAATTAGTTGTCTAAAAAACTCATATAAATAAACTGGAACTTTACGTGACGACAGAGTAAATAATAAATCAATTTGGACACGAGCCATTTCCGCATTTGTGTAGTATGTAATTGAATAGGTTCGTGTACGTAATGTCCTCTCAAGTATATTATATAATTTATAAAATAGTATAAATATGATATTGTTGTCTTGTAATTATGCTTTTATTATTATAAAATATATTTTTTAAATTTTAGTTTATTTTTACATAATAATTTAACATGGAATTTCACGATGTTGGTTGTGGTATCCTTTTTATATTAATCAATAATGTAAAGCTAAAAACATTCTCTAGGTTTTTCGAAAAAAGCCCGTCCCGATAAAGAGCTAGAAAATATCGAAACGAGTAGAAATACGATACCTCCATCCAGATAGCATGACGGGACAGTTTCCCAGAGGTCGCAGCATCGAATCATACCATCCGTATCAATTAATTTATCATTCTCTATTTACTTAAGATTAAACATTTTTTTAAATTGCTACGATAGTGTAATTATTCAAATACTTTCTTCATATGCATTAATAAACCAATATCGAAAAACAATCTGTTCAACAATTGAGGTCACTTTTAGTTCCGCTATTTAATTAAATTTGGAAATATATTGGTCAGACAATTGTGCAAAAATATCGAGGCTCGGATGAGGATCTATTTTAAAACCTCGTATTTCAATTACTGTATTAAAATTTTCTCGCAATCTGAATCAAATTCATGATCTGCTGCTGGACGTTTTTAAACAGTTTAAAACAACCTTAAAATCGATAAAGTATTTAGTAATTGTTAAAGGTATATGGATGACCAATGAAAAATTAAGTTACTTACTTTTTCATAACTTTATACCAAGAACAATAGTAGGTAACTTTATACCAAGAACAAAAGAAGGTAATTTGATATCTTATAATCAAATGAAAAAAGGCTTGGTTTTAAAAACAAATTTATTTTAAAACATATGCAGATTATTTGAATTGCAAATTCGTGCGGACGAGCTTTTAAGGGATTAACACTTGTACATAATCATACTGTCATTTTATATTTATAAGAACTATAAGCCTACAAAGTCTCATCATATTCAATCAAGTAGTTTTTGCGTATAGGAGTATTTCTAGTTTATTTACGTGATTTTTTTATGTTTAATTACTGATAAGCAACAATAGTACGAAAATAAGAAATTATTAACTTCTTCATTTGTTAAAAAAAAAAACAAAATGTAAAGTGAAGCCCATTACAGTATATCCACGAATCCTGCAGCCAAAGCCATTAATCTGTTTTTGAGATTGCACTATGTATTTTATGTGAAAAGATAGATTTCTGGAGCATATTAAGTACATACATATTTTGAAATCTGAACAGTGTGGTAATGAAAGTTAAAAACTAAATGTTACTCAGAGTGACGCTCAATTTCTTTGTATAAAAGTTTACATTAGCTTCATTATTTTTTTCGTGATGCGTGTACATCTAAAAGACAAAATGGTAAACAGACAAAAGTTTCAAAAATGCTGAAAATGGATTCTGCTAGTTATCCCTTCACTTCCTGGTATATTTTTTAAATATTATCAATGTGCAAAGATTACTCTTCTATAGTTTTATTACATGTATAGAATAAGATTTGCATGGTACGGATACGTGATTGACATGAATTGACATAACTTTTTTATTTCTATACCGATTTAGATAAAAAAAACACTAAATGTTAAGTGAAGAATATTACAATAAATTCCCGAATACTGATTTTTTTTCTGAGAACCGTGCACAAACATACAGACATACAAACATATAGACAAACAGAAAAATTTAAAACTATTGTTTTGGGTTCTCGTGCTCTTATAAATGCAGGGGCCATGTATAAGAGTCATCATCATGTTTTTTTTTTTTTATATTTTCCATGTACAGTTTTCGATTAGTGACAATTTTATTATATGTATAGATACTTCTTGTAAATAAAGTTACTAAATTTAAAAACAACTTGAATAATTAGAAAAAATAAAAAATATCTTAACATGTTATTTTACAGACTTGCTTGCCGATATTAGCTTTTTACCAAACTCTAGTCCAATATTTGTGATTTGACCCTTAAATAAGAAAATATTATAGAGTCAAAAGTATAAAAATAACGATGGAAGTTAAAAATTTTATCAAAGTATGTGAAGCATTTTGTTGTGAGATCCGGTAACAGACAATAATTTTAAAAACTATGGTTTTGAGTTCTTGGTGAGATAATTAGTAAGTATTATCATTTAAAAAAAAAAAAAAATATTTTATGGATTTGGCTTTTGCTATATCTATATTTGTTTTATGAATGCAAAATTCTCTTTTTTAGTTTATTAAATTTTAACGTTATAAAACAAATTAGGCGAAAGTCTTTTTTGCAAAATTTGGTTATTTTGGTTATTACTAAAAGAATTGTTAAAAAAGAAAGACAAATAAAAATGCCAAAAATAAGGATTCAGGAAGTTATATTGTAATCAGCATACAGCCTTAAAGCTGCTTATAAGAGCATAAAAAAGCAAACCGTGGTATTTTCGAATGCAAATTGACCGTGGCGAGGGCTTTACGCAAAAATAACTGCTTCTATACTTACATTTAGTCATGAAACGTATTTTTTGATTTTATATTGAGTAACGTGATTAAACTAACTTAATTGATATTGATTATACCTAAATTAGATGCAGTTTTTAATTAGAACCTAATACAATTTCAAACGAAAACTTTTACTTGGAAGAAAACATTAATTATATCACATAATTCAGAGTATACTTATTTAATTACAAATTATTTAGTTTATTAATAAAAATGAATTATTATGAACGCATAGCGCCCTTTTCTACACAAAAATATAGAGTTGACATTAGTATTAACGGAAGCCACGAAGTAGTGTGTGTAATTATTAATTGAATGTATTAAAAGTGCATGATTTTTTTTTATTTATTTATTTATACGCTTTAATTCAGCCAGATTTCACATTCCACCGTTCCGCGTATATTTATTAAACGAATTCGAAGTTTTTGCTGTAATCATTAATTAAGATTATAATTTACAATAATTTAATGTCTCGTAAGATTCATATTATGCTACGTTGTCAACTAACACAAAATCAGATAAGTATGGAATCCAGCTTTGTAATTCAAGTTAATATTAAAATAGTTTATGTCATCTGAATAATTTATCTTATCTTGTTCTGTTGAAGTCAAACTTCCATTCAAACTATAAAACGTACTGAGCTATTTTTCATACACAATTATTAACTTTAGGTTATTTAAGAAGATTCTACATTTTATAACACTGTTCAAATGATTGTAATTCGTTAAGCTATACATTACATTTTATCTAATACCTTTACCTTATAGAAGCAATTTTATTAAAGTTCTCTGCAGTTGTTTTAATGAAGTCATATTTTATTTAATATTAACCAAATTATACCATATAATAACATTCGGATGTTAAGAGCTATAATAATTGTTTTAAAAATATTTGAAGTAAATCTTATTTACTGTCCTAGTGTTATTTTTTTTTAGTTAAAAAGAAATAAAATTACTAAGTAATTTAAAAATTATAATAATTTTAAAATTAAATCTATATTTATAAACTTTTAATCCCCAACATTCACTTATCACTTAGTATTATAACGACTCATATATGATTAAATACAGTCAACTAGATAATAATACAATTATTATCCTTTAATCTATAAAGCCAAGTCATTTATTAAAACTTCAGTGATTAACTCCAAGCCTAATCGTTTCACCTCTTGTGATATAAACTTTTGTTTAGGAATTTTCTATAAAACCATTAGGTAATATTGATAAATAGATGATGTTTTTTAAATTAAACTGAAAAGAAAAAAACGAAAATTTAGAAAAAGTATTACTTATTGTTATCTTAACGAGAAAAATTGTAGGAATGAATGGAAGTATGAAAGTACGTTCCTGTTTTTTTTACTTTTTCATGCAAAAATCACGAGACGGATTTGTATGAAACTTATTTACTGATACCTTTATATAGTTTATTCATCATAATAATACAAAAAAAATCTCAAAAATCACTATGAGAGTTAAGTAAGTGTGGTTTTGAGCCTCGGCATTTGCTCAAATCATAACCAGGTACATGAAATATTATTTTCGTGTAAGACGTAATATATGACAGGATTAATTACTCTTTATTTGTGCCATGGTTGTACTGGTTGTATTAGAAAATTTATTTTACAAAACAAAATTAAGTATTAGGAGTGCGATTTACAAAAATATTATTAATCCGCATGACGCTGTTTTCTTTCGGGATTGGATTAGTAGAACTAATGTTGCGGACGTGTTTTATTCGTATTTTGTTATCTACAGTGACCGTGGTGCCGCCAATAGCAAAGTATATATTTGAAAGAAAGATTAACGTTTTCCAATACTTTAATACAAAAGAAAATATGATGAACCTGATCTATCATATTATTTTGGTAAGGCATTTTTATCATTTATTTGGCAGTCGTCTAGTAAGACTTCCACGTTTTGAGCTGCAATTGGGTTCCATTTGTATAGATAACTAACTTATAATTAATGTAAACTGGTTTAAATGTTCATTTTGTTTATATTTTGAAATAAAATTGGAATCCTTTTCAGATGTTACTTAAGGTAAAAAATGTGGTTTTCTTTCAATGGTTCTAACTGTGTAACTCGATTGCTCTTTAATTTTCCATTTTATATAAATTGGATTGAACTTCACTAGTAATATATTCACAAATATTATAGTAGTGAAAATTTATTATAGTATAGTATAGTAGTTTGCTATACTGTACATATACTTCTTACTTAAATATTTAAAGCTTTTAACGTTTTTATTTATAATTATAATACACTATAGACTATAGTACAAAAATGCTATCGTAAATTTATTTCAAGGAAAAAATCACTTTCGTAAAAAGATATTGTCTTCTTGGGACGACTTATTCTTTAATTCAATTCATTTTTTTTTTACCTGATTTCAAGTTCAAAGTTTATAACTAAATAGACCAAATTTATGATTAAAATCGTATATATTTTTTTATTAAATATAAAGTTATTACTTAGGACAAGTTTCAAATGAATTATCTTTAATTAATGTTTAATAATTAATTTTTAGATAGTTATCTTTAAATAACTTAAAGGTAACAAGTAAAATTTTATGTAAAAGACGACTCTTTTACATAAACTTTTACTTGTTTAATTTAAGTTAATTAAAGGTAAGGATTATTTATAGATTGTAGTTTTCTAGAAATGGCAACAATATTAGATCCAAACCAGCAAGCTCTAACAATGACGTCGCAGAACGTTTCTAAGACATTTTAGTGCCACTCGTTTAATTGAAATAAAACTACGTACAGAGGACTTACGTAACAAGTTAGCAGACGTTTAGTTAGACTTTCTGTAGACTTAAATGTACACTTTTCAGAGGTGGTTCATTGAAAGAAAACATGTATTAGATATGATTAGTTCATTAAACATATCGTCAATAATTTGTTAGGTATACTTTTAAATAATTTATTTTTTTTATGATAATTTTCTACTACGTTAGTACTAGGAGTACACTAGTATAAGTATAGTGGTAATTAAATAAGCTCTCCCCCGGTGCCGCTGTAATAGCCAACAGGGCTAACAGTAGAGACAAAAAAAAAAGATTAAATAAGTTTACAAAAAAATCTACACTACTGGAGTCGATTTGTGTCCAGTTAGCGTGGTCTATGCATTCTTGAACGATATATCCAAAAACTAAAAATCAATTCATTATTGCATAACGAATATCCACCGGGTTTATTGCTAGATAACCTCTCCGTCTCCTCTTTCGATTCAATTAGAATGACTTTGCATAAAAGAATTTTTTACTAATTTGAAATTAAATCTCTCTGATAGTTTCGAGGTAATGACACGAGTTTTTGTATTTGGAAAGCAATTTTACTGTAGTCGTTTTCATATGGCTTTTGGTATTAAATACAGTTTCCGTTCATTTCGTTTACTAAGATATTTTGCTTTGGTTTTTATTTGAAAGATCAATACATTAAACACCACACAGTTTAACACGTTCACTGCGACATCATAATTAAAACACTTTCAGCTGGTGCGTTAGGGATCTAAAAGATCTCGAAACTAATTTATCCCCGGGTGCGTTGGGGACCTAATCAGTCCCCTAAAAGTACAATTCTGAAAATAATGTATATCTTCAACAAAAACAATGACATATACTCAAAAATTACGTGGCTCAAAGAGAGTCTACTGTTCTATATTTTGCTAGGTTCGCACGTAGTTATGACATAAGAATAAGCCACAAACACAAATCAAAAATTAGACATCGATTCGTATATTTTTATTCGTAATTCGTATCTCGTTCCGCAACCAGAGATAGAGCAATATGTGAAGTGACTAGTGATGGGAATAAAATAAAATTCATATATTCTTTATTGTACACCACAAAATATTAAAAAAAAGTAAAACACAAACAAGTAACACAAAAGAAGTACAACAGGCGGCCTTATCGCCTAACGGCGATGGCTTCCAGGCAACCCTGGGGTTTATAGTATATAAAACAGTCATTAATATGGGTAGGTGGCGTAGGTACAAATGATAAACAAGCTTATAAAAAACTAAACACTAATACGTAGATTTGTAAATAAATTAAATACTAATACAATAAATAAGCTATAATAGACTAAACTATATATTATATAATAAATACAGGGGGAATTGGAAAATAATAATAGAAATAAATAAATAGATAAGTAATATTGGGATTATATCTATAAACATGAATTTATATAAAGTAAACAGTTATAAAAAAATGATATATATAATATACTTATACACTGATAATTATTATACTGAAGTCTTAGCTATCTTGAGATAAAAAGTGCTCTGTCACAGATCTTTTAAATAAATTTAAAGTTAATTTAATAAAATGTTATTTGTCGACAGAAAAAGTTTAATTTACGAATTAGTTATTTATTATAAACTACGGAAAATGTTTGTCATTAAAGAAAGCACATCGACTTTTCGCATTGTGAGCAAATCGTAATGATTTTTTTTTTTATATATAACACACTTAACAGTTTGCGGCCAATATGGTATAAGATATTCTGCACAATAATAAAGATCTAGCTGCTCGCCACAAAATGTTTTTTTAGAAGCTTCAGAGCTGTTTACCGTGCGTCGTAATTTTTCATAACAACCCACGCAACGTCTTTTTTTGTTTCCTCGTTGGAAAACATTATCAACACATCTTCCTTCAGGATTTTTTTTTATTTTACTGGATAATGCCGCGGTATTAACCAGCGATAATTTTTCTTTCTTAGAATGCTCACCAAAATTAACTCTAATTAACTATCAACTAATTAATTAAGTAACTCATTGTTTTTAACGACAATTAAAACAATTTTAAATATGAACACGTCGATATATTTACGCGAGTGCTATTTTTAAAACGTGAGCGCGTCCCCTCACATCGATACTTGAACAACACTAAATCGAGACACGCAGCGCCCGCGCCGCCTACCTACGTATGATTCCACGAGTAATAAAATATCCCCTAATGTAATGAAAAAAAATATAGTACTATACGTTAGGGACCTAATCCATCCCTATTTTTTTATTATGTCTATGAACTCACCTACAAGTAGAATACAAATGTGTATATTTGTCTTGCTCATACATAAAGAACTTTACAAGTTAGAGCCCCCCGCAAGGAGTGAAAAAACAGCATTTCAGTCCACGCACAATACAAAAGTCCCGCAAGAGATCTAATAGACCTCGTAACGCAGCGAACGTGTTAAACTCATTAATTATAAGTGAATAGACTATTTTGAGGTAAAAAGATATCACCTTTTTTTATGTCATCTCTAACAGTAATTTCTACTGCAAGAATTTGTTATAATAAAATTGTGAAAGGCGTGGTTTTTTTTTTTACTGTCCAAATTATTATTATAAAACCAAACTTAGATTCACGACCATCTGTTTTATATTAAAAAAACTTTTAAGTTTCGAGATCTTTTCGTTGGTTTGGCGTTGGTTTCATTCGCAACTCATGTTCAATGGGTCTAATTATTTACAATTGTGACTTGTTAACTAGAGGTCCAGGTTTAATTACTGATTGTGGACAATATAATTTGTAACGGAAATCATAGACCGTTTATCTTGAGCGGTCCTTATAAATTTATTAAAATCATCAAAACGAAACCGAAAATGCATTATAGAATTATTAATTAGATGTTCTATAGTAACTGTACAATTGTTAGTTTCAGCTATGTCTTATTTTCTTAGACGATCACAATATCAATACAAAATCGAAGTAAAAATACATCAGCCAAGCCCTACAGAAAACACCATCATTATCAGAAAATTTATCATTGTCAATTATGCAATGGTCAATTAATACTATGTTTTGTGTTCCAATGATTTCTTATCATTTACAGTACTGTAATCAAAATTTTAATTTAAAATTTAAAAGACCCCCAACATCAATATACCTCTAAGATGGATAAAAATCATATTATTATGTACTAATTGAAATAGTTGCGTCGGGGACTTATTGTACGTATGTTGACAACGGAGTCTTTTTTACGAAGCCGAAGTGAATGAGAACTTAGGCTATACGACTTGAATTTGTTATCTCGTTATTTGCTTTGGTGACTTACTAGCATTTTGCTTTCCTTCCTTTAGTGATCCGCCGACGCAATAATATATTTAATAAAATATTATTATTATGAACTTTAGCAGCTTTTTATTATTATCATTCTCTTCTATTAAAACCTACAAATACATGAATTTTCAATTGTTTAAGTATTTACTATCAATATTGCATAACAACCTTTCGACAGCACAAATAAAAGTTCAATAAGTTTTAGACGACTGCTTTTATTTCGACTATCTTGACAAACCAGGCTTTTGATTAAAAAAAAACCTACAAATCCGTGCACTTGTTTGGCTGATAGGATACCACAGACAAACACACAGAAACATAGATACA
This sequence comes from Napeogenes sylphis, assembly GCA_959347405.1. Taxonomy (NCBI): domain Eukaryota; kingdom Metazoa; phylum Arthropoda; class Insecta; order Lepidoptera; family Nymphalidae; genus Napeogenes; species Napeogenes sylphis. The sequence continues at coordinate 16,999,338 of OY365777.1, read as the reverse complement.
CATGACAAACTTATAACACACCTCTTTTTGGGTCGGGGGTTAATAGAAGGACGAAGATTGTCACAGTACTATATAATTAGTCTACGAAAAGTCTACAACAAATCCTGGTCATCCAATTGCGAGAAATTTACAAAAAACAAATCTATTCGCCAATATTGTTTTTTGTTATACAAATACCTATATTTGTTATGTTTTATTATAAAGTAACACTACGGATTAAGTTAAGGACCAAAAATTATGTTATCTTCCTTATTCTGTTGGTAATGTTGACTTGGAGGTCATTATTTTTTTCTTAAATAACAGTTTGAGTAGAAAGGACTCAAAATTTGCTAATTCAACTCTCAAATATTCAAAGAACACTAATTAAAGAAGCCTAATAAACTAAATCAAAGTGGAACAGACCAAGAAACAAGACTTTTGTTGATTTGCTACCTATTGAACCACCGCTTTTCCATTTTTCAAATAGAAATCATGATGTTCTAAATTATATTTTAAATGAAAATTATTTTGTTTATAGTTCTAGATAAAATAGTTTATAACCATATATTGAACTTTTTAAGAAAAGAAGAAAAACTAAGTTTTTTTAATCGGAGAAAAACTATTCCTCGTTCTAAGGACTTTATGTAGTTTGAAAAAAGATTGTCAACTTCTATCCAACTCTTTTGTGCTTGTATAATTTATGACGATGTTCCGAAAAGAAAAGAGAGAGTCGCAAAATCACTAATTTTTGGTTCAAATTTCTATATGCACTAGATTTACAATTATTTTGAATAATGGATAAAAAATAAATATGATATTTGAACGCATTGAACTGAATCAATTAATGATGATTATTTTGAATAACTGATATATAATCAAATATTATATTTGCACGCATTGTAAGTAGGTAATGAACTGAATCAAATGTTTATTACTTATCGAGGCAAATTAATATTATGAGTTAAAATTCATTTACAATTAATGACTTTTTAGTTCTAATATTACTAAACCAGACAAGAGGTCATTAGGATTTCAAGCTATTTCAAGCTAAGATATACATTTACTTGTAATTTGTTATATACCTAGCTAATAAAAGAAATCGTAAAATAGATCTGAATTTGTGTTTAAATGTATGAATGTCTTGAAATTAAAATTCATATAACCTGTTATAAGGCAGTTATAATAACTATACCTAATATCTAACATTACTGTAGTCGTGAGAGTAAACAAAAATAAATATTTTCTTAAAAACAAAATCAAATAATTTACTCCGGTGTCTTATGCGTGTTAAAAAACCTAGTAAGTTGTGGCTTACTTACAATCAGGGAGCTTTATTGTGAATAGATTGCTAGGGCAATGCGCCTTAACATCTAAGACTACATTCCACTTACCATCAGGTGGAATGTAGTCAAGCATTGCCCTAGATCGTATAAAAAAAAATTAAAAAAAATACATTAACAATTTGTTTTTATATAGAGAAGGATATATTACTTTATACGTATGATGTTAAAAAGGTATATTTATTAACATATATACATACGTATGATATTTAGCTATATTCTCGGTAGCGTTTCAATGAAAGCACTAAAAATGTCCTGCATAACATACTTCACACTGCACTAACTTTCATAAATGAAAAATATTCTATTTAAGCCGGAAGTAAAGTAAGTAAATTAACAAAAGTACTGCGTCAGTAAATTATGTCAGTACAAGTCAAAGTCCCTTCGTAATCGATGACTCTATTTAAAAAAAAGCACGAACTAATAGATAAGACAGATAACTATGTTTTTTTCCTTATAAACTGTATTTATAAAACTTAAAAAACTTGGTAAGACAAGCAGTGATGTAGATAAATATGTATTAATATAATCTAATTTAAATTTAAATAGTACAAAAATTAAACTTGAAATGATTCGTATCTTCCTAGGACATAATTTGCGATACTTTATTTTTTTAACACTGTGTCAAAAATGGAACCAAATAAATGTAAATAAATAAAAAGTAAGTTTTAAATAATTTTAACAATCAATTCAACAGCTTAACAGCATTTTATATATTTTTGGTAGAAATTCTGGTTTTCATATAATAATATCTTAATTTGTAAGACGTCGTCTTCAAAGGTTATACCAGATATCAAATATATCACAGACCTCTTTTCTATTTTTATTGGAAATTAGAAATTGCAGTAATAGTGTTTTCTAAGGTTTTCACGAGTACTACACATTGAAATAAAACTATTTTTACGGATTTAACTCGCGTATATTGAATTAAATTTTAAATTTACATTTTAAATCTAACCCGACGTTTCGAATGCTTTGCAGCAATCGTGTTCACGGAAAGACGAGATGGAGGTGTCTGTCAGTAAGTCAGTTAATTAGTCATCTACCTCCAACGGTTTCTAAGCTTCCGGGCATACAGCTCAGGATTCACACAAAACGCACTAACAGTATCTTGATGTCTTAAGGGGGATAAGTGCGGTCATATTTCACAGGACTAAGGGAAAGTCAGAACGTTTTTCCCAAGTGGTCTTATTCGTTTCAGTAAGGCGTCACCTCTAGTACCAAATGACTAAATACTTTTGTGAATCTTTCAGATTATGCAAAATAATAAAGTTATTAAAATAAGAGTACAAAAGATTTATCCGCAGTGATACGTATTTGGACTTTACTTAAATAAACGGCTATGTTTTAATTTTTCGTTTTTTTTTAGTGAACAAAACAAAAACATTTAGAAAATACAAACATAAAGTTCATTATGTTTATAACTTTATTCGTACTGAATATTTTTTTTTCTAAATATTTTGTTTTAATAAAATATTAAATAGTACCCGATTGATTAGCATTACAACACAGACAGAGCCTAACAGCCGATTCGATCGGAACAGTCGTAATCTTAACAGGCCTTGTCTTGCCACTTGTCACTGGATATTGAATTAACTTTTCTACTAAAGGTTTACTTATGTTTTATGACATTTTGGTTAATAACAGGTTAAGTGTGCAATAAACATTATTTAATTAATTAAATCACTGATATCAATTTTATTTTCACATAATAAAACTTTTGAATGATTTAGTCAGTCTATACAATATTATTTTTGAAGAATCAAAATATACTTTGGAGCTCCTCAAATTGTTAACATTTCATTTTATTCGTATGAAATTCTGCTTTTATTTTAAGAACTAAATTTATTTTTAAATGTGGAAACTACATGTATTTGAATTTTAAATGCACGAGCTTTTAGCAGATTAAAACTTTTAGAATATATTGAAGTAAAGAAGTATATCTATTGAGTGTATTTTATATGTTTAGTTTCAAGGGATATTTAGACATTTACTTTACTTTAGATACTTTGTTCGTTTCTAAAAGCACAGAGTAATATAATATTAATAATAATAAATAATTCATAATAATTATTGAAAAATAATATTATAATACTCTGTCCTTTAAGCATATAGTAAAAAACGTAAAAATGTTGAAGATATCATAAAAATAATCCCCGTAGGTAGATTGAATACAATATTTTATAATTAATTTATTTTATCATTACTTACTATATGAATAGCAAATAACCTTCCTTCAGTTCTCTTGCTGGGGGCTTGTAAAGGCCCCCATTAAGTTTTTTTTTAATATATTCCAAGTACAGAAATGGATCAGTGACAATTTTATTATATGTATGGATTTCGGGTGATGACACATTCACAGTAACATGTTACTGACTGTAGAAATGTTAGATACATTTCGTTCAGTAATTATAAATCGTTTTCATCATCTGTTCTAACTTATATGTTAGTTAAGTATTTACCCATAAACCCTATGATGAGTGTTTTGTTTTATGAATGGCAGCGAAGGTTGAAAATAAAGTATAATACTTTATTATAAAGTATGGTTGGCAACCCTAGTTATGACTTATGTACGATATTTTTTTTATAGTTACATATATTACTAGAAAATTTTAACTTTCAAAAATTATTTACCTACCAATTAATTCTACCAATACTTTACATCTGTATTACTAATAAATAATTCTTCAACTCCGTTACCAATTACCAATACAGAATGCTTTTCAATCACCTATTAATTACCACCTCAGAACAATAACTAAAGCGTCGAAGTAGCCTAAACTTTAAGACTCAAATTCTGCGTAACAGTTGTCCTCTTTTTTCATAATGTTAAAACATACTGATAAAGTAAACAAATATAACGTTGTCAGAACATAAAAATATACACTTATAAATGTGAATTAATAAATTTTTTGGTTTTTAATATTTTTGTTCTAATGATATCATTTTTTTTTATAACTACATGTAAAAGTTGTATTGTGTAAAGTATTTTTCTTGATATCTATATCTTCTTTCATTGTGGTGGTAAATTGGAAAGTACATTTAATATTTGACTTATTGGGTATGGACAACGTTTACACATTTTGGTTTATCATCTCAGATAAATCCACTTTCAAAAGCTATTATTTCTATAGCCTATGTGTTATTTTGGTACATAACCTACAATATTGCTAAGTTTCATCGATCTCCCTTCAGTAGTTTTGGCGTGATTGCGTAACACACATTAAAGTCAAAACGTTCAAAAGCTAGTATTTTTATAGGCTATGTGTTTTTTGGTACATAAGCTACAATATTGGTAAATTTAATCAAAATCCTTTCAGTAGTTTTGGCGCGATTGAGTAACAACCGTCACAGACAAAATCAGGTGACTAGGTCTTTGCTGGACTTGTCTACCATCGGTTGATTTTGTCCTCCAGAACTTGGTGCGATTCAGTTCAGAGACTGGGAAGAGGCTTAAATTGGTTGGCTTAAGTTATTCGGTCTGTATTTCTGCCCTCTACTGAAACTCGAAGACTAGCGTACCCTCTGGTTTCTGGAGGAGTCTGATAGGCGGAGTCCGTTTTTGAATTCACCATCCCAGAACCTTTGTTTCGGAGTTTCTTCTTGAACTGCAGACACTCGGTGTAATTCGCCGGGTGCGGGTTCCCAGATTTGGCGCATGTGACAAAATCGTCTTTGGAACGAGTACACTTACGTCATTTGGACCGGGGCAGTCAAAAAGTCGTAGAACAAATGATGTAGAGAGGCTGCCTGCAAGAGGTGGTCAACTAATTAAAAATAACCCTATAGATGTCGGTAATTACGTTTGACGTATTAACCAGGATGGCCATTATTATACCACCTGGTCCCGGTGCCTCCCGTCTTCTGGATTTCATATTTACTGGGGGGTACTGAGGGGGGAATTGAGAAAGTCGTCCACTGGCAATAGTTCGCGGAATACACTGCGTGGTTGTCTCGTTATGGCGGGTATGTGGTTGTTCGGAGGCCACCGACCAGGACCTTGAAGCGCCGGCAACTGCTCAAGTGCGCGTCACCGATGTCCGGTCCGTCCCCCTTCGCTGTTCACGATAAGTGGTTGCATGTATTTGTGCTGGGAACAGGACCATAAGAAGGCCCGGTGGTAAATGGAGTCACCGGGCGAGGTTCATAGATTTGTTCCATTCTCTCGTCCCTGGCGTCCAAAGAAATATCGGGGCTCAAGTGTGGGAGGCCCCCCATCGCGTTTTTCCGGCTGCTCATAATGCGGCGCTATTAAAAGCTATCGTTAGCCCGCTCTTCGATTGCCGAATCACACAGTCTCAATCGCTAGAGATGATGCTAAGAGGGTGACGGCGATAAATTAGCTACTAGCACTGTCACGACGCAAAAAATGGCGTCAGAAAACTCTTTAAAAAATTATAATAAAGCTCTGATAGCTTCAGCAGAAGACGCAGCCCTACATCTCCTCAAGTTTTAAATATTTATTTCTATGTTCCAACGATGTCATGTTAAAGTATTTAAATTGTTCTTCATAATTGGAGTACTTTTTACAGCGAGTGGTATAAACAAGTATTTTGATAAACTAATTCTGATTTTTTTTTATTCGTTGTATATTAATCTGACATCTAAGAAAACAAATTGGACAACAGTAGTCTATATGGCTGCGAACAAGGCTAAAATACAAAGTTTTTAAATCAGTTTAAAATCTTTGGTTTTCCGGTTAATAAAACCAAGCATTCGCAGACTTTTTGACACTTGTCATTTTGTTGTTTTTGTTGTTACTTATGATTTATGAATTACGATACGGTATAGTGTATACACATTACACACAGAGGATGATACATGGCTGATGGCTCATAATTCATACGTTAAAATATTTGGTACACAATTTAAAAACTAATAAAAAAGCAATAAAATTTGCCAATATGGCTAATGGTTTAACTTATTTTGTTCTTACTGGTGATCCTGGCCAGTAACAACAAAGATTGATGAATAAAATATATGGAATCAATAGTAAAAAAAATTAATAATACCTTACAGGGGTTGGCAAAACCACTCTTATAAAGAAAATAAATTCAGTTCTTAATGCTAAAGGAGTCAAAACTTATGGATTTTTTTCTGAAGAGGTTAAGAATAATCGAGTTCGTGAAGGTTTCGATGTCGTTACCCTAAATGGATTGAGAGGAAAACTTGCGAGAGATCAGAACCTGCTTAATACGAAAAGTAATTACATAGTTGGCAAATATGGAGTGTTGGTCAAAGAATTCGAAGATATAGCTTTGCCATCGTTGAAATAGGTATTGTTCCATATTTCAAGATTTCAGTTAGATTCGTTTTTTTGTGTATATAATAATAATGCTCTTAAGTAAGTTTAACTTACACATTATTTAATTATATACTTATGTCAGTTGTTTATTAAAAGATCATATGTTATATTTTTAGGGTGAGGTTACTGACCCTTGTGTAATGGTAATAGATGAGATTGGTAAAATGGAATTCTTCAGTACAAATTTTAAGACCCACATTAAAGAAATATTTAGTCCAAAAACAAGTAATATTGTATTGGCTACAATACCTTCAAGAAAAAGTGATCTAATAATTGAGTCTATTAGATGTAATGCAAGAGCCCAAGTGTGGACGGTAAGAGACCAACATTTCATAATCATAATAAAAAAATGTAATTTATTTATTTTTATTTATTTATTTTAGGTGACACGAGAAAACAGAGGAAATCTACATGAAGAAATATTAAATAAAATTATGACTGTTATATAGCACTTATAAATAATATTAATAATGTTTTACTTTTAATATTGAAGTGAGGCAGGCAACAGAACATAATTGAACTAATGCATCAATTTCTTTACTAAATCTTCAGCATATTATTTGACCAAAAAATAGTTAGTGTCACCTATCAGATGAGAGCTCTAGTTCACTAACATAATAGCTATTTCATAATACTATAATAGTACCCCAGACGGCCTAGTGCAGTAGATTGGTAAATGCCCCGTCAGTTGAGTGGTTAGTGCAGCCACCAAATGTATAGCAAGGCAACAGGGCTCGGGTTTGAAGCCGGACAGGGACAGGCTTGTGTGTTGATTATTAAATATGCTCTCAGTGTCTATAATAGGTATTTACTATGTACTTGTATTGTTGTCTAACACCCTAAACACATAAAATAATTTGCCTATTTAAGGGGTACTTCAATTTGTGTAATTTAACCATTTTGAATTATTATTATTATTATTATAGGATAATGATATGGCAGCTTTAACCCGGCGTTCGCACAGTTGGGTCTATTTGACCCGGGCTATTTTCAAATGCGCGTATTTCTAATGTTTTTGGTGCCACACTGCCATAATTCTCAATAGCTGGAGCTAAGGGTCGTATCTTTCCTCGGAATATCGATATTTAGTCGTATTGCAATCGCAGCGGTGTATAAATGCTTCTAAACATGACAAAGGGTAAATTTGACCCAACCATACACTTCCTAACAGTTTAACAGCATTTTATATATTTTTGGTAGCAATTCTGGTTTTCATATAATAATATCTTAAATTGTAAGACGTCGTCTTCAAAGGTTATACCAGATATCAAATATATCACAGACCTCTTTTCTATTTTTATTGGAAATTAGAAATTGCAGTAATTTAGAGGGATAAGTACGGTCATATTTCACTGGACTAAGGGAAAGTCAGAACTTTTTTCCCAAGTGGTCTTATTCGTTTTAGTAAGGCGTCACCTCTAGTACCAAATGACTAAATACTTTTGTGAATCTTTCAGATTATGCAAAATAACTTTAAGAAAGTAATTAAAATAAGAGTACAAAAAATTTATCCGCAGTGATTTTTTTTTTTGTGAACAAAACAAAAGCATTCAGAAAATAAAAACATAAAGTTCATTATGTTTTTATCTTTATTCGTACTGAATATTTTTTTCTGAATATTTAGTTTTATTGCAATATTAAATAGTACCTGATTGATTAGCATTACAACACAGACAGAGCCTAACAGCCGATTCGATCGGAACAGTCGTATTCTTAACAGGACTTGTCTTGCAACTTGTCAATGGATAGTGAATTAACTTTTCTACTAAAGGTTTACTTATGTTTGTATAACATTTTGGTTAATAACAGGTTAAGTGTGCAATAAACATCATTTAATTAATTAAATCACTGATATCAATCTTATTTTCACATAATAAAACTTATGAATGATTTAGGCAGTCTATACAATATTATTTTTGAAGAATCAAAATATACTTTGGAGCTCCTCAAATTGTTAACATTTCATTTTATTCGTATGAAATTCTGCTTTTATTTTAAGAACTAAATTTATTTTTAAATGTGGAAACTACATGTATTTGAATTTTAAATGCACGAGCTTTTAGCAGATTAAAACTTTTAGAATATATTGAAGTAAAGAAGTATATCTATTGAGTGTATTTTATATGTTTAGTTTCAAGGGATATTTAGACATTTACTTTACTTTAGATACTTTGTTCATTACTTAAAGCACAGAGTAATATAATATTAATAATAATAAATAATTAATAAAAAATAATATTATAATACTCTGTCCTTTATGCATATAGTAAAAAACGTAAAAATGTTATTCATATACATTGAAGATATCATAAAAATAATCTACGTAGGTAGATTGAATACAATATCTTATAATTCATTTTTTTATCATTACTTACTATATGAATAGCAAATAGAAACGTGTTTTCGCTTATGTATCATTATCAACACTTATGTGTGTGTGTAACTGTGACTCAAATAGTCAATAGATATAATGAATTGTATTATTTTATAAATAAGTTATTCCTTAGTTTCATTCAAGTTTTTCTCCGTGGAACCTTCACCTTTTGGAATCGTGTAGTAATTGTTGATGAAGGAGTGCTTGATGTTTTATAATAAGTTAAGAAGTTAGACTATGGGTGGACCTTCTCTTTAAACATAATAAATGAACGAAATAAACTACTGTACTCAAATGAAATATAGAATTTTATTAAATTGGCTTCATTATTAGCAATTAACCACTAACATTAGTAATTGCCGGGACGCATAATATAAAGTCAATTTAGTTTTAACAAGTATAAATTTACTACAATTATTTTTATCATGACCCAATCTTTTTGAAAAAAATGTAATATATACACATTAAACGATAATCAGATTTTATGTATGTAGGTAAGATAAATTATATCAATTTTCAATTCTCTACATCTATTAATTATTACACTATTTAAATTTATAAAAATATAGTATGCGATACGGTAGCTCAGTTGGTAGAACGATGGGACGGTTTCCCAGTAGACGCGGGTTCGAGTTAATTTTTCATTCTATATTTATATAAATTTAAATAAGCTTAACGTATATGACTATACGTGTTTATAAATATTTTCAAATACTACACTACTTATTAATTTCTACATATTTTCCCCACAATTTTCAAAGAAAATATTTTGAAAAGAAAATATTTTTGTTGGATCTATCTGTAAGCTCAAGTTCCTGTAAAACTCCATAATTGTATTTTAAAATTTATATTATAAATAAAATATGTATAGTATCAAAGGTAAGTTCTTAAGACATTTGTCTGTAAATTTATACAGTAAGCTCTCAGCACCTTTGTTTGTAGTCAGACCCTTGTTAAATTTGGTAAACAAATACGGTTCCCACTAAGCCGATTGGTCTGGTCGGCTTCTGACGTTTTTGTTTACAAGATATTTGAAGTTATGAACTTAATAAATAATTTGAAAACTTGGTCTTGGTTTTTTTATAGAAACTATGTGTTTTTGTAACAAACATACTTATTGGGATATCCCAATAGTAGTAGTAATAGTTTAATTATATAATTAAAAAATGTATGTAAATATATAGATAGTATAATGTAACAGAGTTTAAGGAATGCATTATTTGCAATATTTTTGCAAAAGTAAATTTATTAATTCAGGGTATTACTTATTTTTCCATATAGTCTTTGTACATTAAAAATATATAAAAAAGGCTCACAAAAATGTTTGCAAACATCAATATAAAATGTATTTTCGTAACAGATTTCAGTAATAATAATAAACGTACCACAAACTTTGTTTTACTTCATAACAAGGTAAAGAGATATTGATACAACTTGAACTTTAGTAATTAACCAAATCGCTCAAACAAAAACTTTAAAGTTAGAAAATGTCTACAACATATTGAACTTTTTAAATTTTAATCAATTATAAAATGAAAAATAAATGTATATAATATAAGAATGAGTAGGTATATTATACATAAAGGAGATAAATATAATGTGTCTCCTGATTATTTACAAAAAGATTTCACAAAAGTGAGAATTCTCTGTGTTTTGTTGAGAGACTCGACATCGATATTTTTATGTAAAGCTTGATAAAAAGATTTACCAACTACTTCCTTTAACATATGAATTAGTTTTTCCGACCATAATTTGTTACGATTTTTCTGTATATTTTTTAAAAAATGTTTAGAAAATCCTAATTTCAAATTCGGAATTATTGTGTGTTATGTGCATAGATGGCTGTATTTCTGGAATTGGGCGTTTATTAAATATTTTCTCATTTATTGAGTTTAATAAGACACAGTGCTCTTATTACTATTATTCTATTTTTTAATTGTTACTATGTACGTAATTAAATAACAAACATGAAGAAAAGATATATATATTGAACATATGATATATTTCTTTCCTTCCATGGAGTTTTAGGGGAAAATAACAATAACTAGAAAGCATCTGGTGACCCTGTCTGACACTTAGCTCTCTGATTACAAACATCCCGCCATTAATAATGTTTTTGCTACAGAAGACACCGGAGTCAATTATTTGGGCTCGTTTTTGGGCAAAATAAATATTTGTATTAAATCTACGTCAGACATTGTACCTGCAGTGCTTGTTGTCTAGAAAAATACTGTTAATTGATTAAATATACTTTTATGATACTTATATATGTTTTTTATATAATATATTACAATTACACATACATATATAGATATAAGATTCTAAAATAATGAGAAGTGTAGTAATACTATCACATCATCTCGAACGCTCATGGGTAGCTAGAAGAGATGTCTTTGAAGATAAGCTCGTCCTATGTATACGTCTTTGTTATTATTCCAATTTTTGTAACTTATTGCAGTACATGAAATAAAAAAAAATATGAATAAAATAAAATAAAAAAACAAATACAGGATTCAGGATAAAAAAAAACAAATACAGGATAAAAAAATAAATACAGATCTTTTCTACTTACAATAATTAATTGGAAATGGAGATAATGTGAAAAAAATCGTATCGTTTAAGGTAAAGTAGTTTTTTTGGTGATTGTTTATGTACTTGTTAATATCAATATAATATGATTCTGTCGTAACCAACTCATACAACTGTAAGTTGGAATAATTTTGAAATTTTTAGTTAATTTACTTAATTATTTTCTATTATTTCATTTTGATTATTACTTAACTTACCCATGTACCATTATGAGATGTAGTGAAAACTAAAGTTTTTATATTTATAAAGCATACAAAAAAAGTTTTATAGAGTTTTAAATTAATATCAGAGGCAGATATGTTCTAGTTATCAACAGTTTTTATCACAAACTAATTATTTACTTTTATAAAAAAATAAATTTGCTTTAATGTCTTAACATATTGTATCAAAATCGTTTTCGTAACCAAGTACCTGACAATATTAAACATTTGCTAATAATTAATGACTTTTCAAACATCACAAAAAAAAAATACCTCATTTTATTTGCCTTTTTTTCTTTTAATCTTTATAAACTGTATATAATACTAATAAGTTTGTTCAATAGTTGTCAACAAGAACCAAATATGTACACTATCAAACGATACAAAGAGATAGACATACTGCATAGAGGCGTGAATATATTTTTGCCAAATATTATATTATATTTTACAGAAAAATGTGTCTAGTGAATAATTTAAATTTTGTTTAGTTTAATTAGTTTAATTACATTTAATGTTTATAGAATTATAGTTTTATAATTATTGTTATTTTTTGTTTTATATGCTTTTTTAAACACACATATATTAGTGTTTGACGAGTCTGACACACGTTGAAATTCTAACGAGTTTATGTTCTGTGTCTAAAATGTGTTTAAATGTATGTATGTTTCTTTATTTTATAATAAACTAGATTTTGGTTGCAGCTTCGCACGCCTTAAACTCATAATAAAACAATTCCCCTTTCCGTTTTTTTCGTAATGACTTCTATATGACTTGTTCTATGATATCACATTATTTTTCCATTGAAAATAATTAAAACATGACCATGGAAACTTGAGGAATTCTGAGCTATACAAAAGACATTATTTTGACATCAACTTGTAGGTCTGGTTTTATTAATAAAAAAAATATTTTATTTTAAATGCTAAATAAAAAGTATTAGACAAACAGTTAGTTATATGCATGAACAAAAATTTCAATACTGAGCATTAACTACGGTCATTTTAAGACGGTTTGCACGGTTCCATACCAGAGTGCGCCTGCCGACTGTCCCTATATTTTAAATCTGTAATGTCTTCGAAAATTATTATTTAACTGTACAGCATATAATTTAAATTATTCATTTAAATTATATGCTGTACAGGGCTATATTGTTCCATATTAAATGTAAAATGTATTTAAGGTTTTTTTTTTATTTTTTTTTTATTTTATTTATTTTATTTTTTTATATGATCTAGGGCAATGCTTGACTACATTCCACCTGATGGTAAGTGCAATGTAGTCTTAGGTGGTAAGGCGCATTACCCTAGCAACCTATTCACTCTTCGCTTGAAGACTCCCACATTGTATTCGGTCGGAAATACCGACGCAGGCAAGCTGTTCCAATCCTTTGCTGTACGCAGTAAAAATGAGTACTTACTTAGATAAGGTTTAATGCTGTATTGCTTAAAATCGCTTCGTAAATAAGCCATTAATTCTCGTAAAAAGTAAAGAAGAAAAAATGTATTTAAAAATTTAAAAAATCCCCTATACAAAATAACCTCTAAAAAGAATAAAAATAATATTATTATGTACTTATTGAAGTCGTTGCGTTGGGGGACCTCTAAGAGGTTTTAGACGTTTTTATTCAAGGCACGAGTAAAAAAAGTAAGAAACATGATGATTTTTTGTAACATGTATCATTATTACAATTACTAAGCCAAGATTACTCTGGGCTTACTAGTTGTTTTATTGGTAGTGTTCGTAATATTACTATTCCAAGCACTTCCGCTTATATTTTGATACACGTAACAAATTAATGAAATCAACAAAAACGTAAATAAAAAATGAAAATATTATTACAACCAGTAAGTAATCATTTTCCACTTTAATGTGTGTGTAATTGTTTTGTACCCTGCATTAAAAAGACAATTTCCCAACATTCTCACTCAACACAAGTCATGCTCATAGAAGGGTTAATTGATCTTAAGGTCGATTTTACTAAAATTTCTTATTCTGCAGAATAATCCAGTCAAGCTTTAATTTACAGTTTTTATATTAGAATTTCATAGTAAATGTTTTGTTTATGTTTCAACTAATCAAAAGCAATAAATAAATTAGCGTTTGGCCATAACCTATATACGAGTACCGATTTTTTCAAGTTTTAAATAAATCAATTAGCAATAAATGTAAAAAAGTAACTTTGTTTTCGGTTTTTACCAAATAATTAAAAAAACTTACTGAGTATTTAATCTATTGGATTAGAAAATACAATTAAAAACGTTCTGTGTTTGTTAACGTGCGGGAATGTAATTCTATTAAAAACAGTTCCCTTTCACACTTCAGTAATATCAAGAGCCGTATCGCAACCTTTGTTACTTGTCATAACAAGAGAGACAAATATTTTCCTGGACTTGAACTTCAGTAACTTACCAAGTCGCTCAAATAACAATTTCAGAAGTCTCAGATTACTTAACTTCAACAAATAAAAAATAAATAAATACGAGTTTTATAATTGCTTTTGGCATATTGATTTAAATTATTAATAAAAATAAATAATAAAAAAATTAAAAAACCCCTGACACAAAAAGACGTCTAAAAAAGATATAAATAATATTATTAGGTACTTATTAAAGTCATGGCGTCGGGGAACCGTTGTATGTACGTTTCCGATGGTGTATATAATACAAAATTTTCGGAGCTAATGAATGAGAACTTACACTATACGATTAGATGTTGTTATTTCGTTATTTGCAATGGTAACTTCCTTGCAATTTGAATTCTGTCTTTATTTATTTTCGTTATTTTATAAACATGATATTTGTTTAAAAAATTTGGTTTTTTTATTATTGTAATCAAAATTAATAAAATTAAGGGAATAGCTTAGCACATCCTTAGGATGTGACAAAATCTCCATCAATTGGAATAAAGTTGAAAAGACATTAATAATTAAGTAAAAGATATCATACGTATACATATACGCGTTTCACAGATCGGGTAGTAGACTAACAAAAGCCATCAAAACAATATATTATAAGCATGTAGATTTTTTCAACGCCTGGATTTTATAATTAGTTTTGGAGCATTTTGCGTTGGACTGCCCTCTAATTAATTAGTCCTAACATAGGATTGTTTATATATTCAGTTTTTTTTTTTGTCTTTTTAATTTTGATAAGTATAATAAATTATGACAGGTGTATAACTGGGATTAGAAATAAAAATTAAATAAAATGTCACATAGTGTTCAATAACATACAAAGGAAACAGGTTTGAGATGGGTAAAGGTGCTTCGTGTTAACAAAATTAACCACCAAAGCATTTCTAATAAAAACTTGAGAAAATAAAGAAAATTATGGTATATTTTTAAACATTATTTTCAGAGGAAAAAAAAGCTAAGAGATTTCAATAAAGGAGAGGTAGATAAAAATATATTTTTAAGATAATTTATATTCTACTTGAGCCTTAAAACTTTGAAGACAAAATAGACAAAAACTAATTTATCTTAGAGCTGTAATTGTTTTTATAGATATATTAATTATGTTTAAATGATCAAACTGTTGACAAAATATTTAGGGTCTTTTATTTTTATTAATCTTATACAACATCGTAACAACAACGCAAGCACATCGCAATGTTGCAAAAATTTGCGATGTTGTTTTTGACCGTTATTTGTCAAACTTTCACAATCTTCCCTATTATTCCGATTAAAACAGCACATATCATTTTATGTATTTTATTATTATTATTATTAAGTTTTTTGGATTCGACATATACAAATTACTTCATGAAGAGGCAGAAGAAAATCAAGAATTTTACAAACACACTTCCTTTATATAATTTTTTAAACAAACTTGTTTCCTAATAAACTGATTAGTGTGAGAGGCTTTGAGTGTTTTTAAAAAAAGTATTAAAAATTTGTAATAATTAAATATGAAGCGTAATAAAGTTAACCAGCTTTTATTAAACTTTTTTATTAACGAAAATAATTAAATCAGTCCTTAATTTGCCATTTTTAAACCAAGAATATTTTGCTTATGCCTAAACAAATAAATTAAAAACAGATAAACTCGGAATTTGGTCCACGTTAATATAGTTGAAGATCGGTTCTTAAAACTTTTGAGTCTAGAATATACTATGTGTCTCGTTATCATTATATCTTAAACAATTTTTAACAGTGAATACTATAATAAAGCTTCAGCTTGAGAATGTAGCGGTGTTCCCTAGTGAGGATTTGAGTTTTAATAAATCTAATATGATAATTTACGAATAATATGATGATGAATGATTGGGCTTGTTTATGTAATTTTCACACAGTGTTGACGTAAATGTAAGCCTATTCTTTATATGATAATATGGTGCCCACTATCTTATCAAAAATAGATAATATATGAAGAAAAGGAATATTTAATTAAGAATATAATAGTAAATCCCATACATATCCAGTAAGCTGCATTGTCAATTATTTTTACCAGAGACTACAACAAATCTGTGGTGTGTACCTAAATTATGAGCTCCACAATGTCAAACATACTCTTACTCATGAGCAATGTAAAATGTTTGTCAGTCACCGAACTGTGAATCACCGCCATACAGTTACTGCTTTTGGTATAAATTCCTCACCCTCGAAATCTTATGAACCATTGATAGAAGATAACAAATTAATTAACGTTTGAGTAGATACCAATAAGTCGTCTTCTTGAGAACATGATAAGGTCAATGTAATCGAAACGTCGGGTTCTGTTTAAAAATAATATGTAAACCTAATTACACGTGAACCTATTCCAATACAAATTAGTTTTCTTAAATGTAATAAAATCCGAAGTTCTACCAACTTGCTGGGTATCCCTTAACTGCGTTACAGGGATAAAATATTAGTATTGCTTATCAACAACATTTACAGCTAATTATTGATAAGATATGCGTCAGTAATATAACATTTCATAAATGTTTGTATGTTAATCCTAGAAAATAGTTTGTTACAAAAAAATAGACAACATAATATTAGAGCGAGGTTTGTTATTCGTCAATATAAAACTTATTTTATTAATGAAATTAACGTATTTTATTAATGAAACGAACGTGCAAAAACTTTTCCAACACCATAATATTATTTACTTGAATATCGATTTTTTTTTATTTTTTGCTAAAACTCTCTGAGTGGCACACTTTATAGCATTGTGAAAAATTCTCGACTGCCTTTATAGGAAATTATATGACAAAACATAATTTTTGAAACATTGGAAAGCAAAAAATATGATTAGCATAGTTAAATATTTGGTAAATATTATTCTTTACTTTAAGTTACACTATCATTATATTCCATAATTCTTTCGTAAAATAAAACATTTTTTAATTTTCTTGTCCCGTTCAAACAAAGGCAAAAATATTGTTTTCACTTCCTAAACATATCGTTTAGTCCAGAAATTGCCAAACCGGAACCATTTTTGAGAAAGTCCTAATATTACCTTCAATAATATTTTTTGTTTTAGACTAGAAATTCTTTTAATAATACACTTGATCTACCAATCAAACGTACCATCAGAATCACTTTTTCTTATTACATCAATAAATTACGCGCTTTTCGCGCTTTCAGTATCCACAACAAAGTAAACGTTATATTATTTACTCGAAATATTTGTTTTATATTTTTATTAACCTCCGACTAAAAAGAGACGTGTTATAAGTTTGACCTGTCGATCTGTGTTGTGATCTGTGTTTGTGGCAATGTAGCGTCCAAATGCGTGGACGGATTTGAATGCGTTTTTTTTTAATCGAAAGCTATGTTCTTCGAGATGGTTTTTAGCTATGATTGGTCGAAATAGAAACAGTCGTCTCCAAGATGTTGACGTTTTATTGGTGAAAGGTTCTTATGTAATAATTAGCCGTTCCCAGCGGCTTTGCCCGTGCTTTATAGGAAAAACAGCCTTGTTATGTAGGCCAAAAGGTTTTTACACTTCTTTACTCAGGTAAAGTACTTTATTAGGGATAGCTGTTACTCGTGACTGCGTCCACGGACACTGTAAAAAATATATTTATATGGCTTATGATCGTAGTCATAAAGAGTCACGGGCAACAGCTAGTGATTGTATGAATCCCTTCATCATAGTCATATTAGTGATTGTAAATAATTTTAACTCTAAATATTTATATTTATTAATATTCGTATATTCATATATGAAAAAGTCTTGAATCAAGTCATTGGACCCCTTAGTAAAAGAAGAAATTAAAATGCAAGTAAATTACCAAGGCAAATAAAGAAATTACTATATCGAATCGTATAGTTTAAGTCCTTAATGATTAACTTCGTAAAATAGACAGTATCGTCAACGTACGTACAACGGTCCCTCGACGCAACGATTCAATAAGTACATAATAATATTATTTTTATTTTTTTTAGAGGTCTTTATGTGTCGGGGGTATTTTAAATTTTTAATTTAATTTTTATAATTTGTACTCTAGTCAGAAAGTAATTAACTCACCACCAAAATGGTACATGAAACCAGTGAGTGAAAATAAATATACAGAAACTTTGGAACATAACGTTATTGTAATATATATAATTCAATGATGACTTAAGCAGTTTCTACATACTACGATACCATACATAAGACTACACAGTTAAGGGAATACTTAAATTAAATTTTCGAATAAATTACAGGTAAGATTAATGATTACATTTAATCTTAAAATTATTAATAAAACTTCCTTTTACATTAGAGATAACCTAATTTATAAAGTATGATAAGTAGTAATATTATTAATATTATATTAATTAACAAGTAAGTTTTGGCCTTAAGTTACAAATCTATAAACCTAATTTATACATTTTCTTTGAGAACTATTTGTTTCTTTTTCATATAAAAGAAGTAGTATTGTGTAAATGCATACCACTTACTAGAAATGACAATGTGTAGATACATTTTAATTCAATAAGATAATATAATTATTTAAATAGTAAAATGAAAAAATAGATTCAAATGAATTCACTTCTACTGTACACATGGCAGTTGCGCTATTTTAGATTCGAAACTGATCATTTTAGAGATATGAGTATTATGCAAATAGGAGAATATGATAATTATGCAAATATCATGACTAATCTATTTTAATATATCGTATGAAGAATTCACGATTAAAATGATTATTACAAATGTTATATTTTTTAATTTCTGAAATGTGTTTTTAATCAAGTGTGAGCTAAAATTAATTGCCATTAGCTTATTGACCACAAAACACAGTCACACAGGCGCAGTTGATCGGGACAGGCATACCCTAAGGGTAAACCGACACATATTTCACATTTCACAGTCTTGACAGTGTCAATCAACCTTAAATATAATATAAACACAGCAGATGGATGAATACAAATCATTGTTAATATTTTGCGAACGTTACTTGGTTTTCCATAATTAATATATTAAAGTAATGATGTTTTGATGTATGATTTTTGTATAAAAAAAAATATAAAAATAAAAATAAAAATGATATTCAAGAGAAAAAAAAGTATTTTTGGTTTGAAGAACAGATTACATATGCGAATTATTAAAATTGCAAATTCGTGAACACCAGCTTTTAGTGGATTACCATTTTAAAAACATAATCAAATAGCTATGCTAAAAATTTTTAACATGGAAATAATATTTTAATTTTATGAGATACATAATTTACCATAAGTTAATGGAGAAATGATTAAAAAAATTAAAGTAATAAACACACCGAAATAACAAAATAAAACTGAAAAAAATATAGTTTCGATCATATTAATATGCGCTTTTTAAAATCTTTCCTGTAATGGAACAAAATAACCAATACCGCTGTCTTTTGTAGCAAAAATGCAATAAATATCATATTAGTAATAAAAGATAGACAAACACACTAGATGTTTTTCTATTATTGTTATTCAAAGGCAATACTTACGTTCACCAGGGAATCATCATCATAAGCATTGTCTTTATTCCAATTTTGGGGTCAGAACATTATATCTTTTCCTTCCATTCTTCCCTATCACTTCTCATGTCATGTCTTTCAGCCTTCCTTATAATATGCCCATACCATGAAAGACGCTTTTATCTAATATTTTCTGTCCCTGACGCTACTCCCGAGCTAATGCTTCTCCAAGACCTAGTGAAGTATGACGGAACCAAGGTATCAAAAATCAAAGCAGACTGATAACGGCATTCCATTCAAAGCAATATGAACAAAACGGAGTTTTGTTCATATTGCTTGCAAAACGAACAAGACGCAGAACGGGTGTCTTGTTTTGCGTCTACATACTTATTTTCAAGCCAACGTTCTCGAGCTATTTTTCCAGTCTTCTCTGCACCTCAAGTCCATCCTCACCGGCAAGAACATTATCATCAGCGAAACAATATGAACCAGAATGCCTCCTCCTGAATGTCCGACATAAGAGGAGAGGCAAGGACATATAACCGATCTCTAGTACAATCCCATAGCCATACTGAATTTGCCTATGTTTCCAGCAGCCGACCGGACGTGTGTACAAAATTGACTGTTCATTGCACTAACCAACTTTACAAACATTTCTCTTTCAATGCCCAAAGTACTACATCACGCAGAACTCAGTGTACGTCTGTGCTTCTCACATAATTGGCGGAGAGCGAAGATGGCGTCTGTCATAACTTGGCCAGGCATAAAGCCGAACTAACTTTCCGTGATATTACTCTGGTATCGTATTATTCTCTCTATTACTTTCTACCACACTTTTATAGTATGTGACATGAGTTTTGATTCGCGATAACTGTAGCAATTTTGTACATCAATCTAATTTTTATACATGGGCACTGTCGAACTAATGCACCATTCATCGGGGATTACTTCTTCCTACAAGAATTTATGAAAAGAATAATGCCAGTCACTTATATTTATATTCCCTCAATAACTTCCACACCTTCACTGGTACTGCATCCGGTCCAACAGCCTTTCCATTCTTCATTATTCATTTACTTCTTTTAATAATACCTCGTTTAATGATAGGCTTTTTAATACTCGACTCCAATCATTGTCTACATTCATCAACATTTTATAATATACCTTTTATCTCTCTTTTACAGCTTCATCTCCCATCATCACCTTTTATGCATTTTACATGTACTGCATTTCTAGCATTATTATCCCTTCGCTTTTTATACGGTCTATCGTATGTAAAAACTTGTTTGAAAATAACTACAGTTCTTTTTATTTAGTAAACTCAAGTAACCTGTATATCTTGTTTTCGCCTCAGATCTAGTGATGGCTACAAATACATTCGTTACACCATTTACATTGCATATTCATTGCCTTACATTTCATTACACCATTTTATTTAAACCACATTTTTTTATTCTCTTTCATACTTTTATTGTCACCCAATTCTGTCTGCCATTTCTAAAATGCATTCTTTTTTTCTTTCAGAACCGTATGCACTTTGCCATTGCAACACCAAGTTTTTTTGTCTATCATACTTTTTCCTTTGGGTTCGCCTTTGACACACTTCTAATCCGCTATACATTACAATACCGCTATTTCCATCCACCTAATTATTATAAATGACTCTTTCCTTAAATTCACTCGCACATTGCTCTTTCTGTAACCAATTCCATTTTATTTGGGGAGGGGGTTGTTTCTTGAACATATTTGTTTGCACTAGATGTTAACTTCCACGATAAAGAGAGGCCTGGTCTGTGAATTCTTCTTAGCAAAAACTTAACAATCTGCTTCATATTTCGGCCGCTTATGTAGATGATAAAGCACTCATCTTTTTTAAACTAAGTATTGGTGATTGCCAAGTAGAAGGCAAAAACAGTCTTTAGCAAGAACTCTCATCATTATGTTTATTGAACCCCCAAGCACCATGTACTAACAGTCTTTAGCAAGAACTCACTCTCATCATTATGTTTATTGAACCCCCAAGCGCCATGTAATTAAATCACCCCCACATATATCTCCTCATTTCCCGGAACATCCATCACGCTAGAAGTAAAATCGTACCCTAGAAGTAAATTATCTCCAAAACTTAAATTTCATCCCATCATTACACCTGGTTTGAGAAGCACTTAAGACAGTGCAAATCAAGCTTTTAAACATCATTTTCATAGCTATGATTCTATCACCTACCCTCTTCACCTCAGTCATACACATTTTTGATTTCTCATTATGCACAACACTAAATTTAAAAACCTGTCTTGCATCTCTTCGTTTCTGGGCTAGATTCTTAAGTCGCACCCGCCCGGCTTGGTGTGAAAAACTGACCCACATCTCGTTGCGCCCGGGCACTGCACTTTAATTTTTAACTTTGTCATACTGATTTGGCATATTTGTTTCAAAGCCGCTCGCTTGCTTGACGCCAAACCTCCATGGAAATTCTCTCGTACATAGTACCGCTACTCGACGATTGGGGTGATGATGGGTTGCGATAGGACCTGAGTTAAGGGATACTTATAAGTAATGAGATTAGTAGTAGAAGTAGAAGTAGTTAATTATTAACTATTCATAGACAAAAACTGAGAATATAAGATGTTAACTATCATTACAGCCTCAAATGATATACAACTGGTTTTCTGATAACACCTTCAAAAGATAAGCGTTGATTTATATTATATTATTGCGTTGCTATTAATAAAACTCTGAAACAAGTAATAATAAATTGGTAAATGGAATATTGTGTCAAAACAATGTCATGTTCCTAAGCTTATCTCTGTTTATCGGTTCGTAAATAATTCTCTAACAATATGCCCAATATCCCTTGTGGTAAACATATGAATCCGGCTCTCGGCTTTCAAACAAAGTTTGTAACTGAATATAAATTAATATGTCAGGGCAAGTACCTATATGTGTAACGACTCGATTAGATGATTCAACTTTTTTAAAAATCGACACCTTTCAGTAATAAAGCGTAAAAGGGTAATTCCGATAATTTTTTTATATATTTTCGTATTTCGCACATTTTCTCCGTGTATTTCATTTGTATCGTATTATTGAATATTACTAAAAATTCAATGTCCAAATGTTATATATTTTTGACTGCATACCTAAACTTAAACGTTAATGATATTTAATAAAATCATATTCAACACAAAAGAAAAGCAGGCAACATATTTTTTTATTACGGAAAAAGTATATTAAAATTAATGAGATCGTTAAGATTAACAAATTTACTGAAATGTAATGGTTTTGAATATAATGTGGTGAAGAACTAGTGGTAGCCAATTAGTCGACAAGCAATCCTTTGAGGATTGCAAGGACTGCAAAAAGGTAGTTTATTCGGAATGAAGCAAAAATTAGTATCAATTTATTGAAAATATCTATAAACATGTATAGCCATGTTAAGCTTATTTAAATTTATATAAATATAGAATGAAAAATAAACCGACACGGGCAGGGATTCGAATCCGCGACTACTGGGAAACCGTCCCGTCCCGTTTCCTTCGAAAATCCTAACCAATGTTTCTAACTTTGCAGTATAGATAAACGTCGAAAAGATGCCACTACCGAAA
Organism: Napeogenes sylphis; assembly: GCA_959347405.1. NCBI lineage: Eukaryota > Metazoa > Arthropoda > Insecta > Lepidoptera > Nymphalidae > Napeogenes > Napeogenes sylphis. The sequence continues at coordinate 16,976,083 of OY365777.1, read as the reverse complement.
TTAATCTTGGAAAATATCTATAAACATGTATAATCATGTTAAGCTTATTTAAATTTATATAAATTTAGAATGAAAAATCACCGAGACGGACAGCGATACGGTAGCTCAATTGGTAGAGAGACAGGACGGTTTCCCAGTAGTCGCGGGTTCGAAACCCTGCCCGTATCGGTTTATTTTTCATTCTATACTTATACAAATCAATTTATTTACAATTACCTTATTAGTACTAAGTTGTGTTTTCTTATAAATAAATTAATAATTAAAAAACAATTGATTTTCTGTTATAAAATCCACATCTAAAGAAATCTATGACCTGCCTTTACAAAAACCAAAAATCTATTTTTAGTATTTTTAAACATAACAAAATTACAAAAAAGTACATTTTTCATAAAGCTTCGATAAACCCTAAATCAATTTAAGCCACATACTAACTTCAATAAAATTTTATATTAATTTTACTGAATAATACTATTTTCGTAGTGATAACTTTTATTGGCCCGTTAGGCACTCTTGGTTTGAGGGTAAAACTGAAATCTCGCGGCGCGCTCATTTGCATTAGACGGTATTTGTTATTTGGTAGTAATGTGTCCGTGAATCGAACGTTGCTTCGTAGCAAAACGGACAATTACATTGGAACGTGGTTTCGATAGAACGTTATTCATATTATTTATTTATTTATAAATATATTATTAACGATTTATTGATTAGTGTTTTTTAAAATTCAGTCAAAGTTTAAGATCCTTTGTAACTGTTATGTTATGCATTGAAATTTTATTTCTCAGGTGTTTTCAATAAATAAACATACTGCTTACATTATTATAAAATAGAATCAAGCGTTATCATCATGATTATAATTTGGTATTATTTATTTAATTCATCAATACATAATTTTACTTACATTTTAAATATTTCTTTATTGATAAGCCATTTTTTGTCACAGATATTTTATTATATACAGATTAATTTTATAATTATTTTATTTTAGAAGCGATAACTTTTATTTTGATTATTTAATTTAGAAAAACAAGAACAAGTAAAAAGTAACCCATTTAATTTGTAAATATTTTTACATGAATATTAGTGCGGAAATATTAATTGATCATAAAAGTTATCACTTCCAGAGTGTTGTCAACTACCTTTTCTGTCATGAACTTGTTAGAAAGAAATTATTGGGTGATAAGAGCGTCTTTTGTATGTTCTATACGTTTTGTTAAAATAATATAGAAATATAATATTTTTTATAACATGGAAACTTGGAATTTGATAGGTATCCACAGCAAAATATATTATTAAATAAACATTCATTAACAGATTTTTAGTTTCATGAATATTAATTAATTAATTTGCCAAATTTTAATACCTTAGTACGACCATGTTTAAGTAAATAATGCGTTACTAAATCTAAATCCAATAATAGTATTTAAAAATATGTCAGTTTTTAGAAGCCTTTGTTTAGCTCTTGTGTGTGCTTTTGCATTAATAACAATATGGTTAACAATCCAAAATGGCAAGGTCTTTATAACTTTATCTTGTAAATACTTAATTCACCAAATGATATTTGGTACATTTCATTTATGGTCAATGACTATGATCCAGGTATCGGGAGCATCGAACCTAATATTCATTTAAGAATACATTATTATATACTGTTGTCTTCGTTATGTTGATCAACATGTACATCGGTAGTGGCATATTTAAAATTAGTGCTTATTGTAACAGGAAAAATTGAGTTTGAGAAAAGAAAAGCTGCTGCATTTAGTTACGTTCATAATAATAAAGACAATTTGTGAAGGAATCGTGTCACATACATTAAAAGCATCATCTGAAATGGACACTGTTGCAATTTCTTTGTGAAGTGTGTATATCCTCTGTAATCTGTAACATCCTGCAATAAGATTATTGCGAGCAGAAAAGGTAAACGAGTGGTTTCACTGGTTGAAGTTTCAATATTGTGTGATATTATTATAACGGTAGTCATGTTAAAACCCTATACATTGTCTTTAAATTTAAAATTGTTTGTATAGTTTTTATTTCATTATAGACTAATTGTTCATACACTTCTTGTGGTGTTCAATAGATCATCATAGGAATATTGGACAAAATAAAAATTAGTAGTAAAATTAAATTAAAATTTATAAAAATCAATCAGGGGTGATGCAAAAATACATCTAAAAAAGATAAAAATAATATTATTATGTAATTATTAAAATCGTTGTTTCAGAGTACCGTTGCGTGTACAATGACGGTGATGTCTATTTTACAAAATTTTCGGAGCTAATTAATGAGGACTAGAACTAAATGATTTGATATCGTTATTTCGTTATTTGCCTTGGTAACTTACTTGCATATTATTTTGTTCCTTTATTTAGCGGTCCCCCGACGCAAAGACTTCAAAAGTACATAATAATATTATTTTCATCCTTTTAGATGTTTTTTTGTATCGGGAGTTTTTAAAATTTTAATTGTTTTTTTTTTCTACTAAATATTATTTTTCTTTTTTTATGTTGTACAAGATGAACCTACGAACACACTCATTTCTCTTGTTGAGATTTTTACTATCAATATTTTATAAGAACCTTTCACCAGTACCAATAAAAGCTAAATATCTCGGAGACGACTGCTTCTATTTCGACTAAATATAGCTAAGAACCATCTTGAGAAACCAGGCATTTGATTAAAAAAACCGCTTTCATATCCGTTTATGCGTTTGGCTGCTACGTTGCCATAGAGAAACACACAGATTCACAGCTACACATATACAAATACACAGGTCAGGTTTGTCATTCTGGGAATAGAGTGCAATCAACCTGGAATTTATACAATAAAAAATGTTAAAACAAATATTTAACAACTTACTAAGCAGTAACTAAGCTAATATTTTAAATAATTGGTAGTAACCAAGTAGTTTGTTATTCTAAATCTACTTGTACAAACAACCACTAAGTAAATATTTGTAAATTATTTACACTATAAGGTTTTGCGCTATTTCAAAATATTATTTTTACAAAATAAATAAATAATTTTAGTTGAAGCTTTAAACAAACTTACTATTATATTATTTTATAATACATAAAAGTTATTAAAGTTAAAATAGTTCAATAATTAGTTTGTTCATAACTATTTATTTACATATGTAATAAAAGTAACTTTATTGACGATCACATATAGAATGCTTAATTCACCGAGGCGGACAGCGATAAGGTAGCTCAGTTTGTAAAGCGACAGGACGGTTTCCCAGTAGCCGCGAGTTCAAATCCCTGCCCATATCGGTTTATTTTTCATTATTTATTTAAATTTAAACAAGCTTAATATGGCTATAAATGTTTATAGACATTTTCAAACAATAATAATATTATTTAGTAACGTGATTTTTTAGCATGAATGTACTAAATAATATTTCGACAAATTTTATAGACAATTATAAACTGTCTAAAATATTTTATTCTTTAAAACTTTATCAAACTATAAAACCCTTGTCATTATATTTTTAATATAGCTGTGCTGTTTATTCTCACTTGGTGGAAGATAATGCTTTAAGCATTTTCTAGTGGTTCTTTATTAAAAATATAAACTGTGATTAAAATTTTTAAACCAAGCTTTTGCTTTTGCTAGTTTTATAATATATACGAGATACTATTGGGTAGAACTCTACTGATGACTAAATTACTTCCCTCAATTTATTATAAATCAAACTATTTAAGCCTACTGCGGGAGGAATTTGCAAATATTCGATTTCATTTGTTTACATATTTGACGATAAATATCACTCACTTTTCGTGAATCAAGGCTCTTCCAAGCAGAAAGTTAAAAAATATATATTGTTTTAATATCTATTCTTTATTACTAATTTACTAATATTACTTTATTAAAATTTTGAGATAAGTTTGAGATCAACTATCAAAAAAATAACAGCAAAATAAATTTTATATAAATAAAGAATGAAAACAGCAAAATAAATTTAATAAACAGGTTTTCGGATATCCCATCATTAAATTCTAAAGTTCTGATGCAACGTTTTTGATTTATTACTCTATTCTCTAATCAGCGATTTCTCGTTATATTGGAATATAACAATCGTTTAATCAGCGATTCCAAAATGTATGTGAATAAAACCTACCTACGCTGATCAGCAATTATTCAGTGAGTAGTAGTAGTGAGTAGATGTCACTATGATTTCTCTTTCAGGTAGACTTTGACCGTAAAAAAAACGTTTATTATTTTTAAATATAGAATAGTAACATATATTTAAAAAACAACACATTATGTAAGAACATTTCAAACATTCCTGCAATACAGTTAAGTAATACTTCTAACATAAAACGATAATCCTTTTTTTCACCCCATTTTCCTAATCCATGGTTTATTTAATTTGTTTAGGATTTATCTTGATAATTGTAGCTTCTAGAAGTGAAATAAAATCGCCAGTTTCGTCAAAGCAATTATTATTAAAAGTATTATGTGAGTTTTTGTGCACATTACATTTTGGTAAAATATTTAAATGTTACAGCGTTAGAATATCTACATTAAAAAATAGTTTGGCAACACTTGTTATTAACATTTTCATGTTATTAACTATTTCATATATAGAATACAAATTCTATTCTTGAAATAATATCTTATTCATTTTATAAACGTACTGGCCTTCCCCGCTATTATTCATAATAAACCAAACAATAAGTACCTAATATTTTTTACTTTTATTATTCTTTTTTACTATTACTTACAATACCCTTTAGGTGGAATTTCATTACAGACTTTTTTGTATAACGTTGCAAAAAAAAATCGTTCTAGTTTTATAACTATAAAAGTTATACTTTGAAAATGTGATTTATTTATTAACGCTTCTGACGGATGAAATTTGTTAAAATTCGATCTCAGTGGAACTCATTACGACAAAAATTTAAATTTCGCCAAGTTTTTTACTTGTAGGTGGTGCTACTTTTTAAATGATTTTTTACGCCTTTGCTTTCCGTTTATAGATAGAATTTCAGAATATTCGTTCTTAATAATAATTAAAAAACATATTGAAAAAAATATTCTGGACAAGTTTTATAACTTTAAGAGCTTTATAGCTTTAGAACATTTTGTTTTGAATATTCTCAGCGACCTCCCCAGCATGTAAAATTTTGTGAAATCCAATATTCTAATTATAAATCCAATACTGTGTTCTAAGTCCTATAGTTACAAATATACATAAGAAGTGAATTAGCACAAAAAAAGAAGTTTCATATAGATTCAAAAAAGAAAAGTCATTTAAAAGAATATAATTACAAATTTTTTCTCATCGTCAGTCGCTTGTCACTGCTTTAACGGACACGAAATATAGTAAACTAGATAACGACACCTTGATAATACTTTTCTTTTGTATACAACACGAAGTCATCAATTAAAACTTTGGTGATTAAAGCTAAGCTTAATCGCTTTAACCTTAGTAATTGAAAGTTTTGTGTATGACTTTTTGGTTAAAACTTTCGACATTCTTATAAATAAACGATAAATATATTATGATTTTTATACTAGTGTGTTCCGTATGGTAGAAATCTGACTACAAATGGTATAATAAATTATTATAATTATTATAATTTATATATAATATATGATTTTTAGTTAATATAATATACCTTTTAGTCTGCTCTTACATAATTTACCGATTATGTAAAATTAAAATAATACTTAATTAAAAGTCGTTTAAACTGGACAAAGTTCTTTGTGTTTTAACTTACTGCAATAAAAAACGGAAAGGATGTTTTTTAATTTAGAACTTCTACAAAGACCAAGGTTACATAACTACAAACTGTTAACTTTACTCTTTCAGATTAATTGATTTACAGTTACACTTTGCAAAATAAAATACTTTAATTCCTAACAAGCTAAAAATAATCTAAATCTTTAAAATATAATGAAAGATTAAAATTATATAATTTTGTAGATAAGATATTTTATTCTTATATTTAGGTGTCATATTTCTATTTATATTTTGAAATATATATATTGAAGGAGCGAAAGTAAGTATAAATATTAATTTATGGAAATAATTCAATAACAGAGATTTAAAACAAACGTTTTCAATTGTAAAGGAAATTCTAATATATTAATGTTCTTACACAAAATACTATACGAATTATATTTTTACATTTTTGTATTAGTTTAATATCTTCTTATACAGTATCTGTGTATCTGTGTATCTGTGTATCTGTCTATGGCGAATTTGAATTTTTGATTTGAATGCGGTTTTTTTTTAATCGAAAGATATGCTCGCCGAGATAGTTCTTATCTATATTTGATTGAAATATAAATAATCGTCTTCAAGATATTGACGTTTTATTCGTGCGGGGAGAGGTTCTTATGTAATAATAAACAGTTCCCAGCTGTTTCGCCCGCTATATAAGAAATAAAGCCTTGTTATGAAGGCCAAAAGGTTTTTACACTTACTTACTCAGGTAAAGTATTTTATTAGGGATAGCTGTTGCCCGTGACTGCGTCCACGTTGACTGAAAAAATATATTTATATGGCTTATGATCGTAGTCATAAAGAATCACGGGCAACAGCTAGTGATAATATAAATCCCTTTATCATAGTGTTATAAGTGATTGTAAATCATTTTAACTCTAAATGTTTATATTTATTAATATTCGTATATATGAAACCTAATTATCTACCTACCCATATGAAAGAGTCTTGAATCATGTTACTTAATACATTTATAATTTATTACATTGTCGAAATTTTAACGTGGATCCTTATTTTATTAAATAAAATATAATTTATATTTCTCGTATTAAATATAATCTTTGTACATCATAATATAGGATTCTAATGCTAAAAGAATTTTTAAAAATCGGTACCGTAGTTTCGGAGCCTATTCAATTTAAACAAACAAACAAATCTTTCCTACTTAAACAATTGAAAATTTTGTGTCTGTAGGTTGTTGTCTGTAGGTTCATTTAGTACTATTCAGAAAATAGTAACATAACTTTAAAAAGCCGAAAAAAAAAATAAATAGTAAAAAAAACCCCGATACAAAAAGACCTCTAATAATAATAAAAGTAATATTATTATGTACTTATTGATTTCGTTGCGTCGGGGAACCGTTTAATATAGGAAGAAATAAAAATTCAAAGTAAGTTAACAAGGCAAATAAATAAATTACGATATCGAATCGTATAGCCTAAGTCCTCAATGATTAACTTCGTAATATATACACTATCAACGTACGTACAACGGTCCCCCGACGCAACGACTTCAATAAGTACATAATAATATTATTTTTACTCTTTTTAGAGGTTTTTTGTACCGAGGGTTTTTTAAATTTTAAATTTATTTTTTATTACATTCATTTGTAAATAATGTTACGAAAACATATTCACAGAAAACTTAAATCCAAAATTCTTAATATTTTGTACTATTGTAATAATTGTAATTGTATTTCATAAAAATTATCATTGTCAATTATTCAATGATATATTTTATTGGAAGGACAGTTGTTGATTGCATTCAAATGGATATTCTATAAATACTAACTATTAAAAACACATAAAACTGGTCGAAATAGTGCTGAAGTACAAAGACAGATGTTAAAAAATGACCACAAGCTTACAAACAAAAAAAGTCTAATAATAATTACACACAATTTTATTCAAACCCGTGATCTATTGAAAACGATAATTTCACTATAACTTATCTACTTACTACCTACTATGTTTATACCAGCTTCGTAATTTATTCATCATGATATATAAAAGTACGCAGTCGTCTTTTTCGGGACGATGATGACATCTATTAAGTTTTTTAAGAGAACTATCATGACTATAATTTTTTTTAATTATAAATACTTCCAAATTTGATTTCAGTTATTTTCAATGTTATTCTATACTGCAAAGTTAAAAACATTATTAGTATTTTCGAAAGACTTGGTTATTGAAGAAAATATATATTTATAATCTAGATCCAGAGTAATAAATTCAGATAAAATATATACTACTTGAATGCATAGTTACTTTTTTTTGTATACGTTATATAATGTACCAAATCTTAAAGAAATTTTGATTTAATACTTTATTTGTCAGCTGACAAGGTTTTTTATAAAAGAATCGTACAGTTCGCAACGATGTTCGCTTTTGGGCAAACTTTTTCTAGTATTCTATTCGGATAGATTTTTTGTTTTACTACTAAAATAGGCTATGGAATTCTCAGCAATCCAGCCGTAAATCGGTTACAATAGCAAAAAATCTCTCGTTCGCTATTGCGTCAAACAAAAGAAAGACTTTTCTTTATTGGAACTATTTCTTATCATATATTATAAAATAACAATACCAACAAAAAAAATATGTACATTTCAAGGACATTCGTTTTACTGAAAAATTCGTATGAATATTATGGACTCCAAATAACCTAGTGATTGCACTCTTCGATCAATGGACAATCCATTTTCCATATATCAAAGTGAAACATACCGATAAACATTGTCTTTATAGAATTCATACTTATTTTTCTAACTCTTTTATTTATTATTAATTAAAAATAGTGTTATCCACAATGTTTTAGCCGATGGTAATTGCTTGTGTTCAATTTCTAGTACAAATAGCTTATCACGATATTTTAGAACCCTTTAACAAAAGATTTTGCAACGAATTGCTAAGAAGAGAAAAACTGTTTTAGCTTAAAGGAAAACTTTGTAACTCGAACAAAGATTGTCAACTTATTTCCAAGTCCTTTATCCTCTCGTAATTTACGAGGATGGTCTTTAACGTTAAATGTTTAGGAAGTCGCAACTTCACATCCCTTTTTTGGTTCAAATTTCTATTTGCTTTAGATTTTTAGTTATTAGATGGACTTCAGGTTAGTATTTCACACTGGTTAAATATTTTAATAATTTTGAGGAATATATCAACGTCTGCTGATAAAAAACATAAGAGAGACCAGAATAAATGTTACATGTCATATATGTAATATAATATATATAAACTATTAAAATAAATATTTAAGTAGTATATAGGAAGTATTATATTATAGTAAATAATTAAGTAATAAAAGATAATCCTCAAGGTAAGTATTTTCCCAAAATAGTTTTTAAGAAAATATTTACTTAGATGATTATAGAAATTCAAATAATTATAGAAATAGAAATAGAGCAAATAGAAATTCGACTTAGGAGTCGAATTATTGTTCGACAAAGGTTCCGAACTTACTTCCGTTTTTAACGTATCAAAAACATTGTTAATGTTTCCCTATTTATAATCAGGGAACTGAGAGATAGACTAGAGACACAGATGTCTAAACATATCTCAGAATATTTATTCTTAACTTTAGCATCTTTATTAAATTAATAATGTCAAAAACAACCCATGAATAAACTTGATACCCAGATTAAAATATAAACTACTTCCTTTAAACTATCTAAACTTAAAAAAACTCTTTCTCTTTGACCTCGGCACTTTTAATTACTGACATTAATTAAAAATTGTAGATCACAATACCTTTTATGTTACGATAACATTGAGTTTTACGCTTAATTACTCTTTTTTTTATAAAAAACTCATAACTCATTAAACTTACCCAAATTTGGTGTCAGCGTCGTGTATTTCTGCCTTTCATTCGTTCTTGTCACTCATCATTTCTGTACGCTGACACTTCTGCTACTTATCATGCACCAGGGTACCTCCTCCTATATGTCCGATCTCGTAGCATCCATTCTCAATAATAAGAGGTAGTCACTCACAGCCGATCCTTGGTGAAATCTCACTGCCTCACTGAAATTGTCGGTGTTTCTAGCAACTGACCGTGCTAGATCGGGTGTACATTGCACTAACCAACTTTACATACTTCCCAGGCATACACTTCTCTTTCAAGCTTACCGCTTATCATTAAGTGGGACACGGTTTAATGCTTTCTTGAAATCAAACACCAAGTTTCTGTACTTCTCGAAGAACTAGCGGAAGTGATGGCATCCGTCGTTCCCCGACCAGGCATAAAACCGAACTGATACTCCCTAACATTATTCTCTTCTCGCATTCTGCTCTCTATTACTTTCTCCCACACTTTTATATTATGTGAGCTTTATTCCGCAATAATTATTTTATACTTTTATTTAATAAATGGGCACTACTATTGTACCATTTAAAGCAAATCACTTTTTCATGTAATAACTTACATTCAATTTCACTAAACAACTTCCATGCCTACACTGGTATTTAATCCAGTTCTATATATAGCTTTTCCATTTTTGTGATGATCATCGGTTTCTTCTTTTACAAATTCCTCAGTTACTGGCTGGGATAGTTTTTTAATTTACCCGAATTGGTGCAAAAACCATAACAAACTTCTAACAAGGACCGGATGTTCCGCCTGCAAGTCGCCAAACCCTAATCACATTTATCTGTTAATCTTTTTATACTGCTAATATTTTTGACTTATTCATTATGGCCGGCCGCCTATCTAAAGCCAATCGTCCTTGGAAATGCTCTCCTTGGAAGTACCGCTGCCAGAATTTTAAGATGTGGGTAAAAAAGATACTATTGAATCGGGAAAGTATAATACAGTGGTTTGAGAAGCCGAAGTCGTTGGATTTTCGTATACTTCGCTATACAACCGAAAAGGTAGTGTGGCTGGTATGTTCTCACCGACTTTATTACTTATCATTATATTACAAACCTAGTTGTGCCTGCGACTTCGTACGCGTAGCTTTCGATTTGGATAAAACGTACCCTTTTGTTTGTAATACGTGTATGTAAATATAAGTACCCTTTGTACCAATGTATGTAAAAATCAATAAAACTTCAAAGTTTCATCGAAATCAATCAAGTAGTTTTTGAAAACCTATAGGAATATTTTTAGTTTATTTATGATTATTTTTTAATGTTTAATCACTAGTAAGTACCAATGGTACGAAAATAAGAGATTATTAACTTCTTTATTTGTTAACCGATTGTTATGTTAAGTGAAGAATATAATATAATCATCAATCAATCATTACAAATCGTTTCATCCGTTTCTGAGATTAGCGTGCACAAACATACAGACATTTATGGACATACAGACGAACAAACAAAATGAAAAACCATTATTATATAAAGCCTATATAAATATTGCTTATATAAAAAAATATATATGACTCTCAATCTATTTAGAGACAGATCAGTTACAGTTTTATTGTATGTATATAGATAAATTTCTTGAACAGTTATTTATTGCACACTTTTCACTCTATCCAAAGATATATATACTTCTGTTACTTATCTCTTCACAATCTGGTTATTTATTTTGTAATATTTTTAAAGTACAGAGATTACTCCTCTACAAATTTATTCCATGTATAGAAGAAGATTTGCTTGGTTTCTATAACGTGTCTATTGACATAAAATGTCATTTTTTTTTATTTCTTAACCGATTCAAATGAAATAAACACTAAATGTTAAGTGAAGACTGTCACAATATATTTCTGCACCAAACTGCATACTAATTGGTTCAGCAGTTTCTGAGATAGCGTGCTCTTGTCCTTACAAAGGTCCGCATCATGTTTTTTTATTTATTTTCCATGTACATATCTCGATCAGTGACAACTTTAGTATATGTATTATATTCAAAATTTGTTAAAGTATAACTACGGCTATTTTAATCCAATTTCAATGCAGTAGTAAGAATAAAAATTAAAAAAACTGATTGTATCTGAATAACGTCGGCTACAAATGTGACATTTTTAATTTACCTTTCCAACACGCCCGCGTCGAGTGTTTCTGTATTATTTTTTCGACGTCTATTTCGTTTTGATTTCGTACGTCCTCTCTAAAGGTGATTTATAAAAAAAATCAAGGCAATGTTTTGCCATTTATTTATTTTCAGTAAGTATAAATATGTGTATGTAATACAGAATTGGACTTTATAATATAGTTAAGTAGTTGTACTTAAAACTAATCACTATATTTTGTGTGAAAATCCTACTATAAAGATATTTGGTTTTAAGATATTAATACCAACGTAACATAATCCAGCTTAAATCATAATATAAAGGATCTAGTAGATATTAAACACACGGCTTCGTAGTAAGTCCTTTTTAATTGGAATATTATAACACAGGTTTAGGCATACGTTTTATATTTTCTGAAAAAAATATCTTAATGTATTATTGTTTTGTGTTTTTTTTTTAATTATATAACTATGAGTTTGCCTATTTGTTGTGAATTCACTTACGTGGCGTTGCCATTGTCTTTCCCTCAGAAAGTTAAATTACGTCGTCACACATGTTACTACGTGTTACTATGTCGAGAAATCGAATATTTTTTTTTAGTTTTGACTATAATTTTGTTTGAATAAAACTAGATTATACTTAAAGATTCGTTTAAGTATAATCTAGCTTATAATTTTTTTTGGGTTGTTATTCTTACATTTTCTTCTATAAAGATAAATATTAAAATAATTCCTTAGTATAACAAATTTACTAATATATTTTGCTAATCCTCAGGCTATAAACGTATAGTACCTACTTGTACGGACTGTATTTGCAATTCAAATGACATTCCCTCGCTTGCTAGGTGTACTAAATATTTGTAGAAGACTAAACACACAAGACAAAACAGGTATGGAATGTTTGTTTGTTTACAAAAGTTATTTAGCTAAACACATTACTTTGTGATTAAAAATGAAACAGATTTTTCAGTTTTCAAATGAACATGTATTTTCTTTTTATTCACCGAATTATTTCACACATTTGTATATACAAAGATACCGTCTACACTGAAATATGAGATGGATCTCAATCATCAATACAAGCGTCAATTAAAAACTGGGTAAATTCTTTTTATTCAATTTAAGAATCACTGAATACTGAAGAGTTTTAATGAGCGCGGGTTAGCTAATAAAAGGTTTTATAGCGATTCCAGTAATGAATAAAAAGTGTTGTAAACCAGGTCAGATAAGTAATCTAATGATACTTATGCAATTTAAGATTCAATAAGTACTTTAAATACAATGTACATTAATAAGTAGTTTTTATTTTAAGGTGTTTAACCTTTTATATAGTACATCTCAATTAAGAAGAAATCCTTTTGTTTGTTGGTTATATAATAAATTGTAAAATTAATAAACGTTTCAAAACACAAAAAAGCTACAAACGGGTTGCATAATTAACTTTTATTAACATACGCTTGTTTAGAATTTGTAAATAAAGTTATTAAGATTTTTTTTTTAACTGAAACTTTCCATTCTTGAATAATCTTGAATAACGAAACAATAAATTCAAAACTTATTTGTTTTCAACTTAACCAATGCAACGTTTAACTTAAATATAAAGCTATTTTGCATTAGAGACTCGACCATTGACGACTGATAGGATCATTAATAACGAATTGAACCGACATGGTTGTTTCAAACTTAAATGCTGAAAATTATAACTTGAAATTCGGAGATATACTATATCTGAATTCAATTTATAATTTTACAATGACCATAGAACTTCTATTATAAAATACTAGTTTTCTCTGAATCTAGTAATTGAATTGATCAATTTTATTCTCCATGGGAATAAATAGTGCTGTACTGGGATCATCTCGATAAAAAATATCGTATAAAAATTTAAGTCAGGTTGTTCAATGCGCGTCTTCAAATTTTCATAATTTTTAGCAAGGTGCGAATTAATGTAACCTTCAATGTCTATTTTGACCGGACTATTAATATTATTTTAGCTACAAAGAACATCGTGACATACGCGGTATCATTACATATATAATATTTTGTTGAGTGAGTTAGGTATTAGAGAGGTAGAGAGTTAGGCATTAGTTAGGTAAAAGAGTAACATATGGTGCTACAAGAATTTTCATACACGGTATCATGACTTACAAAGTATAATAACTTACTCTTAAAACTACATGATGTAGTGCCGTAGATAAGCAAACTGACGGTGCCTGAAGTATTTTTAGACGCAATATGTTTGTGTATTCTTAAAGATATTACTTTCTGCATTACGGATTTTAAAATCTTGGATACATTTTTTGTAACGAATTTAAGAAATCTTATTTTGAATATAAATATATTAAACAGATTTTAAAACATTAAAAGTATTGTTAAAGAGGTATTGTCGTGAAAGACGAGATAAGTAGGTGTAGGAACAGATTTTTTATGAACCCGTTATTGTTTTATTTCTAATATTGTTTAAAACATTCGTGTTTCCCTATGAACGTACTGTAAATGCTGGTAAATCTGTGTTTTCTGGTTATCTTATTTATTCTAAAAGTATTATATAAAATATGTTTCATCATTATTATTTTTTATTTTCGTTAACCTAAAGTACTCACTTTTTAAGCGAGATAACCACAACTGGTTTCAAAACCAGAGCATAGCCCATGAAATAACCAAGTTATTTAAAAAAATATATTAATAATAATTTATATAACATATCCAGATACGAGAGTTTGAAATAAATACAATTTAATAAACTGGTACTATTGAAGACATTATGGGTTTGTAATTTTATTTCTTGTTGTAATGGTATTTTGTTGTTTCAACAAATGTGCAAACTTTGCAGAACAAATGACAAACACTATTATTAACCCTAACATTTAAATTACTTTGGTAAACTGGTTATTGCTATAGTTTTGGGATTAATGTTTTGTTAATAATTCCCAAATGTACTTATTAAAGTGTAAAAATGACCTGACTTTGCTTGGCTATTCAAGGTTCCCTTATATATACGAAATTTAGTATAACATAGACCTTAATGTAAAATAACAATTATTTAAAACAAAATCACTAATACCAACTGTATTTTAGCAAATTTAACTTTTGTCTGTTTAAGCACTAAACATTGTTACAATTATAACGATCAGCTGATTAATTCTTTTATAATAAATTGATGAAAACTTATTTCTGAATATTAAATTCTTATTTATTAAAGTGTATAGTATGATTTTTTTTGTTTATTTATAGGCTTAAATCTAATTTCAAATACCAGGAACATACATTTTTAATTAGTAGCATTTACCTCTAAAGTACTCACTGAACTAGAGTACATTGACCCTATCACATATTTATAATATAATTTAAAAAATTTAACACCAGACTCCCAATTGCCTCTGAATATTTATGTCTGAATATTATTATTATTTTTTTAAAACATTATATCGGTGTGACCGGTGTCGATAGCTGAACACATGACTCTCACAAGTGCTCGGTGGATTCAATAAATTATAAAAAAATATCACATTACACAATGCTATTTTATCTTTAAAACGGAATGAAAATGAACGATGTATGAGAAATTAGATAGTAAGATAATGTATCGTTTATTATATATATATAATATTGGCATAAACAATAAAAAACATAGTCAATGTGGAATGAAAAGGATAAGTACCACAATAATAATTCTTAACACGAACCTTACTTTGGAAAAATCAACAAGATTAAAACTAAAATTATATAATAAATTATAAAATTATATTTACCGCCCCGTTGTTCGAGTGGTTAGCGCAGACGCCTAACGTGTCACGTCGCAATGGGATTTGGGTTCGATTCCTGGCGGACACTGGCATTTTTGTGATGAGATAGATGTCTGTGTTTTTGGGTTTGGTCGTGTATTAAATATATTTTCAGTATTTATATGTGTATTTCTATGTATTTGTATCGTTGTCTAACACCCTTAACACAAGCAAATAATTTGCTTACTTAGGGGTTAGATCAATGTGTGTAATTTGTCCTGATATTATTATTATTATTATTATTATTATT
Organism: Napeogenes sylphis; assembly: GCA_959347405.1. Lineage (NCBI taxonomy): Eukaryota > Metazoa > Arthropoda > Insecta > Lepidoptera > Nymphalidae > Napeogenes > Napeogenes sylphis. The sequence goes on along the minus strand of OY365777.1, from coordinate 16,960,365 downwards.
ATAATGAATATGTATATTTATAAATGTTAATATAAATTGCGTTAATATATGTATAGTCATATATTTGTATATATTTATTTAAAAAAATCTAGACTAATATGGTGTGTTTGTTTGACCATTCTGCAATATTATGATCGTATTAAAAGCAGAAGTTTCTATAGAAATCTATGATTCAATCGTTCAATTTATGTTATGAAAAGCGGCCAATGGAGTACCATGTACTCCAGATGTGAGTGGTTTCCCGTTTCAGATATCACAGTTCTTTGGTTTTTATTTTTGTTATTTATTATTATTTCTTTATTTTTATTTAATTTCGTAAATGTTTAAATAAAAGTGAAATAAAATATATATGCTATCAAAAGTCAGTTTCTCGTACTATGTCTCGTAAATTTATACTATCAATACTATAAGATCTTTGCACCTTTGTTTGTTCATAGAATAGAAAGAGCTTTGCTTAATTTGGTAAACAATAACCGTCCCCACTAAGCTGATTACTCTGAGAGGCTTTGATAGTTCTTTACAAGATATTTGAAGGTATGGAAATAAGTAATTAAATCAAAAACTTGTTTTGACTTTTTGTTTGATAGAAGCGTAACATTATAAAATATAATATATTATAAATTCGTCTGCATAAGATAGCAGCCGTCAGCGCTGATGTAATAAAGATGCATTGGTAATTAAAAAGTATTGAAATTACATATAAATGTAAAATTTAGAACTTACTAGAACTAGTATATGTATATACCCTTACAATCATATTTTTTATTTATTATTGCCTAATCTTCTCCTAACAGTTATGAATATATTATTCTTGAAATTCGTAAAAAAGTAATATTTCTTTACAACGTACCGCAGTAAATAAACCTGCCTATGATTTTGGATTCTCATACATACGAGGTCAAAAAGTTCGCGGAATGAGGGGTATGGAGGGGGAAAAGGCAACTTTTTACTACCTGCACTAGTTGTGACACTCATTAAGAGTATAAATACTAAGTTTCAAAACAATTAGGTCATAATTCACTGAGCTGCACGTCAATCAACAAGTCAACAATCCGGAAGAATTTTTGCAACATGGAGAAGCGAAGCGGCGAGTTGAGTGTTGTCGCGAGTTTTTGGCACTCTGTGGTGATCAAAAGGATGAAGTTTTGAACCGAATTGTGACTGGCGATGAAACTTGGGTTCATCATTATGAGCCTGAGTCTAAACAAGACTCCATGCAGTGGCACAAAAAGGGCACACCACCCCCGAAGAAATTTAAAGTGTCTCCGTCGGCTGGAAAACTCATGGCTTCTGTTTTCTGGGATTTAGAAGGAATCCTCCTTATTGATTATAAAGAAAAGGGTGTTTCTATAACTGGGAAGTACTACGCTACATTATTAGAACGTCTGCGAGTTGCTGTGAGGGAGAAAAGACGGGGAAAATTGACCCAAGGTGTGCTCCTTTTGCACGACAATGCACCTGTGCACAAGGCGCAAGTTGCGATGGCTGCTGTTTAAATAACGGGCTTCGAAATCTTAGAACATCCTCCCTATAGCCCAGATCTAGCCCCTAGTGATTTTTATTTGTTCCCAAAAATGAAAAAAGAGCTTCGAGGGAAGAAATTTTCCAGTGATGAAGAAGTGAAGAGCGCTATTTCGGCCTATTTTGATGACAAAGAGAAATCATTTTTTTTCGATGGTATTCATAAATTAATTGATAGGTCTAATAAATGTATTAGAGTTAAGGGGGAATACATTGAGAAGGAAAAATATTTTTTTGTTTTTTTTCTTACTTTTCCCTCCATTCCGCGAACTTTTTGACCCAACTGCGTAGACCGAACAACGGGGAGTATCGATGCAATACTTAGGGAACATATCTTAAATATCAAGAATGGGCGTAGGTCTGCAGTATCTTAATATACTACTCCCTACTAACACACAAAGGATGACCCTCAAGTAACATATTAAGGCCATTGATATTTAATTTTAACGGAGTTAATATCAAAGAGCATGTCTTAAAAGACTTGTTAAAATATAGGTGAAAAATTTACTGTAACTTTATTGAAAAGTATTGACGCAGACCCTGGAAACAGCTAGTAAAGGAATAAAATATATCAACATTTATTAAAAAATATATCAAAACGTATATTTCTATGGTTTATGATCGAATATGTGAAAATAATACAACTATAATTTTCGATATATACATATTTTTTGTTTTCAATGAAGAATTGGAATATTTAGATTTGTTTAGAATTTCCTTACGACTTACCTAAATACCTTGTAGGGATAATAAAAAACATAATACCTAAAGTAGAACTAAAAAGTAAAGCCTTTAAAAGCATATTTTCTTTCTTTTCAATGGCAACGTTAGCATTTTGAAAAAAATTACTCCGTTTTAAAAAAAAATTCACCAATAAAGCCTTGTTGAAAATGAAACCTTTCTCCATAATAAAAGAGAATAAAAATAGGTAAAAAACACTTAAACACTGCTACTAAAATGAAAAACCTCTTTTCTGGTTTATTTCATTTGGTATAACTATTTAACTGTATTTTTAATTGTAATACAGTTCATAGCCCACATCATTCTTTACAGCTACCAAATGATATGGAAAATTACTCAAAATACAAAATTGTAATAACTTGTAACGTAGAACACTATTCAACTTGTATCTGGTATAGTGTCGTGACGGCAGGCCCCGATCAGTCATGGCGGCCTGCTTTTAATTTAACTTAAATCGCGCGAAATAAAATTCAAATTTACTTTACTTAATAAAAATTTAAATGAAAAAAAATATGTAAAAAATAAATTTCATAGTTATTGTTTACCTTTAATCTATCAATTTCAATACTTTTTATAACTTACTTTGATAAAGGTATAGTAGCCAATTAATGTAATTAGCTTAGCACCAAAACGCCATATGGAAACAAATTAGTTGTCTAAAAAACTCATATAAATAAACTGGAACTTTACGTGACGACAGTGTAAATAATAATTCAATTTGGACACGAGCCATTTCCGCATTTGTGTAGTATGTAATTGAATAGGCTCGTGTACGTAATGTCCTCTCAAGTATATTATATAATTTATAAAATAGTATAAATATGATATGTAATTATGCTTTTATTATTATAAAATATATTTTTTAAATTTTAGTTTATTTTTACATAATAATTTAACATGGAATTTCACGATGTTGGTTGTGGTTTCCTTTTTTAATCTATAATGTAAAGCTAAAAACATTCTGTAGGTTTTTCGAAAAAAGCCCGTCCCGATAAAGAGTTAAAAAAATATCGAAACAAGTAGAAATACGATACCTCCTTCCAGATAGCATGACGGGACAGTTTCCCAGAGGTCGCAGCATCGAATCCTACCATCCGTATCAATTAATTTATCATTCTCTATTTACTTAAGATTAAACATTTTTTTAAATTGCAACGATAGTGTAATTATTCAAATACTTTCTTCATATGCATCAATAAACCAATATCGAAAAACAATCTGTTCAACAATTGAGGTCACTTTTAGTTCCGCTATTTAATTAAATTTGGAAATATATTTTCAGACAATTGTGCAAATATCGAGGCTCGGATGAGGATCTATTTTAAAACCTCGTATTTCAATTACTGTATTAAAATTTTCTCGCCATCTGAATCAAATTCATGATCTGCTGTTGGGCATTTTTAAACAGTTTAAAACAACCTTATCTCGATAACAAATATAGTAAAAGGTAAGAGGTAAATGATGACCAATGAAAAATTAAGTTACTTACTTCTTCATAACCATGTACCAAGAACAATAGTAGGTAACTTTATACCAAGAACAAAGAAGGTAATTTTATATATTATAATGAAATGAAAAAAAAGGTTTGGTTTTAAAAACAAATTTATTTTAAAATATATGCAGATTATTTGAATTGCAAATTCATGCAGACGAGCTTTTAAGGGATTAACACTTGTACATAATCATACTGTCATTTTATATTTACAAGAACTATAAGCCTACAAAGTCTCATCATATTCAATCAAGTAGTTTTTGCGTAAAGGAGTATTCCTCCTCCTAGGTGGTAGAGCCTAGCTGTAGTTATCTGGCTGCAGCTCGTATTGGGCTGGCTCGACCGGGGAAGGACCACCCTCTCACAGAAGACCGACGTGTAGTAACCAAATTCATTTGGTTATGTTTCGTCGGTGAGTGAGAGAATCAGGAAGCCCAAACCCCCCTCCCCCCCCCCCCCACGCCAAACATGAAAGCGATGCTAAAAAGAAAAATACCCCAGGAGGGTACCGGCTTTGATGAAGCCGGGGACCCCCTCCCCGAGCAAAATCGGGGAAATGATTCTCGGATTTTGCTCGGGCTGCCCGTCGTATCTGGGGCGGGCAAAGTATCGCCTTTTGTGTTTTTAGAGGGCAAACGACGAGTTAACGCAGCGGCACCCCGACCCACTTTAACTGTGGACTTTTGCAACATCCGGGGACTTCATTCCAACTTGAACGCCGTCCACCATCATCTAGAGAAGGCGCAGCCGGCCTTGTTGTTTCTGACGGAGACGCAGATATCCCAACCTAGCGACACAGCGTACCTATCATACCCCGGGTATAAACTAGAACATCATTTTATACCACACGCCGGGGTATCTGTGTTCGTAAGGGACGATATCTGCTACCGTCGCCTTCAGGTTTTTGAAGGTCGGGACCGATCTGTACTCTGGCTGCGCGTGGACATGGACGACCATGTCAGAGTCTACGCGTGTCTCTACAGGTCCCATAGTGGTAATGCAGAAACGGATCAACTCTTAGGCCATGTTCAGGCGAAGATTGACGATCTGCTTTCACAGACTCCCTCCGCCGAAGTCGTAGTCCTCGGGGACTTTAATGCGCACCATACCGATTGGCTAGGGTCACGTGCCACCGAATACGCGGGGAGATCTGTGTTTGACTTTGCTCTGGCAAATGGTCTGTCCCAATTGGTAAAGACGCACACTCGTCTACCAGACGTGGACAGCCATATACCCTCTTTGTTGGATCTTCTGCTGACTACACATCCCGGAAAGTACCAAGTCACTGTCGAGGCTCCATTAGGGACCTCTGATCATTGCTTGGTACGGAGTGTAGTGCCCATGGAACGCCCAGCTCGCACAAGACCTGCGACTCGACGCGTTTGGCACTACAAGTCAGCGAATTGGGATGGAAGGCGATCCTTTTTTGCATCCTACCCATGGGGGCCGATTTGTTTCCCTTCCAATGATCCTAGTGACTGCGCTGCGGTTGTAGCTGATGTGATACTTCAGGGCATGGAACTATTTGTACCAAGCTCTGTGGTACCACTTGGTGGCAGATCGCGGCCTTGGTTTGATGCGTCTGTCAGGGCTGCAGCAGCTGACAAACGGCAGGCTTATCAGGCTTGGGCTAATGCGTTAGTCACTAAGGATCCGAACTCCAGAGTTCTGAAGAGGAAATATAATCGTGCCTCCAGATTCTTCAAACGGAAAATCGCTAGAGCAAAGTTCAAGCATGTCGTCAAAATCGGGGATCAGTTGGCAAAGTACCCACCTGGCATGCGCAAGTTCTGGGCGCTTTCCAAAGCCAGTCTGGGAAACTTCTGTCGCCCATCCCTGCCGCCATTGCACACTGGGAACGACTCTTTGGCCCACACGGCAAAAGAGAAAGCCGATCTCTTGGGCACTCTTTTTGCCTCAAACTCGACTTTGGACGACCAGGGGAGGGCACCGCCTATCATCCCGCGGTGTCCGAGCTTTATGCCGGAAATAGTTTTTAGGCAAAAACTCATCCGAAAAACCCTCCTTTCCTTGGAAGTTCATAAGTCGAGTGGGCCAGATGGTATCTCTCCAGTTGTGCTACGAACATGTGCCCCTGAGTTGACACCAGTGCTAACGTGTCTATTTCGGTACTCCTACTTGAAGTCGTAGTCCCGGTCTCATGGAAGCGTGCCCTTGTCCATCCGATCCCTAAAAAAGGCGATAGCTCGGACCCAGCTAACTACAGACCTATCGCCATTACCTCTCTTCTCTCCAAAGTAATGGAGAGCATCATCAATAAACAGCTCCTAACCTACCTCGAGGATCACCAGTTGGTCAATGACCGGCAATATGGCTTTCGCCATGGTCGATCGGCTGGTGATCTTCTGTTGTATCTTACACACCGTTGGGGAGCTGTTATTGAAAGCAAGGGAGAGGGTCTGGCAGTTAGTCTGGATATGGCGAAAGCCTTTGATCGTGTATGGCACAGGGGGCTTCTTTCGAAGCTACCTTCCTATGGGCTTCCCGAGAGTTTATGCAAGTGGATCACCAGCTTCCTCACTGGGCGGAGCATACAGGTCGTTATCGACGGTTTTTGGTCGGACTCTAAGCCCATGAACGCTGGTGTACCCCAAGGCTGCGTGCCATCCCCAACATTGTTCCTCCTGCACATCAATGATATGCTGGATATCTCCAACATACATTGTTATGCGGATGACAGCACTGGGGATGCGGTATATTCCGGCCGTGCAGGTCTCTCTCGGGAAAACGTCGACGAGTGCCGAAAGAAACTTGTGTCTTCTATAGAGACTTCCTTGGGGCTGATCTCTGAGTGGGGTGAACTGAACCACGTACAGTTCAATCCCCTGAAGACACAAGTTTGCGCGTTTACCAGTAAGAAAACTCTATTTGTCGTATCACCGCTCTTCGAGAGCACTCCCCTCATAGCTTCGCCAAGTATCAAAATACTGGGTCTCGACATTTCGAGCGATTGTCAGTTTCGTGGTCATCTGGAGAGCAAGGCCAAGTTGGCCTCAAAGAAATTGGGAGTGATTAATAGAGCGAGGCAGTATTTCAAACCTGGCCAAAGACTTGCGCTCTATAAGGCGCAGGTCCGGCCACACATGGAGTACTGTTCTCATCTCTGGTCCGGATCACCCCAATATCAGCTTCTACCATTTGACCGCGTACAACGGAGAGCCGTTCGGATTGTCGGGGACCCGGTGCTCTGCGAACGGCTGGACTCTTTGGCATTGCGTAGAGACGTGGCTTCTTTGTGCGTCTTCTACCGCATTTACAACGGGGAATGTTCCGAAGAACTATTCGATCTGATGCCTGCCGCCGAATTTCATCACCGCACAGCGCGCCATCGCCTCCAATACCATCCCTACCACCTGGATGCGTGGCGATCCTCTGACGTGCGGTTTTCAAGGACATTTTTCCCACGTTCCACTCGCTTGTGGAACGAACTCCCTTCGGTGGTATTTCCAGATCGGTACGACATGGATACCTTCAAAAAAGGCGTTTACTCCTACCTACATGGCCGGCAACACTCTTGTAAATCCTCGGATGTTGCAAGAGTTCATGGGCGGCGGTGATCACAAGTCATCTGTGACCCGCCAGCTCGTTTGCCCTCCTCTTACATAAAAAAAAAAAAAAAAAATCTAGTTTATTTACGTGATTTTTTTATGTTTAATTACTGATAAGCAACAATAGTACGAAAATAAGAAATTATTAACTTCTTCATTTGTTAAAAAAAAAACAAAATGTAAAGTGAAGCCCATTACAGTATATCCCCGAATCCTGCATCCAAATCCATTAATCTGTTTCTGAGATTGCACAATGTATTTAATGTATAAAGATAGATTCCTGGAGCATATTAAATACATACATATTTTGAAATCTGAAGAGTGTGGTATTGAAAGTTAAAAACTAAATGTTACTCAGAGTGACGCTCAATTTCTTTGTATAAAAGTTTACATTAGCTTCATTATTTTTTTCGTGATACGTGTACAACTAAAAGACAAAATGGTAAACAGACAAAAATTTCAAAAATGCTGAAAATGGATTCTGCTAGTTATCCATCCTGGTATATTTTTTAAATATTATCAATGTGCAAAGATTAATCCTCTACAGTTTTATTACATGTATAGAATAAGATTTTCATGGTACCTATTACGTGATTGACATGAATTGACATAACTTTTTTATTTCTATACCGATTTAGATAAAAAAACACTAAATGTTAAATGAAGAATATTACAATAAATTCCCGAATACTGATTTTTTTTCTGAGAACCGTGCACAAACATACAGACATACAAACATATAGACAAACAGAAAAAATTAAAACTATTGTTTTGGGTTCTCCTGCTCTTATAAATGCAGGGGCCATTTATAAGAGTCATCATCATGTTTTTTTTTATATTTTCCATGTACAGTTTTCGATTAGTGACAATTTTATTATATGTATAGATACTTCTTATAAATAAAGTTATTAAATGTAAAAACACTAAACTAGAAAAAATAAAAAGTATCTTAACATGTTATTTTACAGACTTGCTTGCCGATATTAGCTTTTTACCAAACTCTAGTCCAATATTTGTGATTTGACCCTTAAATAAGAAAATATTATAGAGTCAAAAGTATAAAAATAACGATGGATGTTAAAAATTTTATCAAAGTATGTGAAGCAGTTTGTTGTGAGATCCGGTAACAGACAATAATTTTAAAAACTATGGTTTTGAGTTCTTTGTGAGATAAGTAGTAAGTAGTATCATTTTTTTCTAAAAAAAAATATTTTATAGATTTGGCTTTTGCTATATCTATATTTGTATTATAAATGCAAAATTCTCTCTTTTAATTTATTAAATTTTAAAGTTATAAACCTAATTAGGCGAAAGATTTTTTCGCAAAATTTGGTTATTTTGGTTATTACTAAAAGAATTGTTAGAAAAGAAAGACAAATAAAAATGCCAAAAATAAGGATTCAGGGAGTTATATTGTAATCAGCATACAGCCTTAAAGCTGCTTATAAGAGCATAAAAAAGCAAACCGTGGTATTTTCGAATGCAAATTGACCGTGGCGAGGGCTTTACGCAAAAATAACTGCTTCTATACTTACATTTAGTCATGAAACGTATTTTTGGATTTTATATTGAGTAACGTGATTAAACCAACTTAATTGATATTGATTATACCTAAATTAGATGCAGTTTTTAATTAGAAACTAATACAATTTCAAACGAAAACTTTTACTTGGAAGAAAACATTAATTATATCACATAATTCAGAGTATGCTTATTTTATTACAAATTATTTAGTTTATTAATAAAAATGAATTATTATGAACTAATATGTTTGAAAGTCCATTAAATTTTGATACAGTTAACAAGTGTACTACAGGGTTATTATATTTAGGTACTAGTGGTCGCATAGCACCCTTTTTTTTATTACGTCGACAAAAATATATAGTTGACTTTAAGTGTGTTAACGGAAACCACGAAGTTGTGTGTGTATTGTTTTTATCATTAATTGAATTGATTGATTAAAAGTGCATGATTTTTTTTATTTATTTATTTATCTGCTTTAATTCAGCCGGATATCACATTCCACCGTTCCGCGTATATTTATTAAACGAGTTCGAAGTTTTTGCTGTAATCATTAAATTAAGATTATAATTTACATGATGTCTATCAAAATAGTTTATGTCATCTGAATAATTTATCTTATCTTGATCTGTTGAAGTGAAACTTCCATTCAAACTAAGAAACATCATGAGCTATTTTTCATACACAATGATTAGTTTTAGGTTATTTAAGAAGATTCTACATTTTATAACACTGTTCAAATGATTGTAATTCGTTAAGCTATTCATTACATTTTATCTAATACCTTTACAATATTCATTAATCTCGCAATAAATAGTTATAAATCTCTATGAGTCACGCTATCGTAGAAAAATATATGGAATCTTTACGTTTTTCTCTGTAGAAAAAACCCAAATAAAAGAAAATAGGGGGCTCCAGAGATTTAAGCAAACCCAACGAGCACCAAAACTAATGTTATATGAGATGCAATAATAACACGAGGAATTTGTATTAAATTTGTAACAGGAAAAATATATAAATCAGTGAAATTTAAAATTTACTATTTCTTATAATACTTTTGTATTACTTACTTTTTTATATTTTTTAACACAATAAAGTAAAGAAGTGTATGTGATTTTTAAATAAATTAATTATCATTGTATTTTATTTTTTGATATGTAAAATTACAAATAGTTTAGATATGTAGCTTTATATGTAAATTAATAATAATATTAATATATATACCGATTATTATAGCAATTTTTTTATGTACAAATTGTGATTTCCTTATTATTACCTAAGAATTATTTAGTCGCTGAATTCGCAAAATTATTAAAACCATGAATTCCTTCAAAGACAAAAGCAAATTATCTTAATTTTGGTGTCTTTTGCAAAACAAATATGATAAATGCTGTCCTGTTCTTAAGCTCTAAAAGCTCTAAAAGCTATAAAAGCGGTAAAAGCTCTATTAAAAACGGTAAAAGCTAAAGTGGTGGATAAAAGAGACTTATTCTCGTTTATAAATCGAATGTAAATTAAATCTGGGTAGACAGAATCTATACAAAACTAAATAAAATACTTACAATATTATTAGAAGTATCCTTCTGACTTGTTCTCTGATCATTGTTGTAAAATTAATTTTTTTCTAAAAACAATATATATTTAAAAAATACTTTCTAGTAATAAAACAGGTACTACCTAAATGTTCATGTTTCGTTAATAAGAAAAAAAATATTAGTATAAAAAGTGTAACAATACTGGTTCGAAGATTTTTTTGTCGCAATTAGTATTCGAAACATATAATAAAAAATTCAACTTTGCAGATTTTTTTATTAAAAAAAAAAAGATTTCAACTAAGGATTATTTCTTTACTAATTATCTTAAGTGTTAAAAATTCACTCGGAAATGTAGATAAATTTAATACTATTATAAATTTTAAATAATACTATTCTTAACGAATCTAACTCGAGATTTTTTTAATAAATAATAATATAATAAATAAATTTATAACAAATTGTTGTACTAATAAATATAACAATATAACAACGTTGGCTGCAAATAAACTTCTGAAACAATTTGACAGCGACTTTCAAATAATATTTAGCGATATGCTAACCTTAATAATGATTAATAAATGAAATTTGAAATAGTAATTATTAATAAAATGTTTATATTTTCAATAACATTTTGGGGACTATAAAGTTAGCTTCAGCTGGCAACATTCAATATCTTAAACAAAAAGAAATGTCACAGACTAATTAAGATATTGCAATTAGCTGTCAACAGATAAATAATTTACCTTGTCTACGAATTTGATAGATAATAAGAAATCGATAATATTAAAGTTATAAATATTTAATTATCTACAGAAATGAAATTTCTATGTAACAGTACCTCTCTTCCCGGAAGAATTTTACGCGATATAAGAGGAAAATTCGAGCTGGCCCTCCAGCTCATAAGCTCTCATACCTAATTGTGAAAAACATATTAATTTTAACCTAAACATAAGAAAGGTATAAACTTAATTAATAAAAATAATTAAGTAGGTATCTACTACTAAATAGTAGACACTTGATAACACAAACAGTTTTGCAGAAATAATAAAAATACAAAAACTTATTATGAATAATAATAAGTGCTGCAAAACCAAAAACTCTCAATTAGAGTAACACCGAACCCACAACTCAACACATGTGTGCTGCTACCAAATGCAGATTATACACACCCATAACACCACATAATCATCAATAACATAATATGAAATTGATAAACCTTGTCTCAGGTACAAAATGATTCCATGAAAGGATCATAGCTATCCCAGTAATCACATTATAAAAGAACAAATATGCCCAAGTGTATATAATAAATGTTCAACCAGGTTCAAACAGTAACTTCCTACTGAAAACACATTGCTGCATATACATAAGATACAACAAATAATTCCTTAACCTTAATATTTAAAGTGAGACGTAACAAAATAATATGTCAGATATCTATAACTATCCAATAGATAGCTGGGAACATAATATTTAACTTAATAAAACATCCTAAAAACAACAATACTTAACAACAGATATCTATTGTTCTTAAATAGATAGCTGGAAATTAAAGTTTCTAACACAAAAATCTTAACTAAAACCTAAACAAACATATAAGAAAACGAAGAACAAATAACACCTAATAACAGATATCAAATATAATTAAAGTGATACTAGAATTTAAGGTACTCAAGTTTAGTTACAGAATGACCTAAAGACAATACAAACCATTTTTTTTTTTTTTTTTTTTTTTTTTTTTTTTTTTTTTTTTTTTTTTTTTTTTTTAACGTCAGGAATCCTCATGGATACACACCTCCATCAAGGGGATGATGGAGGTGGTTATGTGAGACTCCTACTCACTAAACCTGACGGTTGCCGCCGCCGTCATAATGGGACACCACGGGATCGCTTTCGCATTCACCGCGATGCCCCGACGTGATCCACGGAGAGGGCACCCCGCAACGAGGAGCACCCATCCCTTTTTCGCAGGCTTGATAGATCGTGGAGGGATCCCCTTCCCCCCACCCAAGCCTGCTGCCTCTGAAGGGGGCCGAGACCCCCTTCTAGCTGAACTCAGTCTCAGAATCGAGCCAGTTGGACAGACCGACTCGACCATTGACCGTGTCCAGCTCCGCCGCCGGTTATCTCCCCGAGAGGAGACCACCGGTCAGACCCCCTGGAAGAGCACACTCCCATAAGACCCAGTGATGCGCAGACAGCCTCACTGCAACACACTGGAGTCGAACGTGAGTCCGCTCACGTAGGGGGCCCAACGTCGAACCCGACAGGCCTTTACCGCCGGCCACGGTGATCAGCCGAGACCAGCAAGAAAAAGGCATAAGTCGGGAACCCACCACGCCCAGACCAACCATCACCAAGCGCAACCGTGGCGTCGCGCTCGGCAACGATTAATCCAGGCAACGTCTCGGACCGTCTCCCCACCAAGCACCCTCTCTAAAGTGCTTGGTGGAAAGAGGTCTAGACCCTAATCGCGGACCCCCCCACACAGCCGCGGAACCACTCCCCAGTCCACTCTGCTATCAGAGAAGTACCAGGAGTAATTCCGCAGCCGACCCCGGCAAAGAGGGCCTGCGCCCTCCCACCCTCAACGCCCAGGCCAACTTTCCAACGTGATCAAACGATGGAAAGAGGCCCGAGCCCCCCCGCAGACAGACCACCCCGAAAGGCAGCCTGCCCGCCAGCCAGCCATGAACCGGGCACAAACCCCCATGGCCGACCCCCACCGCGCCGAGTATTAGCCAACGGCTAATGCAAACCCGAAGGATCACATTAACCGTTGTTGCCCAGGGAGCACCGGCCCGTACCGCTTCCGATGCCACCGGATGAATCCGAGCAACAAGAGAAACAGACAGGCACACGAGGAGGTTCTCGGCGACGGCCCCCAAAGACAATACAAACCATGTTTTAACCAACAGTCAGGACCGATGTTACATTCAATACTACTCAGCTGTCCGGACGAATTATGAACTAAAATTTAACTAACCAAAGATAACAGGGCGGGTGTCCCCCAGGGTTCAGTTCTCTCGCCCATCCTCTACTCCATCTACGCTAGCGATATTCCTAGGCCGCGATCTAAAGTGCACCTAGCCATGTACGCGGGCGACACCCGAACCCACTGGTGGCTGACGCCGCAGAGTATAGACCACGTAAGACTACTTTAGTCAGAAAAAGAAGACCCAAGTCGGTACTCGTTGACCCCGACGACGCGTTCACAGTAGGTAATAACGTGTACGCGTAGGCATAATTGACACCACACAACATACAGACACACACCGTCTGTACCGGTATAGACGAGGTCCCCACTGAGTAAGTACTCCGTTGCTCCGGCGTTCTGCCGTCGGAGGACGCTAGTGTCCAAATTTCCTTAGCTTCCCTCCTAACTAACGACGCCCCGAGCCGAGGTCCGTGTCTCAATCTGAGACGCCCTCGGGACGTATTTCCCCATGGGATCCCATTTGGCCCCCCCTTGTAAGGGCGGCCAAAATCCTTACTAAAAGAAAATAAAAAAAAAAAATATACTAAAAAAAAAATAAATAATACTTAACGACAGATATCCCTTACATTTAAAGTGATTCTGAAAATTAAGATATTAAAAAAAAAAAAAAAAAAAAACAAGCAGAACCTACAATACAAACCATATATTAACCAACTGTCAGGATCGATGTTACATACCATACAACTCAGCTGTCCGGACGAATTATAAACTTGAAAGCGATTAAAGGAGATGTGCCTCTGCCCTAAAGCAGTCAAAACCTTTAAAAGGTGGAGGAGTTGATAAAGTATTCAAAACTTCAGCTCTGAAATCAACAATACTGATTTCAGAAGCCGACACAAAACTTTCCTCCAAAATTTCATTTAAAGGAACAGATGAAGCAGAGTCCACAATCCGGACTCTCAACTCCTCATCAGCATCCCTCAGCCTGTCATCCCTAACAACAACATCATATATGAATTCATCCTCACAAAGAAAACCATATCCATGATGCCTAATGAAAGAAAATAAAATAACAAAACTATACTATTTTTAATTAGAATAAAGTTCTAACTTGAATTCAAAAATATCTCCCGGCAAAGTAAGAAATTAAAAAAAAAACTCAAACAAATGTAAACTTTAGGTTACTATTATTCACGATCAATGTTAAAGTTTAATTATAACTAAAGAAACTTTAATAACAAATTATTAAACAAACAATAAACTAATTGAATAGTAGTATAAAATATTTATGAAAAATAAATATTCAAGATCCTTAAAAAGAATAATATTTAAATATTTAGTTTTAATACTAAAAGTTAAATATTTAAACTTTATAAACACTAATAAGTCGAGCTGGCTTCACAGTAAGGTAAAAATAAATTAACTTAAATATAACATGATATAAACAAAACAAAAGTGAAAAATATTACACATCAGCAAATATATTGCTTACCATAATATAACACTAAAAGTTATATTAAGAACATTAAATAAACTAGTGTAAAACATAAATATTAATACCATATAAAAACAGTTTAAAATATTTTAACACTACCTTATTTATAAAAGAAAATATATATAAAATTGTAATTATTGATATAGCAATAAGATATATAAATTAAATGAATCATTATATGAACTTACCTTTAATTCGGTAATAATTTCACATTTTTAAGTTAAGTTTCAATTGGAGAGGTGGCAACACTGACAACTAGTCGTCAGATAAATTCTCTGTACATTTTAATTTAAATTAAATTACTTTATGTATATTAATTAAGTGCAATTATCATATTTAGTGATAAAAAGTACAGTATTACTATCGTGCTATTGTTTGTACTTTGTTTTCGTGCTTAATTAAGAAAGAACAAAGGAATATACCGAGCTGTCAACTCAACGGATGACGAATTCAAATTTCTTCAATGCCGGGGAGTATTTTGTTTTACTTTTAATATAAATCACATACATTGAACTAAAAACTACTCATTATTTAGTGAGTAACGTCCATCCACACACTCAGGCACCGTTACTGACTCACTTTACTTGACTAGTTGGAAGTAAAGTTGAAGACAAAAACAATAGCCTCATACAAAACCATTACATTTATTTTACTTCACATACAATACATAAAATAAGTATTTTAAATACATACATACATAAAATAAGTATTTATCTTTCCCATTGATTCTAAGTGGTTATTTATACCCAGGTTTAACTATGGAAAGAGTAATTGCCACCCGCAAGACCTCTGCAAAGGAGTTGGAGCAAAAATTGAAACTAGCTTTAGAAGAACTAAGATCTTCTAAAGATTTATGCAAGAAGCTACTGCAGGAAAGAGAGGACAGTGAAGAGGAAATTAAAAAAATTGTAAATAAAAATACTGATCTTAAAGGTAAGCTCGCATCGCTCTTAAAGGTAACTACATACCAATTATTTGGATATGGTGGCTCAGCGAGATCACTTAAAAAATATCGTGACTGCATTTGACCAGTGCAGCGATGAGCATGAGAGAGCACTAGATCACATTTCAGAGCTTGAGTCTGATTTGAGGCAGGCTAGGAAATCTATTTCAATCCTGGAAACCTGCAAATTAAATGTAGAAAGCCAGCATACCCATAGCTTATATGAGGAGCTGGTTGAATGCAACTCGAAACCTACTCAATCAAATTTAATTGATGTTAATTCAACTGTAATTGATTTAACTAAAGATGAGTCCAGTATTGTGCACCCCATATACTATTCAAGTCATAACAAATTAAAAAAGTATATAAAGGTTAACAAATTAATAAAAAAATGTAATAAACTCATTAACAACAAGTTTTCTGCAAAGAAAATAAATGATTTAAAAATGGAACGCACAAAGTTAATAAAAAAAGTTAGTATTTATAATAAGAAAATGATTGAGAGTAGGTCAATGTATGAGCGAGACACCCAAAACTTACAGGATGAAATTTCTCAATTAACTTGTTCATTGCAATCTATGAGTAAAAAATATGAATCTTCTCAGAATGAAATTAAGGAACATATTCATGCTACCAGTAATTTAGTTGATTTATGTAGTTATAACTTAGAGCGGTTTGAATCTTTAACTAATAATTATGTTAATTGTAACTGTTTAAATGAAAAATTAAATGTAATTTCAAACCTAAACTCTGAGGTGTTGGGTGATTCGGCTATACATATTGAAAATAATAATAAAAATGTAAATATTTTGGAAAAAAATCAAAAAATTAATAAGTCCTCTACTGTATCAGTCAAACATAATTACTTTGTTTTTTCTGACCAATTAGGTCAAGGTTTTGGATCTCTTTTAAATAGTAAATTAAATAATGTTTATAATATATGCTCACCTGGAGCCAGTTACCAGCATAATCTAGACAAAATAATTAATTTTAACTTGACTGAAAACAGTACTATTGTACTATTACATGGAGATGGTTTGTCTGTCAAGAAAATTGAAATTATTAAAAATATAGAATAATTATTAAAATTACATAATAGGAATAATTGTAAATTTGTAATTTGTACATTTCCTTATTCATCATCTTATTCGGACATACAAAACAAGTATATATATAATTTAAATTTGACATTGTATAATTTGACATACCGTCATAGTGACGCATTCTTTTACTTTGATGTAAATAAATTTATTTATAATAGATTTAGGATGACAAAAGGTACAATGTATCTGCCTGTATATTATAAAAAACAGATTGCTACTTTAGTAGCATTTAATTTAAAAAAACTTCGTTATAAGAGATATAACGAAAAATGATTGTAATTTAAATAGTGTAGTACTGACAAAACATAATCGTTCCACTTTAAACTAAATTTTAAGACAAAGTCTAAGCTGTTTACTATTGTCCATCAAAATATACAAGGCTTAGGTGGCAAGGAATCGGAAGTGGAACTGTTTGTTCAAAAATATAACATTAGTTTATTATGCATTACAGAGCACTGGTTGTCAAAGAATAACAATATTATAAATGTACAAAATTATAAATTGTCAAGTTCGTTCTGTAGAGAGAAAGCTATTCGCGGTGGCTCACTTATCTTAGCTCGTAACGATGTAGTGTTTAAGTCTCGATCAGACATAGTGACGCTCTCTGTCGAGCGAATTATTGAACTATCCTGCATTGAGCTCAATGAACATATTATTTTATGCGTGTACCGACCTCCCTCTGGTGATTTTGATGAATTTGAAAACAAAATGGAGGATATTTTAAGTAAACTTTGTCATAAAAACAAGTCCGTGATTGTGTGCGGTGACTTTAATGTAGATATATTACAAGTAACTTCGTCTAGTGTACGTTTATTAAATTTGTTTAAATCTTTTAACTTATTAAACGTATTTTTTGAACCTACTCGCATTACTAGTGTTTCCTCGACTTGTATTGATAATGTGTTCTGTCGCTGTAACATTTATGAAGAGACGATAATGACAAATTTAAGTTCAGACCACTGTGGTCAAAAATTTTCTATATTAATCAATCGTGAAAATGAAAAGCCCCAAAAATTTACTTGCAGACCGATAACAAAAAAAAAAAAAAAACCGAACTAATGCTTTTAAGAATATTGTTGCGCAAAAACTGCATAAAGTAGACATGAGCGATGGCAATCCCAATAATTTATATAATAAAGTTTTCGATTTTTTGTTACAAGAATTCAATAATATTTTTAAACCAAAAACTATAACTAAATACCTAAAACTTAAATTTAGTGATTGGGCTACCCCGGGAATATACAAAAGTAGAGAAAAATTATATGATTTGTATGGTGAGAGGCAATGGAATCATGATCCCGTGTTCTTTAATAAAGTTAGAAATTTCTCTAAAATATTTAAAAACGTTTGCGTAGATGCCAAGTCGATTTATATTAGAAATAAAATTTTAAACTCTGATGATAAGATAAAAGCAACGTGGGATGTTATATCTAGTGTTTCTGGAAAACTAGGGCTGTTCATGGACCTATTAAGCTAAAAATTGATAATATTGAAATAAATACAGATTCAAATGTTGCGGCTACTTTTGAGACTTTTTTTAAAGAAATTCCTGTAACAGTCACGCGGAATTTAAATTCTTCACCATTTGATGCAATCGCGGAATTGACGAATAACGTAAGAGTCAGTGACAAATGTTTTGTTTTTAAACCTGTTTCATCAAATGAAATTGTTAAAACGTTTAGAAACCTAAATATGAAAAAAACAAGGGATCTCTGGGGTATGTCAGTTAAATTACTTACCACTGTTATAAATGAGATTGCTCCCCAATTATCCTTAATTTTTAACAAATGTATTGAAACCGGTACATTCCCAGATTTAATGAAAAATAGTAAAGTAGTTCCTTTGTTTAAAAGCGGCGATAGACTTGAACCGGGAAATTATAGGCCAATATCTATTTTGCCTACCTTAAGTAAAATCTTCGAAAAAATTATTCTCAACCAAATGATAGAATTCGTTTACAGCAATAAAATCATGCATAGTAAACAATTTGGTTTCACCAAAGGCAAGTCAACAACTGATGCGGGTGCCACGCTTCTTAAGCACATTTACGACGCATGGGAGAAGTCACAGAATGCAATCGGGGTATTTTGTGATTTATCTAAAGCCTTTGATTGCGTAGACCATCAAACATTACTATGCAAACTTAACCACTATGGTGTGCGTAGTGCTGCGCTTGATCTTATTGCCTCTTACCTAAATCAAAGAGTTCAGACGGTTGATGTAAATAATTGTAAATCGACTGGTTTTCACCTAAAGATGGGTGTTCCACAAGGATCTATTCTTGGCCCCTTTTTATTTTTACTATATATTAATGATTTGCCCTTTTATGTAAAAGGACTATGTGACATTGTACTTTTTGCTGATGATACCTCGCTTATTTTCAATGTTGATCGTAATAAAGCTAATTATGACAAAGTAAACAGTGCTCTGTCACGTATTCTTCATTGGTTCGAAATTAATAATTTGGTCTTAAATACTAAAAAAACTAAATGCATGGAATTTACACTTCCTAATGTCAAAAGTCAAATTTGTAGTTTACGCCTTAACAATGAAGTGTTAGAACTGACTGACTCAACAATTTTCTTAGGTATAACTTTAGATAAAAAGCTCCAGTGGACCCCCATCTCTCAACTCTCGCTGGCAAACTCAGCTCTGCCGTCTTTGCAATTAAAAAAGTAAGACAATTAACAGATGTTAATACGGCTCGACTCGTTTATTTTAGTTATTTTCATAGTATTTTGTCTTACGGTATTTTATTATGGGGCAGTGCTGCCGAAATGAATTCTATATTTGTTTTACAAAAAAGAGCTATACGGGCTATTTGTAATCTAAGAGCTAGAGACTCCCTAAGAGATGTTTTTAAAGAAATCGGTATACTTACGGTTGCTTCTCAATACATTTTTAATAATATATTATATATACGTCAAAATTTAAATACTTATACTAAAAAAAACAGCGACAGACATACGATAAATACAAGAAATAAAAATAAACTCGTAACGCCTAAATTTCGACTTCAAAAAGTTAACAAATCCTTCATGGGCTTCAGTGTACGATATATAATAAGGTTCCACAAGATATTTTGGATCTTCCTTTTCATAGTTTTAAATCTAAAATTAAAAGTATATTATTAAATAAATCTTATTATAAAATTCAAGAATTTTTGGATGATCGAAATGTATGGAACTTGGGTCGTTGACTCACTTGCAGGGTTGATGTTATAATGTATAAGTCAAACATTGTTTAATTTCATTTAAAAAGAGCAACTGTTGAGTTTCTGGCCAGCTCTTCTCAGCAGAACAGCATTCCGAGCTGGTGGTAGTTTACTCACAGACTGACTATACTGACCAATTTAATGTAATTGACGATTCAAAAGTGCGTGTAAATGCCTACTTGAATAAAGATATTTTGAATTTGAATTTGAATTTAAGATCTTAAATAATAATAGTATCTATATAAAACTGAAGGGTTATGCTAAAATATAATGTTATATTTTATGTTAACAATTTAAAAGCTGTGACAATTAAAGCAGATATTATAAAAAAAAGCTTATACTTGTTATTAAAAGATTTTAAAGGAGAGTTGAAATATATTAAACGTACTTTTAATTGTAGTCTAAGATATAAGTGTAATAGAGAGGAACCGTTCATATTTTTAATACTACATTCACCATATTGTTTAATCCTGCTACCCTTTCCTACCTCATAAACCATTTCATTATTTTGGATGAGTCACGTGAACGTCCTATTCGCTCTGAGCATACGTTTACCTTAGAAATACCTTTCACAAATTCCTTAAGGTTTCACAAATTCCTTAAAGTTGTCAGTCTAAAAGACTTGTTGCCTTTATCTCTAGAGTATACAAAGACTCATGCATTTTTTTAATGAAAGTCAAAGAATTCCATCTTAACTTACTTAACCTTTTCTAAAACCCTATTTCCATTTACAGAGTTTCTTTCCAGGTCGACAATAACATAAACTTTTTGATTGTGAAGAGTATTTTTGTGTATACATTACTATTATATTATCTAAGGAAATTTTCTATGAACGTATTTAAATATCTAAGTCCATTCTCACTATTCATGTCCTTGATCAAAGGTTGCCTGTAATGTTTGGTGTTTTTCTTTTTCTTTGTACAATAAATAATATGTACATGTAATTTGTTAATTTAATGGCTGTTATGCAAAGTGGAGAAACTTTATAAAGTCTGGCATATAAATCAATATGGCTGCAATTGAAGCTCGAATGTTCACTTATAAATTTATCAAATAAATTAAATTTTAAACAAGTTAGTGTTAGTATATATATATATGTAATGTTAGTGATACTTAGTGAAAATTCTTTTATTTTCATTTGGCATCACTTTTAATTATTCTTTTTCTCAAATATGTATATAATATGTAATATCTTTTTATGTAATAAAACTGCAGCTATCCAAATAAACTAGTTTATTTATTTATTTATATTTTTTTCTTTTTTTTAGTATGAAAGTTTATTGACCGCAAATGTTTATATTTACTGTTATGAAAATTTACTTTTGAAGTATAGGTAAATTTCAAACCTTTATTTAGAGCAACTTGTCAATAAACGTTTCAAACTCAAAGATAACGTTTAAGGCTTTGTAAAAACTCGATGAGTCAGGCTTATTTAAAGTTAGTAGTAGAAATGGTAACTGAAGATCGAAACGAGCAAGTTCTAATGACGCGGTCGCACTAATTTCGCTGAGGGAAGTCCCAGCGAAATTAGTGGGACTCGTTGAATTAAAATAGAAACGTAACGAAGCGTTACGTTACGAGTTAGTAGACGATTCGTTAGACCTTGGTTCAAATGTGTATTAGAAAACAATTAGTTTGTAATTGAATAACCTTCATCGTTTATTTATTAGCTTAATAATGTGTACGTAATGTTAAAAAAAACTTTTGCTAGAAGAAAGAAGACACCTTTAGAAGAAAAACCAGGAATATTTCTTTTCCTTGTATTCTTTTTATTGTATTTATTTTTTGTTTATTATAATATATATATATTTTTTATAGTATGTGGTCCAAATAAAGTTGTTTGATTTGGTTTGATACAAATACAATAACATACTTGTTATCGTTCACTTATATAAATATTACTATACTTATAGTATAGTAGTACTAATAAAATAAATACATGAAAACTAAACCCGATTTAAATTGTAAATAACTTCAATAAAGAAATATTAAAAAGAAATGTTTACTGTCCATTATTTATCAATTTTGTATGGTATTTATCTCTTTAATAAAGTTATATTTATACAAATTACATTCAAAGTTAATAGATTAAGAATAAAACTATTTTAATCTGCTCTATTACCAATTGGCCTTACTGTTTGTATGATAGTAAAATATATTGTGAGTTTTAAGCTTTTCTTTAGTTTATTTTAGAAATTCTATACTACCAATCTGGAAAGTGGATCTTCTTCATGGTCTATATTTTAGGTAATCGTTTTCAGAGCCATTCAAAGAACACTAAAGTTCCACCATGGATCTAACTGGAACAAGTTGATAAACGATATCTGTACATATCTATTACTTATTCACTTACCTCTTTTTCATCTCTATAATTTAGAATAACAATATAAATAATAATATTATTGGACAAGTTACACAAATTATCTAATCTTTAAGTAAGCTAATTATTTGCTTGTGTAAAGAGTGTTAGACAACGATAGAAATACAAATTATAAATATTTAGAATATATATAATAAACCCTGAAATACAGACATTTATGCTCATCACATAGATGCCTGTGCCTGTTAAGAATCGAACCCGAACCCCTTTGCGCCGATTTACATTGGACATCTGCCCCAACCACTCGATGAACGGGGCAGTTAAATAAGAATATAAATCATGTTATTTGCCATGGCTAATGATATAAAATGATATTATAAATTTTTAAACCCTTTAACAAAAGATTGACCGAGAATGTCTAAGAAGAGGAACTTGTTATCTTAAAGGAACATTACGTTACTCGAACAAAGATTGTCAACTTCTTTCAAAGTCTTTTGTGTTTTCATAATTTACGAGTAAGTTCCTAATTCAACAAGTCATTCTTACAGAACATTATATAGAGAAGTTAATACATATATAGTAACATACACTATCGAGATTAGTTTTCTCATATGAGTGACGTCAAGTTCTCTCTGCTGTCAAACTAAAACTATCCTTCCCCGCTGCTTATTAATTATTAATTGTTAGCAATTTGCAAAATGTCAAAAACATATTGGAAAGGTAATTATAAGATTATTAAAAATTGAAACTTGATTAAATCATTGATTTATAACATTGTCTTCTTATTTAATAGTACTAAATTTGGTCATTTACTAATATTAATATAGAAACCAATAAATCTTTTACAGGACCTAAGATATAAAACTCCAAGTAAACTATACTATACTATACCAGTAAGTACAATATTTTATTTAACTTGCAATGTATTGTTTTATTTGCAGTACTTTGAATCAAATCTTGCAAATAAAATTAAAACTACTGTCCACTTCCGGTTCCAGTTCTAGTTTCCAGTTCAATGTCAATAGCGCCCCAAGAAATATGCGGGTTATAATTTTATTTTTGATCTTTCCAGTGTATCTGTATGAACTTAATATGTATGTATGTAAACAAAAGTTTTGACTTAATGTGACTTGAACATTACGGTGAAAAAAATTAAATTGTTGTTTGGTAAATTACTGTTGAAATTTTGATCCAATAATATATTTTACTTTTAATACTAATAATATTATAAAAAACTTAATAAATCAACTAGAAACAAACCTATCTTGAAATCGTATTAAATATAAATCATAAACATTACATAAATAATATAAAAAGTAATACAATGATGACATTATATTTGAATAAATATTTCGACAAAATGTTTTGCAAGGAAGAATGATATTATTTTCTTTTTATATTTAATTCGAATACTGACATAAGTTCTAAAAAATATTAATTTACAAAGGCATAATATATAACGAAAGCTTAATTACTTTTTAATAACTTATAAGATAATAAGATCACATATCGGCCCTCACACGTCTTTCGTCGAGTAATATGAGAATAGTAACAAAAACATTTTTTGAAATAAATATTTAATAAAACAAAAAATATATATTTATTATATATTTCACTTATGTTACATTTCAAATTGATTTTCACTTTACTTGTGCTTTACATTCACCGCTTCTGGTACGGCGAGAGTCAGCGGGACAGGAAACAGATAATGCAGAATATGTTTCTTTTATAGTTCGACATTGTATCGGTGCATCCGTCGAGGAGGATGTTTCAATAATCTCTTCAGTTTTTCCTTGCTTGGATCTACCATGACCATTTTTGAAAAACGCAATTAAAAATATGCAAATAAATATGAAAACTATATAAATCATCATTTTCAAGCTGTGGTCGCAGCGAATGAGTTAGTCACAACTGATCGTGTAGCGATTTTATTAGCAAAAAAATGAGATTACTGACCTAAAAATATTATTGACCTTTTGGTCTGAGTTAATGATAGATATAATTGAATAACAGAGATTAGAAATAATATTATTTTTCCTTACAGAGAACTAAAAAACAACCAAGAATTAATCTTTTTTACATATAATAAAATTGTCACTGATCGATTTCTGTACATGGAAAATATAAAAAAATATATAATGAGGGTCTTTTATAGAGAGAGAACCTAAAACAATGGTTTTTCATTTCGTCTGTTTGTCTGTATGTCTATATATGTATATATGTCTGTGTACTCTAATCTCAGAAACGGATTAATGGATTTGGACGCAAAAATCGGGGATATACTGTCATGGGTTTCACTTAACA
This sequence comes from Napeogenes sylphis, assembly GCA_959347405.1. Classification (NCBI taxonomy): domain Eukaryota; kingdom Metazoa; phylum Arthropoda; class Insecta; order Lepidoptera; family Nymphalidae; genus Napeogenes; species Napeogenes sylphis. Next base: position 16,935,669 of record OY365777.1, on the reverse strand, counting down.
TTTTTTTTTATTAACAAATAAAGAAGTTAATAATTTCTCATTTTCGTACCATTGCTGCTTATCAATGATTTATTAACATTAAAAAAAATACATAAATAACTTAGAAATACTGCTCAACAAAAAACTACTTGATTGAGTTTGATGAAACTTTGACGGTTTATAGTTTTTAAATACATTGGTAAGTACAAAGGGTATGTAATATCAAAATCGAAATCTAACACAGGCACAGGCCTGCGACGTCCTACGCGTATATTTTCTTATATGTACTAGCTATCTAGTTAGTACATGTAAGAAAAATATTCCTGAAAGTTGCGTGAATTTTACTTGCAAACAATTTTCAAAATCAATACAAAGTCAACATAATTCAATATTAATAAATCAATTCTCACAGTATATACTGACGGTACTTTTTTTTATATGGAAATGTAAAAAAAAAACAAATGTAAATATATTAAAATCACTAGTAAAATTTGAATAGCCGATAACGGGTTTTTTTAGTGATAAATTATGTGATAATAATGTTTTTTTTAATTTAGTAAAACAATGATATTATTAATACATCGTCACCAGACTGATAACCGAATTCAGTTTAGTAAGAGTATATAAAAAGTATTCAAATAAAGGAGAAATATCATAATTTATTAGTAAAAAATTTTCATTTATCTTATCTATACATATAATGAAATTGTCACTGACCCATTTCTGTACATGGAAAATGTTTTAAAAAAAACATCATAGGGGTCGTTTATAAGAGCAAGAGAACCCAAACAATGGGTTTTCAGTTTGTCTGTATGTTTGTGCACGCTAATCTCAGAAACAGGTTAATCGATTTGGGATCAGGTTTCGGGAATATATTGTCATTGGATTCACTTCACAATTTGTTTTTTTTTAACAACCGGTTTACAAATAAAGAAGTTAACAATCTCTTATTGTCGTACTGTTGCTGCTTACCAGTTTGAAGTTTTATAGTTTTTACATACATTAGGGAGTACAAAGGGTAAGTTTCAAGTTCATACGATGTCCACCAAAACGTAGGTCGATCGCAGCATATTCTTCTATCGCATACCTACTCTTCTATTTTTAGTCGTATTTTTTGGCAACTATTATTTTGGATTTCGTATAAGTTATTATTATAATATTGTTCCCATTGAATTCTGACCTAATAGAAGTTAATTAGAGGTTAAAATTTACATTTAAAATAATATTATCCGTCCAAATGAAAAATATAATGGCCGCATTAACTTATAGAGATGTGAATGCTATACTTTTATAACGATTACTATGTAATAAATGAGACTAACAACTTCGACGATTGAACACTTGGTCTGTTGGATCCATTTAAATATTCAAATGGTAGTTCTCATAATGGACCATTCAAGAGAAAATAGAACAAGGACTATTTAAGGTAAGACAAAATATATTCTTATTTGCTCCTTGATAACTACTAGCATTCTTACAAAATTAAATTCAGTAATGCTTAAAAATATACATCATTATAATATGTTTCATGAGTTTTCTTGCTTGATATTTGAAATAAACCATTCACAATATAACTTATTTTAATATTACTGTTGTTATCGCCAATAAATATTATGAGGGTATATTGAATATCCTCGACACTTAGTGAGTAAAGTTTGTCTTGCTATTGTCAAAAATGACAGCACCGGTATTGTGAAATGTGCTTCGGACTAGTTTATAAGTCGTTCGTTCATTAGACGAATGTGATTCTATAGTCAGCAGTGTTCGCGTCAAGAAGTGATTATACCAAGTCTTGCCATAAATATTGTAACAGAGAAAAAATTTTTTTTTTCATTGTAAATAACATTTATTACTTTTACAGTGTGTTAGTTTAATACAAAAAAAAATGAACAATTAAGAATATAAAAATCTTACTCAAAGTGTTGTACATTAGCTGCAATAGTCCTATAAACGTTGATGACAGTTATCAATAGAAGCACGCGCTCTTACCATGAGGAAATTCTTCACTGCCAAAAGTATGGATTGTTTTTGGGACTCCTAATTATCATGGCGCTTAGAGCTAGCTGTACCCCCTCAAACTGACCATAAATCACAATCCAGCCGATTAAGATCAGGACTATACGACGGCCAGTCTTTAGCTCTGATGAAGTCCGAGACGTTAGTTTTCAACCCAGATTGCGTAGACCAAGCTTTATGACCCGGCGCCAAGTCTTGCTGCAAGGACCATATTTGGTTATTGAATATGGTGTTATTATGGGGTTTAACAACCTTCTCAAGAATGGTATCTTGATGCACTTGTGCCGATGTTTTGATACCTTTTTTACAAAAATATGACTCGGTCACACCTTCATAGCTAACACCTTACCACACCGAATGACTGATGTCGGATAATGTCCACGTTGCTCTCTGTCGACTAATTTAGAAACTTTGTTAGAGCTTCGGACATAAATACGGTCATTTTGTTTGTTAAAATGTTGCTCAATTGTAAAAAAAAATCATAGATTTCCTTAGGAGAATTTTTTCAGAGGAGCGATTCTGGCGGAAGGAGACCTGTGTGTGCTTAAAAAAACTGCTGGCCTACTGAAGTTGAACTGATGTTACTTAGTACTTACTGACTACATTTGACAGACTGATGAATGCTTATTAGGAGTAGGAGCTAAGATAAGTACTCGATACTTTGAACTATCGAAGGTATTAAGCGTATGATCCTCTTTTTTTGAAAATGTTCTCTTGTATAGTATCGATTCTTTCTAATCGATACCATGTGCATGTCTTACCAACCGCGGCCTTTGTGAAACAATATAAAAAATATTTCGTCATCAGAAAAATAATCAAGACTTTCAAAGACTACATATCAATATTTTCAAAATCATCATTTCAAATGAGGATAGTTTTGTGGCCGAGAATCTTAACAACGCGATTCAAAAAATAATATCATGTATTCACATATCAAATTTAGATTTGACCTGTAACTGTCACCACACATTTAAAATATAGTATTCAAGTTAACTAAAATAGTATAAAACTCGCACGATACAATAAAACTCGTACTAGGGACACAATTAACATGCCACGTAAGCTGCATACGAAATGCTATTTTAACGAGATATTTTGACGTCACATAAGAGCGCTCAGGTAAACTTCTAGAGGCACATAATTTAAATCGTTCCTGAAGATAATATGGACATTTGTTCTGTAATACCTTGTATAAAAGTGTTAAAACATGCATATTCCGGCGAAAACGAATGGGGAGCCACTGTAATTCCCGAAGGAATTCGAAGAAGTGGTTGAATTTGCGGAAGCCGAAGATGAAGCGGATGCACACATTTTGTAGGCGATCTAATTTATCCAGCAACTCATCAGTCGCATCTATATAGCAAATGCCGGCGTAGTCAAGGAGGGGAAGAAGGAGAGATTGTGCTAGTAAAGTTTTAGTTTTAAAGGGAAGAAAATATATGCATATAAAAGTTTAAATTGTAAAACTTATAAACCTCGGAGAGCCGGGCCTAGTACCTTCCAAATGCTAAACGACACGGAAAGTCACCACTCCCTGGAGCAGTTAGCTCGTGTTACTTAATAATACCATGGGCCTGTTTGCGAAGGGCCAGACGAAAAGTCAGTTTTCTTTCCGCAACAGGGACATCCTTCCTTTCATGGCTTCGGGAAGCAGCCAGAAGCGAAGCAGGCGCCAAAAACTTCCCAAAGTCGACCACTCATCTCCTGGAGAGCGATTTCCAGCACCCGGCCCGGGACATCATCTATTCCAAGCGCTGTCGTCTTGCTGTCGTCTTGCCTTGCATCAAAGCCTTCGCCACGGGCAGGATACTCACACCTACTTCAAATAATTATTTGTTACATCATCTTCGCATTAGAGAAGATTTTGTTGTATATTTATAGAATTTAATTGTCAACCAAGACAGGATTGTCTCAAATTCTTATTTTATTTTGTCGACATTTTTATCACCGAGATGTTTTTATCAAATTTTTTAGCGAATGCCGTAAAAATGAGCCTATTTTTACTTAGCAAAAAAAATGATTATTCTTATACATTAACCTAAAATTTATATTGCATTTATTAAATCAGACAGCAATATAAAAATACGTTTTCCTAAGATTTTATTGCAATATCATAAGAAATTTATACCATGACTTAAAACATCATTTGTTATAAATTTAAAAATCCCATGAAATTTTATAACGGAAAAGTATTGGACAAGACATAACTTTTTTAATAAAAACAGTTAAGTACTCTTTCATAAAAGAGAAGACATGTGATGTAATGATAACTACAATGCTTAATACTTTAAATATTAATAAAATACATCACAAAAATAGGAGGATTTACTAAAATTAGCATGTTTTACTTTTAAAGTATAAGTTAACTCTTCAGAATAAATAGTTTAAAAAAAACGAAATTAGCGCACAACTCTATTTAACAAAAAAAGTTAGTTACGACAATTTCTTTCTGAGGCTTAAATTAACTCTTAAGCTCGTGTTTCTTTAAAGTCATAGGCATATACTATAGTAAGTAGTAAGTAATTTAGACAATATTTACAGGACTTTTTTTATTAGACATAACTATGTACATAGAACATTTTATTAACAATGTTGGTTACTAACATTTAAAGCCCTATAAAGGTGATATTAGTCTCGGTATTACATAACATTGTCTATTGTACGACAGTTCACTTACTTTAATATGTGATATATATATATAGCCTCAGTAGTGTTTTCTGAGGCTTTCACGAGTACTACCTGATTGAAATAAAATATTTTTACTGATAGACACCTTCATCTTGTCTTACCATGAACATTATTGCTTCAAAGCATTCGAAATGTCGGGTTAGATTTAAAATGTAAATTTAAAATTTTATTAATTACGCGAGTTAAATCCGTAAAAATAGTTTTATTTCAATTGAACAGTATTCACATTTATATCTACTGTTATGTAAAAGCCTTTGGGTTTTTTTAACAAATTGTTATGATTTCCGAAATTTCAAAAGAAACAAAACATTTTTTTAGATAAAACAAACAGGTATTAATAAGATTTCCTAATACTATTATGGTAAATTTCTTGAAGTTTTGATGAACCTAATTAATTAAGTACGTTGTCTTGCGTATAAAGAAAAATAAATTAAATCACATAAGAGCGAATCGATGAATTTATCTCTTTTTTGCTGTGTTTATAACGTTCAGAACAATGTTTTAGATAGTAGTAGAGTATTATTTTAATCTATCCTAATCCTATCTAATCCTATCCTAATCCTAACTTAAGTAAGGATGAATTAAAGATCTTAAAATAAGTGTGGCGTTCAGTTAACAAATATTTAATAAAATAAATAACAGTTACTTATATTGGTATGTATTATAATATATCAAAATTAACGACAAGATAAAGTAGGATCAAGAAATGGTCGTAAACTTTCTTAGTCGTAATATTTTACTTCTCTGTCATTGTAGTTTAAGGCTTCGCATATTCTGCATAAGTGATATGACTTAGTTCCTAAGTATCCATGTTCATTTACAACATAAAAATCGTTTCTCCATCTATGAAATGATAATAGTTTGCTGCTATTTTTACTTATTTCAATCATATGCTTCGCTAATTCTTCTGCATTGTCATATTCATCAATATGTAAAAACGATTCAGGAGGTAAGAGCATCTCGCAACGGTCTACAGTAGGTCCCATTATTACAGGTATAGCTCCTTTACTATAGGCATTGTGAAATAACTTCTCCGTCAAATATTCATCGCATTCAGAATTTTCAAATACCAAATAAAATAGATAAGCCGATATCACCGTACAATCTGATTTATAATGCCCGGGACAACTGAAACATAAAAAAAAGAATACAATACTCTTCAACACAAATCTAAATATAAACAAAACAGAAAACTTAAAAACTTACACTCAAAATTAATTAACGATTGTAAGCGACTAATCTTTTTTTACTGATCAATACATCAGTAATAGAACTAAATACTGGACTATGGCAAATTTAATATACAAGAAAATAAAATAAAAATAATGTTTGTTCTATTTAGATTAATAAAAATTTAATAAGAAAAATAATACAAATATTGGTTTTCAAAACAAAGCTACCGTGCGTAACCTAATAAACCGATCATAGTATTTAAAATATATTTTATTTTTCTCAATGTTTTAAAAACTGGATGTACTAAAAGATATGACATTTTAAAATTGAGATAAAGCTTTAGATTATCTCTATTAACTTTCAGTTGAATTATTGTTTTTTTTTTAATAATAATAAAAAATATTAATTCACAGCAGATATTGAAAAAATCTATTTAACATTATAACATTTTGTGGTACATTTTTAGTATAAACAAATAAATTTGAAGTTGCACCCCGTGAAAATCAATTCAATATGCCCAGTAACAAGAGTCGAACTCCTACATATGAGAAAAAAAAAAAATACTACATAAAAACATATATGTATATACTATATAAAAGAAATACCTAGTCTTTTTGTCTTTTGAACATTTTCCATAAATATCCACTTTCAAGTGTTTTTGTAGTTTCTGTAAGTATTCCATTCTGCGGTATACGTCACAATGAGACATTAGAATAGATACTAGTACGTCTGTACGTTTATCATTCCAGTACGGAACCAACGATGCCAATGATTCGTCTGTTATTTGATTCAGAATAGGTTTTTCAAAGGGCATTGTTCGTCCGTAAGGAATAGGCACGTCGGAATCGCTCCTAGAAAATATTTGATGATTAATCTTCGAGTACGTGGTAGGTTCTTAAAAATGTGTATTATAAGGACACATGATACATACAACTCGGGAAGTATGATTTGTTTAACAAGTTAATTTATTTAACAAATCATAATTCCTACGCTGATAAAATATTTAAAAGCATGTATATATTATTAGGTATTTGAGTTTGGATAATATGAAAAATATTTTCTATACCTATAGGTCATGGACCAATTGAACATATTTGATAGATATGTTAAATTAGGAGCCTGTTGTGCCATTCCAAATGCGTTCTTCGTGGATTCGTCATTTAAAAAGACCCATCTCTGTTTTGTATTTCTAAACGTCGTATTTGGAAACACGCCTCTTTCTACGTGAACTATAACAGCATCGACTGATGATATTGTTTTATCGTCGCCTGTGAATTTACAGTTCTTTACACTGCATCCTTGTAGTGGATCAACTTTACTGAAACATATATACCATGAGATTTAGACATGTGTCGGTATTGCTCTTTGACAAGACTTTTAATCTGAGAAATGACAAACGCTGCATTTTGTACATCTTTGTTTCTTTCTTGAATAAAAAAGTTATTTTTAAATTAACCTTTTTAATAATAATGTAATAAATAAGTAGCATGTTCACGTTCTGATAGTGGCTACGTTTTATAAAAAGATAAATATATCAAGGCGAGTAACAACACAGTAGCTAATTTGGAAAAGTGACGGGGAATCCTGTGGGAGGTCACGGGTTCTAGTGCAGTTAATATTGTCGATTTTTTAAATTGTACATTTTCGTTTGGTCAGTCTAATATATTTTCATTTTAATGACATTAGTTCATAAAAGTTTAAGGTTATACAAAAGTCCTTATCCAATTATTGATTGTTACTAACTTACTGTTTATTCTTATAACTGTAAATATGTCGATCTTGGAACCAACTCCAGTATTTCCATATTAAAACCATGTATGTTTGATTTTTTGGTTGATGATTTAATGGAAAAGTATTGATTGGGATGTTCTTAAATAGTGATGTCCCTAACTTTGAAGTCGGCCAATCCTAAAAAAAGGGTTATTTACATTCTTGCAACATTTTTCGGCGCAGTCCTCAAATTGCTATTATTACTCACAGACATTATTGTCTCTGTGCAAGTGCAATTGTGTTGATCAAGAAATCATTTTTAAGGCTGGGCTTTTACGTTCCAGAAAGACAACCAAAACATTGTATATAAATTACATTTACAAGTATAAATTCTTAAAAAGCTTAAAAAACTAGTTTTTTTCACTTATATTTCTATACGTACAATAATTTAAAAAAATACATTACGTAACAGCAACATCGTTTAACAATATGCTTACCTTTCTTCTGTCAAAATATAAATCTACAATATCAGCATGAAAATTTGAATTTCTTTCGTAATTTACGGAATCCACATAAAATATGTTTCTTACAAAATGATTTTTTTTACATTTTAGTCGATTAAAAAGCATTATTAGGAATAAAATTGACATAATGTAAATAACATACTTAAGCAGTTTAATCGAGACAAGTTTTTTGGAATACGCGCTAATGAAATTCATAATGTTTATTTACTCAACAAATTTACACCTTTTTATTACACATTATTGTTTCACATTTGCCAACACATTTTTAGTTTCCTAACGATGCTTGCTTTAAAGATAACAATTTATTCATAAACTCTTTTTATGTATTGAATAAAAAAACTCTGGTAAACCAGGGCTCGACTGTTCTTAAAGGAGATGTGAGGTAGAGTGTCGTTATTTTCAAGGCGACTAGCTTGCTCGACTATAGTCGGACTTTTAATTAAATTCCAGATTTGACATTATCTACTGTCACTTCGTAAAATAATGATACCATAACTAACCTAATAGTGATAGACACAACAATCAATAAACAATCGCGATTTTATGTTGATATAATTATTATGTCGGTCTGCCAATTAGTTAATAAATGATATATTTTTATTAAAATAAATACATTATTATTCATAATAACTAGTTAGTAATTAGTGACCGCTGCATTATTTTATTAAAAACTAATATTTTCTTTTAAAAATTATTAAAAACAAAACTTATAATAAATAGTTTTCTGCATTGGTAACCCACGGGGGTGGGGGGGTAATTACCGTCATTCTATTTTCTTGTCTTTCGGCTTCATTCTCTTAGTTTTACTGCACGAGTGTTCATGTTCATTGCGATATTTTGTTGAGTTTTTGTGAAAGTTTTGTTACGTTTTGTTTGTTCTTAAGTTTATTGTTTTTTGTGTCAACTTTGGTTATCCATCAAAATGGATCCTCAGCCAAGTACATCACAAAAAGACGCGGACACATTCTTGTCCCCAAGAAAAAAACGTCCACGCAAAGCTTTCACTGTTATTGAAAAAGTAATGATCCGCAACGCCTACAAATACGTGAAAAACGAAACTTCTGCGTAATTGGACACTTTAAGTTTTGAATGAAAATGAATGCATGAGCAAAGTTGCTAATATATTGGGAATAACCTCACGCTCTGTTTGCAATGTTATCAAGGAAGTAAATAAAGATGCGCTGCTAACTCCTAAAAAAACCGCACCAAAGCGAAATTTCAAAAATAAAATTGATGAATTTACATTATCCGCAATGCGACGAATTGTTCATTAGTTTTTTTACAAAAATGAACCTCCAACCATTGCAAAGGTTAGTCAGTCAGTCAGACAATAAGATTATTTTTATACTTACATATTTTATATATAAGTAATGATTTCAAACTAGAACACATTATATTATTTTAGATTTTGGAAACAATGAATGAGGATCCAGAAATGAACGAAATCTATATATATATATGTATGACTAATTATGAGGCGTTTGCCTTTCCCCGATGATTTTTTTATTCCCGTTGTCAGTCTTTCCAAGAACACTTGTTGAGATGATGTCACGTTCTTGTCCACCCAAGTTTTTTTTTACAATATGACCTAAAAATAAATATAGTACATGAACATCCACTATTACTATTAAATTTAATGTAAAATGTACGTAATGTAATGTGTATATAAATTAAACATCCAAGCCTTACCTGCGTTAACCCAAGTTTCATCTTGATAATATATATGTCGAAAACGGTAACGGTAAAGAAACTGGTATATAGAACGCAAGTAACGCTGGCACCATGTTATAATATCATTTCGATCGATAAGTGTGCTCTTGCGGGACCGTGCAACAAATTTAAAATTGAGATACTGCAAAATTATTCTAAGGGTTTCTTTGGAAACCTTGGGCATTTCTGGATCCTCATTCATTGCTTGCAAAATCTAAAATAATATAATGTGTTCTAGTTTGAAATCATTACTTATATATAAAATATGTAAGTATAAAAATAATCTTATTGTCTGACTGACTGACTAACCTTTGCAATGGTTGGAGGTTCATTTTTGTAAAAAAACTAATGAACAATTCGTCGCATTGCGGATAATGTAAATTCATCAATTTTATTTTTGAAATTTCGCTTTGGTGCGGTTTTTTTAGGAGTTAGCCAGCGCATCTTTATTTACTTCCTTGATAACATTGCAAACAGAGCGTGAGGTTATTCCCAATATATTAGCAACTTTGCTCATGCATTCATTTTCATTCAAAACTTAAAGTGTCCAATTACGCAGAAGTTTCGTTTTTCACGTATTTGTAGGCGTTGCGGATCATTACTTTTTCAATAACAGTGAAAGCTTTGCGTGGACGTTTTTTTCTTGGGGACAAGAATGTGTCCGCGTCTTTTTGTGATGTACTTGGCTGAGGATCCATTTTGATGGATAACCAAAGTTGACACAAAAAACAATAAACTTAAGAACAAACAAAACGTAACAAAACTTTCACAAAAACTCAACAAAATATCGCAATGAACATGAACACTCGTGCAGTAAAACTAAGAGAATGAAGCCGAAAGACAAGAAAATAGAATGACGGTAATTACCCCCCCACCCCCGTGGGTTACCAATGCAGAAAACTATTTATTATAAGTTTTGTTTTTAATAATTTTTAAAAGAAAATATTAGTTTTTAATAAAATAATGCAGCGGTCACTAATTACTAACTAGTTATTATGAATAATAATGTATTTATTTTAATAAAAATATATCATTTATTAACTAATTGGCAGACCGACATAATAATATCAACATAAAATCGCGATTGTTTATTGATTGTTGTGTCCATCACTATTAGGTTAGTTATGGTATCATTATTTTACGAAGTGACAGTAGCTAATGTCAAATCTGGAATTTAATTAAAAGTCCGACTATAGTCGAGCAAGCTAGTCGCCTTGAAAATAACGACACTCTACCTCACATCTCCTTTAAGAACAGTCGAGCCCTGGTTTACCAGAGTTTTTTTATTCAATACATAAAAAGAAATTTGTTGCACGGTCCCGCAAGAGCACACTTATCGATCGAAATGATATTATAACATGGTGCCAGCGTTACTTGCGTTCTATATACCAGTTTCTTTACCGTTACCGTTTTCGACATATATATTATCAAGATGAAACTTGGGTTAACGCAGATAAGGCTTGGATGTTTAATTTATATACACATTACATTACGTACATTTTACATTAAATTTAATAGTAATAGTGGATGTTCATGTACTATATTTATTTTTAGGTCATATTGTAAAAAAAAACTTGGGTGGACAAGAACGTGACATCATCTCAACAAGTGTTCTTGGAAGGACTGACAACGGGAATAAAAAAATCATCGGGGAAAGGCAAACGCCTCATAATTAGTCATATATATATATATAGGTAGTGAAGAAGGCTTCCTGGAAGATGGGCTCATGATTTTTGAAGCAAAGAAAAATCTTGAAGATTACCATGATGAGATGAATGCAGCTTGTTTTGAGGTGTGGTTCGCTGGAATCATACCAAAATTAAGACCAAACTCAATTGTGGTGATGGATAATGCACCTTACCACTCCATAAAATTGGAAACGGCACCAAAAATGAGCTAGAAATAAGCTGCCATTCAAGACTGGCTTTTAAATAACAATATAAATTACGAACCAGACATGGTTAAAGCTACACTTTTAGAGCTGATTCCACGTAATAAGTCTTTTAATAAGTACGCTGTAGACGAAATAGCAGCACGACATGGCATCACGGTTTTAAGACTGCCCCCTTACCACTGCGAGATGAACCCCATCGAATTAATATGGGCGCAGGTAAAGAGGCATGTAGCCCAAAATAATAAGACCTTCAAATTGACAGATGTGAGAAACTTATTTGAGGAAGGCCTTTAAAAAATTACGGCTACAGAATGGTCTAAATGCATATCCCATGTTGTCAAAGAAGAGGAAAAAAGGAGTACGCTAGATACTTTGATAGACAACATCACTGACACAATTATAATAAATGTTACAGAAAGTGATAGCGATAGCGAGAACGATGACGGTTATGATTTTTAAAATAAAATGTTATCATAATATACCCCATTTGTTTTATCTCTCATGTTCCTTCATCATCAGATTTTTTTTAATAATTTCACACACAATTATCAAAGAAAACTCTCAGATCCTTAATTAATCGTCATAACTAAATTAATCGATTCAGAAATATTTAAATTCCCAAAATACTTAGTTTCGAATAAGGTAATAGTTGCTTGGATTACTATATGCGAAATGAATCGATTCAGAAATATATCATTTCCATAACGATTAATTTCGTAGCGTCACTGTTTATTAGTTGTTATTACGTGGTAACACTGAAATTGTCATATCTGAAATCTAATTAAAAGTCCGACTATAGTATGTTCTCCTTATTTCACCATTTTACATCAACATTTAAAAAAATAATAATTCGTCTGTAAATTAGAGGCTCACCAAGATACTATACATAGGCAACATTTATTATGTTATAGACTTCGCAGGTTCTTAAGCCGTAAGTTCTTATTTTATTCTTCCGAAAATATTGTTTAGTGCAAGAAAATTGTTATGCCAGCCAGGACTGTTTAGTAGGTACTTAATAATATTCGCATATATTAAGCACCTACTAAACAGTAGAACCTGCTAAACATATATAAGTTTTTATAAAATATTTATGTTGTTACAAATAAATTTCAAGACTGACTATTAAACTTGGCACCCATATATATCTCACTTCTTTTATCATTGAGTCAATAAGCCAGACATATGTTATAAAATTGAATTTCTCTTGCATTTCACTTACATATTATTGTTGGGATTCATATTTGCAGTTATATTTGTAATTTTTATATGATGATAAAATGTTGTGTGTCTCCTTGCCTTAGCGTTTTAGCGCATCATATAGTAAGTTGTATGTATCTTTATCACAAGGGATCAGTTTTTTAACATATGAGTGTGTAATATTTTTTTATTATTATTTTTTTCAATTGTACACCGGCTGTACAATTTTCAATTGTACAATTGTGCGAAGTTATCGAAGTTCAAATTTAACAGAAATACCTAGGTACTTCTGTTAGTTATAACAAATTTCTATAACAAATGTTATAACAAATTTCTATTTTTTCTGTTAATTTTAAATTTAAAAAATCTTTATTCAGAAAAATAAGTTATTTTAGGCAAAAGAAAAATTATACATTGTTTGTAAGTAACATAAAAAGACAAATTATCGTCATCAGAAATAAACCCAAACTTAACATTTTATCAAAAAAATAAATGGTTTTCTTTGATAATTTTTTTATTAGGAATTTACGTGTAATTATCTTTTTTAAAAAGTTTTTTTTTACTTGCTTGTAAACGTTTTTATGTTTACGATTATAAACCGGAAAAATTACCATTAGTATATTGATACTACTATTATTGGATGGATTGCCATTAACTCAGTATAAATTTTGATAAGGAATATATTGATATATGCTAAAGCAAATACGAGCAAATGCTAGTTATTCATATTATTTATTCAAAGATGAATTAATAATCAATTTATAGTAATATTTATTTATATTTTTTTAAGTATTTATTTATATTATAATAAAATTACGACAATTTAAAACAGAATTCAATACAATCGTTTTTAAATGATCTGTTTGTTTTTCCGTTTATCTATCTTATATCCGACTTTAAGTACAACCAAAAGACTAAGTGCAATCGACTTTGACAAATGAAGTCGCCGGCCATAACCTATATAAATTAAAACGACTTGTTTTTGCTATAATTTCATAACAGTTACGTTATCTTCTAACAATATAGTTTCTGTTTATTTTTTTCCAATAGCTACATTGTTTTTAAGTCTTGTCATTGTTTAAAAGTCTTATCCCAATGCAATGTACGAAATTAAGAAATAATTAACTTCTTTATTTGTTAAACGATTTAAATAAAAAAAAAACACTAAATGTTAAGTAAAGCCCATGACAATATATTTCCGATGTTTTCATCTAAACCGGTTGATCCGTTCCAGAGATAAGCCTGCACAAACATACAGACATAGATATACAAACATACAAACATACAGACGAACAAAAAAATTAAAAACCATTTTGGGTTCTCTTGCTTATAAACTTTATAAGGTTTTGAAAATATTTTCCATGTACGAACACCGATTACTTACCGTTATATGTCTATAGACATTTTTTTTAACACATTAAAACCACATATATTTTGATAGAGTGAAGAGTGTGCAATGAAAGTTAATAGCTAAATGTTAGTAAGAGTTACGCTCAATTTCTATTTTTTAAATTTATTTACATTAGTTATATATTTTTTGCGTGATGCGTGCACAACTAAAAAAAAAATAAAATTAAAAAAACTTTCCATACATTAAGACCTCTAAAAAGAATAAAAATAATATTATTATGTACTTATTGAAGTCGTTGCGTCGGAGGACCGTTGTACCTACGTTGACGATGGTGTCTATTTTACAAAGATAATCATTGAGGACTTAGACTATACGATTCGATATCGTAATTACTTTATTTGCCTTGTTAACTTACTTGCATTTTAATGTCTTCCTTTGTTAAACGGTCCCCTGACGCAACCAATTATTCTTTTTAAAGGTCTTTTTGTATATTTTTTTTCTGCTTTTTAAAGTTATGTTACTGGTTTCTGAACTGTACTAAATGAACCTACAGACACACAACATTTTCAATTGTTTAAGTATTTCTATTAATCTATCTATTCTAATACTATAAAGAGGAATGATTTGTTTGTTTGTTTGAATTGAATAGGCTCTGAAACTACGAGACTGATTTAAAAAAATCTTTTAGCATTAGAATCCTACATTATCCCTGATGAACATTGGCTATATTTTATAATCATCATCACTAATATTATAAAGAGAAAAGACGTGATTGTTTTTTTGTATTGAATAGGCTCCGAAACTACTGGACCGATTTAATAAAATATTTTACGTTTAGAATCGTACATTATCCCTCTGATGTATAAAGTATAATAAATGTATTAAGTAACACGATTCAAGACTTTTTCATATGGGTAGGTACATAGTTAGGCTTCATATGTACGAATATTAATAAATATAAACATTTAGAGTTAAAATGATTTACAATCACTAATAACACTATGTTGCTGTTGGCCGTGATTCTTTATGACGATCATAAGCCATATAAATATATTTTTACAGTCTTCGTAGACGCAGTCAAGGGCAACAGCTATTCCTAATAAAGTACTTTACCTGAATAAGTAAGTGTGAACACCTTTAGCCTTCATAACAAGGCTTTTTTTTCCTATATAGCGCGGGCGGAGCCGCTGGGAACAGCTAATTATTGCACAAGAACCTCTCCCCCGCACGAATAAAACGTCAATATTTGGAGACGACTATTTCTATCTCGACTAAACATGGATAGGAACCATCTCGACAAACATAGCTCTCGATTAAAAAAAAAACGCATTCAAATCCGTCCACGCGTTTGGCCGCAAATTTGCCACAGACAGACACACAGATACACAGGCACACAGATCGACAGGTCAAACTTATAACACCCCTCTTTTAAGTCGGGGGTTAAAAAAAGAGAGAAAGAGATAAAAAAACAAAAATATTAGAAATATATGTTAGTAATCCCTTCACATCCTGGCTTTATATTTTTTACTATTTTCAATGTACACAGACTATTAATCTACAATACAAATATATTACATGTATAGAAGAAGATTTACATGGTCCTATTACGCAATTTACATAAATTGAGATAACTTTTTTATTTAAAACCTGATTTAAATGAAAAAATGGCAATATATTTCTGAATACTGAATCCAAATTATTTTTAGTCGTTTCTAAGATTTGTGTGCACAAACATACAGACATACAGATATACAGACATACAGACAAACAGACAAACAGACAAAATGAAAAACCATTAATTTGGATTATCCTCCTCTTATTAAGTTTTTATTTTTAATATTTTCCACGTACAAATATCGTAATAATACAATTTTTACAAACAATGACTGGGATTTGTGATCCAGGGATAAGTTTAAGGGACCCCTTTATGATGCTCAAACACGCTCGCCTTCACTATCTACACTTCTCTCCCTACCTAACTAAATTTGTAAAGAACCTACTAATCCCTGTTACAGTTCTCGCTCTAAACTTTTACCGCGTACAAGCTACTTATATTTTTTTTAAGATCATTTAAAAAGCTATCGGCTTTGGTAATCGATTTTTATACCTAAAAATTTAAACAGAACTGCTTCCATAACCATACGTAACGTAACGTAACGTATTGACTGTCTATTATAAGATCCGGATCGTAAGAGGTATACTTGGTATTCCGTCTAGCCAAAGACAGACACAAGCATTTACTGGGTTTTGTCCTCAATCCGCCCGTTCACGTACAAAAATCCTCAACTACATTTAAAAGTACCTGACATTGTTTTGGATTACCTGTCAGTATCGCTAGATCATCTGCAAAAGCTAGTAGATATTCTATGTATTTATTTACCCCTCTTTTTTCATGTCTAATTAATTTGTCTATATGATTGTAATTAATTTGTCTGTCTGTTATATTTGAGTGGTTTTGATTTTCATTAAACCGGCGTTCGCACAGTTGGATCTATTTGACCCGCGCCATTTTCAGATGCGCGTATTTCTTATGCTTTCTGTGAGACATTACCACACTTCTCGGTAGCTGGAGCTAAGGGTCGCCCCTTGCCGCGAAATATCGCTGTTTAGTTGTACTGCAATTGCACCGATGGATAGATGCATCTGAACATGAAAATGGGTAAATAGGACCCAACCCTACACACCGTGTAGTAATTCTGTGCCATTACATAAAAAGTATATTTATTTATTTTATTTGAGAACTTTTGCTATAATGGATCTCGAAGAACGCTAATGACAGCGAATTTTGAGTATCTTGGAGTAATCAGAATCCGATCATGAAAATTCAGAAACTGAAGATGGAGAAGATCATTTGATCATTCGCAGCCCAGACAGTAACACCTACCAAGACGCATCTGAAATGAATAGTGATAATGAGCTCCTGATTGAATTACGCCGACGTCTACTTTATTCAACAACAGAATCACAGCAGGATTTTACCAGCTTTCCGACAGCAAGGTACAAACTACTTACTTTGTTGGAAGAACTGGAATAAAGTGGCAAAAGATACCTTTAGGCTACAACAATCGATTTAGAGCTGAATATTTTATACCACAGGTACTAAATATGTCTGCAATAAATGCAAATATATTTCATAATATAAATATCAACGTAGCTACAAAGCATCGCAAATTCCTAAAGGATTTAGGCCTCACTCTGGTTCGTGAGCATTTGTGCGACCATAAATGCATCATTCAATTGCCAAAACTGATGCGGCAAAAACTACGCATTTTTTTAGGAAACCCTGTTGAGGGGCCTCCTGCAAAAATACTGAATGTCAAGAAAGGGTTGCAAGACTGTCCTACCAAAAAAAAACACAAAAGTAATAATACTTACCGGGACTGTAACAAATATATATACAGTGAACATGCAATGTCGCACTTTAGAGATAGCGAAGTTGTAAGCAGTAATACGACTGACTTATAAAACTGATCTGTAATATTATTCGTATTTTGATTAAATGTGATTAAATATATCCTATTAATTAAAATTTTAGAAGAAAAGTTTATATTTGGGTCAAGTTTTGTAACTTCAAGACAGAGTTGTTAATTTTGTTAGTATTTTACTCCACTATTATAGAAAAAATAGTAAAAAGAAAGTTTTACATTAAGTTCTTTTAATTCATACATGACCACTTAAACTTTAAATATTTTATCCAATTATAACTATACATTATAATAAACGTCTTTTAATTATTGCAATTATGACGATTTTCAACGCGGGTCTCCTGGACCCAACCCTACTATCGTTGTAACATATTTTAACTGTGCTGACGCCTAGTTAAAAGTTAAAGAGAATTTTGAATAGTGTGATGCAATAATGTCTATAACTACCGTGGAAATTTATACCATTTTAACTCGAACATCATCAGTTCATGTCGTACCGACCCAAAGGCGTTCGCTAAATCTATCCAACAAACCGTAATTTGTCTCTCACTAATTTTAGCATCTTTGAGGATTTCTGATATTAACGTATTATGTTCCAGGCAAACAGAAATTTCGGGCAAAAACCCTTTCTAATGAAATATCCTGAAATATCTATTATTAATCATAATCTTATAAAATTTCATATTAAGTAAACTTATTCTTACTCTACGGTTTTTTTCTTTTTGTTAAGGTAAAATACAACATCAGTAAATACTAAAACATTTTTAATTTCTTCTTTTTCTATTTTCGGTATTATTTTATTATAACTAAAAATGCAATATGATTACTAAAATTAGTTTATAATATTAGCATACAACTGAACTGTCGTATATTTATGTATTATATAATAAAATACGTATAAAAATATATATAATATATAGATTTCTCATTAAACTAAGTTTATACAAACGTTTTCTTTACTTCATTAAACTAATAAAGTTATTCACTTCGCTTCCATAGTTGACGTTGACACTTATAGCTTAAAACAATTAACTTCACCGTACAGTAACGTGATAGGTGAAGAAATTCTCTGGAGTTCTACAAAGTGGCTAGATATAAAATTACAATGAATCATCGAAAAAGTTCTTTTGACTTCCAGTATGGTAAAATATGAAACAAAAGTATATTAAAAGGTCACTTAGCCCAAAATAATTAATGTATGCATCATAATTATATTAACTACTAACTTAATTTTAAAAATATAAGTTACAAATTTATACTTATCGCATGTAAATAAACATTTATTTTCAGTACGCAGATGAAGAATCTGTTTTAATCCCTCCTATATCAATTACAATATTCAAATGATTCAAAGGTTTATATTACGAGGAGAGGTCAAAAAGTTCGTGGAATGAGAGGTTTGAAATTAAACACCAAACTATTTTTCCTTTTCAATATATTTTCCCTTAACCCTAATACATTTTTCAGATCTTTCAAATAACTTGTTTATACTATCGAAAAAAAAATATTTCTCTTTGGTGTCAAAATATGCCGAAATAGCAAACTTCTCTTCTTCATTGTCGTCGTTTTTTTCACGCAGCTCTTTCTTCTTTTTTGAAAATAAATAATAGTCACTGGGTGCCAAGTCTAAACTGTAGGGTTAGTGTTTCAATTGTTCGAAGCCGCATCGGTGGATGGCAGCCGTCGCTACACGGCACGTGTGAACACGCACGCACAACGCACCCGGCGTTGTCGTCGACTTCAAACCTATTAGTAAATAGAACATATAAATAATAGATAGTTTATAATAAATATTAAATGTTCATTATTTTTTACTTTTTAGTTTTAAAGTCGGTTTTTTTTAACGAAGTTATTTTTATTTGATACTTTTTAGTTTATTGCTACATTGTCAATTAACCATGGGTAGACCTACAAAAGCTGCTGCGCACCTTAAAAAATACAGATCTCAAGAAACGGGAACGGTTAAAAGTAGTCGTATATAGACAAAAAAATAATTAGGTAAATCTGTTCAGAAACCTCGGATCAATCGGTGTACATACATAAAAAAAAGACTAATGGGCTACCTGAATCAAATTTTTATGGGACCAATTCGAAACTATTTCGCATCAAACAAAAAAATAATTTCGTAAATCGGTTCAGAAACCTCGGAGAAATCGGTGTACATACATAACAAAAAATATATACCAGCCGAATTGAGAACCTCCTCCTTTTTGACTAAGTCGGTTAAAAAAAAATAATAACGGCCAAACTGAGAACCTGTTCCTTTCTAAAGAAGTCGGTTAATAAAGTGAGTTACGACGTTCCGAAAATCTCTTTCTGAGGCTTAAATTAACTTTTAACCTCGTGATTCTTTAAAGTAATAGATATTAGTAAGAAATTAAGAAAATATTTTCAGGACTACTTTCTATTTGACATAACTATTTACACAGGACATTTTTTTAAAAAAGTTGGTTACTAATATTTAAAGCCCTAAAAAGGCGACATTAGTCTCGGTATTACATAATTTTGTCGCATGGACCGTGAAAGAATGTTTGAAAAATTTTGAGTAATGAGCTGGCATTCGTATAATTAAAAAATTTGATGATCGTACATCAGCTGGCAACTCAATAAACTGAAATCTCTCCCTCAGATATGAGGGTGATTTCATGTGAAATAATACACAGTACAGAAGAGAGAAAACGTGTAGATCCCGGCGGCGGCGAATTGGAAACCACTTGAGTTTTTTGCGAAATTCAGAAACGTGGTCATATTTTTTAAACCAAATATGAACCTTATAGCAATATTTTGGAGTCGTACACCTCCTCACACACCTCCATCCCGTCTTACCGTGAACACTATTGCTGTAAAGCATTCGGAACGTCGCGTTAGATTTAAAATGTAAATTTAAAAATTTATAAATTATATGAGAGTTAAATCCGTAAAAATAGTTTTATTCTAATAAAACAGTATTCCCATTTATGTCCACATTTATGTAAAAGCCTTTGTGTTTTTTTAATAAATTGTTATTATTTCCGAAATTTCGAAAGAGACAAAAAACGTAGTCTTGCGTATAAAGAAAGATAAATTATTTAAATTGAGTATCTCTAATGCCTATCATCAGGACTGGCTGTTCGGGTACAAGAACACCGACCATGCTGGAAGAGAAAGCCGTTCATGCGAAGGTCCGGCAGTATTTTACACCGGGACAGCTTCTTGTTTTATACAAAGCACAGATCCGGTCGTGTGTAGAGTACTGTGGTCACATATTTGCTGGTGCCGCAAAGTCTCATCTTGCGGTTCTGGACTCAATTGAGAGGCGAACAAAGAGTGGCGTTCAGTTAACAAATATTTAATTAAATAAATAACCGTTACTTATATTATACTTATATTCGTATGTATTATAATATATCAAAATAAGCGACAAGATAAAGTAGGATCAAAAAATGTTCGTAAACTTTCTTCGTCGTAATATTTCACTTCTCTGTCATTGTAATTTAAGGCTTCGCATATTCTGCATAAGTGATATGACTTGGTTCCGAAGTATCCATGTTCATTTGCAACATAAAAATCGTTTCTCCATCTATGAAATGATAATAGTTTGCTGCTATTTTTACTTATTTCAATCATATGCTTCGCCAATTCTTCTGCATTGTCATATTCATCAATATGTAAAAACGATTCAGGAGGTAAGAGCATCGCGCAGCGGTCTACAGTTGGTCCCATTATTACAGGTATAGCTCCTTTACTGTAGGCATTATGAAATAACTTCTCCGTCAAATACTCATCGTATTCAGAATTTTCAAATACCAAATAAAATAGATAAGCCGATATCACCGTACAATCTGATTTATAATGCCCGGGACAACTGAAAAATAAAAAAAAAGAATACAACACTCCTTTCAACACAAATCTAAATATAAAAATTTCAGAAAACTTAAAAATTTTGCTTGCTGATCAATACATCAGTAGTAGAACTAAGTATTATTAATATGCAATTTGCCATAGTCCAGTGATTATGGCAAATTGAATATACAAGAAATTAAAAAATATCGTGTTTGTCCTATTTACATTGTTAAAAAAATATAAGAAAAATAATACAAATACTTCCGTGCGTAACCTAATAAACCGATCATAGTATTTAAAATGTATTTTATTTTTCTCAATGTCTCAAAAACTGGACGTTCTAAAAGATATGACATTTTAAAATTGAAATAAAGCTTTACATCATCTCTATTAACTTTCAGTTGAATTATTATTTTTTTAATGGTAATTAAAAAAATTTTTAAACAGCAGATATTGAAAAAAAACTATTTAACATTATAACAATTTGTGGTATATTTTTAGTATAAACAAATAAATTTGAAGTTACACCCCGTGAAAATCAATTCAATATGCCCAGTAACAAGAGTCGAACTCCTACATATGAGAAAAAAAAAAAATACTACATAAAAACATATATGTATATACTACATAAAACAAATACCTAGTCTTTTTGTCTTTTGAACATTTTCCATAAATGTCCACATTCAAGTGTTCTTGTAGTTTCTGTAAGTATTCCATTCTGCGATGTACGTTACAATGAGATATTAGAATAGATACTAGTACGTCTGTACGTTTATCATTCCAGTACGGAACCAACGATGCCAATGATTCGTCTGTTATTTGATTCAGAATAGGTTTTTCCAAGGGCATTGTTCGTCCGTAAGGAATAGGCACGTCGGAATCGCTCCTAGAAAATATTTGATGATTAATCATCGAGTACGTGATAGGTTCTTAAAAATGTGTATTATAAGGACACATGATACATACAACTCAGGAAGTATGATTTTGTTTAACAAGTTAATTTATTTAACAAATCATAATTCCTACGCTGATAAAATATTTAAAAGCATGTATATATTATTAGGTATTTGAGTTTGGATAATATAAAAAATATTTTCTATACCTATAGGTCATGGACCAATTGAACATATTTGATAGATATGTTAAATTAGGAGCATGTTGTGCCATTCCAAATGCGTTCTTCGTAGATTCGTCATTTAAAAAGACCCATCTCTGTTTTGTATTTCTAAACGTCGTATTTGGAAACACGCCTCTTTGTACATGAACTATAACAGCATCGACTGATGATATTGTTTTATCATCGCCTGTGAATTTACAGTTCTTTACACTGCATCCTAGTAGTGGATCAACTTTACTGAAACATATATAATATGAGATTTTTAATCTGAGAAATGAAAAACGCTACATTTTGTACAGTATCCGGCAATAAATATCGTACATCGACCTTTGGCAAGAGACAATCGACTAATTTTGGCTTCGTAGAGCGTTATCTCTGTCGCACGAAATACAAACAATCTGGTATCTATTAGGAGCTGAAAACAAGTAAAATTTGCTTCTTTTGATAATTATTTTTACTCTTTTAATAAAAGTCCCAATTTTTTCTATAAGTGGTGGCATTGCGTTGGGGTAAAATAAAATAAAAAAAACATGTTTACATTATGTTTACGTAAACAGGCTTTTATTAAAAGAATAAAAATAATTATCAAAAAACGCAAATTACACTTGTTTTACAGCTCCTCATAGATACCAGAATGTTTCTATTTCGTGGACAGAGATAACGCTCTATGAAGCCGAAATTAGCCGATTGTCTCTTCCTAAAGGTCGATGTGTAATATTTGTTGCCGGGTATTGCACATCTTTGTTTCTTTCTTGAATACTTAGAAAAGTTATTATTAAATTAACCTTTTTAATAATAATGTAATAAATAAGTAGCATGTTCACGTTCTGATAGTGGCTACGTTTTATAAAAAGATAAATATATCAAGGCGAGTAACAACTCAGTAGCTAATTTCGAAACGTGACGGGGAATCCTGTGGGAGGTCACGGGTTCTAGTGCAGTTAATATTGTCGATTTTTTAAATTGTACATTTTCGTTTGGTCAGTCTAATATATTTTCATTTTCATGACATTAGTTCATAAAAATTTAAGGTTATACAAAAGTCCTTATCCAATTATTGATTATTACTAACTTACTGTTTATTCTTAAAACTGTAAATATGTCGATTTTGGAACCAACTCCAGTATTTCCATATTAAAACTACGTATGTTTGATTTTTTGGTTGATGATTTAATGGAATAGTATTGATTGGGATGTTCTTAAATAGTGATGTCCCTAACTTTGAAGTCGGCCAATCCTAAAAAAATGGTTATTTACATTCTTGCAACATTATTTTTCGGTGCATTCCTCAGATCGCTCGCTATTGAAATTATAAAATCGTAGCATTACTCAAAGACCCTATTGTCTCTGTGCAAGTGCAATTGTGTTGATCAAGAAATCATTTTTAAGGCTGGGTTTTTACGTTCCAGAAAGACAACCAAAACATTGTATAAAAATTACATTTATAAACATAGATTCTTAAAAACCTTAAAAAACTAGTTTTTTTCACTTTTATTTCTAAATAAATTACAATTACCATCTTAAACATACCTACAATAATTAAAAAAAATACATTACGTAACAGCAACATCGTTTAACAATATGCTTACCTTTCTTCTGTCAAAATATAAATCTACAATATCACCATGAACATTTGAATTTCTCTCATAATTTACGGAATCCACATAAAATATGTTTCTTACAAAATGTATTATTTCAGATTTTAGTCCATTAAAAAGCATTATTAGGAATAAAATTAACATAATGTAAATAGCATACTTAAGCAGTTTAATCGAGACAAGTTTTTTTGAATATGCGCTAATGAAATGCGTCATTTTTATTTACTCAACAAATTTACACCTTTTTATTACACATTATTGTTTCACATTTGCCAACACATTTTTAGTTTCCTAACGATGCTTGCTTTAAAGATAACAATTTATTCATAAACTCTTTGTATGTATGTATTGAATAAAAAAACTCTGGTAAACAAGGGCTCGACTGTTCTTGAAGTAGATGTGAGGTAGAGTGTCGTAGTTTTCAAGGCGACTAGTTTCCTGGACTAGTACGTTCTCCTTATTTCACCATTTATATCAACATTTTAAAAAATTTTGAATTCTTTAAAATGTTGTAAATGTTTTGTAAATTAGAGGCTCACCAAGACACTATACATAGGCAAAATTTATTACCACCGTCCCGATAAAGACGATCACATATATAATGCTTAATTCACCGAGGCGGACAGCGATACGATAGCTCAGTTGGTAGAGCGACGGGACGGTTTCCCAGTAGTCGCGGGTTCGAATCCCTGCCCGTATCGGTTTATTTTTCATTCTATATTTATATAAATTTTTCATTCTATATTTATATAAATTTATTATGTTATAGACTACGCAGGTTCTAAAGCCGTAAGTTCTTATTATATTCCTCCGAAAATATTTTTTACTGCTAGAAAATTGTCATGCCAGCCAGGACTGTTTAGTAGGTATTTAGCGCATCGTATAGTAAGTTTTTTGTATCTATATCGTAAGTTTTTTTCCATATGAGTGTGTAATATTTTTTTATTATTTTGTTTTTTAATTGTACACCGGCTCATGGTTACGTCATCCAGTCAGTTATTAAATAATTGCTGTGCGGAGTTGTTATCGAAATTCAAATTTAACGTGTCCAGGTAGGTAAATATAACATAATTATAAATTATAATTTTAGGTCTGTAATTATGCCTTATAATAAACAAAGAAATAAATCTACTGTTCGAAGTTTGACTTTTGAGTTATTTCTATAAGGCCGTTCACCCATACTGTTAATGATACTGTTATTTTCATTTCACATAATGTTGTAAGTTATTAAAAATGTATCCAGGGAAGCATGACTGTCAATGTTTGATCGTTCTAGCTCATATATGAAAGAATTGTTGGTATATTCTAAAAATACCATTTATATATTTATTATTACCCCTCGTAATTAATTTATACTCATTTCTTATAACTAACAGAAGTACCTAGGTACTTCTACCTACCAAATTTGTTCTGTTAATTTTAAATTAAAAAAATCTTTATTCGGAAAAATAAGAAAAATTATACATTGTTTGTAAGTAAAATAAAAATACAAATTATCGTCATCAGAAGCAAACCCAAACTTAACATTTTATCAAAAGAATAAATGGTTTCCTTTGATATTTTTTTATTAGGAATTTACTTGTAATTACCTTTTTTAAAACGTTTTTATGTTCATGATTATAAACCAGAAAAATTACCATTCGTATCAATCCATCCACTCAGTATAAATTTTGATAAGGAATATATTTATACATATATACTATAGCAAATACAAGCAACTTCTAGTTATTCATATTATTTATTCAAAGATGAATTCATAATCAATTTATAGTAAAATCTATATATATAATAAAATAGTAAATATTTATTTATATTTTTTCAAGTATTTATTTATATTATTATAAAATGAAAACAATTTAAAACAGAATTCAAAAAAAATAAATTAAAAAATTAAAAAACCCCCGACACAAAAAGCCCTCTTAAAATTCTGAATTGTACTAAATAAACCTACAGAAACACAAAATTTGCAATTGTTTAAGTATTTCTATTAATCTATCCTGATATTATAAACAGGAAAGATTTGTTTGTTTATTTGAATTGAATAAAAAAATATTTTTAGAATTAGAATCCTACATTATGATGTACAAAGGTTAAATTTAATACGAGAAATATATATATAGATTTATATAGATTTATATATATATATATATATATATATATATATATATATATATATATATATATATATTTATATATATATATATATATATTATATTTAATAAAATTCAGATCCGCGTGAAAGTTTCGACAGCGTCATAAATTATAAATGTATTAAGTAACATGATTCAAGACTTTTTCATATGGGTAGGTAGATAGGCAGGTTTCATATATACGAATATTAATAAATATAATCATTCAGAGTTAGAATGATTTACAATTACTAATAACAAAATGATGAAGGGATTTATATTATCACTAGCTGTTGCCCGTGTTTCTTTATGACTACGATCATAAGTCATATACATATATTTCAGTCTACGTGGACGCAGTCACAGGCAACAGCTATGCTTAATAAAGTACTTTACCTGACTAAGTAAGTGTAAAAATCTTTTAGCCTTCATAGCAAGGCTTTTTTTCTTAAATAGCGCAGGCGGAGCCGCTGGGAACGGCTAATTATTGCATAAGAACTAATTATTGCATATTCTCCCCCGCACGAATAAAACGTCAATATGTTTAAGACGACTATTTCTATTTCGACTAAACATGGATAGGAATCATCTCGACAAACATAGCTTTCGATTAAAAAAACCACATTCAAATCCGTTTACGCGTTTGGCCGCAAATTTGCCACAGACAGACACACAGATACACAGGCACACAGACCGACAGGTCAAACTTATAACACCCCTCTTTTAAGTCGGGGGTTAAAAAGAGAGAGAAGCAGATAAAAAGACAAAAAAAAAACAAAAATAGTAGAAATATATTCTGTTAGTTATCCTTTCACATCCTTGCTTTTTATTTTTTACTATTTTCAATGTACATAGACTATTAATTTACAAATATATTACATGTATTGAAGAAGATTTGCATGGTCCTATTACGCAATTTACATAAATTGAGATAACTTTTTTATTTAAAACCTGATTTAAATGAAAAAATGGCAATATATTCCTGAATACTGAATCCAAATTATTTTTAGTCGTTTCTAAGATTTGTGTGCACAAACATACAGACATACAGACAAACAGACAAAATGAAAAACCATTAATTTGGGTTATCCTGCTCTTATAAAGGTCCCCCATTAAGTTTTTATTTTAGATATTTTCCACGTACGAATATCGATCAGTGAAAATTTTATTATATTATGTATAGATATTCCATTTTTAGGACACTTAAAGTTTCACGACTATTTTAAAGCAATACTTAGAATTCATAATAGTGACGTGAGTATAAAGTGTAGTAAGTATATATGTTAGTGATTTCAGGTCGCGATTACAGACGGTGCTCTTAGCATTCCATGGATTCAACCGTGCGGGTGCAGAGCCCATTGCGTTGCAAGGAGAGGAGTGCAAACAATGAGTGGGATCTGTAATCCAGGGATAAGTTTAAGGGACCCCTTTATGATGCTCAAACACGCTCGCCTTCACTGACTACACTCCTCTCCCTATCTAACTAAATTTGTAAGGAACCTACTAATGCCGCTTTTGAAATATATTCTAGAAATGAATCGATGCTAGTTCTGGAAAGTCTAAGGTCCAAGTAAGTTATAGAGAGAATTTGCTGTTACACTTCTCGCTCTAAACTTTTACCGCGTACAAGCTAACTATACTTTTTTTAAGATCATTTAAAAAGCTATCGACTATTGCATCCAATGATGAAGTACGGCCTTGGTAGTCGATTTTTATACCTAAAAATTTAAACAGAACTGCTTCAATAACCATACTAACGCATTGACTGTCTATTATAAGATCCGGATACTTGGGTAGCGGTTGAGAGGTATACTTGGTATACCTCTTGCGATCGACAGACACAAGCATTTTCTTGGTTTTGTCCTCAATCCGCCCGTTCACATACAAAAATCCTCAACTACATTTAAAAGTACCTGACATTGATATTCTATGTATTTATTGCTAAACCTAAGTCGATAACCCCACTTACTTCATGTCTAATTAATTTGTCTATATGATTGTAATTAATTTATGTATCTGTTATAATTGAGTCGATTTGAATGGTTTTCATTAAAAGTTATAGAGAATTTTGAATAGTGTGATGCCTATAACTACCGTGGAAATTTATACCATTTTAACGCGAACATCATCAGTTCATGTCATACCGACCCAAAGGCGTTCTCTAAATCTAGCCAAAAAACCGTAATTTGTCTCTCACTAATTCTAGCATCTTTAAGGCTTTCTGATATTAACGTATTACGTTCCAGGCATCCAGAAATTTCGGGCAAAAACCCTTTCCGGTGATTAGGCCTGGAATATAATGTAATATTAAATAAACTTATTCTTACTCTACGCTTTCTTTTCTTTTTGTTAAGGTGAAAATACCACACCACTGAATACTAAATAATCTTTAATTTCTTCTTTTTTTATTTTCTATTTATTTTAACTAAAATTGCAATACGATTACTAAAATTATTTTATAATATTGGCATAAAACTTAACTGTCGTATATTTATTTATTATATTATAAAATATATATAGATTTCTCATTAAACTAAGTTTATACATAAGTCTTCTTTACTTCATTAAACTAATAAAGTTATTCACTTCGCTTCCGTCGCTGACGTTGTCACTTATAGCTTAAAACAATTAACTTCACCGTACATTTACGTGATTGGTGAGGAAATTCTCTGGAGTTCAACAAAGTGGCTAGATATAGAATTACAGGAATGACCTATAATGTTGTTTTTCAATAATCATTTACAGTCTGGTGCTAACGCATCAAGCGACGGTAAGGTTCCATTTCGTAAACGCAAGCAAGCAAGACGTTTTATTCTTCACGTGATTTAAATGAAAGGAAGGTTCTGTTATTTTGAAACATACTTCTAATTCAAGTGCTTTTCAATATGATTGCTTTTGTGAACACCATATCTACTTTATGTATTGCCAGATGACAAAGAATTTATACTTCTTGCTACAACTCTCCGAGTGTATGTTTGAATCATCGAAAAAGTTCTTTGACTTCCAGTATGATAAAATATGAAACAGAAGTATATTAAAAGTACACTTAGACCAAAATAACTATATACTAACTTAATTTTCAAAATATAAGTTACTTTTCAAATTTTTACTTATCGCATGTAAATAAGCATTTACTTTTACTTAAATATGATCTTTATAGTAAACCAATTTGCAAAAATAAATGCACAACAATTACCGAAAACAATTACTTGCAAATGCTTATATTTAACTTTTAACCAAACAAGTTGATACTACAAATATTAAAATCATAATATCCAAAGCATCAAATAAACCAAAGCTTAACTATCAAGTAACAAACAGTAAGTAACTAACAGTTAGTAGCGAAACTTGCATGTGCATTTAAATTCGACAGTTGTGCAAATATCAATACGCAGTTGAAGAATCTGTTTTAATCCCTCCTATATAAATTACAATATTCAAACGATTCAAAGGTTTATATTATACGAGGTTTATTTATATTAAGGAGGTTGGAATTAAATACCAAACTATTTTTCTTTTTAAATATATTGTCCCTTAACACATTTTTCAGAAATCTCGAATAATTTGTTTACTATCGAAAAAAAATGATTTCTCTTTGGTGTCAAAATAGGCCGAAATTGCAGACTTCACTTCTTCAACGTCGTCGTTTTTTTTAAGCAGCTCTTTCTTAAATTTATATAAATATAGAATGAAAAAAACCGATACGGGCAGGGATTCGAACCCGCGACTACTGGGAAACCGTCCCGTCGCTCTACCAACTGAGCTACCGTATCGCTGTCCGTTTCGGTGAATTAAGCATTCTATATGTGATCGTCTTTATCGGGACCGGTGGTGACATCTATTAGGTTTCTTTCGAAAATCCTAACCAATGTTTCTAACTTTGCAGTATAGATAAACATTGAAAAGATGCCACTACCGAAATCAATGTTTGAAAATATCTTAAAACATGTATAGCCATGTTAAGCTTATTTAAATTTATATAAATATAGAATGTAAAAAACCGATACGGGCAGGGATTCGAACCCGCGATTACTGGGAAACCGTCCACGTCGCTCTACCAACTGAGCTACCGTATCGCTGTCCGTTTCGGTGAATTAAGCATTCTATATGTGATCGTCTTTATCGGGTCTTTAGTAGTCGCGGTTTTGAAGTAGTCGCGAATTTGAAGGTATATTCTAAATAAATAATTTCGAAACATAGTCTTTTTTGCTTATCTATATATTTAATAGATCTGTAGGGAAGTCGTTTATGTACATTAAAGATATTAAAAAAACATACAGCAAGGGTGTTAAAGGATAATTAACAGAATTAATTTCCAACATATATAGTTTAGAAACACATTTAATTAATATTATTATATGTTAAGTGTCGATTAATTTAATTACTATATCTTAATTGTGTTAACGGTTACACTTCAAATCAAAATTTGATAGATGGACATATTATATTATTTTCTGAATCATAATTTAGTAAGAGAATCCATTAAAATTAATTTGCATAAGCTTTCAAACACTTTGAAGGTTTATGGTTTTTACAAAGTTTTACAAAGGGTACGTTTCATCGAAATCGAAGTCTACGCGTACGAAGTCGCAGGCACAGATAGCTATTGAATAAAATACTCATTTTTGTCCTGTAGCTTACGATCGTAGCGTCACTAACAGTTAACAGGC
Organism: Napeogenes sylphis; assembly: GCA_959347405.1. Classification (NCBI taxonomy): domain Eukaryota; kingdom Metazoa; phylum Arthropoda; class Insecta; order Lepidoptera; family Nymphalidae; genus Napeogenes; species Napeogenes sylphis. The sequence goes on along the minus strand of OY365777.1, from coordinate 16,904,666 downwards.
CATTGCATGTTGCATGCATATCCCATTGGACTTACACACGAAATGTTGTTTCAGTGCAGTCAACTATCTCTTCTAGTTTAATTATTATTTATCAGTATACTATAAATATAACCCGACTAAAAACAAAATGATCACTATGTGTGTTGGTATATATATATATATATATATATATATATATATATATATATATATATATATATATATATTTACTACTTTTTAATATACTATTATTAAAATTTATTTTTTATTTATTTTTATTATCCTTTAAGTTAATTTAGTTTCGATCTTCTAAAAAGTTATAGTAGACATCAAAAAAATTTCAGAGGTCTATTCAATATTTTATTGGAATATAACTAACTAAACCAGTCCTAATGATGACACTGATTTTTTAAATTTCATTTTATAATCGATATTTGCAGTTACAACATGTCATGCATGTAGTCAAGCATTAACCTAGTATTGTATAAAAAAAAAAATACATTTTTGGTTTAAGGTGTCCATAAATTATTTTATTTACACAACTTAATATTTAAACAGACCAGACGCACTCTAAGAAAGACTCAAACTGTGACTGATGCCAGACTTGAATTTTCTAATCAATATCTATTTAGAACATGGTACAAAATATAATAAAACACTTGCGTTCATAAATAAAAAACATTATCTTACACATAAAATCACTGATTTTAATAATATTAGTCGTTCGTATTTTAGTCCCCAACAATATTTGATTAACTGAAAGATTATTAAAAGCAAATTAAAATGTTAAATTCGTGATAAATTCAGGTTTAAATTTAAAAATAAAATTGTTTTCAACAATAATATGAAAACTATTTGATTTTCCAATACACGAGTACAAGCTTTTAGCAGATCGGCTCTGTTTTAGTAGTTATTACCTATATATGTAGTTGCAAAGGTTGTTCGAATATTTTTATTTCGTTTTTTATGCAAGCTAAGTTAATGCTTGACTACATTTTGATTGAAAACGGAAATGTGGTCACAGATGGTAAGACGCATTAACTTAGTAACCTATTCACTTTACTTTTGAAGACACCCACATTGTAATCGCACGGAAATACAGACGCAGGCAAGCTGTTCGAATCCTTCGCTGTACGAATTAAAAAGACGTAATGTTTACAACGTAAGATGGAACGCACCTGCCGTGTAAGAACGTCTGGTGATGAGGGGATTTATAAGGGGGACGGGGGAACTAAGTCATGTTATTCCTTCGCACATCCACCAAAATATATTAAAATGCATTTGTGTTTTTATTTTTCTTATCAACAGGGTATACCTATATAATATACCTACAATAACTGCATTGTATGTATTTTTCCAAGAATATTCAAAATAAACATATTTCGTATAAGGTATCTTCAGTAGACCAATTTTAAATTCGATTGAACATAAAAAGTTTTTATAAAACTCTTAGGTTGTATCGTCGTATTTCTTTTATAAATAAAATATATGGAGTATTAAAACATTTTCTTGAATCTTTTGTTTCATAAATATAAACAGTAAGCTTTAGGCTTTAGCTTTATTTGTCTTGACAAAACTTTACTAAATTTGTTGAACAAAGATCAATGCCACTAAGTTTGAGGACTTTGGACGTCTCTTTAAAAAATAATAACTCGGTGGAAGACCATAACATCGGGTCGACGGCAAAGTTACCAAGATGCAAAGTGACCTAGTCGTGTTCCGGCACGTTGCTCGATGAAGCTGTATATGGAAAATGGGTCTGAACAGCTGCGTTGCGAACCGGTTTGACGTCGCGTTGGTGTTTGTTGTGTAGGATGCCTAGTCAAGGAGGGTAACTGGATCCGAAGAAACGACTTTCCGCTGGATAGCCCAACTAGTGAGTCAGCCACCCACGAAAGACTGCCCCGCCAGCTGCAAAAACACCCAGGGTGATTCCTGGGGGGGGCGTCAAGCGTCCCCGTAATCTTTAGACTAGGCTATCGCCTATTTCGACGTCGGGTTCAATAATAACTCGTTCAACTGCCATTTCCCATCCTATGCTCTTTTATATTTAATTTTGTTAAAATTTTATTTGCTATGATCAGATCAATTAAAAATAACTCATTTTCCAATTTCTTTTGAAATGTCCCAAAAACCACTTTGTTTTTGTACTTTGTATTTATTTCTAATTCTATGTACAAATATTTTTAATCTGTTACGATACAAGCAGCTTTTAAACATATTAATATTTAATTGCCCTTTGAGGTATTGTTTGTTTTCATATATTAAAATAATACAAACCTACCCTGTATTTCGATTTTACAAAACATCAACACACACAGACACACGATAAAATACTTCTCAAGAAGTTGAGCCCAACTTATACTTTATTTTACTGCCTATAAAATACTAAAAAACTAATATTAAAATATAAATATAATATTTAAATATAAAAATAATATTTAAATATAAAAATAATATTTAAATAGAAATACAATATTTAAATATAAATATAATATTCAAATATAAGTTCAATATCAAGTCATTTTTCATTTAGAAGCATAAAGTAGATATAAACTCAATATTTCAAGTGATACGATGAAAGAAACCGTAAGCGGACAAGCACTCACTGTAATATGTAATACCGATTCGATGACAATCTCAGTTTCCATCATCGTTTAGTTTGTATCTTGCGCTTGATAGGCATTAGAAAAGTCAAAGTTAGCGAATAGCCCTGCTGGGCTCTGGTAATTTAAAAGGCTTGCCCTTTAAAACCTTTTTCAAGTCTCATGTAGAGCAAAGCTTCCACCTCTAGAATAGTTATAGCTTATCCCAAAATTTTGCACAGATTATTTTAAAATTAGGTATTTGAATTCTAAAAATTAACACAGTTACTAGTAGTGGAGATGCATTGACCCATCTGTAACTTTAAATTAAGTAAATTTTATATTATTTAATTTAAAAAAATCTTCAAACCCAAAAGAAAAACAGTGTCAAGAGCTGCTATTAACCTTTAATTATGGACGTAATTTTTTTTAACACTAATGTGGATGTGGAGTCCCACAGGCTCCTATATGAATACACGTTTTTTGGGGAATTCGACATAAGATCGTTTTAATACAAATTTAATATTTAAGTTGTGAGATATAGCAATAAAATAATATGATTATATATAAGATCAACTGTTATTTAAAAATGAAAGATATTTTAAAAATCTATAGTTTTCAGTATAAATTTACTTAGGTTACATTTTAAGTATAAAAAACAGCCTAACTTATTTCTATAACAAAATAATTCTTTTATTCTCAAAATATAACTTTTAAGTAACCAAAAACACTATGTACCTGCTTCAGATAACACATATAAAAAAAATAATGCGGATTAATACGATAAATTTCTTGGGAGTCACTGCACGAAGGTCTAGAACATTGGAAACGTACAAGTTTGTTGCACCCAACACAAACATGGGTAGTAAGTAATTATATGTTTTTTCACGAGACAGCGATGATTCAACTTATGCGGGTTTCAGTCCTAAACATTGTTATTCGATATGCGATAGTTTAAGATGTTTAAGAATTGATTAAATTGTTTGCATTATTTTTTAGGCTTAAATTCATATTTTATTTTTAAAACAAATTTGTTTTAAAATATAGTATCGTAAATATATTTATATTAATTACAAATGCACAAGTATGAGCTTTTAGCAGATTTAAAGTTTTAGAATACATTGAAGTAAACCAGTATGGTCTGTTGAGTGTAGTTTATATCTGCAGTTGTAATTTGTAAAGCAAGTTCGGACATTTACTTTTAATTTAAAACTTCGTTAATTTTTAAAAGCACTCGGAGTTTTATTTCATTTATAAATAAACATGTTATAGAAACGTAGAAATGGCATTTATTTAGATTTAAGCAATACAAAGTATTTATGCAGTTTATTTTTTTTTAGGTCAACTGAAACTGCGTTATAATTTTGATCTATACGTCAGTCAGTGATAAAAATAGTGATTTCTATCAAATATTTTGCCGTTTGCGGTGTGTTTCTGAAATTGGAGCACATTTCATCTTATGAGTAAATTATTTTATTTATTTATTTATTTAGTTATGTACCAGGTTAAGTGATAAAAAAAAACAATGCAAAAGGAAAACTAAAAATACATGGGATAAACTTATCTCTTATAAGAGATCTCTACCAGCTACCCGTGAGAGTGACACAGTTAATTTTAATGGGCAGAAATAGGTACACACTATATATATGATAAAACTGGATACAAATATATATTTTAAAGAACATTAAATTACTTGAATAAAGTAAAAAGTCTTTCTTAAATTTAGCAGAAACAGCCATATGAAGAAGTTTATTCTTTTTTTACGAACCAAGTTTTTTAGCAGATTTTAACAAACACTTGAAATTTATTTGCATTGCTTCAAATTCATCTAAACATAAAATCGTCATTTGCTCTTAAAAAAGGAGTGTTTATTGCTGATGTTAAATTTAATATATTCATTACATCTATTGTTATAAATTATTTAACCCGGCGTGAATGAGGTGAGTAATTGTTACACCAGCTATGAGGCTGGTATGAGATACCCAAAACTTTTATGTTATTTTTTTTTCATACAAACGTTTAATTTGTATTACATGTAATAAAACATTCAAAACGCAATTTTAAACAAACAAGATTACAAAAAAGAAAAGAGGTTTAAGTACAAACCGTTTTAATGTTTGTTAAAATAACTATGTTAATAAATATTCTATGAAAAAAATACAAGTTTCGGTGGTTAATTAACTTTTTGCAAAAAAATCTAGCAAAATTATAACTTCTTTGTTAAATCAACATAATAAGACTATTGTCTAATAATTCTAACTCAAAGAAGAACTGGACAATCTTATGAGATCATGTAACATATCGCTAAAGTTACACCTAAAAATCAGCACAATGTCCGTACACAAAAATCGCGTGTTCCATACATATTGGCTTTATACATTTAGAACAGCAATGTTTTATCTTTTTATTTCTTTTTTGAGGACCCTATCTGACATATTTGCTAAACATTTTTTGGGAACTGCTGATAAAGGTCCCCACAGGTGATGGGCAATTCTCTTTCGTATTTCCACTGGAGGACGAACTTCCTTTGAATGTTGCAAAAACTATCTTTTATTAGGTTCAGACTTCAGACCTAAATTACGAATATAATCACGGTGCATAATGCGTTTTTTGCCCCATAAGTGATTTTCCCTGTAGATTATGATAGTTTATAGTAACCATATTGAGTATACCATATAACTCAGGTGGTTATTTCCCTGCGTACAGCTCCAGTTTGAGAATGTAAAACTTTTTCGCATATTGAACCAGTTTATTAGAAATTTATACATGAAACGATAGTTACATTTCATCAATAGTAAAGTTCTCGGAAGGCACATAATGGTCACTAATATTGTCGACTAAATTATTCATAATATTCCTTATTGCAGCTAGATTGTCAACCTTCTTAATTTTTTCATAATACATCTTAATAAATCTTAAAATAAATCACAAAAAACTAAAAATAAGAATTAATTATAAACTTACTATCACTCCAAATATGTGACACCAACTACGAGGTGGGGTATGTCATACCCTGGCGAAGTTTGCAATCGTATATCTCAATTCGCAATTGGTGAATAACTAAACTCGATGCCGAACCTCACCCAACACACCCTTACCTCCAGCTACTGCAACAACGGGACTTGCATAGCAACAATAACATTAAACAATTTGCGTTTTAAAACTTCGCGGGTATGAGATATCGCACCTCATTCACGCCGGGTTAATAAGGGTTGGCCATATGACGTTTCCTTTACTTTTTATTTTATGTAACCTACATTAAATAAAATAAAAACACCTGCAGATATCCAACCTGCAATCTTTGAAAGTATTTTTTCCTTCCATTTTTTTTTATTTTTATAATAAGTGTAATAGTGTTCCTCATTGGTAAATGTATTCTTACTCGTGTATGCTACTTGAATAAAACTCTTATTATTATTATTATATTTATTAAAAAAATAATAAGACGTTTAGAACTTCGTATTACGTAAGTACGTATTTGGTAAAAGGATTTATAGGGGCATTTATAGGAAATTTCGGTAAGCGAAAATCAAGTCGAAGACTACAACTATATGTCGTAAACGCGTAAATACGTATAGCTTGGAAAATATTCTAGTGCTTAGATTAATCTTTTTTTAGACAAGTATATTTTATATTTCAACATTTCACTTACATATGTGATATTTCCGTTGAAGTTGGTATTTCTCAATAATACACGCTCTTTAGTTGGATGACATTTTAATATTGCACCACAAAACTCAATCCAGTAATCATTAGGGTAAAAAAACAACATGGAAATTATCATTTCCGTAAGTAAATTAAAAATTAACCAGAAAAGTTATAAAACATATTGAGGATTTTTCTGTTATATTATAGAAGACTGTGATCAAATAGATAATTCCATTTTTTTTTAAATAAAGTCCAAACCAATTTTTATCTTTTAATTTTAAAAAGAAATAATTTAAGAGTCAAGTCAAAGATCTTAATAGACGAGGATAATAAATGGTACGGTATACCCATAACAAATTTCCACAAACTCTGTACTAAAGCAAAAATATTTTTTTAGTGATGTCAAACAAATAATAATTTTTAAAACCATTGTTTTGAGTTTTATGTAATTTATTCAGTAAGAAGAATTATTTTATTTCTAAAGTATTAAGTTTTTATTATTCCGAGATATATATCAACGTCTGATCAAGAAAAACGTTAACCATCTGGGAATATGAATTCAATGTCATGAAAGTAATAAAAAATAAACTAGAAAATACTAACATCATTGAAGTTTTGAAATTTATAATTGAAATTAAAAAACACAATATCTTACCGCATTCTAAAAAAATAAAAATTAAATAATATTTTAATTAAAATAAAGTCACACTCACTAATCTCCCTTTTGCGTCAAGAACATAGTTAGTGTTGGTCTGTTTGTAATCAGGGAGATGAGAGGCGGATTAAAGAGGTAGAGTCTTTTCATATTCCATTTCTAAATACATCGCATGATATATATATATATATATATATATATATATATATATATATATATATAGATATATATATATATATATATATATATATATATATATATTAGAGATTAGTGAGTGTGACTTTATTTTAATTAAAATATTATTTAATTTTTATTTTTTTAGAATGCGGTAAGATATTGTGTTTTTTAATTTCAATTATAAATTTCAAAACTTCAATGATGTTAGTATTTTCTAGTTTATTTTTTTATTACTAAAATATATATATATATATATATATATATATATATATATATTTTTTTTTTTTTTTTTTCTTAACTATATTTTTATAACAGTAACATCGAATATGTATCAAAATCATATTTAGTAAATTATTAATTCCACTAAACTCAGCCTTAAAAAATCTCTCTCCGTCTCTCTTTGACCAATACAATTTTCTTGTCTTTTTTCAAATAGTCAGTCACATAAACCAAATCCTTTAGTTTATCAGACACGGTCACTAAATAACCAACAAGACTTCAAGTAAAAATATGAAACTGATTTGCTTATTAAAAAAAATATTTAAACGTAGGAATCAAAAAATTGCTGCGAGTGTATTTCAATAACGTCGATTCGAATGTGTCATTTATCATTTACTTTTCTATCACGTTCTCGTCGAGTGTTTCTGTATTTTGAAAATATCTTTAAACATGTATAGCCATGTTAAGCTTATTTAAATTTATAAATAAAGAATGAAAAATAAACCGATACGGGCAGGGATTCGAACCCGCGACTACTGGGAAACCGTCCCGTCGCTCTACCAACTGAGCTACCGTATCGCTGTCCGTCTCGGTGAATTAAGCATTCTATATGTAATCGTCTTTATCGGGACGGTGGTGACATCTATTAGGTTTCTTTCGAAAATCCTAACCAATGTTTCTAACTTTGCAGTATAGATAAACATTGAAAAGATGCCACTACCGAAATTAATTTTGAAAATATCTGTTTCTGTATTATTTTTTCAAAACCTAATCTATTCCCATATCGTATGACACCTCTGAAGTTGATTGCATGATTATTAAAAAATAAATCAAAACAATATTTCTTTACATACTTTTGGATGTTTTGTATATTACCTTAAAGAAAGGTATTTATTTAGAAAAAACGATTTGTCACGTCACGTCACGTCACGAAAAAACGTCACAAGTCAACATTTATATCTTTGTATGTTAATGATAAGATATTCTTATATTAAATATACATAACTTTACAATAGTTTTAAATTTATCTATAAAGACAAGCATCGATGTAATTTTCTAAGGTGATCAAATTTAAGAAAAAAATATCTCGTTAAATCTCAAGATTAAGTCAGTAATTGCCATTAACATTGGACATTTTACTTCTTTTGAAAATTGAAAACATTCGATTTTATATAATTCAAAATCAAAGTTTATTACTGAGAGCTTGAGCTGAGGAATATTTTAATGTTGAACTATTAAATATTAGATGGCTTTTTTGACTACCGTACAGTCTACAAAATAGGATTAATAGAATTTATCCTAAATATAGCTTGTAATATACACAAAACTGCCATTCCCCTTTTAGTTTTTACCAAGAACTTAAAAATAAAGCAACTGATATAATCGTTACAGTAAGTTATCTCTGGGTTTTTGCTATTTTTATTTTTCAACTATTTTTTGCATCTGTCTACTGTGTAAATTATTAGTACGAAATGTTATTTCGTCCCTTGTCAAATTTCATAAATTCATTCCATGCTGTATGTTTACATGATGTAGAAACCTACAATAAAAACTAATTTGTACCATAGCTCTTTTAATATTTTTTAAATATTTAATTTGTAAGCTTATGATTTTTTAATTAACAATATTTTATTAATTTCATTATTTATCCATAGAACAAAGAAACAAAATACACAAAATAATTAATTTTATACCTACGGTGTAACAGTTTTAAACACATCAAAGAAAATTATTATGAAATATTACCGTGAATAATTATTTATATACTACTGTCTGTCTGTACTGGGAGGTGTTATCTAAATAAAGTATTATTGAAAAATCTATATAATTTCCTTTTATTCAATTTAAAGTTCACTGAATACTAAAGAGTTTTAACGAGCTTGTGTTAGCTTAGAAAAAAGATCTTTTCAGCGATTTCAGTAATGGATAAAAATTATTATAAACCAGGTCAGATATCTGCGTTAAAAATATTATTGCAATTTAAGATTCAGTGAATGTTCCATATACATGAATGAGTAATTCAAATTATAATATTGTTTCCGAAGATTTTTTTATGGATTTAAATTAATTTAACTTTATTTTATTTAATTTGATTTGATTCGATTCGATTCAATTCAATTTAATGCAATTTAGTTTTGAATTAAAAAACTAATTTGATATTTGATTATTATAATATTATAAAATATATTTAATTAAATTAAAAATTGGATTATCTCCTCTGTAAGAAAATATCTGTGATTAAAAATAAAAAATATAAAAAAATTAACTAGAAATACTCCCACACGCAAAAACTACTTGCCGGAATTTCATGAAACTTTGTATGGGTACGTTTTTTTCGAAATCGAAATCTACGTGTACAAAGTCGCAGGCACAGCTAGTAATAAACTAAAACCTCTCAAATTTCAAATCCTGTAACTATTGATAAATACTAATAGATTTGATAAACCACAAATCATTCTCCAATTCAAACAGTTTTAATGAAGAAGATGTTGGGTATTGTAAATTGTATTTTTGATAACATTGATTTAATATAAATATTCATCTGTGGCTAATATTATATTATATATATAATAGTAGCCTTCACGTAAATAAAATTAAAAACCTATTATTAAATTAAAACCCATACGAAAAGATTATTCCACAGACCAGGTTATACCAATTATTAATGATAAAGAATTGAAATACACCAAGCTTTCGTATTTTAAACAAATATTATATCAGGCCTTTAAAAACATTTTTTTCTAGCCTCACTTTGTGTCTTTTAAAACAAAAAAAATAATTAACACAGATTTTACTTACAATTTTATTAATAAAAGTATTTTCAAATTTTTAACCCTGAAAAAAGATAGCAAATAACTGCAAGAAAATATATCTCAGTATTTATAAACACTCGTTTGGTTTATAAAATAAAATAAAAGGATTTTTCCCACTGCACCTCAAAAATGTTAATAAACGTATCGCAACCTTTGATATTCATAACAACAAGGAAGAAGATTTATTCATTTATTTTCATAATTCAAACTTCTGTAATTTATCAAATTGCTCCAAACAATAACTTCATATCTTAATGACTTTGATGTAAAGAACCTTATAATTACCGCTTCGGAGATATTAAATTTTTCTAATATTATTAGAAAATATTTGTTGAAAAGACGAGAATCATATAACGTCTAAGAAGAATATTTTGACTTTAAAAGTGCAGGCAAGTGAAATTTTGTACTAAAATATAATCTTGTTATTACTTGCTATGCAATTGAACTTTTGACAGTAAATCCTTACTATAATATAATGACTTAAAGTCTGTACCTTTGACCGAAATAAAATGCCTGAACATAACGTTAGAGGTATATAAGTGAGTTACCATTCGAATGTGTAGCTCATGGATACAAACTTAAGACATATTTTGTGACTCTAGATCCTTTCTCGACCTTTTAATTAATCAATTAAATATCCTGCTGTTGTGTTACACTTATTAGCGTTGCTAATGGTTTGCTATTATGTCATGGCAGGAGTCTTCTCCGTATTTTAAAAATGTTTAAGGACATTTTAGCATACATACCTATTTGACGTAAGTGTTTTATTTATGTGCAGGGTCAAGAAAGGCGTTAGCGGTCACAAAAAATCTGGGGGCTGCGTTTCTTCGTACCTAAATAGAGATTTACAGTGAGGCAGGCATACACAAGTTATACATAATATTTCTTCGGGCTTTCCCCCTTTTACTGACCTAACAGGTCAACTGACCTGAGCTCGAGAAGACGAAAATGAATATTCAAGTTATATATTTAAAGCTGGATGGGTCGTTGGGTTGGTTTATTAGCTTATGTAGCTTAGATCTACTTTAGGACAATCATTGGCCAATCAATGAGCGCGATGCTTTTAATTCCGGAAAATTTTATTATTGTTACTGGAGAACTCAGAGATGGTTAAACAGCTATTGGTGACGGAACAAAGAGTGGGGGAGAGGAAACAGACGCAGGGCCTTAAAACGGCAAGTATATGAAAATAAATAAAATACATACGATTTTATAAAACAAAACCATATGTCATAAGAAATTGATGTGTTTTAAAGTAGTGCATATATAGTTTTAATTTTAACTACTGATATCTAGGTAGGTAGGTAGATTAATAATCTTGTGAAAATTTCGATATTTGATTCCAGTGAAGAATAAAATTGTTTTTAAAAAATGTACGAATAAATTAAGTTGGAACACAAAAGCATATCAAATAATGTTCATATATTTATATCTTACAAAATATTTGGATTATTTTCTAAGAAAATTTTAGCTTTGTACGAACAAATAAAGATTTACTTTCCCCGAGTAGTCCTCACTTACTTAACTTGTACGAGCGCATGTTCATATCAATGTAATATAAATGCATTACGCAAGCTCTGTATATGATAATTACTTTCCACGATATAATTATCTATACAGAGAATTTTATATGACAAAAATATTAGAATTGTAAAAATAATCCTCTTACCTGTCCATTAAGGTAAATATGTTAAATCTTTGCATTTTAGTCCACTTAATATATATTATTATTTATACTTTTTCACATTGGATTCACAATAATTTAGTAGATACCTATAAAATCTATATGGATCTATATCAAGGAATTGAAACTTTGAGTTAAAAATCGATATATTATAAGAGATTTAGAAATTAAACTATTAAATCATTGATTGTTGTCACGTTTAACAAAGATTCAAGACATTAATTATTTTCACCGTCTTGTGAAAAAAACTAGACTTTTTGAATAGTTGGAAACATTGTTAAAAAAATGACGATTCGATGACTTGTTGGCGTAGTGGTAAATTACCATGACTGCTATACCAAATGCTGTGGATTCGATTCCCATACAGGAAAATTCTTTGAGTGATACATGTATTGTTGTTCCTAGTCTGGGTGTAATTTGTATCCGTTATTTTCTATGTTTGTCTCGAAATAATCCTTTTTAAAAAAAACCTTAGTGAGAAAATCTTATAATTATTTTCCTTCAAAATTTCGTGTTGTTCGTGATTATTTTCCTTCAAAATATCATTTCACCACATTTAAAAAAAAAAAGTATTTTACAAGTTGTTCTTTACAAGCTCACCACATTTGAAATATTTATTTTCAACCCATTGGTAATATTTAAACTTCCAGGTTTGTTTTGTACAAGAGTTAGTTTTTGGGTCCAAAACAATTCGGCTTTGATTCAATTCTTGGCGTTTTACTAACAACAATGATTGACATTTCAATTAGCGCGATTTGGACGTATATGAATTCATGTTACAATTTAGTTTAAACGATTGCTATTCTCTAGACTGCTTCTCTATCTCTCTATATTTTGTGATGTACTCATCGTTAGCATAGTATTATAGCTTTCTTATTTTGTATTCCTTTTAAAAACATATCTTGCCAAAAATTTACCTCTTATGAATTTTCCAAATAATTTTAAACCACTGTGTGCACTAAAATAAAATAGACCCTACCACTTCACCTTTATCGTAACTTGCTCTTTCAATAAATTACCACTTATTACGCTTTTTTTTTACAAAATCATTGCTGCCTTCAAACAAGTTGTTGGTTGAAATATTACAAACAAGGGCTAAATATTTTTTATCATAATAATATTACCTGGAGAAGGAATATGGTAGGCCTTTGGCAGGCCCTTATAGTTTTAAACTCTGAAAGTAGCACAATTCAGTCTCTCTGTATTTTTGCCTATCCAATAAAGTAACTTGCAGTTCTATGGCAAAATAATAACTCTGAACTTTACTTCATGCAGCAATTTTGATAGCAGTTGAAATCATAACATCGCTGTTTTGAAATATTTGAGTGCTTTAGTTAAGAATAAAAGACAGACAGATAGTTTTTAACTACCAAATATAGACTTACAAATATCTCTTACAGATTACTGGAAACTCCGTTACGAAATGCGGTTGATGAACAAGTCTAATTACTTTACAGTATATTTGTAAGTTAAGGAAAAGTCTACAAACTTCAATATTTCTTCTTCTTAATCATGTTTTTTTCTAATTAAATACATTCATTTGTATAACAAAGATTTCATGAAACAATAAAAGCATATTAAATTCTTACGTCACTTCGTTATTTTGTTATTATAACTTCTCTTAAAAATATGATTCCAGGAATTGAAACGGGTCTCGAAATAATAAACATGTCAATTACCAAACCCTCGTCATACTTCATCTAGCTATCCTTGTGACGCTCTCGATTCAGTGAAAGCCAATAACATATAATGATAATACCTAAAAAAAATGTAATGAATTGTGAAGCCTTTCTATTAATAAAACAACAATATAATCGTATGTAATAAATATAGTTAGATTTAGGAATGTTTGAAATTATCTTTAAACATGTATAGCCATGTTAAGCTTATTTAAATTTATATAAATATAGAATGTAAAAAACCGATACGGGCAGGGATTCGAACCCGCGACTACTGGGAAACCGTCCCGTCGCTCTACCAACTGAGCTACCGTATCGCTGTCCGTCTCGGTGAATTAAGCATTCTATATATGATCGTCTTTATCGGGACGGTGGTGACATCTATTAGGTTTCTTTCGAAAATCCTAATCAATGTTTCTAACTTTGCAGTATAGATAAACATTGAAAAGATGCCACTACCGAAATCAATGTTTGAAATTATCTTTAAACATGTATAGCCATGTTAAGCTTATTTAAATTTATATAAATATAGAATGTAAAAAACCGATACGGGCAGGGATTCGAACCCGCGACTACTGGGAAACCGTCCCGTCGCTCTACCAACTGAGCTACCGTATCGCTGTCCGTCTCGGTGAATTAAGCATTCTATATATGAGGGACGGTGGTGACATTTATTAGGTTTCTTTTGAAAATCCTAATCAATGTTTCTAACTTTGCAGTATAGATAAACATTGAAACATACAGACGAATACAAACATAGACATACAAACATACAGACGAATAGACAAAATGAAAAAAACATTCTCTTATTATACTATTATTTTCTTGTAATATATTTATATATATTAATATATTACTAATCCGTAAAGTTCTGGTAGTGGTAACGTTAGTTAATTGAAATCAATCCGAAAAACACTTTAAACTAATTGCTTTGTAATTAGTAAGGTACTAAAACTTCAAAGTACGTTCTGTGATTATACAATCAGTAAGAAGGTGGGTTAAACAGAGTCCCTTTATCTTCCTGTAATAGTTTCCTTTGACCGTACTCAAAGGTGACAAAGATTTTCATTTTGCTTTGTATACGTCCATGTGTGGATGACACCAATTTTCATCTAGTCTACCGTCTGCTAGTTTGTGATTTTCTCCTAATAAAAACTCTTTTCTCAAACATAATCTGACTTAATATTGAAATTAATAAACTCTTAAATTCTCTGTCTTAATGTTGTCTTAGAAACATACTTATTCGGGTTATTATTTGTTATTTTAAGTCAAGATAATAACACGTACCCATAATATATCTTACAATGAAATATATAACTTTAATGTTGGACTAAACACAGTTTATGATAAAGATGGATATCAATGCTTAACTGAATACTTTTCGTGTATTTTATTACGTTCTATATTATCTTCATTTCTAAGAACAGAAAAAATACACAAAAAAAAATAACTCAAGGCATCCAGAATACCGACAAATATAATTACAAATAAGAAGTTTAGAATAAATATTCCGTATTTTTGTATTATAACTAAATGATATGAGTAGTAAATAAGTCACTATTTTTGGTTTAAGAATCATGTGTGATGAAAAAAAAAAATTAATAAAAAAAAAATGAAAATCCGGTGAAAAAATATTTTTCTAAATATGTTTTAAGAAGCGTATTACAAAATAGAATGTAAAACAAGAAACCTAAGAATGTCAAGATGGCTTTCTCTTTAAAATATAATAAGAAGCGTGATATTAAAAAATATTTGTCGTATTCTTAGAATTTATTTTGAATTACAATATATATAAATGGGATAGACTAACATATTAACATACTGGCTTTTGTGATTATATGATAATAATACACAAAATGTAACTTTTTTGAATAAAAAAATGCTTTTGTAATCATATATTAGTAATTAGATTTTATGTATTACATTTTCAAGTAGGTTTTTTTTTAGATCTATTATAAATATATTTGAAAAACATATGAGATATATTTGATAAGAAATTTAAAAAAATACATATTTTATGTTTGTAATGTAAGGTAAGGGCAAAAATATGTAAAATAGTTATATTTTCATATAGTTCGAAAAAAAAAGTTAAAACCAAATTATATTCAAAAATTTGCTATTTTAATTATTTATCAAATCGATGTATAATATACTTTTAGAATATTTTTTTTAAGTTCCATTATAGAATCAAAAAATATATTAGAACTATGTTAAGTTTGTTACAAAAGTAAAAAAAAAAACAAAAAAATTTAATTAACAATTTTTAAAACCACCGACATAAAAAGACCTCTAAAAAGAATAAAAATAATATTATTATGTACTTATTGAAGTCGTTCCGTCGGGGGACCATTACGTACGTACGTTGACGATGGTGTCTATTTTACGAAGTTAATTATTGACGACATCTTGAATCAATTGAGAATCTTATAGTCTACTATAAGATTCGATATCTTAATTTCTTTATTTGCCTTGTTAACTTACTTGCATTTTCATTTCTTCTTTTATTAAACGGTCCCCCGACGCAACGAATTCTATAAGTACATAATTATATTATTTTTATTCTTTTTAGAGGTCTTTTTGTATCGGGGGTTTTACATTTTTAATTTAATTATTTTTGTGCTTTTTAAGTTTATGTTAGTGGTTTCTGAATTGTACTAAATGAACCTACAGACACACAAAATTTTCAATTGTTTAAGTATTTCTATTAATCTATCCTAATATTATAAAGAGGAAAGATTTGTTTGTTTATTTGAATTGAATAGGCTCCGAAATTACAGGACTGATTAAAAAAATTGTTTAGTATTATAATCCTACATTATCCCTCTGACGTACAAAGGTTAATATACCCCGCACGAATAAAAAGACAATATCTTGGGGGCGACTATATCTATTTCGATCAAACATAGATAATAATCATCTCGACGAGCATAGCTTTTGATTAAAAAAGACCGCATTCAAATTCGTCTACCCGTTTGGCCGCAAACAGCTAATTATTGTATAATAACCTCTCCACCGCACGAATAAAACGTCAATATCTTGGCGACGACTATTTTTATTTCAATCGAACATGGATAAGAACCATCTCGACGAGGATAGCTTTTGATTAAAAAAAAGGCATTCAAATCCGTTCACGCGTTTGGCCACAAATTTGCCACAGACAGATACACAGATCGACAGGTCAAACTTATAACACCCCTCTTTTTAGTCGGGGTTTAAAAAAAGATATTAATAGTTAGAAGAAATATGAAATATATTTTCCTGTATATCTTATACTAATTAATAAAATTGGGGTGTCCGTTTGTAATATTGAAATAACCGCTTTTTAGTAACTGCATATGGATGTATACATCTGTATGTATGTTTGATCAAGCTAATCTCTGAAACGGCTGAAACGATTTTGACGACACTTCCATTTGCAGATGACTGATGTAATAAGGAATAACTGAGTCTACTTTTATTCCAAGATTTATTATTAACTTTCTTTATATGGCAAAGTACGTAAACCAAATACCTAAATAATACTTAATTATTATTATTACAGTCAACGTGGACGTAATCACGGGCAACAGCTGGTAAAATTTATAAATCATAAATTTTCATAGGAAAATTCATTACTGAAAATCAATTGTTAAACAATAATCTCCTTTTCAATTATTTAATAAAATGATAAATATCATATTTTTGATATGAAAATTTTTTTAGTTCTATTATATAATCAAAAAATGTAAGTCTATTATATAATCAAAGTATGTCGAATTGATACAGAAATATAAAAACCATAAAATAAACATAGTTAAAAAAAACTAAAAAACACACTTTAAAAATGAATCGAACTAAAAAATAGAAAATAATAAGTAATATGAGAATGAATAAAGGGCAAAATATTATAAAATTGTTGTGGAAAAAAACGTAGGGCTCTTCGTGCTATTACTTTGGTGGCATTTTTAAAGTCACTGTAGTGATTGAATATTTTTAAAAATGAATTTGTAAATAAAATGTACTCAATTTTTTTTTACCTGACCACCTGTCACCTGATCTGACCACCTAAAGTAAGTCAAAATCGAGTTCGAAAATGAAACTAGAGATATGGCACTAAGCGCCCCACTCTCTTTTTCACAATAATTTTATTATATTTTAGCCATTATTCATTCTCATATTACAAATTATTTTATAGTTTTTAATTTGGTTAATTTTTAAAGCGTGTTTTTTAGTTTTTTTTAAACTAAATGTATTTTATTTAAGAAGTGATTTGTTTTATTTGTTAACATCTTTATCTTTGAGTATGATGTTTATTATATGTAACATTTGTATTAAATAAATATTAAACGAAAATAAAAAAAATGGCTAAATAGATGTTAATAGTTTTTTTTAACTTTTATCTTTAATTGTATATATATGGTTTGTGTATGCTCTACAATCGATATAGTTATGGTTTTCCAGTTGTTCTCAATAATAATCTTTATTTTTTATTTGATGATCCCACATGGTTTATATATATTAATAAGAACGTAACATAACCCAGCTTCAATCATAATATAAAGGATCTTGTAGATATTAACACAAGTCTTCGCAGTAAGTCCTCTGTAATTGGAATATTATAACATTAGATTACGTATGGATTATTACATTTTCTGAAAAGAATATTTTAATGTATCTTTTTGTTTATAAATATGAACATGTTTCGTTTCTTACGATTTCTCTTACGTGGCATTTAATAGCCACTGTTTTGCACTTAAAGTTATGACGAAGTAACATGGGACATTCATATCACTACTTGGTTGCTAAAGTATCGGTTAACATTTTATACTTTTACTGTCAGTTTGTATATCTATAGTTGCGACTTGTATTAAGATCACTTGTTGTTTACTTGACATACCGAAAATTTTATTCTATTAAGATACGTCTCGAAGTAAATTAAAATTTACTTAATTCAGTAGCTCCTTAGATAACAGCACTATAAAATATGGTTATAAAAACAAGTATTAAATTAAAATCACAGTAAATATGAAATAAAATATTAATTAAATACTCACTCTATTTTAATTATTTGACGGTAATAGAATGCTATAGTATTGAACCATTGAATATCAGATGGCTTTATTGACTGACGTATAGTATAACGACAAATTAGTATTAGTATATTTTATCTATACTAATATTATAAAGAGGAAAGGTTTGTTTAATTTTTTGTATGTTTGAATTGAATAGGCTCCGAAACTACTGGACCGATTTCAAAAATTCTTTCACCGTTGGCAAGCTACACTATTCCCGAGTGACATAGGCTATGTTTCATTTTCAAAAAATTAGGGATGATTACTAAAACTTGAATATTCTAACGCAAGGTGTAAAAAAATAAACAAAATTCTTTTCTATTATAGGTCTGGATAATTGTAGTTTCCACAGATTACGCGAAAAGCGACCTACACGCGGGCGGAGCCGCGGGCAACAGCTGGTATACAATAAAGTATCAGACATACATCACACATTGTTGATTTTATACATCAACTCTATGTTTCTTAGTTACAGTAAGTTGTCTTATGTTTTTTATTTCAATTTATTTACTTTTTTTGTATGCATGATGAAAATTTAATAAGTTGAAAATGTTTTGTTTTATTTTTTTATGTATGGGGCAGAAAAATTCGCCGTCTAGGATACTTAATGAAAAAAATAGTAAAGTTTTAGTTTTAGTAAAGAAGACGTTCGAATTACATTTTTCTATTAATCTTACCAATGTTTTATGAATATGAATGTAAAAAAATAATGTGAAAAAATGCTTTTCTCTAATTACTTTTTAGTTATCATTATCACTTCTATCATTAACACATGTTTGACACTTTAAATTAAAAATTGTCAATTTGATCAAAGCGGATTTTATATTTTACTGTTAATATTGTTTCGAAGTTTTATGAAATCCGTCATTTTTTAAATTTTGAATGATAAAGTATAAAACATTTATTTCATAAAATTTGAGATTGATAAGGGGTTCAAACATAATTAATATTTAGATAAAAAAGTAGCTTAAAAATGTATTATTAGTGATTGTAAATCATTTTCACTCTAAATGATTATATTTATTAATATTGAATCAAAATCTTGAGTCATGTTACTTAATACATTTATAATTGATTACATTGTCAAAATTTTCATGCGGATCCTTATTTATTCTCGTATTAAATATATGTTCATTTGAGAGATAATGTAGGATTCTAAAGGTAAAATATTTTATTAAATCGGTCCAGTTGTTTCGGAGCTTATTCAATTCAAACAAACAAACAATCAAATTTTTCCTCTTTATAATAATAGTGATGATGATGATGATTACTATAAAATGTAGCCTAATAGCGTCAGAGATATTGTAGGATTCTAATGCTAAACGATTTTTTAAATCGGTCCAGTAGTTTCAGAGCCTATTCAATTCAAACAAACAAACAAATGTTTCCTCTTTATAATATTAGGATAGATTAATAGAAATACTTAAGCAACTGAAAATTTGTTTGTTTTTTAGGTTCATTTAGGATGCCGCTTAGTAAAGGATAAAATTAAAATTCAAGTATCTAAGTAGTAATATCTAGTAATTAAGTAAGTTATCAAGGCAAATAAAAAAAATACGACATATCGAATCGTATGGTCTAAGCCCTCGTAAATTCGTAAAATAGTCACCATCGTCAATGTACATACAACGGTCCCCCGACGCAACAACTTCGATAAGTGCATAATAATATTATTTTTATTCTTTTTAGAGGTCTGTTTGTATCGGGGGTTTTTTAAATTGAATTGAATTTTGAATTTTGAATTTCTTAATTTTTTCGTAATAAATATTGTATGTTTTGTCAATCAATGTTCATATACATTTCTTATATTAAATAAAGGAGGAAAACAATATTAATAGGTACGTATAAGAGGGGTATGTAATAATAAAAGTGTCAATTTTTTCAACCCTCGTCATACGTGTACCCTTGAGACGCGTTTTACAAAATGTCGAGAAATTGATAGCATGTTATCTAATATACAAGGGCTTAAATAACGAAAATCATGTTTATTTTTTATTTATGGTTTTTTTTCACTGATCTATTAGTAGATTGTTAGTAAATTAAAAATCCTATGTTTTAAAGTAATTCTAAATATAAATTTATAGGTTATCAGAATTTTAGGTATTTCAGTTTAGATTTGGTTCTTAATAACATAACAAATCTAAATTGTAATTGTCTTCAAATAAGTTATAGCAGACATCAAATAAATTACAGTGCTCTTTTCTATTTCCTATTGGAAATTAGAAATTACTGTAATTGCGGAGAATAAGGTCGGCCATATTTCTCAGGGTTGAGGGAAAACTTAGGAAATTGTTACAAAATTGTCTTATTCGTTTACGTAAAGTTTTAAAACTATTATAAAGTGTTGGACATAACACATTGAAAACAAATATTATATATATCATACAGCCTTCTAGATAAAAAAAAATGATTTCATTTATTTATTTTATAAGGATACTCAAGAGTGGTTTACAGTCAAACTGTTCTTAAAATACATATGCTTGAAGTATTTTTTTTAATTATTGTTCTAAATTTAGTTGTAATATTTCAAAATGTCAGTCTGATTGGTTTTATTTTTGCATTTGGTAGCCCAACTATCAAAGACATCAAGACAGGTTATATAACATCACAGCATAACCCTAACAACTACTACTAGAAATAAATCTCTGATACAGGCTGTAAGTATCAGTGTTTTTCTACAAATAAATAATGAACGGCAATAAAACTGTATCTTTGCCGGCTTCAATTAGTATTTACTTACTAAGTTTTCGTATTTGTAATGCTCTTTTGAAGTCTGCACAAACGTATTCAAGTATTAAATAAGTTAGAGTATTTAATAAAAATATTTTTATTATTATTTTGTAATTATCAATTTGTTGTAGTTTTTTGTAGGCGTTAAGGCCTCAAATAATATAATTTCTTAAACGAATTAATTAGAACTCGGTCCTCTATAAAATGGTCAACAAATAGTTTTAAGTCAACATAACTGCACCTAACGGTGAAAAAGTTTAACGTTTTTAAATGCGCAAGACTTTCAAAATGAAACTTAGTGTAACATGTTCAAAAAGTAATATTCCAATTAGGTAATGGTATTTCCAATTGTAATGGTAATGGAATTTTTTTTTTATTTTTGTAGTTCCTTTGTTTTTGTTCTGTATGTTAAATTTTAGAAAAAAAATCTGGACTGTATTTTAAAATACTCTGGTCGCAAGATCCATGATTCTCTCTCTATACATGATTCGGAATAGAATCCATCAACTCTACGGCTCTCCATCAATATATTTAACCGACCGTTACTAATAATCGCAATATACATTCGAACCAGAACTGGTTACCATATTTATGGCACATAAGTAAACAAATTTATTTGGAATTTGTAATCATATTATGAATTGTAAGTTCCCTAGTTCCCATATATTATTTTACACATAGAAAATAAGGAATTACCTTCCAATACGTATATCAATATTGTTTAGTCATAACTTTAGTCATTTGTGTTTTAAATATGTGAAAGTCTACAATGTTAAGTAAACCAAGCGGTGTTTAAGAAATTATTTAATTGTTCCATTTAGATTTTATGCTAATCAAATTCTGGTCTGGTTTTTCAACCAAATTTGTTTCCTAGTATAATATAGAAAGTATTTGAATTTAAAATTCACGAATACGAGCTTTTAGCAGATTGGCCTCTTTTAGAATAAACTTAAGTAAATAAGGGTTTATTACAACTGTGTGTTTTATATACTGTACTTTAAAATTTTGTGCAATTATTTACTTTACAGTAGAAACTTCGTTCATTTTAAAAGCATATACTGTTAGTCATATTTTTTTAATTTGGAATTTACATTTTTCTAGTTCATAAGTTTCAACAGTAGCGCCACCTACGTAATTAATTATGGAACGTTATTACTGTTAAATGTTTTAAGAATTAGAAGCCTAGAATATTTTAACATAATGTTTAATCTTTATATATATTATTATAAGGTATAAATATATATGATTATAAGGTATAAATAATAGCATATGTAAGTTAGTTATGAAAGTGTAAAGTACCCTCACCTAAATATTATAGTGTTAAAATATTATAAAACGAGTTGTAAGGGCTGCTCTCGCCCATTCTATTACACATGGTTGTATATTAAACATTGAAGTGCAAGTACTGTGTATTACTGAAACTAGTCTTAACTATACATATACAACGAGACAGACGAAGCTTCTTAGCATTCCATGGATTCACCGTGCGGGTGCCGGGCCCATCGCGTTGCAAGGAGAGGAGTGCAAGCAGTGCCTGGGACTTGCGACCCAGGAGTAGGTTTAAGGGGCCCCTTTATTATGCGCAAAAACGCTCACCTTCACCCTCCACACTCCTCTCCCTACCTAACCAAATTTGGAAAGAACCTACTAATGCCGCCTTTGAAATCCGTTCTAGAAATGAACCGATGCTTGTTCTAGAAAGGCCAAGGTCTTTAAGTAGGCTATAGAGAGATTTCGCTGTTATACCTCTCGCTCCCACTTCTACCGCGTACAAACTAACTATAAATCTATTCCTGATCAGTTCGTTGGTCAGTTCGTAATACTTATTGAGCTTGAATGTGTGATCCCTTGGGATGTTTGTTTCCCAAGGTACAGTAAGCTCCACAAGTATCACGCGCCTCAGATGTTTCGAATACAGGAATAAGTCCGGTCTGGATGACGAAACACCAACATCCCCAGTGATTTTGTAATGCTTTTCATACGTGTCCATCATGAGAGTCCAATCAGGAGCCGCGCCTAATATTGAATAAGGCTTCGCTTTTGATTTTTTGAAGGAGCCTTCTTTTACGAATTCTACAGGTCGTTGGGTGGTTGTTATACCCTTCCGCGCTCTTGCTACTGAAAGACTAACCGCTTCCCTTATAATTTCTAATACCTTGTCGTGGCGACGCGACTGTAGACCTTTTTCTAGAAGTACCCTACACCCTACTAATAGGTGTTTCGCGGTTCCTATTGCCTCCCCACAGATGTTGCAAGACTTTTCGGTGGCTTTGCCCCATCTTACTAAATTACTTTGATCTGGGAGAGTCATTTGGAATGCATTAAGATAGAATTTTAATAACGATGGGGACCAATCATAAATTAAGGTGCGCCATTTCAAAGCTAGTGGAATACAAAAATCTCCTATGGTCACCCATTCGTTTTGAATTTCTACGCTCATCGCGTGGAGTCGGTAATTATCGTTTTCGTCTTGTCGAATAAAAGATTTTGTTATGTCTATGTCTTGAACTTTCCTACTTGATCCTAGCCCTACTTTATTTGTTTGAGCACCTATCATAATTTTTTTATGGAATTGAAGTCGTGACTCGAGCTCTGAGGCAACTTTGTCTTTTGGGAGAGAAGTTACAGTAACCTACTAATGCCGCCTTTGAAATAATAAGTTAACGAATATGAACATGAAAAATTTGGATATGATATAAATTTTTAATGCCCATTTTATAACGGAGTTGGTAACAAAAATTACACTAATACACACATTTTTTAACAGCTAAATGCGTGAATCAGCGAAAATTCATTATTATTTATTAATATAAATTGAGAATGATTAAAAAAAATATTTAAATAAGCAACATTTATCATAATAAAGTAACTATTTTTATTTTTCACGTCAATAATATTTTATTTTCGTAGTCATTGAAATGTATGTTTATTACTACAGTATTCAAGAAACACAACTTTTAAATAAGGTAATTTCAATGGATTTTCGATGGATTTGAATGGATTAGAATGGAACTCTTTTCCAATGGAGTATCAATATGTCTTATAAATATGTACAGGATTCTCTTGCTACTTTTAATAATCCTCGGAATAGACTTCTTTTTAATTTTTTTTTATTTTTTCATAGCTGTATGGGACAATAGATTTGAGTATTTAATGTAAATTTCAGCTTGATAATAAACTTTATATTACGCTATAGAAAAACAAACAGATAACAAAAATTGCGCTCAGCTCTATTAAACTATTAAAGTGAGTTACAACGTTCTGAAAAGCTCTTTCGAAGGGTTAAATTAACTCTTAAGCTTGTTATGAGCTGACATATACGTATCTCTTAAAATCGTATTTCTTAAAATAATTACAGTATCTAATTAGCTTAGACTAAGTTTCCCGGATTCCTAGCTATTTGACGGAGCATAACTATTGTTAGTCATATTTATTTATAATAATTTAATTAGTAATTACATTGGAATTTACATGTTTTTGTTCATAAGTTTCAACAGTAGCGCCACCTACATACTTAATTATGGAATGTTATTTAGTATTTACTGTTAAATGTTTTAAGAATTAGAAGCATAGAATATTTTAACATAATGTTTAATCTTTATTAGAACTTATTATAAGGTATAAATAATATCATCTGAAAGTTGGTTATGAAATTGTAAATTACCCTCACCTAAATATTATCGTGTTAAAATATTATAAAACGAGTTGTAAGGGCTGCTCTCGCCCATTCTATTACAAATAGTTGTATATTAAACATTGAAGTGCAAGTACTGTGTATTACTGAAACAAGTCTTAACACTATATAAAAGTAATATAATATTAGAGATGTTATGGAAGAAACATTTATAACCGATTATATTACGGAAAAGATGAAAAGGATCGCTATAAAAAACATTGTTTGTTTTATGCGATTTTATATTATTACATTGGAACGGACACTGCGGGAAACAGAAACAAATTAATGGTTTTTAAATTTGTTTTTAATTCAATATAAAAAAAACCACCTAGCAGCTATAAATAACATTACGTGATAAATAATAGCTGAATGAAAGAATCATTCAATCAAAGGCATCCAAAAGTATTCTAAATACTAAGATGCTGTATGCTTTAAAGTTATGATGAACTCAATTTATGACTTGCTGCACCTAATCCAGTGCTAATAATTTCTTATAACGATAAAAATAGTATCAGAATGGAAACCTTATGGAAAAACAAAAAATATTTATAAAATGAAAGGAATAATAAATTAAAGAAGTTCTGAGTTTGGGAAAGGGTAAGGGCTAGTGAGCTTTTAAGGGTAAAAAACCATTTATTGCGATTTTCGACAAAACTACGAGTCCTATGAAACAAAGTCAAATGGCAAAGTTGTAGGTAATAACCTACTGTAAGTAATGACCTATAACTTTTTATTTGCAATTTTTACATAACCTTAAAATTTTGGCAAAAAAATGCAAACAACAAGTTTTTGGTTTTTTATTGCTCTTTTACCACAAAAAAAATATCTTTATAAAATTTGGTGACAATTTACCTTTTTATGTCCCAAACACGATGTAATTTTTTAGAATATTTTTTTTATTTTTTCCCCTTATTTTAATTTAATTATTGCATTTAAATTACTGTGGAAGGTCCTTTATTGCTGTAACTATAGATTTATTATTTTGTTAATAATGTATAAATATGTTTATTATTTTATTGAATTGTATAGTACCCGATAGAATAACGACACACTCAGAAAAATACACTTTAGTAGCCGTATTTGACTGAACCACACGTACTCTAAAGAAAACTAAACCTTTCATTGAAACTAATCAAAGTTAAAAAGAGCGCGTACTCTCTCCTTAAAGGCCAGCAACGCTCTTGTGGATCTTCTTATGTGATACGGTAAATTGGGTCTTTAAGTGGTAAGGCGTACAACTTCTAGCTTCTGGGAATTAAATTGAACTAGATTTAGTTATCCCCATTGTGAAACCATTTTTACGGAGGTTTAACATATGAACAAATTTCTTTCGATACTTATCAACCCTTTCTAAGTAATCCAAACTAAGACCAACTTTTTTTACTTTCAATGCCCACCACTCATTTTTGTGTGTAGAAGTTAGCTGATCGACCAGAGCAAAAGCCATAATGCCGGTCAGTTTATTTAAATAGTAGTGCCAAATTAGATGCGTTGTAAAGAGATTCATTTTAGAAAAACATGTTTAGAGCACTACTGGAGAAACGACACAAGGCCCTCTCTACTTACAAACGTTCTAAGGAAGTAGAGTTAGTCGTATGGATTTTGGCCTAAACATAATGATCATAATAAGGACGTTTTTTAAGTTGTATTTTCTCTATAGAACTCTAAAGATCAGATCCTTGATAGCCAGCGCCTTAGTTCAGGAATTATAGGCCTGTCGATTGCAAGCACCACCTGCTCTAACACAGGCATCTAACCAGGACCAAGATTTGTCTCTGATTGAAACTACAGAGTTTGAATAAACATATCCATTTCCCTGCTGTACCATAATGTTGGCGCAGTTACTAGGGTCATTAAAGTAGAAATAGACCTGAACTTTTGATAAGATAAGAAAGCCCGCATTCCATTCAAATCTGTAGTTAGTAGAAGATCCAGTACAGAGATCACATTCGTAAGTGAGTCAGCGAGTCTGCGGATTACTTGTTTTCACATGTGTTCCTTGTAGAAGTACACCGTGACAAATTGACCGAAGCTACAAAGAATATACAATTTTCTCTCAAACTAAATATATATATAACAAGGTGACATATATAGATACAACTACAACTTCAGTAATCTACTAAATCGTACAAAAAACACCTTCAAACTTTATTATTATATAAACAACGCCTTTTAATGGCCATTTGAAGATATTACTAGAAAATGATAGTAAAAAGTCAAGATGCAATGGTTTGCGTTGTTGTCGAAATATTGTAAGTGCTAAATATTAACATTGACGCTGTGAAAACATCAATATAAATTATCCATCAGCATTAATATTATAATGAAATTAAGGTGTTTCAATATTATTCATTTATTTATTAATACTTTATTGTACACCATAAAATACAATGGGAGGACTTAATGCTAAAGCATTTTCTACTAGTTAACCAATACAGCTAACAGAAAATAAAATAATGGGGGTAGACAATTAATAAAAAGAAAAGAAGAACAAACACTTAAAACTAAGATCTAACTACTATTAATGGTGATACAATAAACTAAACTTTAGGTAATCTATATCTATATATATAAAGCAGGATGTTTGTATATATGAAATCGATGAACTCAGAAACTATTGGACCGATGATTATGAAAATTGGTATGTATATGTATTTTTCTACGGAGAAGGTTTATATGGTATGTCCATTGATACCAGTGGCGAGTTACCACCAGGCGGCGCTGTCAAATATAGACTTTCGCCCCGTTCAACCGATTGTCATAAAAGTTGGTATGACCATGTATGTTTCCTCGAAGAAAACGAATATGCTATGCCCATTGATGTAACTCGCCACCAGGCGGCGCTGTCAAATATCGACTTCCGCCCCGTTCAACCGATTGCCATAAAAATTGGTATGACCATGTATTTTTCCTCGAAGAAAACGAATATGCTATGCCCATATGTTTCATTTTCAAAAAAATTAGGGATGATTACTAAAACTTGAATATTGTAACGAAAGGTGTAAAAAAATAAACAAAAAACTGCGTGCGCTGCGAAAACGGTGAAAGTTACGCAAAAATGATGTTCTATGAAATTGTTCCTCTTTAAAAGTTCCAAAGATTACACGAAAAGCGACCTACACGCGGGCGGAACCGCGGGCAACAGCTAGTATATATATATAGAAGGATGTTTGTATATATGAAATCGATGAACTCAGAAACTATTGGACAGATGATTATGAAAATTGGTATTTATATGTATTTTTCGATGGAGAACGTTTATATGGTATGCCCATGGATGTAACTCGCCATCAGGCGGCGCTGTCAAATATAGACTTCCGCCCCGTTCAACCGATTGTCATAAAAGTTGATATGACCATGTATGTTTCCTCGAAGAAAACGAATATGCTATGTCCATTGATGTAACTCGCCACCAGGCGGCGCTGTCAAATATCGACTTCCGCCCCATTCAACCGATGTTATAAAAATTGGTATGACCATGTATTTTTCCTCGAAGAAAACGAATATGCTATGCCCATTGATGTAACTCACCACCAAGTAAAGTAAGGGTTAGCCCAGCGAAGCGGGCTGGGTTCGCTAGTATATAATAAATATATATACATATACAACAATAGTATAAATTAAACATAAATTAATAATAAATACCTAAAATATATACATACATAACATTAAAATAAACTAAGTACATAAGTTTATAATTCACCTTAAATAATATATTACAGGTAATTACAAATAAAGGTAATAATAGGATACGTAATAATAACAAAATAAACAAATGTCATGTATAGATATAATGTGTCTCGTTTAGATATTTTATGATGCGTTTCTTAAAAACTTGTCTAATGTTAGTTAGTTCTACCATTATTTATTAATTAACCATTTGATATGAAATTGTATGTACGAAAACTAAATGGACCCGTTATTAAAACAACTATAGACTTTAATTATTAAACATTTTAAGTTTTACATTAGACAAGACTGATGAGACAACACAATCTATTAAAAATTATAAAATATTTTAAAAGAATTTTTTAAAACACAAAACTAGCATAAAGCAAAAAGAATACTTATGAAGGAGAAGAACAGGAGTCTCCAAACATTTCAGCTTTGTAAAAATCTTGTACTTCGAAATAAATAAACAAAAAGGAAATTGAAATTGTGCACAACTCCATTAAACTGTTAAAATGAGTTACGACGTTCTGAAAATCTCTTTCTAAGGATTAAATTAACTCTTAAGCTTGTTATGAGCTGACGTATACTCGTATTTCTTAAAACAATTTACTTCACGGTATACTAGCTTAGACAAAGTTTTCCGAACTACATATTTAATGTTTGACAAAACTTAACTTTATTCATAGAATATCACTATAACAAATGAACAAATCTATTATTTGAGGTTTGTCTTCTGAGTTATTTTTATAAGTTTGTTGTTTAGAGGACAGTTCTACTATATTTTTTATTAAATATTTTGTTGTAATTTGTTAAAAGTATATCCAGGGAAATATTAAGATAAATATTTGATCGTTCTACCTTATCTATGAAAGGATTGTAGGTTTAATAAATATAAACCCAATTTATATTTATTATTAGCGCCTGAATAGTTGTATGAAATTTGTTCTGTTAGTTTTAAAATTAAAAAAGAAACTTTAATTATTGTAAACTTGTGACAAGAATAAATTTTAAGCAAAAGGAAGATAAACTTTATATTTTTTGTAAATAAAATAAAGAGACAAATTCTCGTAATCCGTATTTTACCCAAACTTAACATTTTATCCAATTAATAAAAGGTTTCCTGTGATAAATTAAAATTACTAATTTACTTGTTATTTCCTTTTTTAAAACGTTTTATTAACTCACTTGTAAACAATTTTATATTTACGCTTATGAGCCGGAAAAGTACCATTCAGAAACAAAGTCGAAAACCGACCGTTCAATATTTATTGTGATACGAATTATATATATTATTTGTATAACCCAGAAATGTATATGAGAAATGTTCATACACCCCGGATAAAGAATATTGAATACAATTGAACTTTAAAAAGTAACTAAAGCGTTCATAACTCTAAGTAATATATTTTATTGTTATAATCCCCAATAAAAAACATTTTAAATAATTATGAGTAATAACTCCTAAACTTGTTTATATGGTTTTGTTTGTATGAATTTTTAGGGTTCCGTACCCAAAGGGTAAAAACGGAACCTTAGTACTAAGATTTCGCTGTCCGTCTGTCTGTCTCCAGACTGTATTTCATGAGTCCTGATAACTAGGCATTAAAAATTTTAACATATGATTTATTCCTGATGAGCACTTATATAACTAAAAAATACAAAAAAAATCCAAAAACACTATAAAATATTTTTAGGGGTCCATACAACAAACGTGCTTTTTCGACATTTTTTTTATAAATAATGGTATGGAACTCTTCGTCTGTCTCGCAGTTGGCAGGTTGGCAGGTTAAAGGTATAAATAAGTATATTATCATTTGAAATATTTTCTTTAAAGCAAACAAATTGCTTAGTTAAATCAACATTCATCAATTATTTGTAATAAAATGTCACTCTTATATAACAAATACAATTACAAGGAAAATAATATTTACGGTGAACATAATATGAAATATATCTTTTATTAGGATTTGGGGAAATAACAATAACAAGAAAGCATCTGGTGACCCTGTCTGACACTTAGCTCTCTGATTACAAACATCCCGCCATTAATAATGTTTTTGCTACAGAAGACACCGGAGTAAATTATTTGGGCTCGTTTTTGAGCAAAATAAATGTTTATAATAACTCTACGTCAAACACCGTAACTTAAGTTCTTGTTGTTTTTGATATTCCTTGATTTATTACTTCTTTAGATACTTCTTATATAAAACAGAAATATGATACGTACTAAAGTTAAAACCCTAATTAATAAAAAGTTAAGTAGAATGCTTACAGAATAATACTCTAATATACATTTAAAAAAGCAAACGTTTTTGTTTTTTTTTCTTTATAAAATTATTAAATCTTCGCAAAATCGAATCACATAACAATAACAATGGTATTATAAATTAATTTACATAATTATTTATTATTACTCAGGGATCAATAGCGCTTGCTATTTGCATATATATAACGCTTGCTATTCGGTAAGAACATTGCATAATCTCGAAATCTCAAAATTCGCGAATTCGGGGGTGAAATATTAAATTTGTAATATCTAAAACACGACAGTGCTAGTACCGCCACACTTTTGAGTGTAGAAACGAGATTAGGAGATTTAATTAGGATTTGTTTACATGTAAACATTATAAGAAAATTAATCAGTCATTTTGTTAACAAGGCTTGGACAAATCATATCGACGTTATCGAAACTGTTGATCAGAAATGCCAAAGACTAAACAGGATCTTTTGTTTTCGTAGTGAATTTTATCACTCAGGTGAGATTCGAATTTGTGTTCTGTTTTGATAGAGTATCATAACAGGAGCCTTTAGTGCACTAACATTTTTAGATTTTAAAGTTTTTTTTTAACTTTAAAAAATATTGTTAAATTATAGGTCTATTATTTTGAGCGTATTGTTATAATATCAATTTTCAACAATTATTACAATAATCAAACATTTACTAAATTAATCCTAGTATTATTATTTTTTTTATAACATCGGTATTTAATGGTATAGTTATAGTAATTTATTTGATATACAAACTTTTACAAACTCTATCTTTAAAAATAATTGATCGTTAAAAGATGATAATGAAGAGATCGGACTTTTCTACTTCCAATACTTCCCTTAATTTGTTCTTAGTGAGACTGAGGGGTGTCTTAACCCTATCCCCTGACACCATTTATATCGTGAGCAAATGTTTAGATTTAGAGATATACCGACTTTAAGTTTTGCAAAAACTATCCTAAAATTTAAGTAATTAGGATGTCTGTGACGTCTCCGGCACTTCATAATGGCCAGCTCCTTCACTCTTGCGTAACACTGTACTGAAATCCAAACTCGCCTTCGCCACTTCGGCTTGTTGGTTAATACGGCTCGATTGGGTTTCAACACAATATTACAGCGGGTAAGGGCTGCCCTCCTTCCGCGCCTCCGGATTTACTAAAATACTCTAGGGGTAGGACAGACAAAACTACGTGGAGTCGGGGTTGATAAAATCGATTTTGACAAAATAGTAATAAATATAATTGATAATATACATAATTGATAAACACATTGTATAGATGTGAAATGTTATTTAAACATTGTGTTTTTGTGTTGATAAAAATAAGATAAGTTACTCTCACACAAAAAAAACAAAAATAAAAACAACTACG
The DNA here is from genome assembly GCA_959347405.1 of Napeogenes sylphis. Lineage (NCBI taxonomy): Eukaryota > Metazoa > Arthropoda > Insecta > Lepidoptera > Nymphalidae > Napeogenes > Napeogenes sylphis. The sequence continues at coordinate 16,872,460 of OY365777.1, read as the reverse complement.
CGTTTGCTCGGACTGGGAATAGTAATAAAAGAACGGAAAGACCAACCCCTTTCAATTTCAAATGATCTCTTTTATTTATTATGGCAACTGGAACTTTACTTAATTACAAAACCTCTCAATAATCAACTTTAATATCCGGTAGAAAATATTTGTTGAAAGAATCTGAGATGATCGCATTATATTAAATGCTCATATTTTTATTGAACGTCTGAATTTTTACTTATATTTTTAAGTGTTTTATCATTTTATAAACATGAACTCTGTACAATAATATATCTTTGTTATTATTTTTATCCAAATTAAATAATAAATTAAAGATTACCAGATACTTAATAATAGTATTTTACTACCAATATTTTAATAGTCTTAGACGCGGCAAGATCTCAATCCTATGTTGCGCTCCGTACTCTGAAAAAGAAGTAAAGTCGTGTTCAATAAACAACGAAAAAAAAGTGACAAATATTAGTACTAATTTAAGTTATTACTATATTAGTTTAATAAAATGTGATTGTTATAAAAACTTGTTATGACAAATCAAATTATTTATTTATTTAACAAATATTTAGTTTTACTACATTAAAGTAATAAAGTTAATCACTTCGCTTCGGGAAGCACTCACTGAGGCTTAAATGAACTCGCCTCTTAAGTCCGTTATGAGCTGATGCTTATAGTTTAAAACAATTAACTTCACTGTACATTAACGTGATAGATGAGGAAGTTCCCAGGAATTCTGGCTATAGTTTAAGTTTATACAAACTAGCTAGCTATAGTTTGAGTGCATTACTAGAATAACCTATTAATGTTGTTGCTCAACTATAATTTACAGAACGTTGCTAAGACGCATCAAACGTCGATAACGTTCCTTTTAGTAAATGTTTGTACATAAGCTAACACAGAACATACATTATTTTAAATAAAAGACAATGAATGGGTGTTATACCCAAGCAAGAAGCTTTATTTTTCACGTGATTTCAATAAAAGGAAAGTTGTGTTACTTAGAAACACTTTTATTACAACTGCTTTTCAACATGATTGCTTTTCAGAACACCATATCCACATTATTTATTGCCAGATGACAGTAAATTTATACTCATTGCTACAACTCTCCGCGTATAAGTTTAAAGCATCGAAAAGATTCTTCGAATTCCTGTACGATCAAGTAAAAAACAGAAGTACCTACATTAAAAAGTACATTTAGGCAAATAATTTATTAATACTCCACCTTTATATATGTCGGAGATAGGAGGTAGATTCGTGGCTTGTTCGTTCTTGATGGAGTATTCTGGTACAGGATCCGAAGCGTAGGTCTCAAGCAATTAAACCACACAGTCACAATATGACAATTACTTGTATTAAATGTAGGTAATCACAAATTACTTAGTAGGTATACAATTATCAGAGTTTCGTGAACCACCGGTCCCGTTTGGGGGGTCCGGACTAAACAATAATCCCCTCGTCTCGATGCTCTCGGATATTTAAAATGTCTCCGGTGCCCCTCCAAACGATTCCGATCACGTGACTTTACGTCACGGCGTTCACACCCCACTGTTACTATGATATCAATTGAGTTACTTATTATCGTTAAATTATCGTGATCTGCGAAATATATACTTTGCTATAGTCCCCTTAATTAAATCGGAAATGGCAGACCTGACAAATGCCGGCGTTGACTCCGTTATTGGATTCATTGATTTTTTGCTATTTTATATTTCGTAATCTTTTTGCAATTCCTAATACATTTCTCATAACTACTACTTTAGAGCTTTCTCCTGTAAGGTATCATTCTAATAATTCTTTTATGGTATCATTAAAAATAGTCTTTTATATGTAGGACAAACATCAAGAAATCAATCATATAAAAAATCAGTAAGATATTAACTAATAAAAGCTTGACATTTATATTTAAGCGCCCAATAAACCGGAGTTTTGAATTGAGATCACTTTTAGTAGAGAATTTCGGAAATTTGGAAGCGCATTCGAAATTCAACAATTGTGCAAACATCGAGATGTAGGTGAGGAATATATTTTAATCCCTCGTTTACAAAGTACAGTATTCGAATGATTTTCAGAATTATTTTGTTATTCCAGACATGTATTGTAAATATTATTACCTTGGCTAAAATGGTGCTTAATAAATTACTCTGACTCATGTAATCAAATAGTCAAGAGGCAGACAGAGGCAGAGGATGTTTTACTATTATTCATATTCCCAAGCTTATACTTATTAGACTTAACCTAAATATCTCCAAATAATACAGAACTCTATTGGGTTTTAATACAATGGAACTAGTTATGTATTTTATATACTAAGTGTCACTCTATACACAGTGTCACAATAATGTCACTACTTGCATTTAATAAAAAAAAAGTTACCACTGTTGCCTTTTTATCTCATCTATAATTAACAAAATAAATTTAATTATAGTAAATGTTAATAAATAGGTTCTCAAGTATTTAAGTTATTTAGGTTTGGACAAATATATATTTTTTCGGTTGGACCACAAAAACATATTAAATAATAATATGCATAATTATATTTTGTAAAAAAGTAGTCATATTTTCTAGCAACATTAATATTTTGACGAACAAACAATGATTGACGTCGTAGGATTAGTTCTTACTTACCTAGTTTGTACAAGGACTTGCTGATATAATTGTACAGCAAACACATTAAGTAAGCTTTTTGTATATTCGAGGATAATTAGTGTAATATTAATGTTTTATTTTCTTTTAAATTCTCCATATTTCTAGGGCGTGACCATAATATTGCTATTTTTGAAACACCCTTCTATTTCTCTCTCACACACATCAATTTAGTTGGAGGTAAAAAAAGACCCAATCATTTTGGCACAATTTCTGATTTTTTACCTACAACATTGATTGACATTTCAATTAGCGCAAGCTGTGTGCTTCAATTTACGTTGAACTACTGCTTCTCTATTGTTTGTGGTTTATTGTCTTTTTTTAGCGTCTAATTACTTACTTTAAATCTTTACTTAGATTGAAGAAAATTGAAATTAATATTTTAAGAGTTAAACATCTTGCTTAAATTAAGGTAGCCATAATTCATAAATTGGCGTTTTTAATTTATGATGAAAATACTCTTACAATTTAAACCTACAATAATAGTAGGCTGATAAGATATAACTGAGTAATAAAAATGATTCGAAATTATTTTTATAGAAAATATTTATAAATAGATATTTAGTTATTTCATATAAAACGACAGTTATTTCATATAAACAGACATATAATTATTAGTTGAGAAATACATTGAAGTTCTACAACACATAAATAAAATTCAGTTGTATAACTATCATGCCAAATTTATAATGACTCTCTTAAAATATCCGTTCGAAAAGCCTTAGAATATAATAAAAATAATGTCTGAATATAAGAAAGACCTATTTATAGTGCGTTATAAGTCAGTTATTAGTCTATAAACAACAATGAACGAAAAATTAATTACCATATCGGGAAATCTATAGAACGTGTATTTTTATCTCTAATAAAGACACGTGGACCCAAAACTAGTTAATCATAATAATGACAGGAGTCAAAACCAATATTTGTTTTGATAATTTTTGATATTCTAATTTCTACCATTTTAGAAACTTAAAATAAAATGAGATAGAAAGAGACATCTGTATATTGAATGAGAACACGGGTTTTCCATTACCGTCTGATATATATTTGTGAACGTTTGAAATGGATTCTACTTGATATAGACAATTAGTTATCTATCAATAACAAAAATGACATTCATAAAGCAATACTGCGAACAGGCCTTTTCAATAGGCGAATAGCTTACTATTCGCCTATTGAAAAGGCCTGTTCTTATATTCTTTTTTTTTTCTATATACAAAACTAGGTTAATGCTTGACTACATTCCACTTTATGGTAAGTTAAATGTAGTCTTAGGTGGTAACGCGCATTAACCTAGCAACCTATTCACTCTCCTCTTGAAGACACCCACATTATATTTGGCCGGAAATACCAGCGCAGGCAGATTGTTCCAGTCTTTCGCCGTACGCACTAAAAAAGACGAAGCATAGCGCTTTGTTCGGACAGGTGGAGTGTCCACAACGTAGGGATGGATACTTGCCGTGCGTCGGGACGTCCGGTAATGGGACGGGGATGGAGGAATTAAATCGTGTAATTCCTGCGCACACTCAACAAAATGTATCCTATAGAATACTGAGAGGCTAGCAATTCTAGGCTTGTGTTCATGGCTGTGGAGGTTGGCGTCAATCAATTTAGGGTAGCCAATAAGTCTCTTTGCTCGCCTCTCAATTGAGTCCAGAACCGTAAGATTAGTCTTTGCGGCACCAGCAAATATGTGGCCACAGTATTCTACACACGATCGGATGTGTGCTTTGTATAATACAAGAAGCTGTCCCGGTGTAAAGTACTGTCGCACCTTTGTAAGAACGGCAAGCTTTCCTGCAGCTGCTCTTGCTCTAGACTCAATACACCGACCAAAATTGAGGTCGATAAAATCTCTAAGCCTAACAAGTGAAATCGATCATTGTATTCTATGGATACATTTTGAAAAGTAGGAGCCAAGGTGAAAGGGCTCCTTTTGGCGGTGAACAAACACGTCTGCGTTTTAGTAGCGTTAAATTTGACAAGATTGGCTTTGCCCCATGCGGAGACTGCCTGAAATTTACCATTCAAACGTTGCTCCATGGATTCTCTTTCAGATTGTACTTCATCTATACTAGCCCGAGAACTTGGCAGATATCTTTCTACAACTGTGCTGTCGTCTGCATACCCATAGATCAGCAGAAGGTCCAGGCAATTGGCTGTATGGCCTACCAAATCTGGTACCCTTGTCGCTTGACTCACCAGCTGAAAGAGGTCCAAGGACAACGCAAAGTTCCGCGCTTCTAAATAGTTGAGGCCACAATTAATAGGACAGCTACCTTCCCCTTGGGAACCTCCGGTCACTGTCTGATGAAATCTGTGTTTACATTTTCCCCACCATTTTACAAATCACATGGCGTTAGACGTGTATGGCAATACAAGTCAGCTGATTGGAATGAGATGCGATACTTTTTTCGTCTTATTCTTGGTTGCAGGTCTGCTTCTCTTCTTTGAATCTCTCCTAGTCCTAGTCTGATCCGCTGACTGACTGACTGAATGACAAACTTCAGGTAGTCTTCGCTTGGGACAATGCCAATCTTGTCAAATGCAACCCCACCAAAACGCATATTTGTCTATCATCACCAAAAAGAGCCCTTTCACCTTGGCTCCTACTTTTCAAAATGTATCCTTAGAATACAATGATCGATTTCACTTGTTAGGCTTAGACATTTTATCGACCTCAATTTTGGTCGGTGTATTGAGTCTAGAGCAAGAGCAGCTGCAGGAAAGCTTGCCGTTCTTACAAAAGTCCGACGGTACTTTACATCGAGACAGCTATTTGTATTATACAGAGCACAGATCCTGTCATGTGCGGAGTACTGTGGTCACATATTTGCTGGTGCCGCAAAGTCTCATCTTGCGGTTTTGGACTCAATTGAGAGGTGAGCAAAGAGACTTATAGGCGATCCGGAATTGCTTGAAACTAACCTACACAGCCTTGATCACAGGCGTAATTTCTAGGCTCTCAGTATTCTATAGGATACATTTTGAATAAGATAAAGTATTGACAATATTATATTTGTATATTTAACTAGGCCATATACATATTTAACTATCATATTAATTTCATTTTGCACAAAATCTAGCAATTACATGAAAACCTTATCTAAGGCTGTACAGAGATAATAATGAGAATAATAAAGATGTTCTAGTTAAAGAGTACATATCTGTCTAGACATTCACTTTAAGAAAACCAAAGATTAATAATCATATAAAATTAAAAAAGTTAAGATATAGTTGAGAAATAATAAAAAACTATATAACAGAATTATATGCAAATTATATTTCTGATCAAAAAGTTTTATTATTCATACAATCATCGTTTTGTATGTATTATGATGAATAATATCATTCCAATTCCTAATTTTCAAAAAAAAATCTTTCAAATAAAATAAGATTAATTAATCGTTAAATTAATTTCAATCTTATATTTGATACACTATCAAAAGTTGCTCTAGGACTCGGTTTCGATTAAAACTAAAATACCAAAAGTATCAAATTAAGTTCTTGAAACATTTTGTCTTGTGAATTTCTATAATAAGCTCTTCGTAACTTTGTTGCTGTCGTAAAAGACAGACCCTTTATAAATTTGTTAACTCGTTTCTCACAAAGCTGATTAGTTTGAGGGGCTTAGAACATTTCTTTACAAGGTATTTGAAGATATTTTGTAAATAAATTATTTCGAAACTCAGTCTTTTTGGCATATTTATACATTTAATAGATCTGTGGGGGGTTTAGCTTTCCTAGTGTCGTTGAATTTTTGCTTTAAAAAAGATCTCATTTGAACGGGATTGGTCTCCCCTTTCGTTTTCGAGCAAACGCGTAATTATTTTTTTATTAGCGAGTAACTTACCGTATTTTTACCAATATTAGCACAAAAACATTTCGCATTATATATTTCAATTATGTTTATTATATTATTATATTAGTATCTAATTTTAATTTAACTAGAACATCACTTTGTTGTTTGATTCCCAAATGTTAAATGGAGGCAACTTGACAAGTGATATTAGTGATTTGAATCATTCCGTTTCAGTTTCGCTAAAATTGGTATATTTCCAAAACTAACAATTTGCTCACGATATAAATGGACACATTTATATCGTGATCAAATTGCGAATGAATCATTTGCTTAGAATTTAGATTTTTTTTCAAAACCGACTCTGTTAATCCTGACTCCACGTAGTCTTGTCTGTCTTACCCCTAGAGTGTTTTTTGTAAATCCGGAGGCGCGGAAAGAGGGCATCCCCCACCCGTCCTATCAGTGTAAGTACTAAGTAACGTCTAAGTAGCGTTCAGCTTCAGTAGGCCAGTAGTTTATATTTACCTACAAGTTTCATTTCTTCTGAATCACTCCTCCGTGCAATTGCTCATTAATAAAAGTTTATTAAGCGTTGTTGTTGTTTGTTGTTGTTTTTGTATTTTGTTTCTTGTATGAGTCAACTTTTTATGACTCTAGAAATCCTGCATTGTTTCAAACGTAGAAACGCTTCCCTCAATAAGGAAATTTATTTTGCACAAGCTCTTGTGTCTAGAAAATGGATATTCTTGAATATTGGATCCAATTAACATAATATTGCAATCAAACGGATGTCTCTTGATTATTTCTTTCTTTTTTGTGTATTTATTACACTACCATCGACATTGTCAACACCGCTTACAGCCACAAGTATGTAATTAATCTTCAGCTTATCATTGGTACCAAATCAGTTTACCATTGGTATTATTTTACTTACTATCACATACTGTTCATATTACATTTTCTACCGATTTCGTTTATTTTATTCACTAATAAACTCAAAGCATTGACTCATATTGCAGATTCATCCCTAAGATCGATTGTATAAGCAAAATAAGGCAGGTGTTTGTTTTTTTCTACAATATTAGATATGCCTCCTGTCATGTTCTAGCCGTTGGCCGTAACTACTATACCTATGTTTTACAGGCTTTAATATATGTGTATACCTGCACAAAATTCTTTTAATTTTTCAGCCATATAGTCAATGGTATCAAGCGCACCGATAATTATGCAACGCGACAAAAGTCAATGAGCCCCTAAATAATTGCTAAAGTCTTCATTTTACTTCACATATCACATCAAAATGCCACGTGAGAAAGATTGTCAAATATGTTTTTAATTTTCAAACACATAATACTGTAAAAAGCATCGTATTGGTTTTAAGTGTATTTACCTGGAATTTTAAATGATGACAAGCTCTTTTTTATTTGTCGGTGATGAAAGTTCCTACATAAGTTTTAATAATTGGAGATGGGCGTTTTCATTTTAATTCTGTTACGTCGTTAACCATCGTTTTTAATGCAATACCGTTACCAATAACGTTGTTTGCGGTAACGTTGACTGTATCACGATTTACGAAAACGATTCAGGATTTTTTATTATACTTGTTGCTTTTAAACACGATATTGTTGTTAGATATTGTATAATGTGTGTTAATTATCAATTACTTACTTATTGTTTTAGAGTATTTTTAGACGATTTGTAATTTTATTTAAAAGTGCTATCATTAATTAATTATATTTTTGAAGAAACTAAGTGGTGTTCATTGCACGTAGCTGTAAACAATTTTTTTATACTTATTTGTTTGTTCGATTGTCATGCAAAATATATGTATTTGTATAGAAATATGAATGAAAAGAGTTTGTTTCAATAACGAAGGGAGGGTGTTTTAAATATACTTAGCATAATATAATAAAAACTAAAACGGGAAAGTTAATTAGATAAATGAATACGTCCTAATAAATAATTTTCATGTTAATTAAAAACTAAAGTGTCTACTTTATTCTAAACAGTCCCGTTATTGCCAATGCACTATGAAAAAACGATTGCAACTGCTATAGTTGGTTATGTAGGCATTTTTTTTACAAGAATCGTAGACAATATTTTCTGACTCTTATCTTTTTGCAGTAACTTTCAACATGGCTAACTATAATCACGTCTAACAAAGTACATAATAATTCTTAATATTTCTAAACTGGGTGTCATCTCCATTTTTTATTTTCAATAGCTGTATCTGTAAGTAGTTAATATATGTGCTGTTTAGTAATAGCTCTTCGCAAACGTCTTTAAAACAATTTATAAGAATTATTACTAAACTTCACATTTTTTTCCCCTCAAGAAATGTTTGTCATTTCTTCAAAGGGACCCCAAACTGCTTCTAATAGGCATAGTATAGGCCATTCCTCTTCTGTGACCATTAGCTACTTTGAATTTGAGCCATCGTAGCGCTAACAGCCTCTCTTAAATCTATAGTATATTGTGCAACTAGTGCAAGAAGTTGTCAATTGCCCATGAGTGCGAAGTTGATCGTACGAGCGAAGCGAGTGCGCTCATTAGCCCGAGTGAGCAAGACAACCTCGCACTAGTTACACATACTATTTTTATTACAAACCCGGGGATAGTACTATCTTTTGCGCATGCTTGGAGTATGCCAAATTTTTAATGTCACACGCAAATTTGCGAATTAGCGTGTGACAATGAAAATTTGGGTGCGGAGAGTTTACTTGTCGCACTCAAATTGACATTACATTATTGAAGTGGGCAATTAGCGTCTTTTCGACCCAAAAAGTATGCGCAAATATAGTACTTTCCCCGTATGATAAATAAAAATAATATTTTTAGCTTGACATAATATGTCGAATTCTACCGTTTTGTCACTTCCATAATTGGCTGCTCCGTGCCAAGGTTACATTGATATTTATATTTATTTCTATAGCTATAAGTGACTATCCTTTTAACTTTTTCTTAACTTTTAACTTTTTCTTGCAATAAAGTTAACCGATCATCAATAATTAAATTAAGCGAATGCATAATACCTAAAATTCTTTCTAAACTGATCTCGCTGGATACACAATATCCAAATAATGTAGTTCAGAGAGCCTTTAACATCAGTTTTTCCCTTAACTCTCGCTCCTTCAGTAGCTTCTTGCAGAAATCTTCAGAAGCTCTTAGTTCTATAGGATCTCCAAAAATTTTTTTTCGCTCCAACTCCTTCCAATGATAAAGATTCTAAAATGCTTTTTTTCATGTTTATAAGAGAAGTTTTAAAAAGTAATGGACTTTTTTGGGTCAATGTTATTGTCTCCAACATTGCTTTCCACTTTTCTACTTTACTTACTTTAAAATGAGTAATTTACGGTTTGATGTTTGTATTTAATATGTAAAATGAAAAAAAATACTCCCCGTGATTGAAGAAATCTGAATTCGTCCTCCTGTTAGGTTGACATACCTCGCTAAGATTCTTTCTTCTACAAACAATGGCTAGTGTCATTATGTGTACCTTGATTTTGAGTGTAGTAATATGACACTTTTCAAATAGGATAATTGCACGCAATAAATATACAAATTAAATACTAATAAATTATATAAAGAAATTAAATATTAATTAAAATTTACAACGAAAACTTACTGATAACTCTTAGTATCTCTTAGAATGATTGTATTTTAAAGTAAAAAAAAGCTTCTAACAATAAAAAAAATCTTATAAACTTAATTAATATCCTTAAACGTATTGCAAACTCGGTTATTGTTCGTAACGAGGGACAGGTATTGCCGCCACTTGAACCAAAGTAATTTACTAAATCGCTCCAACAACAACTTCAAACTTTACTGAAGTTTATTCGAATGGCCTTTTAATACCCACTTAAAGATATTGATAGGAAATGTTCGATGAAAAGACGAGAAAAATGTAATATTAGCAAGTTGGAAGATTCTCATCTGTGGAATGATCGTGTAGGCTGTCTCAACTTTTATCATTGAAAATGTGTTAGCTATAATCATATTTTACTTTTGGAAGCTTTCATTTATTTTATTTCTACCATTGCAGGCTAAGCCAGCTTCATAAGATATTTAAATTAACTTACAGGTAAATAATTTTTTTAAGACGGTAAATAGAGACCTGGATTTGCAGTCCCTCTTTTTCCTTTTTTTTCCATCTTGTCTTTAAAGAGGGCTTGTATATCATGGGTTGCCTTTTCAACTCTTATATTCAAAAACAGTAAGGTAAATCTTATATTTTTTTATCATTTTGTTAGCTTATTAATCTTACTAATATATAAATGCCAATCTTTGATGTTTAGAATGATGGATGTTTGTAACTCAATGACACTAAAACTACAAAATGGATTTTGATGAAACTTAGCAATATTGTAGCTAATGTACCAGAGTAACACATAAGTTATAGAAATACTAACTTTTAAGCGTGGTTCTGTCTACGGCACTGTTTATTATTATCACTGTTTATTATTTCTTGAATATTTAATTTAACAATATTATTTCGTTCTTTAATATATTTTTGTTATACATATATTCATTAAATAATAAAATAATTAATGGTTTAGGTCATCAAATTTCTTATTAAAAAACTATTAAAGTAACATTACTTTTGAGATGTCGCGGTACGACATTCGAATAAAAAAATGTGTAGGTAATATTGCTTTAACAGATGTTGGTAACCCTGCGGAGTATAATTAAAAAACAATTTTAATTCAGCGATTTAAATACGAGGGTAAAATAGATTCATCATCTGTGTGCTTCGATATTTGCACAAATGTCTGAATGGAAAATTTGCATTTTGGAATTTAAAAAAGCGTAGCTAAAAGTGAGTTATATCGGATTATTTTGCAAATTTCAGTTTTTTTTAATGAAAAGGAAATAATAATAAACTTTAAATTTTTAACCCACATGTAATCTTGTACGTGCAGTGCTATTTTTGTAAAATTATTATAAAGACAAGTTTTGTTATGTGAGAAAATTATAAATAATATTATTAATTATATTTTATAATTCAATTTATGACTCATTTTTCCTTTCCTATTTTCCTTAACGCTTGATACCGTTATTTGTTCTAGAATTTGATATTTGATATTTTACCGTTACCGTTAAACCGATAACGATAAAGATACTATTTTTTTTTTATTTATGACTAATTGGTTTTGAAACAATCCTTATTTGTACTTTGATTTGTTTGATTCAGATCTTTGTTTCTTTTTCGTGATTCGTAAAAAAATACAAATTGGACTTATATTTCAAACGTGTCATGATTGTTAAACGCCCTGTTGAAGTGCACACAAATAAAGACGCTAGGAAAAGCTAGTATTTAATATAAATGTGTTCATAACTACGTAACCGTAACCTGTACTTTTTTATTCTTATTTGTTATTTTTTAACTAAAAGCAGTAACACTTCTTAAACAGGCTAATTAGAAATCAGCGCACCGTAAAATGGGTCACAACTAGTTTTAAAGCCAAGCCAAGTGCACCTGACGGTGTAAAGTTTCCGCATTTCTTTAGTGACTTTGTATAATGCAATTAAGTTACAAACAGAGTAATTTCTGAATATATATAACGGTAAGTAGATTTTAACAAACCTGTTATTTTGATAATTTTTGTACGTTTTAATAAAGATGACAAACCAATAAAGCAATCCTGAATCTGTCAACTGTACAGTTCCACGTGAATATGACTATCCGATCGTTATTACGAGTTGCAATATACATAATAAAAAAAAAAACATACATAAAAACAGACCTACTGAAAAAACTAGAACCGATATAAAATATATGGTAAGTATTGACAATATCCATTCATACAATAGCCAGTTTTGAGAGAAAATTACAAAGTTGATACAAATTATGATATATTAAATTGATGTTTTTCCATGTTTCATTTTATATATTATACAAAAAGACAGCGAAGTGTCAATTAGCATCAGCGAATCCGGACTATTTACTATGAAATTAATTTCAGTTCAATTAAAATTCAATTCAAACACTCTAACTGTCTACCGAAATACGTTATACCTACTATATGTCACTCACCGAAGCTATCTGATATTCAATGATTTAACACTGTAGCTTTCTATCAACGTCAAGCTGATAGCAGCCCTTTAGTTTATAAATTTGAGTGGATTTTGAATTCATACATTGCATTTTTTATTTTTTTAGAAAGTACATCATTTTAATTAGTAAATTTTTCTAAGTAATAGTAATTATAATTGAATGTAAAAAATATGTTAATGCGGTCAAAATGGCAGGCGTTCGAATGAGTATTTGAGAAACTCGATCCTTATCAGTTTAATTAAATATTTTCAGATACAAACACATTATACATAAACAATTAGTTTAGTTTAGTTAACTAGTTACGAGTGCACCTAGCATGGGAGCGAAGTCATTTGCATTGCAAATACAATTCCTACAAGTACGTACTGTATGTTTGTAGACTGTGGATTACTTATGTACATTTGTTATTTATTTATTTAAAAAAATTGCACATATCCTGCAAAGGCAAGCATAGTGCCACAAGCATTCTCTTCCAGCCAGCTCTCAAATACACAGTAAATACATCAAGATACATAACAAACCCAAAACAAGATATTAATTATAAAAAAGGATAATAAGATAGAAAAATAAAAAAAAATACCACTAATCTAAAAACATAAATTTCTTTAGGAATAAGAGGATAAAACAAAATTTTAAATAAGAAATCATTTTTACAAAGGAATAGCCTGAGATATCAAATGTTATTTAACAAAGAATTCATAAATATTTCTGTTAGGAGCGTTCCTAATGTCGGTAGATAATGCATTCCAAAGTTAAATAGCTTGTGTAGTAAATGAGTTGAATTGTTAGTCAGTGCGACAAAGAGGCATTTAAAGTTGGCTACTACTTTGGTGATACCAAAAGAGTGCACTAAATTCTTAAACTTCTGCAATGTTTAACAGACAGACATGTAGGTTTGGAACGATAGTTGGAGATGTGATCATATTTGAAAAGACCGAAAATAAAACGTGTATAATTATTGAGAAGACGACCAAGTTTTTTTAGCAGCGAAACATGATGTCAGAGTAACACACCTCCGCATGATCAATAATCGGTAATAATAAAATACATTTGTTAATATGTTATTAGTAAGAAACTGTTTTATTACTAATATGTAACGAGAAAAATTTGTGTGCGCCAAAAAATTCTCCAGTTTAATAAATCTGGTTCAGATAAAAATTTGAACCAAAAATAAATATAACGTTGTGACTTCCTAAACTCTCATCTTCTAGAAACATGCTCGTACATTATACAAACACGAAGGACTGAAAGTTGACAATCTTTGTTCAAGCTACATAATGTTCCTTGAAGCTAAGAGTTTTTCCTTTTTAGAAATTCTCGTCAAATCTTTTGTTAAAAGGTTTTTTTTATATGAGATAATAAAGCTATGCATAAGCTATTGCTATAAGAATTTTGACATAAAGTTTTTTTTTTTAATTAAACGTTGCTGATAATATGATTTATATTTAGACATAAAAATAAAAGGTTGGTGAAAGGTAGCGGGTCTTTAGTGGACATTAAACGACTGAAAGCACAATCACCTAAATGTCTACATAGAAATTCGATCTTAAATTATAAATATATGATTACTTTAACATTAAAACCTCAAATAAGTAAAATGAAACAAATATTTATGTATTAATGTAATAAATAAATATCTTTCCCATAAGGGCAAATTGATGCTAGCATAGATTAAAATAGTTTTAATATTAGTCCAGTAAGTTTGAATCGCAGTAAAAGCTAGCGGGTCTTAAGTGGACATTGAACGACTGAGAGCACAATCACCTAAATGTCTACATAGAAATTCGATCTCAAATTATAAATATATAATTACTTTAACATTAAAAAAGTATAAAATGTAACAAATATCTTGCCAATAAGGGCAAATTGATTCTAGCATAGATTAAAATAGTTTTAATCTTAGTCCAGTAAGTTTGAATCGCAGTTGTGAAGAGATATTTGGGGTTGATCGTCCAACTTTTATTAAGTGAATCCTTCACAATTTAATAGAACTATTGTTTTAGTTATCAAATGTTCTTTAAAGATTGACTTAAAGACCATTATCGATTTTTTAACTTCAGTAACTTTACACGTTATTAAGTTAATTATTTGTGAGCTTAGTTCAGTATACAGCTAGTGTTGTGAAATATATATTAATATCCTTTGTAAGGAAATAGGTTTCCTTATCCTTAGTTCTTTCCTTAACCTTTTTCTTGACGTTTGTTTCTTAATTGTCACGGATTGAATAATTTCATTCATATGGAGATAGATATTGAATATTATTCATTTTCTTTCTAGTTTTTCAACTTCGACCTTAAAGAGGGGTGTTATAAATTTGACCAGTCGATCTGTGTATCTGTGAATCTGTGTGTCTGTCTGTGGTAATGTAGCGACCAAACGCGTGGACGGATTTGGATGCGGTTTTTTAATCAAAAGCTATGTTCGTCGAGATGGTTCTTAGCTGTTATTGGTCAAAATAGAAACAGTCGTCTTCAAGATATTGACGTTTTATTTGTGAAATGTTTTTATGCAATAATCAGGTGTTCCCAGCGGCTTTGCTCTCACTATACAGAAAAAAAGCCAAAAGGTTTTTACACTTATTTACTCAGGTAAAGTACTTTATTAGGGAGAGCTGTTGCCCGTGAATGCGTCCACATAGACTGTAAAAAATATATTTATATGGCTTATGGTCGTAGTCATAAAGAGTCACGGGCAACAGCTAGTGATAATATAAATCACTTCATCATAATGTTATTAGTGATTGCTAATCATTTTAACTCTAAATGTTTATATTTATTAATATTCGTATGTACCTATTCGTATGTATATATTAAAAAGTCTTGTATCATGTTACTTAATACATTTATAATTTATTACATTGTCGAAATTTTCAAACGGATCCTTATTTTTTCTTGTAAATATATAACGTTTTTTCATCAGAGGGATAATGTAGGATTCTAAGGGTAAAATGTTTTATTAAATCGGTTCAGTAGTTTCGGAGCCTATTCAATTCAAACAAACAAACAATCAAATCTTTTCTCTTCATAATGTTAGTGATAATGATGTTAATAATAAAATATAAGCTATATTTTATTATCGTCATCATTATGATCATCATTATCAGGTATATATAATGTAGGATTCTAATGCAATAATATTTTTTTAAATCGGTCAAGTAGTTTCAGTCAGAGCCCATTCCATTCAAACAAACAAACAAATCTTTCCTCTATAATATTAGGATAGATTGATAGAAATACTTAAACAAATGAAAATTTGTGTGTCTGCGGGTTCATTTAGTACATTTAAGAAACCAGTGACATAACTTTAAAAAGCAGAAATAAAAACCCGGCCCCGATACAAAAGACTTCTTAAAAGAAAAAAAATATATTATTATGTACTTATTGAAGTCGTTGCATCGGGGGACCGCTTAGTAAATGAAGAAATTATGATATTGAATCATATAGTCCAAATCCTCAATGACTAACTTCGTAAAATAGTCACCATCGTCAACATACGTACAACGGTCCCCCGACGCAACGACTTCAATAAGTACAGAATAATATTATTTTTATTCTTTTCAGAGGTCTATTTGTATCGAGGTTTTTTAAATTTTTAATTCACTTAACGTTTTTCATTACCTTCTCAAAAATTGCTTATTTTGCCCTACAGAGGGTTAAAATTGTAGTTGTATTAATTTAATATCAATATTATTATCATAAGGATGTCGTTTGATTTTTAATACACCATATAGTGTAGTGTAGTCATATTTCGTTTTGTTTGAAAATATCTATAAACATGTATAGCCATGTTAAGCTTATTTAAATTTAAATAAATAAGGAATGAAAAATAAACCGATACGGGCAGGGATTCGAACCCGCGACTACTGGGAAACCGTCCCGTCGCTCTACCAACTGAGCTACCGTATCGCTGTCCGTCTCGTCTCCTTATTTAATTTTGTTACTTTAGCTAGACCTTTTTTGCTATTTTTAAAAAATCTGGTATACTATCTTTTTTATGCACCACTATAGGTTAATTCAATCCCAAATGTGTTTTATTATATTGTAACATTTATAACAGTGATGGCATTTGTGTTTATATAAAGGAAAATAATTGACCTATGAAATGAATATTAAAAAAATACTTACAGATTTGATTAATATCCTTTTTTCATTGTCTAATTAGTTTATTAAGAAAAAGCTTTATTTTACTTTGTTGTTTACTAAATCATTAATGAAACCACATTTTGCTAATGGTTTTTAATTTCTTAGCAAAAGGATAATGATAATTCTGTTCCTTTCTGGTTTCTTTTTTTTATTATGTACTACATTTTTATGTCTCAATTACTCCCCTTCATTTTTTTATAAATAAACCTCTTATGTACTAAATATGTTTTTTAAAAATTATTAAAATTATTTATCTAAAAGTTTATTTTATGGGTTTAAAACAGACTGAGAAGGATAGTTCTAAAATATAACAAATATCTTAAGTTGGAATTAATCAAAAGTTTGATTCGTAGTATACATGATATTTGAGTTAGTGTATTATAATTATGATTTATTTAAAGTTCTTAAACGGTAACTCCGTGCTTAGTTCGAAATCCAGAATTGACTTAAAATACTTGGTAATTAAAATAAACATAAAAAAATTAATATGAAGATAAAACACTAATGAAATTATTAATTTGAAAAAAACTGAAACTAATATATATCAAATGGCAGTATGACTATGAGTTTATTTAAAAAAAGACAGAAGATTGAAGCAAAAAAAAAATAATAGCCTGTGGGACGAAAAGAATATAAACGAGTACGATAAGAATATGAAATATATAAATATTTAAAAACAACAGATAAAATATCCAATAACCAATATTTGTAAAACTATTTTTCGCAAATTACATGTACTATGTATGTAATATGTTATAAAAAATTGTTTTATTAAGCGATGTAAGTTCATTGACAATCAATGTAAGGAAAATGATTTAATAAATAAACAGTTTGATTTTGTAACTTATTCCATTTATTCATATTAAAGTTCAAACTATGTTCCAGGAACAAAGTTAAAGTTAAAATTATAATTTCCGAAAATAAGTATAAATTAACTGTTACAAGCATGCAAAATAGAAAACGATGGCAAATATACATTTATTTCTCTATCTTTTTAGAACCTTTGTTCTGCCGTGGTATCATGTAATAACCGCTTGAGAACATCACTATTTTTAGAAAACTGACAGTTACTTACATTTTATTTCTATGTCGAGATGTTATTATTTTTTATTGAAAGTGAACATGATGTGAACTCACATATAGATGTCATTCAGTATTTTAAAAAAGATTTTCTATTGTCTAGGGTATTTGTATTTACTCGTTAATGTATACACTTAATAGTCCTCACGAAAATCTAAGAAGCAAAATACATTAAAAATCCGTATTTAGCTGCGCTGTTATTAATATATATTCATATCTTTGTTCGTCTACTCCCATATGTGTAATATAAAAGACCGAATAGAAATTAACTGAATTCATGCTTGAAGTTTGCTTAATGGCTGAAATAGCACCTTTCAGATCCTTTTGAAACTCAGTCATCCCTGCAGAAAAGTGTTCAGTGAGTTGATTAATTCTGTCCCTAATGGAATCCATGATAATATCACAAGACTCTGCGATAAGAAAGTGTGCTTCTAACACAGAATCTCTTTAAATAATCAATCAAAAAAGAGTTCAACAACAACAACAGCAACAAAACTTCAAAAACACACCTAACTCACTCAACTTTTTACACATACATTAAAACTGTACCACCATATCATCGCAACACTCACCATTGACAGGGAATCCACGCTCATACATTGAAGCCAAAATGGTCAGAATACAGTGCGGTTTCAAAGGAACTTCCCCCCACGTCCGATTAAGGAACGATCTCCCTGCTGTGGTTTTCCTGGTGGGGTACAATATGGGGTTCTTCAAGATAGGAGTAAATAGGTTTTTAAGGGGCATGTGATGCCCCTGTTGTTGCAGGCGTTCATATGCAACTATAACCACTTACCATCACAGGTGGACCGTGAACTTTCTTACCATCATAGTGGTATAAAAAAAACTGGCACAAACTGGATATTCACTGGTCCATTATTTTAATATTTTATGTAAGCATAACATTTTTAATAAACAAATTTAATGGAAATGCGACTTATTTTTTTATTTTTATTTATCGCAGATTTGTTGAAATTTTCAAAATAAAGCACAGAATTCAATGTAACTTAAATAGCAATAATTGTATTTATTTGAAAAATAAAAAATCAGTATTTGATATAGGTGATATTAACAATTATTTAATAAATTGGTTCTATTTCATACACTAAGACACTTATTAGATAGGCAGTAACCGATAGTAGTGTTCGAAGGTTAGTACTTATGTAAAGTTCTTGTTGGTTATTTAACAGTGCAAGCATTTAACATTAACGGGGCTCTGGTTATCTTCTCTGGTTGAGAAATTTTGCTTTTGTAAAGAAAAATTGACGGTTGCTGCTGTTGACTAGCCAGCCATAAATTTTTGTATCAACTAAAATATATTTTATTTTAAATGATGCTAACTAAGTTTCCCTTTACTAAGAAGTCAGACCAAGTTTGGCAATTATTTATTTAGTCCATACTTTCAAATATTTTATAAAGAGATGTGCAAAGTCTCAAACTAATCAGCTTAGTGGCAACGATGTTTGCTTAAAAAATAAGGTAAAGATGTGTCCATTCCGAAAACAAACAAAGGTGCCTAGAGCTTACTGTATATATTTATAAAACTAAATATTCAAGAACTTATTTTGATACTAAAAATATTTTACTTATAGTTGAAATTTGATGATATAATTAAAAAGTTGCATGTAAACTGTTGATGTTTACAAGAACTTAAAATTATAGATTAATACATCGAAAATACTTTATTTGAAAGATGATTACTTTGTTATTACAAACAATTCAATAACTATACTATAGTATAGTAGGCTATGAAAATAAATAGGTACTAACTCACTTTATTATTATTTACCTTTTGCTTTTTAAAAACTTTGAGAATTATCAGTTTATATTAATAAATTTACGATACAAAAATGGGTTGGATCAATATTAAAACAAGTCACTTCTGTTACCTATTCACATACAACCTTTTTCATCTAAATATTTAAATTACAGTTAAAAATAATTACGTATTTTTTTAAAAGAGGCCAATCTGCTAAAAGCTCGTACTCGTGCGTTTGAAATTTACGTGGTTTTATTTTAAATTTTAAAAATATATATATATTTTAAAACCAAACCAGAATTTGAATCGTATAAGATAAAATGTGAACAAACTAATAAGCTTTAAACATCATTTAGTTTACTTAATATAGTAGACTTTTACATATTCAATGCACTTATAACTAAAATTATGGCTAACCAATAATGATAGCAGAATTTAGTAGTTAACGTTTGTTACATAAGTAAACAACATTTTACTACATATCGTATATATCTTACGAGATGTTGATTAGAAATGTCAAATCAGATAGCAGTGTCATATTGAGACGTCTTGAAAGTGTTATCGTTTGTATTTTAATGTTTTTGTACATCTGTTGTAACTACAAATTACAATTATCAAAAAAAAAAGTACTAAACTAAATGTAAAAACGAACAAAAATGCAGAAAATATTTTTGTTTTAATTGTATACAATTCCTTACATTTCTTAATTTAAAGTACATTCAAATACTTTATTATAAACATCCACACATAAACAAAATTCGTAGTCAACGAAAAGAATATAAAGCTTTCTTATTACATTTATATTTCATAAAACTTATAAAACTACTCTTGAAAATCTTAAAAACAATAATTCAATAAACATTTAGTTAGACAATTATTAAAATCATTATTCTGGTTACAATTTAATCTCCAAAAAATTGGCGATTTATTTAATACTGTACCCCAATGTACTGTGTTTAAAATAATGAAACTAATATTTGAGAATATTTTTTTTCTTGCTTTTAAAATTTTAATGAAATTATTATATGGTATAATAATTCATACTTTAATACTTTATAGAAGCTCTTGCGAATAAAAATAAGATTATACAACACACACTTTAAAATAAAACTATTTTTAAAATTTATATTTAAAATCTAACCCAAGGTTAGACTTAAAATGTAAATTTAAAATTTAATTCAATATACACGAGTTAAATCTGTAAAAATAGTTTTATTGCAATGTGTAGTACTCGTGAAAACCTTAGAAAACACAACACTTTGCTTAAATATTCAGTGATTATTGTTAATCCAATAAAATAATATTTTTTATAACAAACAATTAAGTTTATCTTAGTTTTTACTATTGTTACGGTTCTTATTCTATTATTACGTTTATATTGAAAATACTTACCATGAATATTTGAGCCAGTTTTGTTTCGTTGAACTTTTATATTTTTTGTTATAGTTATTGTTATTTACTCTATAATTATATATATATATATATATATATATATATATATTGAGATTCAATACAGATACATGTTGATGAAGAGTGGTAGATCAGAGATCTTGCCAACGGAGTATTTAAAATACAGTTGACATTTTGTACTAAAATTTAACATAAACAATACTTAGAAAATTGCTATTAACTAAGTTGCATTCTACAAAGTCTTAAGCATTTAAGAAGCAGTTGGCTTCGCCTTGAAACTAATTTTAGTAGATTAAGTTTTAATTATCTCGCAAGAGAAGTTAAACTATTTAGGACAAAAAAATATATTAAATAAAATAATACGACTAAGTAGATATTATGTTGCAATAAACATATTTATATAACATTCTATCTTAACTCCGTTCGTAATTACTTCAGCATGGTGTAGTTCCTTTAAATTATAATTAGTAATGGATTACTAAACAAATCCCTAATTGAAACCATAATGTAAGTAATTGCAATATTTTGATAGAATATACAAACTCTATCGTTTTAAAAATGTCTAATACTAGTAGTAAAGACTGTAATTTATTTTTATATAACGTACTTTGAGAGCACAAATAAAAAAATCGACTGATTTTCGAACATTAGCGCACTCGAACAATCATAAACAAACTTGAGTAAATAAAACCGTCAATAAAACTTTTGTTTTCAATAAACGTATAACTTAGTGAAATCCGTTTTGTATGTTCTAGAAGTCTTATAATATGTAGAATAATATATTTTAACATTTGCTGAAAGAAGTGTATCCTTACTTGAACGAATAAGACTACTTGGGAACTATTTCCAGACTTTTTCCCTCAGCCCTGTGAAATATGACCGTACTTATCCCCCTAAATTACAGCGATTTCTAATTTCTTATAGAAGCTTGAAAGAGAAGGACTGTAATATTATATATTCAACTACTGTGAAGACGATGTCGTTCAATTTAAGACATGACATCCAAAACATGATAAGATCACCTGTTTGACTATAAAATACCGAGATTGCTGTTAACATTTGTTAATAATCAAAAAAATCTTTAACACATACTTATAAATTTATTTTTTATTATTTTATTTGATGTTTAGAACATTTTCTATAACGTAGAAACCAACTTCTATATAATACGAAGCAGTTTTCTGATAGCTGTCTTAGTCTATTTTAAAAAAGGTATATTGTAAGAAGTAAGTATGGCGTGAAATATTTATCGTAAAACATTTTATAGCGACAAACTGGAAGTAAACCGCTACAGTGAATTTGTAAAACCTCTAAGACACGATGGTTTTTGAAAGGGAATTTTAAAATACATTTTTAATTTTGTTATGTTATAGAGTAATTTAACGTAAATTACACACGCACACAAAAATTATATCCTTTAACAAATATTTATAAATAAATTTTAATTCACACAGAGAAAATATTTCTTTTTAGTAATAAACAGTAATATATAGGTATTATATTCATTGAATGTAATATGGCTGTTCTACGAACAACACAATGTAAATAAAAGCAAAAGATTTTAAGTAAATTTCAAATTATTGATAACTAGCTGTTACTTGCGGCTCCTCCCGCGTGTAGGTCGCTTTTCCCGTAATCTGTGGAAACTACAATTAACCAAACCTATAATAGACTTATATTTAATTATATAGTATCCTATTCCCGTGGCAATTTTATACATATAGGCATTACATTGCTACGATATCAAACTGAAATTATAATATACATACACATCACACACAGACACACAGCCAGGACTTTATCCAGATATACGTAATAAAGCATATGAATATGAAATATTTTTTACCAAATATTATGTTTTTAATAATTTTCAATTAAAGTTTTTTATGTAGAATTTCAAACTGCTATACCATATGTGAAAACATAGTTCAAAAAAAAATCAGCGCCATCTATTTAGATTTTATGTAACTAAATTTAAAATGGGCATATGCTCATATTCAATTTGTTATTTTATTAAAATTCAGATAAAATAAAGTAGAAATTCTAACTTTATCTATATTAAATACGTTTATGTAAACCGCATTCAACTCTGTTTAAAAGTTTTGATATAGTGCTTCAAGTAAATTTTGAATGGACCATTATTTCATTTTCCCTTAACCGATTTTGAAGAAACAAAGTTTTCACAACGCTCCAGATCATATAAAATAATCTACCTGTGAAAACCGCGTTAAAGTCCGTCAAGTAGATTTGACGTTATAACGTAGGTAGGGCGGGCTAGTAGAGCGTAAGGGTAAGTTAGGCAATCAAAATATCTTGAAAACTATCCACCACAAGCGAACGCAACATATAGCGAAAAGAAGGGGTTGCGGGAAAGGAACTCATCGTTAGGCCAAAAGTAGCAACTAGGCGATCGAGAAAAGTACCCACGCGCATTGTTTATTTTGTTATTAAAAATTAAAATCATCTTAACCCGGGATATTTCGTCTGTGATACTCAAATTTTATCCGTTTTTAATCAGGTTAGTGTTAATCTTCGGTAGATTTATTGCAATTTTGATATTTTTAGAGAATCTGGATATAATTCTAACCAGTTTTTTATTAATTCATTTTTGCTTTGAAATTTCGGGTTGGGGTTAATTGAGCTACAGCTCAACTATCCCCACGATAAAGAAAAATAGATTGTTTTTTTTACCATGAAGACTTATAAAAAGACTACTAGAGGTTCCCATACTACTGAAGATTTAAATGAAGCTGCAAAAGCTGTGAATGAAGAGGGAAAAATTGGCTATGGCTATGCCACTGCCAACTAATTTGGAATCATTATAAAGGTTTTTAAAGAAATTAAATGAAGGTGGTGATACGTCTATTGGTTATGCAACACCGCAAGTAGGCAAGTATTCTGCCACGCAAGAAGACTCTTTAAAAGATACTTGTTACAAACGCTATCAATCTTTTATGGATATTCTCCAAATAACGTTCGTCGCCTTTGAGAGTGCTGTTAAATTTGGCATTAAAGTTCTACCATTGGACTTTTTGGACTGTAAATAAGATGGCCCAAAAAGAAAGCCTTACGTGACTCCATGATTTTTTAAATATTTTATTTTTCTTTATTGACAAGCTACGTTGAAAATAATTACACAAATATTAAAGTCTGAATCTAATAGTTAAGCTAAGCTAGGAACGTTTCTGTTTTCAGAGTCTGTTTTTACCTTATTGTTCCAAGAAATCTACTTTTAGATTTGATGTTTTGACACCATAAGGTCATAAATAAAAGTTAATTATCAAAATGTAATTTTATTGTAAATCTACCTAACTAGGAGCTATGATTTGGGTAAACGTTCTAAGTGCTCAACTAGCCCCATACCCTTGTTCAAATTACCTCACATATGGGTTACGTTGGGCATAGTTGACTTTCTGCATTAAAATACATGTTACAAGCTTCTAAATTCGACTTATTAGAAATAAATTATTATGGACACTATGCTAAGGGATAAATTACTCGTCCATCAGTATGCATCATAAGCCATTACGAATTATCGTTGAGGAACTATAACCGTTTAAGTGAAAAACTGCTCAACTATACCCGCCCTACCCTACCAGACAGACAGACAGACAGACAAAAATTCCAAAAATTGTTTTTTGGATTCTGTTACTCGTCTTTAATCTCCCTCTTTTTTGGAAAAATATTTAATGTACAGAAACTCGGTTTTTACTGTCTTATTATATATTTGAAATATTGTTTTTAAAATGTTTGTTGAAGAAAGATTGTTTGTGTAAAATGTTATATTAAATATACTACGGCAAAATAAGATTATAATATATTTATTCCAGTTTCATAATGCTCTTTTTAACAAAAGAATTTTTTTTTTCCTGTTAAAGATTCTCGGAAAATTGAGTTTTGTATTATTATTTTGAGAAGAAGTTCTTAATAATAAACGATTGAAAATAACATGATTTATGTTTAGAAATAAAAATGAAAGCGATACGTTAGTAAGTGCCAAATGTACAAAGATATCGATTATCCGTCTATTCCACATTGCATCACCTAAATATAGGTGGCTGTTTAGTGTTTTCTGAACGACTGAGAGTACAACCATCCAGAAGTACATTAAGAAAAAGATCCTTTCTGTTAGATGACATATATACAGATACATGATTTCAAAACCTCAAGAAAGTTTATAATGTAACGTAATAATTAAATATATTACGACTTGTAAGAGTAATTGATGTTATAATATATAGAAATAGTTTTATTCTCAGTCGAGTAAAACCTTACTCGACTGAGGATATCTCATTTATGAAGAGATGTTTGATATTGATCGTCCAACTTTTATTGGATGAATCCTTCAAAATTTAATCGAACAATTATGTTAGTTCAGTTTGTTATGCGAAAGAAGAAGTTGACTTACAGAAATTATTTTCTTCAAAAATTATGTATGTGGATGACATTACCATTATTTGGTGAAGAAATTAAGAATTTGTGCAATTATTTGGATCAAGTTATTTAAAAATTTTGTAACAAAAACGAACGACCATTTTTTCGTTTTTTTCATGATAAAATAATAATATCGTGACAAGCTTAATTTTCTGATATAAGCCCTTATATATTCTAAAATATTACAGAGTTTCAGTTCAGTTTAATACAATTCAAAACGGCTTCAGTTTACTTATTTTCGATACTATACTTTATTTGAAAGTTCTTATCTAGACGCGCCGTACCGTTTCAAAACAAGTTCAAGCTAACAGAACTGGCGAGCCGAACCGTTGTATAATCTTATAAGAACCATTAAGAGCTACTTTTGACTTCCCCATGACTCAAAACCCATTTTACATAAACATTTGGCTAATATTATAAGATTTGTGAGTCGAATATGTGCTTTATATGGGTGACAAAACTAGCCAAGTTAGACCTTAGGTTTTATTACATCATCCAAAATTATAAGAAGAAATGATAATTAAACTTTTTTAAAATATTTTATGTTGTTATAAATAAATATCAGAACTGATCATTGAACTTGACATCCATTTAGATTTCTCTTCTTATACATATTATAAATTGAACTTGGCTTGCATTTCATAATTATATAGACTTACGTTTTTGATGGGATCGAAAACTATGAGAGTGGATACGAAGTATTTTTAAAAGACTTTAAGTATGTGATAGCATATTGGAATAAAACAATTCTAACGAATTTAACTCACGTGTAAATCAATTTTAAATTTAGTATTTAGTATAAAATATGTTTACACATTTTTTTTCTTTCATACTATATAAAGCGATCTAATATTGATGGTACAACACAGAAGCTTTTCAACACCGTCAAGCTAATATCAGTTATTCATTTTAATGTTGTAATAAATAAAATAGATTCCGTATGAAATAGATGTATCGTGTTTTAATGTAGTATATAAGTTAAGTAAGTCATTTTTCTTAATTAATAAGTGATTATTATTTAGTTTAACAAATACATGGATACAGTTAAAAAAGAGGAGCTTTCAAATCCGTGTCTTAGTGACATTTATACGCGTACACCTAGCAGACGGGCGAATGTCATTTGCATTGCAAATACGAGTCGTACAAGTATGTACTCACACATTTATTGGATGGATCTCACATTTGCAAATCTGTTATCTTCAGCAAATTGCTTTGTTACTTATCTTTATAGAGTACAGTTTGCTACAAGCCAAAAAATATGGAGGATTACTGAAACCAATCGAGTTACTTTTGAGAACAACTTTATAATATACTCCAACCTTGTGTATATACATGAAAAATATTTATATAAATAATAAACATTTGTTTTTTTTTTACTTTTACAATTTGAATGTATATTTAAGTATATTTTATTATAACAACAACTATAAAAATAAATGTTTAGAGAATAAAATAAACCATACCACTATTGTCTATATTTCGTCGAAAAGATATGAACGAAATTAAAATTAATTAATTAATTATCATTAGTTTTGTAATTACATTTCGTTCTGGTTTTGTCTAAGCTGCGCCGATGCTAGGTCACAATCCCAAAGATTAATTAATTCGAAATTCGTTCTTAAACTTTAGCAGCATCAGCATTCTATGCTGGGCACATTCCATGAACTTAATTCTTGTGAGCAGTAAATTGTTGCAAGCTGTAGCGCTACAATGTAAAATTAAAAACTCATTTTTAAAAGTAATAAGGATTTATTCGAAATAACGTTCAAATTCTAAAATTCACTTCTGTCGATTTCTCTTTTGCAACTCATGCAATCACCTTTAGCCGTCACACGTCGTGAAAACAGATTAGGTTTCGGAAAAATAATACAGAAACACTCGACGTGAACGTGATGGAAAAGTAAATGAAAAATATCACATTTGAATCAGGTCCAATCACAGTTATTTTTATTTTTATTTCTGAATTGGCATACTGATAAGAACAGCTTACCTATTGTTTAGCCACTTTTACTTGTTTAATACTTGATTAAATTGTGTAATACTACATTTATTAATATGATTACGAAATGTTTATGAATTTGCTGTTATAAAAAAGTATCTGAGAATGAGTTGTATATTCCGAGACTTCTTTAAATCTAAAAATATATAAAAATCATAGAAAGAACTTGTCTATCTCTCAGCTTCCTGGTTACAAATTAGTCAACATTATTTATGTTTTTGATACAAAAGACTGTAGAGTAGGTAAATATTTTGACATGGTTTATATATTCTTTTAATTAGTCTGTGATAAGATAAAATATTTTTTTAGTATAAGCTACCTAAACATGCAACTCAGTGATATTAGATACATATAACAAGTATTTTCTAATTGTATATATATTATTTTCAAAGCCTTGAATCCTTGGATCTGTTGTAACGTTGCACTTATTTAATACGCTTTTATTAGTTTCACGTGTATGTTTGCTTTTAACTGACTTTTTCGTATGCGATCTTGTCTCTTTTCCCACGGACCGATTTTGTTCAAACTTTGTACTCATATCAAGGACCGATAGTAAACTAATAATTCCATTAGATTATTTCATTATCCTGTCTAGGATTAATAATTATCTTAATTAAATTGGCGTGTTTTTTAGTTTTTTTTTAACTATATTTATTGTGTAGTTTTTGAATAACTAATTGATTACATTGTAATTAACTTGCTCATCACAATCGGCATAGGCAGATCCAATATGGATGTTTTTTGATGATTCATAAGCTGCTACGCTTTATTGAAAACTGGAAGCACAAATACACACACACTCACAGATATCTAAATAGTAACTTTTACGACTAGTGCAAATATAAATTTGAACCAAAAAGACATGTAAAGTTCGATTTTCTAAGCACCTACCTTTTAGTAATATAATCGTGAATTATACAGGTACAAAAGCCTTAGAGAGATATTGACAATCTTTGTTCGGGTTTCATTATGTTTATTTAAGCAAAAACCGTTTTCCCTCTTAACCATTAAGGGATACCTCTTAAAAATTAAGGTAAAAAGTTTCTTATGTTCAGATATAAATTTGATTATTCTCTCTATTAGAATTTGGACATAAAGAATTTCCTTACAGCAAAATCATTGAGGAAAACATGATCCATATTTAGAAATAAAAATAAAAGCGATAGGTAAATAAGTAAAGGTGAATATATAATACGTACGAGAAGCTGCTTAGTGCCCATTATTTATTTATTCAATTATTTATTATATTTACGTATACAATTGGCGGACTTAATGCTAAATAGCATTCTCTAACAGTTAATTTTCTTCTTCATTCTTCTTTATTATGTTACGTAATAATTATATATATATATATATATATATATATATATATATATATATATATATATATATATATATATATATATATATATATATATATATATATATATATATATATATATATGTAAATAGTTGCCAAGTTCAATGGTCAGTCCTAACATTTATTTGTAGTAGGTAACATCCATTTTTTTACACTCAAAGTATCATTTATTCTTATAATTTTAGATAATATATTAAAGCCTGAGATCTGACTTGACTAGTTATCGTATACTAATTATTATGGAGTACCCTAAGCAGTAATGGATGAGCTCTATGTTCGATGGCTTGTTTCTTGTACTAACAAGCGAAATTTTCGGAACAATAAAATCAGAACTTGCAGCATTAGAACTAGTAAAATCTATAACATAATCTACCCAACGGAAATATAATAACGGTAGATAAACTAATCTATGAAAAGTAGCCAAGTAAACCAAACATAAGAAAGTTCAATATATACTTCTAAGTTATAAGAAGAGTTCTAGTCATTTGTTATTAAATATTTTAAGTTCGCAAGTATTAATATATGAGCAAAATTTAAAAGTTTAAGAGAGAGTCAAAAGTAGCTCCAAATGGTGTGTTTAATGTAACACACGGTGCGGCTCCCCAGTTCTGTTAGCTTGAACTTGGCTTAACACGATGCCGCATGTCCAGATATCTTGCAACCACTATTGACGTCAGAATATAAGACGATAGTTTTATCCCCAGTCGAGTAAATTGTATACCAATTGTTTACGTTTACATTGATTGTCAAATTTTTAATGGATGAATCGTTCATAATTTAATTAAACAGTTTAGAGAAGAGAACTTTATTTATTTTTCTACTACTTAACATGACCAAAAACAAGATTTATGTCTTTTCATTAAAACTTTTTTTATTTTCAGCTCTTATAAACGTTACAAGGTCTGTAGTACAGAATATCATCACCAGAGATGTTTAATATTTGGATTAGTACAGACTTATCTCTAATGAATGTTGATCCAGATTAATAAGAAAGATTTTGGCTAGGATAGCTTTTGATTATCGAATGATATTAAAGTTTTTAATAAGTTAAATTGTATATATTTTGAACTATATAAGTATATAAAAATATTTTTTATATATATTTATATGAATAATACATTACAAATCTCAACCAATGCGATTAGGAATAAAAATAACTTATAATAAATTATTTATAATAGTTTATTTATAATAAAAGTTATCACACTAACCTTTATTTAAAATCTATTGAATATTTACAATAAAGCGTTTTATGAAGTGAAAGTTATAACATACTATGTACATTGCTTATAAACAAAACACCAAATAGATATTCTATGATTTTCATATTAAGACAAGATTGTTTTACTACATAAAAAGAAACACTATGGTTCGAATAACATTTCGTTAAAGATGAATTATTTTTAATATTTTAACTACTATTGAAAAACTTTCGTAATTATTCATTCATTGTTACTTTTCGCTCGCTAAAGGTTTTTATGTCTAAATGTAAAAAATATTTCCATATGGTTTTATATTTTACTACAAAAATACAAGCTACGAGTGAGCTATGAGAAAAATGATACAATGTGTTTATATTTTGAAGACATACTATTTTAATTAGGTTTTGAAACAAGTATTTAAAATTTATTTAAAAACTTAAACTGTAAATGAATGCAATTAATTACACGGCAAGGTTTAGAATTTATTGCACATAAGTACACGTTTGACTAAGTTTATTAATTGTTAATTGATTGTAGTTATGTAACCCTGATATCTAAAATAGTTTAGAATTAAAAGTTGTAAGGAAAGACGGTCTTCTCCTTTTTTATTCCTACAAGCTTAAACAAAAAGAAAGTTCAAACGACTTTTAATTAAGTATTGCTTGGACTTTACGGATCCAGTAAATTGTGTAAGAGCAGACTAAAGTTAATTACTATTTTAACTATTTTATAAGACGTAAAACGATATCGTTCCACCTTCAAGTAACTTAGCTACTCAAATTTCAAGTCTCTAATCTCAAACTGCGTGGTGTTTATTTTGAATTTATTTTTACACAACACAACAATAAACAATAATGAAAAACTAAGAGGTATCTAAGGACACCGGATGGAACGAAGTTCCTTTCGATTAATTATTGAAGGAATATGGAATATGCATAAATTTAAAATGATCTCAAATACTTATTTCCGGATACTTATTATCATCTTATTATAATAAAAAAAAAAAAAATATTTACTAATCATTTAAAACCATAAAATAATTTGTGAAAAGTGTAAATTAAGGGAGCGAAATTGAAACTTCCAAAAAGCGCTACCATTGCATTGGTCGAAAGGAAATGTGACGTCATTTGACAAGCCATTTAAATTATCGGCGTCGAAGTTCATACTGTGGTATTAGTGTTACTGAGGAAAATAAAAATTTAAAAATAAATAATTTAAACCTATATTTTCGTGCTTAAAGGTTTTATTAAATGATACGATTATTTAGGTAATCATTTTCCACTTCACTTGACTGAGATATATAACTTTGTTGATAATTAGCAGATATGGAAGTTATAAGATGCTATAGAAGTATTATCAGCTGTGTTTTCAGTAAACAATTTTCTTTTTAAAACATAGTTTTACTATAAAAGTAAAACTATGTAAAATAGTTTGTTTTACTGGTAAAGTAAAAGTATTGTGTGTTTTATATAAATATAGAATGTAAAAAACCGATACGGGCAGGGATTCGAACCCGCGACTACTGGGAAACCGTCCCGTTTCCCAGTAGTCGCTTTAGTAGTCGCGTAAGATATTTTCAAAAAAAGTATTGTGTGTTGAATGAGGTAATGGTAACAATCCTACATTTTGTTTTTCAGCAGGTATATTTACATTGACACCTTTACTTATGTACTTCGGTTTAATATTAACTTGCACAGCTTAGTCACTTGGTAATTTATCTTTAATATGCGAAAAGCAAGGCTCTGCCTTGTAATCACATTTAATATTGTCTTGGCTGATTAATATCACAGACATTTGTATGGGCAGTACTAGGACTTACTAAATCACTTCTTTGTAAAGGTTACTAATTTTTTTAAACACTACTTTTGATAGCTAACTCTGAAAAGGCTTCATTAACCAATGTCAATCTTTGCCTTTTGACTACGCACATTCTCATTCTATCAGCTGGTGTTTTTGCCACAAAAATATATGAGGAACAACTCCTTTCTTCAAACTTAGAGTACATTTTTCTCCTTGTTGTTTCGTTATACATATTATATTCAATATCATTAGCTGTATCTTCCTTAACCTGAAATAAATCGACAACCATAAAAATTTCGTAAAACCAAAATAATAATACGGTTTTTATAGAAAGTTATACTGAACTTTTGTAAACTAGGTTAGGATAATTTGAAACTCTAATTTTCTAATGTTCAATAGCTAATGCAACTTACTATAAATTTAAACTATTAAATTAAACTTATTATAAATAAAGTACACTTACGTTAAATTGATCTACACAACAATATAAATACAATTTAAGACATATATTATCCCTTTTAATTACCATAGACCATTGTTTTTGTATTTTCGCATCTCTTAGAATATAAAAAACACTTTGTCGGGTGTTTTTCTAATATTATTTTTGCACTCCTGTACTATACAATACTTGTAAGATGGTTTTTATCTTCTTCCATGAATTGTAAAGCACTTAAAACCTAAAATATGTATGAAGTAAATAAAAAGTTCATAGTAAACATTGACTGGACGTATCATTTGACGTCACGACTCACACAGGGCGCGCGCCAAATGACAGCGTTTGAACGGGTCAAATTTACTCAATGTTTTATTTTTCACTTTGAAAGAAAACTAGAATCTTTTCAAGCCTATTTATATTTTTTTCTACTATATAGAGAGGTAAATGATTAATTTACTTCAAAAAAAGACATGAATATTGTCTATTGTAATAAAAAAATATTCAATTATTAATATAAGCTAATATGCTAATGAATAATATTTGTAAATTATGTTTGAATGATAATTCGCCTATAATTTATAATAAATGTAAATAAAATTAATAACTAAATTAAAAAGTGTTAATCAATAAACCCATGATTTATTGTCCCGACACCTAGTGGTTTCACTTTGTACAGATATGTTTATATAACAGGTGTAGTTATGTTTCCCTAAGGTATAAGTAGATGGCGTTGTTACAAAACATTACGAGTATATTTGAGCACAAATTTGTATTATTTCATTTAAACTGTCTTATTTGCAAATTTATTCTAAAAGAACAAACTCCAATATCAAATAAATAATAAAGAACTACTAAGCCATTTAATATAATACAAAAAATAATAACGATAGAAATGAAAATATCTCGCTTGCTTTCTATAAGAGAGAGAGAGATAGCAAAACGTGTCGTGCCAACTTTTGGTAAGAATATTTACCGTCTGGCCCCCTTTTACAACGCGCGATTATTAACTACGTTCCAATAAACAAAATTATACCTTTTAGAGTTTTGAGGCAATTATATAAAACCCAAAACGTTTCTTAGATAACTAATGTTCTCGTACAAATAAATTGAATATAAAATAACAAGTCTTAAAATGGTTATGTTATTTTCAATTATAAATGTATCTTATATGAATATATAATAGCTTACTTAACGCTACATAATATCAAAGATTCACACAGACTTCTAATATAGACATGAATAGCGTAATTAAAAAACTAAACGCCTGCTAACTAGTTTTGTAAATCCTTTGAAATCGAGTACTTTTGGGTTTTACAATTAAAGGAATCTTAATAGACACGCTAAGGGAAAGTCCAACGACGGCATCATTAAAGCTTGCTCGCTTCGATCTCATTTCCTTACAATTTCCAGACACCTAATAAACTCATTTGTTAAGTTAGCTTCAATAAATATTTAAAATGGACCATAAAAGTAAAATTAAACAATCTCGGACAAAATATTTTCTTAAACATTGATACTAATATCAAAGTTATAAGTAGCATTTATATTGAAGTTAAAGAAGGAGGAATTTTAAATAAATAAAATAACATAGTTGAGTACCTGCATTTCAGTGTTATACAACTTAGAAATATTTGATATATAACAAATCGTAGTAGTAAATAAAAAGTGTAATAGAAACAGTTTTGCCTATTTTAAGGAAATTTTAACCTCAAGGTAATCTTTACTTATATTATTAGAACATAACAAAAACTAGAATAAAAAAATAAACTAATACGGGCAGGGATTCGAACCCGTGAAGTCTGGGAATACGTCACGTCCTTCTACCAATTGAGCTACCGTTTCCGCCTCGGTAAATTAAACTTTCTATACATGATCGTCTTTATGATTGAGAAGTAAGAAACGTCGGTTAGAATTTTCGGAATAAGCCGAATGGATGTCACCACCGTGCCGAAAAAGACGGTCATATATAGGTCGCTAAATTCATCGTAGTGGGTATCTGTTCGCTGACTGAATTGGTAGAGGGACGGTTTCCCAGTGGTTCCAGGTTTGAAGCCCTGCCCCTATCAGTTTATTTTTTATTAACCTGAACTTAAACAACCGACGAGATATTTTTGCCGTTTTTATATACAAAACTGAACCCTACTTTCAAGTCCGACTTGCACTTCGTGGGCTTTTATGTTATTAATAACTAGCCTACTGCAATAAGCCTTATTGTATTATTTTTACTTTATATAAAAAAAACTTTCGACAGATGACAACCGACGGAGGCTGCGCCGTCTCCAGAGGGAGTCGAGACAAGCTCTCGACGACTTCAGAGATAGCGGCTGGGATAGGACGCTTGCCGCGCTCTCTCCAAACCCACCAGGCATTTTAGCGATTGCAGAGAGCGTTGAAGGCGGACCTGTCTCAGATATGCCTCCCTTGGTTGGACCTAACTCCGCCATCGCGTTTGACAACCTTGACAAAGCCGAGTGCTTAGCCAACAGTCTAGAGAGCCAGTGCCGTCTGCCTGCTCAATCGGTTGATCGCGATCATGTCGAGATAGTCAACAAATCGGTCAATATAATGTGTTCTCAGCCACCGGTCGGTCCGCCAATCAAGGAAATGAACTAAGACGAGGTGACGTCAATAGTTATAATAATAATAATATCAGGACAAATTACACACATTGATCTAACCCCTAGGTAAGCAAATTATTTGCTTGTGTTAAGGGTGTTAGACCACGATACAAATACATAGAAATACACATATAAATACTGAGAATATATTTAATAAACGACCAAACCCAGAAACACAGACAACTATGCTTATCACATAAATGCCTGTCTCCGCCGGGAATCGAACCCGAGCCCCATTGCGCCGTGACACGTGAGGCGTCTGCGCTAACCACTCGACCAATGCAACCAAGAAATCGCCAGGTCCCGATAGGATCACTAACAAAGTGATAAAGCTCCTTCCGCCCCCCTTAATTTACCTATTGGTTACCATTTTTTACGCTCTACTGGCCGGTTGCTCGTTTCCAGCCCAGTGGCAAGAGGCCTTAGTGATAGGGTTCCATAAGCCGGGCAAACTTCGGCATCTGCCTAGTAGTTGCCGTCCCATTAGTCTTCTTAGTTCCTTAGGGAAAGTATATGAGAGAATCATCCTCTGTAGACTTAGATCCGAAGTCGAGAAACTCAAAATCATCCCAAACGAGCAGTTCGGCTTTAGAGCCAACCATTCATGTTCTCATCAGGTGCAACGCCTCACGGAGCACATACTGATAGGGGCCACTGTGAGGGCCAAGAAGCATAGGACAGGAGCGCTCTTCCTCGATGTAGCTAAGGCCGTTCTACAGGGTCTGGCACAATGGACTGGTGTACAAGCTATACCAGTTCAAGGTGTCGGACAGACTCGTACTCATGATACGAGACTAACTGTCGATTCGCTCCTTTCGCTACAGAGTAGAAGGCGTTTTGTCAATCCACCGCCCCATCAAAGCGGGTGTCCCCCAGGGTTCAGTTTTCTCGCCCATCCTCTACTCCATCTACGCTAACGATATTCCTAAAGCCGCGACCTAAGGTCCACATTGCCATGTACGCGGACGATACCGCGCTTTACACGTCCTCTAAGGATCACTGGGAGATATACCAACGTCTCCAATCCGCAGTCGACTCCCTCGAGAGTTGGCTGCGGAACTGGCGGATCGAGGTAAACCCTGAGAAGAGCGTTTCGGTGCTCTTCGAACGGGGCCCCCCAAGGATCTTCCCGCGAATCAAACTCTTTGATAAACCGTTACCTTGGAAAGACGAGGCAAAATACCTAGGAGTAACGTTAGATAGAAAGTTAGTTTTCACTGCGCATATTAGGACCGTTCGTAGCAGAGCGGCCTACATATTAGGTCGTTTATATCCGCTGTTAGGCAAGCGGAGTAAAATGTCCCTTCGCAATAAGGTGACACTTTACAAAGCTTGCATACATTCCGTCATGTCCTATGCGAGTCCCGCTTTTGCGCACGCTAATCTGAAACCCCTTCAGGTGATTCAGAACAGGTTTACACGGATTGCAACCGGGGTGCCGTGGTTTGTACGCAACATCGATCTCCATAGAGACTTAGACCTTCCGACCATCGCTCAGTACTTCAAGGGGCTTTCCCAAAAGTACTTTGAACGTGCTGAGCGACACCCGAAGCCACTGGTGGCTGACGGTTCGGACTGGTATAGGCCATGTAAGACTACTTTTGTCAGAAAAAGAAGACCCAAGTCGGTACTCGTTGACCTCGACGACGCATTCATAGTAGTTAATAACGTACGCGTAGGCATAAGTGATATAACACAACATACAGACACACACCGTCTATACCGGTATAGACGAGGTCCCAACTGAGTAAGTGCTCCGTTGCTCTGGCTTTCTGTCGTCAGAGGACGCTAGTGTCCAAATTTCCTTAGCTTCCCTCCTGACTCACGACGCCCCGAGCCGAGGTTCGCGTCTCAATCTGAGACGCCCTCGGGACGTCGTTCCCCATGGGGGCCCATCTGGCCCCCCCTTTTTAAGGGTGGGTCTCCTGACCCACCCGTTCCTTCAGTGACGCTGTAATAGCCAACAGGGATAACATAATAACATATAGACAGAAAAAAATATGTAAAAAACACTCCATGAAATTTTTGCAACTGCATCCTTAGTTTGAATCTAAGTGTTCTTTTACAGTTAAGATAAAATAAATTCATCAAATGTATTTGTCTATTTAGATGATTGATACAATTACAAAGATGAACTATGTCGTTATCTGAGTCCGTGATTGTTAACAATAGAGCTTGACAAACAAACAAGAATTGAGCTGCCAGTGATTAATTAAATTG
The DNA here is from genome assembly GCA_959347405.1 of Napeogenes sylphis. NCBI lineage: Eukaryota > Metazoa > Arthropoda > Insecta > Lepidoptera > Nymphalidae > Napeogenes > Napeogenes sylphis. The sequence goes on along the minus strand of OY365777.1, from coordinate 16,835,497 downwards.
AAGCAAATTGTGATGTTATTTTATTAAAATTAATATTAAATGTATTTCAATCACATTATGTGTAAATTAATACCATTAAGATAGTAAATACAGTAAGATAGTAAATGTACCTAATATAATAGTAAATAGTTCATTTTTACGTTAAAACCTCGCTACGGTCAATTTACATTTGAAAATACTTAGACTTGCTTTTTAAGGCTTTATGCTGAATATAAAAGAACTTTAAGTCCTTATTTTCCTAGCATTTATGTAAGCTTACTTTTCTAACAATTCTTTTAGTATTAGTAAACTTATAATATTAGTAAACTTATAGGTATAATCCGCTATCTCATCACTGTTATGTCTTAATCGTATTTTTTTTTATATTTTGTTGTTTTTGGTAATAGGGAATATTAGACAATTCTTTAAAACAAATTGATGTTCATATGAATCATAAAGTATTTGTAAAATGGTATTATTAAATTTACTTAGAAAAACATTTAACATATATCATATAAGGATCATTTTAGTTCAGTTGGAATTTTTCAATAGTATTTCTTTTGTACCTTAAATAAAAACTTAAAACAATATGTTCCTCATATTTTAGTGATTTTAAAATAAACTTTCGATAATTTTAGTTTTTATTGTGTCTTAAGAAACAACAAGATTAATAAAAGACGTCAAGTAAAGTAATTCTAAAGTTGAGACACCCAAGAGAAATACAAGTTTGAAAAATAAATACCACTTTGGGATTTGTAAGGCATCCTAAAAAGTTATATCTCAATTCAAGAAGTCCTCACGTACTTAATAAAGTTTAATAATAAATAATAGTGTGTTTATATTTAAATAATAATATATCTATGCGCATTTTGTCTACGGATCTCGAAAAGATTTATATCATGAATCCACTTTGGAACAAAAAGTCTTTGTCTAATAAACAAAACATTTTTACTAACTGTTGCCAAGTTTTGTTTAAAAGGCCGAGCCCATGAGTGCAGCATTCTCGTAAGCTAGACAACAAAGATGATTATTTTGTATATTTTTATCCCCGTCTATATTTTAGTAATTAGAATATTAGATAATTTCGAATTTATTTAATATTAATATTTGAGACGCTCGAAGTTGATAATATTTATTTTATTTTAGTCGAGTATTTCAGTTGTTTATGGTGTATCTGTATAGTATAATATAGAAGCCTATCTGTGAGCAATTGTTCTGTAACCATAAGTTCTGTGTTAGAAGCACAACCTTTTTCATTTTGAAATCGATTATTATAACTTTTTAGGATCTTTTTACCATAATAGTCTTAAAATAATGTAAGTTCAATTCTTATTGCATATCTGTCTGTGTAAAGATGTTAATCATTAAACGTTACTTAAATATAATTATTTGTAGAGCATTGGTTACCTATTTCCAATATACTATTTAATTTTTGTATGTATCAAGATAAATTACACAAATTGATCTATTTCCTAAGTAAGCAAATAATTTCCTTGTGTTAAGGGTGTTAGACAACCATACAAATACATTGAAATACACATTATACATATATATATACACATATATATATATATGTGTATATATATATAAAAACGGAACTAATTATATATATATATATATATTTATATAATTAGTTCAGTTTTTATATCCCATGACGTTTTTTAAAGGGCTAGGTATATTATTTAGATAGTCCTATTAAGTCTTTATAACAACCCTACACATTGAAAGATAAAATAATTGGCAGCAAAACTTCCTAATTGAATTAGATTAAATATTGGGTTAAACTTTAAAAAGAGTTTCGAATATTAAATTAATTTAATAAAAAAAAGTTTTATTGTTGTAGAAAAGTATATATTTTAACTTGTTTTAAACATTCAATTTCTAATATATAAAGTACGCATTTTTAATTTGGTGTTTCAGATATCACATGTGTTTGATTAGCTATAAAGAATAGAACTGTATATAATATATGTTATGCTAATTTTATAAAATAGTCTTGTGTGAATAATAACTAAATTAAAACTAAATTGATGGATCAATCGATCGTTTGTAAATTGGAATTATTATCAGTATTGGCTTTTTTTTTCATATTAGTTCTAAATATTTGATCTAATTTTAACAATGTTAAAATGATTGCTTTTAAATATCCAAATACTTGAATAATTTCCATATATGATTCTGTTACTGAATAATTAGACCCTTATTATTAATAATTATAACAAAATAACCATTCCTTAACATAACAATATTTAATACATATCATATAATATTGTTGTTTTGTTAATTTGAAAGAATTTACGGTTATATATATTTTTTTGGTCATTATCATTACCCTTTTATTGGCTTTCACTGAATCGAGAGCGTCACAAGGGAAGCTCGATCAAGTATGACGAGGGTTGTGGTAATTGACATGTTTATTATTGAGACCCGTTTTAATTCCGGGAATCGTATTTTTAAGAGAAGTTACAATCATAAAATAAAAAATAACGTAAGAATTTATTTATCTTATATTTAAAAATAAAATAACAAATATATAAAAATATAGTTTGTTTCACTATAATAAAAATATTTGTTATAAAATGGAATGTATTAAATAAAGATGTTTGCAGCTTTTAAAACAAATCATCGAGGTTTTACAAAAAAAATATTTAAGTGCGGCATAATTTCAATGGATAGAGACTTATAAATATACTGAAAATTATTTAGACTTCTTCCTAAATCCTTTTTTGTATAGGATTTAATAATGTGTTAGAGATAGATTCTATATTTTGTAACCTACAAATTATTTGTCTATCTTTCATCTTAAATACAAATTTTAAAGCCTAAAAAAAATATTTATCGAAGCAGCAAGTTACTGTGAAGGTTAAGTAGTGGGTCCTATTTCATTTAAGTGCACACAGAGCTTTAAAATTACTTGGAAAATTCATAAGAGGTTAATTATTTGACAAATCGGTTGTTAAAAGAAGTACACAATAAGAAAGCTGTTATGACGTCATCAACGACTCTATTTTTTTGTTGACTTCTAGTTAATTTAAAAAGTATTGTTAGGTCCAATTAAGACAATAAAGGAATTAATATATTTGGTGTAAGATTTAATTTGCATTTATATGTATTATTATAATACTACATTTCTGTATAGTAAAATGTAACTTATGCAATTATAAAATATAGCAACTAACATATTTGCATCCAAATTAAGGATTCAAAACAATTTACGTCTTCCTAAGAGCTGATATTACAGACTCTAGAACACTAATGAATTCTTCACTCTTAATCATAAGAAAATGTAATGTACCTCCAGAAAAATTTATAAAATGTTATAAAAAGCAACTTAAACAATATAAGTATAATCATAAAATAATTGTTCTTAATTTTTGCACTATCTTAAACAAAAACATTTTTTGGGCAATAAAAATTGTTCATACAATAAATTGCTAAAATTTACATATCAAGTTGATTTATCTGAAAATAATAAGCCTAACATAAAACGCGTTACTATAAATAAAGCTTATTATTATCAACCAACTTTTAAGAAACTTTTAAGAATTCTGTACAAGTGTCTTCACGTACTTCTTCACTTCTACTGTCTGACTTCAGACAGTTGTCTAAAAGAAAAAAGTTGTCTTATTAGCTTGAACATAGAGGGATATTATATAATTACTACTTTTAAGAATGTTTAAAATAAATTCCCTTGTAAATGTGAAAGCACCATTGAACTAGTCGTGGCATAGTTAAGTATTCTAGTATTCTTTTTGGTACCACACTTATGGTCAATTTATTATTTTTCCCATATATAAATTATTGCTGTTTTAATCAAAATTATTAGATATTGTTATATTACAAATAGCTTAAGAGGTTATTAGGTTAAATTTTAGTTTCTTGATATATTTTTCCATTGATGTACATTTACGAGCCGTGCAACAAGAATCAAATATGTTTTAGTCCTATATATTTTGAACTAAAAAATTACTTCGAAAATATTTACTTTAGATCTCTTTACCACTAAAAAAACCTTTGTTCAATTTGTTTAGTTGAACCTATTTTAGTAATTGGATAACTTAATTTAAATTTAAATCAGAATCCATCGAGAACATTCACAAATAGACACCAGAGAGTAATGGAAGACTCTTGTTCTCATTTAATATACGATTGCCTTTGATAATTTGATTTCATTTGGTTTCTAAAAGGAGTTAAAATTAGGATATTATATTCAACCTTCCAACTGCGAATACTGAATAAATGATGAACACTTTTCTATATTTGGAGTTTGGTTATTTTTCCTTTTTACTAGATATTTTAGTATTAACAATTAGCAGGTATTTGATTATGAAACTTAATACATATATATTGATATTCTAATCTTAATTTCCCATAAAGATAGAAATCTTGCCAATATCAGCTTAACAATTACTAATCTAACTTATAAATTTAGTCGGAATTAATTGAGTTTTCAAACCTCAATTATAAAATATAAGCTAGACTAAGGAGTAGCAGTCGTTTAAACTAAATTGTAGCATGAATTCCAATATAACAAGTACAGCTCGCGCTAATTGACATTTGTCAATCATTGTTGTTAGTAAAACGCCAAGAATTGAGTCAATGCCACGTTTGTATCCAAAAACTAACTCTTGTACAAAATACCCCTAGATATTTATATATATATATAATACCGATGGGTTTAAAATAAATATTTTAAATTTGGTACATTTGACCAGAACTATTGCATCGTAAAATTTTATTTTTCTTCTTAGACATGGTGAAATAATATTAAAACGAAATTTTATAACAAAGGGAAATAATTATGACAAGTTTTTCACCAAAATTTTTCTTTAAAAGAATACTCCCGCAAGGGATAATTATGATCCCTGTGTTGTGAGGAATTACAAACATATAAATAACGGATACAAAGTCTGGGAGTAGACTTAGAACAACTTTTAGAATTAGAACTTTTTTTAGAATTTTCCCGTACGGGAATCGAATCTAAACCACTACGATAACAATTCATCGAATCGTCATTACCTTAACAAAGTCCCCAACTATACAAAAAGTCTAGTTTCTTTAACGAGACGGTGAAAATAATGAATTTCTTGTTAAACGTAACTGTAATTAATTGTCTAATACTGTAATATCTAAAACTCTTAAAATATATGCATCTATTTCTAATTCATTCTCATCCTTGATATAAATGTATATAGATCTTAGAAGTATCTACTAAATTATAGGGAATCCAAAGTGAATATGTGTAAATAATAATACATATTTAGTAGACCAAAATGCAAAGATTTAACAATATTATCTTAATGGATAGGTAAGACAGGTTTTACAATTGTAATATTTTTGCCATATAAAAGCCACGAGTGGAAAGTAATTATGAGACACAGAGCTTGTATAATGCAGTTACATTAGAATGATAGGAACATGCACTCGTACAAGCTAAGTAAGCCGACACTACTCAGAGAAAGTAAATCCTCATTTGTTCGTAAAAAGCTAAAATGTTGTTAGAAAATATTCCAAAAATTTTGTAAAATGTAAATGTAATTTATTTGCAAATGTTTTAAAACAATTTTAGTCTAAGAATCAAATCTAATTTTTACTGGAATTTAAAACAGCGAAAGGTGTTCGCAAGACTACTATTTCTGTGGTTAAAATTAAAACTAATTTTAAATTAAACACATGAATTTATTGTAAAATAGTAAAAAAAATATATAATATGATAATGATAAGTAATTATCTACATTTTTTATTCCAACGATTTACGTTATATTTTTTTTTAATCTTGATGTTTTACTATATATAAACAAGTATAGCAAAATTATTTAGTTTATTTTAGTTATTATTTAAATTTTAAATAAATATAGTATGAGAAATAAAACGATACGGGCAGACATTCGAACCTGCGACATCTGGGAAACCGAAAACCTTTCGAAACCCTTAAACGATGTTTTTAAATTTGGAGTATGGGTAAACTTTGAAAAGATGTCACAACCGAAATTAATGTTGTTTTTTTTTATTCATATACGTGCCGTTAAGTAGGCAGTCCAATTACGTATATTTTTTTATTGGAAAGTAGAGACAGATACGAAGCTTCTTAGCATTCCATGGATTCACCGTGCGGGTGCCAGGCCCATCGCGTTGCAAGGAGAGGAGTGCAAACAGTGCCTGGGACTTGCAACCCAGGAGTAGGTTTAAGGGGCCCCTTTATTATGCGCAAAAACGCTCACTTTCACCCTCCACACTCCCCTCCCTACCTAACCAAATTTGGAAAGAACCTACTAATGCCGCCTTTGAAATACGTTCTAGAAATGAACCGATGCTTGTTCTAGAAAGGCCAAGGTCTTTAAGTAGTCTATAGAGAGACTTCGCTGTTATACCTCTCGCTCCCACTTCTACCGCGTACAAACTAACTATAAATTTATTCCTGATCAGTTCGTTGGTCAGTTCGTAATACTTATTGAGCTTGAATGTGTGATCCCTTGGGATGTTTGTTTCCCAAGGAATAGTGAGCTCCACAAGTATCACTCGCCTCGGATATTTCGAATACAGGAATAAGTCCGGTCTGGATGACGAAACACCAACATCCCCAGGGATTTTGTAATGCTTTTCATACGTGTCCATCATGAGAGTCCAATCAGGAGCCGCGCCTAATATTGAATAAGGCTTCGCTTTTGATTTTTTGGAGGAGCCTTTTTTTACGAATTCTACAGATCGTTTGGTGATTGTTATACCCTTCTGCGCTCTTGCTACCGAAAGACTAACCGCTTCCCGTATAATTTCTAATACCTTGTCGTGGCGACGCGAGTATTGACTTTTATCTAGAAGTACCCTACACCCTACTACCCTACTAATAGGTGTTTCGCGGTTGCTATTGCCTCCCCACAGATGTTGCAAGACTTTTCGGTGGCTTTGCCCCATCTTACTAAATTAGTTTGATCTGGGAAAGTCATTTGGAATAAATATTATTAGGATATTCCTGGCGGGAGGACTATCTATATATAATATCAATATGTACTATCAATATACACTATCAATATGTACTTTCAATATATACTATCAATACGCGTGGTTAAACTCACGTATAATTAAATTGTAATTTAATTATACGTGAGTTAGTGAAAAACAGTTTTATCTCAATTTATAAAATATTTTACCTATGTAAAAAACTTTTATAAATAAAAATTTTGCGTAACTCTGAGTGACATTCAGTTCTTCACTTTCATGCATACTCTTCACTGTATCAAAAGATTTAGGTATTCAAAGTGTTCAAGAAACGTATCTATATACATATAATAAAACTGTAACTAAGCGCTGTCTGTACATGGAAAATATTTTCAAATAATCATAATGTGGAACTTTATAAAAGCAAGAGAACTCAAAACAATGTTTTTCAATATGTCTGTTCGTCTGTATGTTTGTATGTCTGTATCGTGCGTGTCAGAAACGGACTGAGCGATTTGGATAAAGTTTTCGGGAATATATTGTCATGGGCTTCACTTTACATTTTGTGTTTTTTTTATTTAAATAGGTTAACAAATAAAGTTAATAATCTCTTATTTTCTTACCATTGCAGTAAGACATTTGTTTCAAAACTATTTTTTTTTATATTATCGGTAAGAACAGGTTTCATACTTACTAGTTTTATAATTCAAGATGGGTATAATAATATTATTATGAAGCTATACATCTAAAATTAGTATGATATGTATTAATTATATACTATCAATATGTACTATCAATATATACTATCAATATGTACCATCAATATATACTATCAATATATACTATCAATATATACTATCAATATGTACTATCAATATGTACTATCAATATGTACTATCAATATGTACTATCAATATACACTATCAATATACACTATCAATATGTACTATCAATATGTACCATCAATATATACTATCAATATATACTATCAATATATACTATCAATATGTACTATCAATATGTACTATCAATATGTACTATCAATATACACTATCAATATACACTATCAATATGTACTATCAATATTTACTATCAATATACACTATCAATATGTACTATCAATATTTACTATCAATATGTACTATCAATATGTATAATAATATGAATATAATAATATAAATATAATAATCATATATATTTCAATTTATTTTTTAGCTAAAAATATTATGCTTATTATGTCATAAGCATGATATTCTATAAATAATTAAATAATGAAAAAATAATTAACAGGGTTAATCCTATTAAATATATTTTATCTCTCTATATTATTACTAGTACTATATTTACTGGTAAAAAGTTACTAAAAATGTATATTTATTTAATTTCATTTTTACATCTTATCTATTTCTGTTGCCGCATCAAAAATCAATACTAAAACAGATTGAAATATTTATTTAATGCTCCCATGAAAAAGAAATGTAATAATGTTCTCGTTATTAATAGCGGCAACAGGTAGCCGCTTGACATACTCAGAGAATATTGACTTATATATTTACTTTAAAAATAAATAGTTAAAAGAAATTAAATAAATATTTAAGAAGGGCTCTATAATCTTATACAACAACATAGGAGCAATTCCAACGTGCCTCTTCCCTAGGGCAAAACAATACCCTTGGAAAAACCTATTCTGAATCAAATTACAAACGAATCATTGGCATCGTTAGTTCTGTACTAGGATGATAAACGTACAGACGTACTAGTATCTATACTTATATCGGTTTTTTTTTTTTTTTTTTTTTTTTATACAAAACTAGGTTAATGCTTGACTACATTACACCTGATGGAAAGTGAAATGTAGTCTTAGGTGGTAAAGCGCATTAACCTAGCAGCCTATTCACTCTCCTCTTGAAGACACCCACATTATATTTTGCCGGAAATACCGACGCAGGCAGATTGTTCCAGTCCTTCGCTGTACGCACTAAAAAAGATGAAGCATAGCGCTTCGTTCGGACAGGTGGAGTGTCCACAACGTAGGGATGGATACCCGCCGTGCGTCGGGACGTCCGGCAAAGGAACGGGGATGGGGGAATTAGGTCGTGCAATTCCTGCGCACACTCACCAAAATGTATCCTATAGAATACTGAGAGGCTAGCAATTCTACGCCTGTGTTCAAGGCTGTGGAGTTTGGCGTCAACCAATTTAGGGTCGCCAATAAGCCTCTTTGCTCGCCTCTCAATTGAGTCCAGAACCGCAAGATGAGTCTTTGCGGCACCAGCAAATATATGGCCACAGTACTCTACACACGACCGGATCTGTGCTTTGTATAATACAAGAAGCTGTCCCGGTGTAAAGTACTGTCGCACCTTCGCAAGTACAGCAAGCTTACCCGCAGCTGCTCTTGCTCTGGACTCAATGTACCGACCAAAGTTGAGGTTCGAGGAGATCTCTAAGCCTAACAACTGAAGCCAGTCACTGTATTCCAAGGATACATTCTGGAAAGTAGGAGCCAAGGTGAAGGGGCTCCTTTTGGCGGTGAACAAACACGTCTGCGTTTTGGTGGCGTTGAATTTGACAAGATTGGCATTGCCCCATGCGGAGACTGCCTGAAGTTTGTCATTCAAACGTTGCACCATGGCTTCTCTTTCAGACTGTACTTCATCTCTACTAGCCCGAGAACTTGGCAGATATCTTTCTACAACTGTGCTGTCGTCTGCATACCCATAGATACCGGGCTTCAGCAGATCGTTAATGTGCAGCAGAAAAAGAGTTGCAGAAAGAACGGACCCCTGAGGTACTCCGGCATTTATTGTCAAGGGTTCCGAAGAACACCCGTCGACAACAACACGCAGAGATCTCTGGCTCAAAAAGTCCGTTATCCAGCCAATCAGACCAGGAGATATACCGTAAGCTGAAAGCTTGCTTAAAAGGCTCACATGCCAGACCCTGTCAAAAGCCTTCGAGACGTCCAGAGAGACGGCGACCGCTTCTCCGTTCCTCTCGATGGCTTCGCCTAAAATGTGTGTTGCGTACGCTAGAAGGTCCCCAGTGGACCTATTTCGGCGAAATCCGTACTGTCGGTCACTGAGGAGATCGTTACCTTCTACGTACGCTAGAAGCCGCGAGTTCAATACACGCTCCATAATCTTGCAGAGTATGGAGGTGATTGAAATGGGCCTATAATTGGCAGGATCGGCACGGCTGCCTTTTTTGGGCACGGGTTGCACGTTGGCAAGCTTCCAGGATTCCGGCACTTTTCCAGTCTTGAAAGAGAGGCGATACAGACGTGTCAATACAGGAGACAACTCACCTGCGCATGTCTTGAGCAGAATGGCTGGTATACCATCAGGACCACTGGCTTTATTCACATCTAAACGACACAATGTTCTCCATACCTCTTTGTTTGTGATGCGGATTTCAGGCATCGAAATACCGCAGTGAGGAAGATGTTCTGGAGAAGCATTGCCAGTGTCTAGATGCGAATTCTCAGCAAACAGAGAAGCAAATACATTCGCTTTCTCTGTTGCTGTGTGGGCCAGGGATCCATCAGGCTTCAGCAGAGCAGGCAGTGAGGGTTGGCAGAAGTTCGACTCGATCGCTTTGGCAAGAGACCAGAAAGCTCGACTGCCAGTTGGTCTGACAGAGAGCTTTTCGCCATTCTTAACGATCCGATCAAGACGAGCCTTCCGCAATGCCTTTTTATAGGACTTGGCAGCTTGGTTAAAGGCTCTCTTCTTTGTACTTACATCCGGAGTTTTGCGGCTTCGAGCATCAGCCCAAATGAGGTATGCCGAATGTTTACGGTCATGTGCATGACGACATTCGGCATTAAACCATGGGCGAGCTTTGCCACCGATGGGTACGTCAGCAAAAGGAATAAAATACTCCATTGCCTGATGCACCACATCGGTTATAGCATCCGCGCAACTCGACGGATCCAAAGAAGAGAAGCAGACCTGCCGCCAAGGATAAGACGCAAAAAAGTGCCGCATCTCATCCCAATCTGCTGACTTGTATTTCCATACTCGCCTAACACCATGTGGTTCGAAAGCTGGTGGGGAATATGTAAATACAGATTTCACCAGACAGTGATCGGAGGTTCCCAAGGGGGACGTGACCTCTACACGATACCTGTCCGGATCAGTTGTCAGCAGAAGGTCCAGGCAATTGGCTGTATGGCCTACCACATCTGGTACCCTTGTCGCTTGCCTCACCAGCTGAAAGAGGTCCAAGGACAACGCAAAGTTCCGCGCTTCTCTTCCAGCATGGTCGGTCTTCTGGTACGGGAACAGCCAGTCCTGATGACAGGCATTAAAGTCCCCCAGAAAGACGAGCTGCGCCGAAGGGTACTGATACAGAGCCATATCTGCAGCCTCACTGAGATACTCAAATAAAAGAGTTGTCTCCTGGTCACCGCTGTGCGAACGGTAGACACAGGAATACAGGATTTTTTCGTTTCCTGTGTCCACTAAAACCCATAGGGAAGAAAAAGTGGGGTCTTCAAGGTGACGGAGACGCTGAACACAGAGGTCGTTCCGCGCGTACACACTGACTCCGGCCCGTGAGCGAAAGTTGTGCTCTAACGAGTAACCGGGATAATCCAAGTATGCAGCGCTCAAAGGACATTGTATCTGCGTCTCCGTCAAAAAGAGCAAGTGCGGCTGCTCTTGCGGCTGGTTTGTGGCGTACCACGCAGAATGGAATACTTACAGAAACTACAAGAACACTTGAATGTGGCCATTAATGGAAAATGTTCAAAAGACAAAAAGAATACGTACTTACTTTATTTTTCTCATGTATAAAAGAGAATTTCAATATGTGGCATATTGAGTTAGCTTATATATAAGTATTTATTTATTAGTAATAATAATAAAACATAAAATTAAATTATTTAAAAAACGAAACATAATCGGGACTGTTAAAAACATTTATTAACGTGTATAACCATGTTAAGGTTTATTTTTATAATGAATAATCAAAAATAAACTGATACTGCCAGGCGTTCGAACATACATTCAATTAATGAAGTCGGTTAAAAATAGCTCAAGTTTTGGCTTAAATTTCCAATTCTTAAAGAACGTCACCTTTTCATGAGTCACATAAGCATATACACATAACATTTCATTTCACATAATATTTCTTATATCAATGATAATGATAAATGTACTACCAAAAAAGAGTGTTGTATTCTATTTTATGTTTTATGTTTCAGCTGTCCCCGGACATTATAGATCCGATTAAAAGGTGATTTCGGAATATACCTATGTTGTTTTTAAATACCACAAATAGGTAGCGGTATACGGTAGCGGTAAACGGTAACACCATTGGGAGAGCAACGGGACGGTTTCTCAGGATTTCAGTTCCTGGACATTGTTAATTTATTTTTCATTATATAATTATTTAAGAAATTAAATGAAGTTAACCTGAATATACATGTTTCTTGATATTTTGAAGAAAATATAATAAAGTTTGAAGTTGTTAGAGTGGTTTAGTAATTTACTGAAGTTCAAGCTACGGTTTCACCCATCTGCCTTGTTATGAAAAATAACAAAGTTTGCAATACGTTCATTGATATTACTGAAATCATGTAATTATAGCGCTTGTAATAAAGCGGTCATGTTAGTAAAAGAACGGGAACGTGTTATAAATATCAGTTATTGTAATTTAAATGGCCATGTTAGTTTTAAAGCAATTTATTCTAAGCCTATTTGACTCATAAATGCCTCATAAGAGGTATAATGTTTCAGCGAGTAAGTCAAGCTGATCAAAAAACATTCATAAACTTAATTGTATAAAGTTTTATCAGGTTTCCACTTCGGCGCCCGAATTACGATTTACGATACCCTTGGGTACGTGACATAATATTACTACTTTTATTTAAACCACGGGAACGCGAAAAAAACGCAGTCAATATTTAATTTATTTTTCTTGACTTTCAGTGGTATTGTTGTTGATAAACTGTTAATAAATATATAAAAAATAATTGCGTAGAAAACGATTTAGTTATATTTACATATTTATATTTTCCTTAAAATATGGAATTTAATATATATTTGGTAAATTGTATATTTCATATATACTTGAATACGGAGTTAAATGCGGTTTCATTAGGTCAGTAATATATCAATCCTCATTTTCAAGCGTATATAATTTTATAACTAAGTTAAAATTGTATCCACGTAGGCTCTTGTTCATTCAGCTACAGTATGATGTTTCATAAGTGCAATGTTTATCTGTTTTACATAAAAGATTGACTTTGACTAAGAGTCTTACTCTTTTTTTTTTTTTTTTTTTTTTTTGTTTCCGCGGGGAAAATGCTTTGCGCACCATACCCCTCGCGGGGGAAGCGAGGGGCTTGTGTGGGACTCCCGAAAACGGAGTACCCACTAAAAACTCCGCGGCGCTCCTTCCTCGCCTTATTGGCGGAGTCGTGGGTACGGCTAGCCCTTCATCCACGACCCCGCCGGCGACGGCCCGTCTATTACACGACGGACCCCACCTGCCCCCCTAGCTGAGTGGGGGGGCCTGTGGGAGCGACCGGGAGCGCCCGGTCGTTCCCACCCGACGCGGGTGGTGCCATGTTCAATGTGGGCGGGAGTGTCCCCACACCCCCTGCCCACTGGCCACCACCAGGCTGGAGAAGTTCGAATTGCCGTCTTCTCCGGCCCCTTCGACGTCTGCGGTGCGGGGGCGCAAGGGGATCGTCCAAGCGCGCCCGCTCCGCCTCTTCCTTCCGCGACATTACTTCCTCGCAGAAGGAAGATACTTCCACCCAGACCTCCTCGCTGCCCAACATGGCAGTAACCACCGCAGGCAGCGTTAGGTCCGGGAAGAGTCTTACTCTTAGTCAAAGTCTTGCTTGACACACAGAGGAATAAAATAATAGTTGCAATAGTATTTATTTGTTTTAATTAATTATCTGTGTCACGTGTGTGTTTTGAATTATGGACGTTAAAAAAAGCAAAATGTGGGGAAATTTCTTTCTGCATTTTATAATTGTATTTTTTTTAATTTATAAGTGTTAACTCTTATGTATAAGTTTACAATAATTAGTATGAAATAGCTATAAAAGCAAAAATGCAAGAACAGTTTTATAAAGTCATTAAAAGTCCGCCTTTGTGATCTAAAAAATCTATAATGTATCTGTATCTTAAAATGAAACTCTTTTTATCCAGTAATATAAAAGATTAATTACCTATTCTTAGACTTCAATATCTTTTTAATTAAACAAATTTAAACTTAATGCCTAAAACATTTTTTTTATTAGGACGGCGATATCTAAGATGACATCAACATTGACAATATCTAGAATATACTTCAACATTTAGTGAGATTAGTGAATCCTTATTTAAAAAATAAGAATACTTGATAATAATTTTCTGATTTTTCTCTGAGCCCTGTGAAATATGATCGTATCCTTTCTCCTAAATTACAGTGCCTTCTAATTTTCCATAGAAGATCGAAAAGAGATTTATACTATGTCGCACAATTAAAGATATTTTTAAACAACTTTAAATTTAAAACAACAATGTACGCTAAAATAACTAACCTTAGATACCTACAATGCTGTGAGCATATTTTATTTATTTATTTTATTTATTGGTATTAATCATATCATAATTTATTCCATTCTTAGTGGTAGACCATAACATCCGGTCGCCGGCAAAGTTACCATCCATCGGGCAGAGTCGTGCCGCAAAGCGACCTAGTCGTGTTCCGGCACGTTGCTCGATGAAGCCGTTTATGGGAAATGGGTCTGAACAGTTGCGGTGCGTTGGCGAACCGGTTTGACGTCGGGTTGGTGTTTGTTTTGTCGGGTGTCTAGTCGAGGAGGGTAGCGGGATCCGAAGCGACGGCTTTCCGCTGGCCGCCCGCAGATAGTTGGGGGCCCAATTAGTGGGTTAGCTACCCACGAACGGCTGCCCCGTCAGCTGCGAAAAATCCCTGGGTGGCTCCATCGTGCTGGTTGGCGACCAGACAAGGAGGCCCGATGGTGATCCCTGGGGGTGTTCGGGCGTCCCCGGAGTCTCCAGACTAGCCTTCCAGTGGCATGACAACGTCAATTTCGACGTCGGGTTCGATAAGTACCGCCTCGTTCAACCATACCATTTCCCATGCTATTAACTTTTATATTTTTTTTTTATGAAAAATCATAACAAAAAGAACAAGTATATTCAGCGGTTGCACTCCTCCTCATTCAAAGTGCACCTCTCTAATATCTGGGGGTTGCAATCTATTATCCCACCTGTCCACCACCATCTTGAGACAGAACAGCTGCAGTTGCTCTTTTTGACGGAGACGCAGATACAATGTCCCTTGGGCGCTGCGCACTTAGATTATACAGGTTACTTGTTAGAGCACAACTCTGTATCCTCTCTTTCATGACTGGAATAGTGCCGAAATCCTGGAAGCTTGGTAATGTGCAACCCGGGCCCAAAAAAGGCAGCCGTGCCGACCCTGTCAATTACAGACCGATTTCAATCACCTCCATACTTCGCAAGATTATGGAGCGTGTATTGAACTCACGCCTACTAGCATACCTAGAAGGTAACGATCTCCTCAGTGACCGACAGTACGGGTTTCGCCGTAATAGGTCTGCTGGGGACCTCCTAGTATATGCTACACATATTTCAGGCGAAGCCATCGAGAAGAACGGAGAAGCGGTCGCCGTCTCTCTGGACGTCTCGAGGGCATTTGACAGGGTCTGGCATGCGAGCCTAATAAGCAAGTCTTCAGCGTACGGTATATCTCCTGGTCTGATCGGCTGGGTAACAGACTTTCTGAGCCAGAGATCTCACCTAGTAGTTGTCGACGGGTGTTCCTCCGAAGCCTTGACAATAAATGCCGGAGTGCCTCAGGGGTCCGTTCTTTCTGCAACTCTTTTTCTGCTGCACATTAACGATCTGTTAAAGCCCGGTATCTATGGGTATGCAGATGACAGCACAGTTGTAGAAAGATATCTGCCGAGTGCTCGGGCTAGTCGAGATCAAGTACATTCTGAAAGAGAAGCCATGGTGCAACGTTTAAGTGACAAACTTCAGGCAGTCTCCGCATGGAGCAATGCCATTCTTGTCAAGTACAACGTCACCAAAACGCAGACGTGTCTGTTCACTGCCAAACCCTTTCACCTTGGCTCCTACTTTCCAGAATGTATCCTTGGAATACATTAACCGGCTTCAGTTGTTAGGCTTAGAGATTTCTTCGAACCTCAACTTTGGTCAGTTCATTGAGTCCAGAGCCAGAGCAGCAGCAGCAAAGCTTGCCGTTCTTGTGAAGGTTTGGCAGTACTTTACACCGGGACAGCTTCTTGTTTTATACAAAGCATAGATCTGGTCTTGTGTGGAGTACTGTGGTCACATATTTGTTGGTGCCGCAGTCTCATCTTGCGGTTCTGAACTCAATTGAGAGGCGAGCAAAGAGGCTTACAGGCGATCCTGAATTGGTCGAAGCCGACCTCCAAAAAAGTGAACACAGGCCTAGAAAGGCTAGCCTCTCATTTATCTATAAGATACATTTTGTTGAGTGTGCGCAGGAATTACAGTAAAGTAAAAGTATTGTGTGTTGAATGAGGAAATGGTAACAATGCTACATTTTGTTTTTCAACAGGTATGTTTACATTGACAGCTTTACTTCTCTACTTCGGTTTTTAATATTGACTTTTACAGCTTAGTCACTTGGTAATTTATCTTTAATATGCGAAATAGAAGGCTTTGCCTTGTGATCACATTTAATATTGTCTTAGCTGATAAATATAGCAGATACTTATATGGACAGTACTAGGACTTACTATATCACTTCTTTGTAAAGGTCACCAATTTTTTTAAAAACTACTTTTGATAGCTAACTCTGAAAAGGCTTCATTAACCAATATCAATCTTTGCCTTTTGACTACGCACATTCTCATTCTATCAGCTGGTGTTTTTGCTACAAAAATATATGAGGCACAACTCCTTTCTTCAAACTTAGATTACATTATTCTCCTTGTTGTTTTGTTATATATTTGATATTCAATATTATTAGCTGTATCTTCCTTAACCTGAAATAAATCGACAACCATAAAAATTTCATAAAACGAATAAAGAATACGATTTTTATAGAAAGTTATACTGAACTTTTGTAAACTAGTTTAGG
This sequence comes from Napeogenes sylphis, assembly GCA_959347405.1. Classification (NCBI taxonomy): domain Eukaryota; kingdom Metazoa; phylum Arthropoda; class Insecta; order Lepidoptera; family Nymphalidae; genus Napeogenes; species Napeogenes sylphis. Next base: position 16,818,454 of record OY365777.1, on the reverse strand, counting down.
TTAATTTTAAACTCTAATTTTCTAATGTTCAATAGCTAATGCAACTTACTATAAATTTAAACTATTAAATTAAACTTATTATAAATAAAGTACACTTACGTTAAATTGATCTTCACAACAATATAAATACAATTTAAGACATATATTATCCCTTTTAATTACCAAAGACCATTGTTTTTGAATTTTCGCATCTCTTGGAACATAAAAAACATTTTGTCGGGTGTTTTTTTTAATAATATTTTTGCATTCCGGTACTATACAATACTTGTAAGATGGTTTTTATCTTCTTCCATGACTTGTAAAGCAATTAAAATATGTATGAAGTAAATAAAAAGTTCACAGTAAACATTGACTGGACGTGTCACGCATAAAATGACTGCGTTTGAACGGTTCAAATTTACTCAATGTTTTAATTTAAACTTTGAAAAAAAACTAGAATCTTTTCAAGCTTATTTATATTTTTTTCTACAATATAGAGATGAAAATGATTAATTTACGTCAAAAAACGAAACCTGAATATTACCTATTGTAATAAAAAAATATTAAATTATCAATATAAGCTAATATGCTAATGAATAATATTTGTATTCTATTTTTGTATGATATTTCGCCGATAATTTATAATAAATGTAAATAAAATGAATAACTAAATTAAAAATTGTTAATCAATAAACCCATGGGTTATTGTCCCGCCACCTAACGGTTTCACTTTGTACAGATATGTTAATATAACAGATGTAGTTATGTTTCCCTAAGGTTTAAATAGATGGCGTTGTTACAAAACATTATGTAGTATGTTTGATCACAAATTTGTATTATTATTTTCATTTAAACTGTCTTATTTGCAAATTGATTCTAAAAGAACAAACTCCAATATCAAATAAATAATAAAGAAATACTAAGCAATTTAATATAATACAAAAAATAATAATGATAGAAATGAAAATATCTCGCTTGCTTTCTATAAGAGACAGAGAGATAGCAAAACATGTCGTGCCAACTTTTGGTAAGAATTTTTACCGTCTAGCCCCCTTGCACAACGCGCGATAAGGAACTACGTTCCAAAAATATCTATTTATTTAAAATTTTACATACTGCAAAGATACTGTGCAATTGTGTGTTACTGTGATAATAATTTATGAAATATAAAGAATATATATTTTTCAAATATAATAATGAAGATAATTAAGTTGTCTTTTATTTACCTAACCATTACAATATGTATTTTTTTCTCTTTGTACTTTTATTAGTCAAGTAACTTTTTACCTGTTACTTGACTAATAAAAAAAAACAAAAAGGTGGCAACACTATTAACTGTTGTTTTGACAAATTAAAAAAAAATCTTTACTGTAGTAATATAAAGTTTTCTCACCAGTACAAGATGGCTGACACCAGTGCAATATGCTGTCGGTGTCATGACGTCATTAGCACGGATTTGAGCTTATTGTAAAGTTTACATTTTCTAGAAACTGGCGAGTTGGGTATAGTAGTTGAAAAACGAGGAAAAGATAAAATCAAATTTAAACGATTTTTCGGATATCTGTACTAAACTTTTAACTGAAACAGAGATATTCGATTTAATAGTTGAAAATTTAAATTTAAATATCAAGCCTGCTTTTGTTCCACGTTTTACTAAATACTTTTTATATTTAGTTGTAAGTTATTATCGTCACACCACTAAAGTATCTTATCAATATCACTTTGCAAACACCAAACATCCTTCATGTTATTAACTATTCTAATAATTAACAAAATGTTTAAATGGAATGATACTTAAGTGTGAAACTGTGGAACTTCCGATTTAATAGAACCCTGGCTAGATTACTCTAAAAAAAAATATATTTTTTTTGTACGTCCTCCCACTCATCCTAATTGTGATCCTAATATGCATATTATTATGTACTTATTGAAGTCGTTGCGTTGGGGGACCCTTGTACGTACTTTGACGATGGTGTTTATTTTACGAAGTTAATCATTGAGGACTTAGAATATACGATTCGGTATCGTAATTTCTTACTTGCATTTTAATTTCTTCTTTTATTATGTTATATATTTAATACGAAAAAAAGTAAGAATCCGTTTTTAAATGTAATAAATTATAAATGTGTTAAGAAACATGATTCAAGATTTTTCATAAAGGTATCTACGAATATTGATAAATATAAACATTTAATGTGAAACCGTGTGTTTAATCCCTATTATAATAAAAGATAGATCATGTTATGATTTGCAATAAAATCTGTAAAACATGTGAGATTATTACAGATAAATATAAAGATAGCATAGAGGACAATTGTGAAACCATAACAATATAAAGCATATTCCCACCATTTGTTATATGTAGGTACCTACATGAAATTAAAAAAAAAAGTATCAATTAACATTTTGTTTGTCTGTTTGTTTAGAAATAAACTATTGTAAATTCATATATTTTTAATATAAGAATAACTTATCATTAACATACTCAAAGATATAAATGTTTACGTGTGACAAATAACTTTTCTTCATAAATACCATTCTTTTAGTAATATACAACACATATAAAACTATCTAAAGAAATAATGCCGTAGATTTGTTTTTTAGAGCCTAGAAAAATCACACATTTGAATCGACGCTATTATTCCTACGTTTAAATTAAGATATTGAATAAAAAAAATATATTAATATTTGTATTTAAAATCTTATTGGTTATTTAGCGTGTGATTTACCAGGATTATTTTTCAGACCATAGAGACAACTCCATCTTAAAATTGCATTCAGGTCATCATTAATGGCAGAAATAGAGGTATTAAGATTCTTAAGATTTGAGTGGCGGTAAATTTTAATATCATCTACATACATAGAGAGAAGATATATTTTAGAATACATTATAGAATATAGAATTAATGAAAAACACACGCCACCCAGAGGTACCCCAGCGAAGACATCACACCTCGATGAAAATGACTTATCGTTCTTTCTAATATGCTGTCTCCGGCCAGTGAGGTAACTCCAAAACCGCAGTGATGGAATTATGTTAAGAGTACGAAACAGACTCAGCAGAATATCAAAAGTCAACAGTGTTAAACGCATTTCTAAATGTACTAGTAATAACACTGTGAGCTGTTTTTTATCCTACGCTGACCGTACATCGGTGACCTTGTCAAGCGCAGAAACCGCACTATGACCAGGACGGAATCCAGATTGCAAAGGACTTAGTAGCTGATGTTTGTTAATAAATGTGCTTAACTGCTCATAAACTATTTTTTCTAGGATTTTGGAAAGGGAGTGCAAAATAGAGATAGGGCAGAAATCACCAATATTTGTAGGTTTGTATTTTTCTGGGATAGGAATAACTTGGGCAAGCATTAGGAAATTTACTAATGGAAATGGAATAGTTTAGAATGTATCCTATTATAGGAGAAACAATATCTGGGATAGGTACATCATATAACGGCACCAACGACATTCGAAGAAATGGATTGTATGCCCTTCTTAACATCACATTCAGTGATAGCACAAAAAGAAAATAAGAAAAAATCTGGAGTTGATGGGGACGAAAGATAATTAGTTACGCGATCCCTTTCAACATTGTCAACTATTTTTGAAGAAGCAAAATGTTTATTAAGAATTTCAATATCAAGATTGATAGTAGTATTTGGATGTCTACCAACTCCAAGCGATACAAGACCATCTCCACTTTCCTATGTTTATTTAAAAATAATTTAAAACTCCTTGTGCTTTTAAAATTGAACGAAGTTTTTAATGTAAGGCAAATGTACGAACTTGCTTTAAACTACAGATATAAACTACACTTTGTTAAGACTATACTGGTTTACTTCAATTTATTTTAAAACTTTTAATCTGCTAAAAGCTCGTGCTTGTGCATTTGAAATTCAAATAAATATATTTACCATATTAGGTTTGAAAACAACTTTGTCTTAACAAAAAAAAATACGAATTTAAGGCTGATAACATAAAATGTGAACCATTTAATGAATTCTTAAGCTTCTTTTAATTTTTCGAATAACAAATATTTAGGGCTTAACCTTGCAAAATTTGAAATATATCAGTATAAAATCGTCAGTTTACTGTGACAGTTTGACAGTGACAAGTCGAGTGCTCTTTAAGGCACGCCTGTTCCAATGAAATACGGTTACTAGTTTGAGTCTGAGTTGTGACGTCAATCAGTCTGAAACTATTTCATTTGCCATTACTTTGCAAGTACATTTACTCAAGGGTACTCAAGGATGATAAAACAAGAGTAATAATGGTTATAATACTGTCATTAGAATTTGCAGATTTTTTGAAGTTACAAATTACCACTTCCAATTTAAAGTTACCAATGGGTCGATGTACGAGTATCTTAAATTAACAATTGTGCTTATTTTTAGAATTTAAATACTCTAAAAATTTGTGATAAGCTATGACCATTGAACAAGCTGAAGCTCGGCTCTATATGAGAATTGAAAATGTTTTAAAGGGAAAACATTTAACTTTAGCAGGAATCTTGTGGTGGTCTTTACTGTAGTCCGAAATACTACAAATAATGCACAGATGCAGAATTATATTAAGTTCATACCACTCTATAATTTCTTAGGAATTTTTTTTTCCAGGTAACAACGTTGAAACTAATTTAGTAATAAAACTATGACGCAAAACGACAAATCTACCACAGTAATAAAAGGCTAGATAAACTCAAAGTATTCAAAGATCACATCGACAATAACTATTCACACCGACCGGGTTTCCGTACTCTATGGAGTATGACATAAGAAATCATAAACTTGACAAATGCTTTCCAATTTATAGCAACAGATCCCCACCAATAGCTTGTAATAACCTCGTCTGCTAACAATATATATTCGTAACTTTTATAATTGAATGTTTATAAGCAAGTAAAAAAACGTAATATACCGTATGCAAAACCACAGAGTAACCATATTGTTTTAGTAGGATTATACTATATTTATAGTGTACTAATAAATAGTAATTAAACCAGAAGAGATAGTCGGATTGCACTGAAACAGCATTTCGAATGTAACTCACGTGTCATATTAACTGTTAGTAATGCCACAATCTGTAACTAAAGGACAAACCCAAGTATTTTATTTAATTATAAATAAAGAACTTTTACAAATTTTACTAAAGTGATTCAAATATATCTATTTACACATACAAAAACACCGACAGTATATATGGTGAGTATATTATATAATAGTAGTAGTATCATAATAATACGTATAAATGTAATATAATAATCGAAAAGTAATCTCTGTTATTCATTTATACACATCATGAACTCAGATACCATAGTTCAATAATATTTTTAAGCCAATGATGTCATTGTTCTGCTAATAAGGTCGCTACACGATCAGTTGTGACTAAATCATTCGCTGCGACAACAGCTTGAAAATGAAGATTAATATTATTTTCATATTTTTTTGTACAATTTTTTGCACCATTGCGTTGTTCAAAAATGCTCATGGTGAATTAAAACAAGGAACAACTGAAGAGATTATTGATACATTCTCCTCGACGGCTGCACCGAAACCATGTCCACGAAGTTTTTGCGATACACAAAATCCTCCATGTCCCCCTTGCTGTAAGCCTACCAAAGACGGTAGATGTGAACCTAAACACGAATGAACCGAAAATGAAATATGAAAAATATATGTGATTTGTTTTATTAAATAAATATTTCAAGATGTGTTTTTTGATTACTCGACCTAAGATATGTGATCTTATTATTTTTTAGGTATCAAACCTGTTGCTTATTATTAGTGAGAACAAAAATAAGTTATTGAACTTTCGTTAAATATTATGCCTTTGTAAATTAGTACGTTTAATATCTTATGTCAGTATTTGAAGTAAATATATTTAAGAAATATTATTTCATTTACAATACATTTTGCAAAAATATTTCAAATATAATGTCATCGTTGTATTACTTTTTATATGATTAAAAATATGTTTATTTTTTATATTTATACGGTTTTAGTATAAGTCGGTTTCTAGTCGATTCATTATCTATTTTGTTGTAACTACTTGTATGTTCGTATCCACTTCATTTATCTTTGCCGATTCATTCTTGTAGGTATGATCGAGGTGTAAGTTTATAGAAATACCTATGAATAGAAACAGAATGATTGGTAATTTAGACAGTATGTAGATTTGCAAATCAAACAACATAAATATATGGCTTTTGTTACTGGCTTATACTTTGAGATTGTAATTAAAAAATGGGGAGAACAGTAACTATGTTAGTGAAACTTAAAATAACGTAAGTAATAATGTAAGCTTAGTTACTATCACTAAACTATACTTTGATTACCTACATTTAAAGTCAAAGTAAGGTGAAAATTAAAATTATTTACTTGATAAATAATATACTTGAAATAGTATATCTTAAATATTAAAATCATTGAAATATTTTTCTCGTAACATTTTTTTTTTTTGTAAAGAAATACAATACAATTTATAGAGTATTCTATTTTACAATTCAAAATAAACGAACATTATTTTACATTTAACGAACGCAGTTTAGAATCAATAAATATTAATGAAAGTGTTTCAATAGTTGAGAAGTGATTGAAACATTTACATCTCTGAGAGACTTTCAACTATTTTAATGACTTTCTTACATAAAATATTATGACAATCATATTATTTAAATTTTGTTATTAGTTTTTTATTATTTTTTACAAACCGATTTAATTTAAGTATATGTGTTTTTATACACCAGTCGTAGGTTAATACTTTATTTACATAATAATTACATTAATTTGTAATTCAACATAAAAACAAACTATTTTTAGGAATTTATATACCCATAGATTAGATAAAAAGAAAAAATAATTTATAGCCCTAAAGTTTGTCAAGATTTCCTTAAACCTAAAAAGTATAACATGCTTTAACCAATCTCAATCTTATTCCAAATGTACTGATATTTAATTTCTCCGCAAATAACTTAAATTAGTTACATCCATTATATTTAAAGTAAAAACAGAAATTATCTAACCCTGATCATAATAAAGCTGAACTAAAACAATAGTTATATTAAACTGTAAAGGATTCACCCATTAAGAGTTGGACGATCAACGCAAAATATCTCTTCACAACTTCGATTCATATTTACTCGGCTAAGACTAAAACTATTTTAATCTAAGCTAATATCAATTTGCCCTTACGGGTAAGATATTTAATTATCACATTATATTTGTAACATTTAATACTTACTGCAGGTATTAATGTTAAAGTAATCATATATTTATGACTTAAGATAAAACTTCTTCCATGTTAACATTTTAGTGATTATGTTATCAGTCGTTCAATGTCCGCTAAAAGCCCGTTATCTTTTACAAACCTCTTTTAATTTTACAAATAAAAAATAAATCATATTATCAGAAATATTTTATTCTAAAAGAATTCTTTATATCAAAATTCTGATAGCAATAGCTTATTAAATTTATTGCCTGATATTAAAAAAAAACCCTTTAACAAAAGATTTGGCGAGAATTTCTAAAAGGAGAAAACTGTTAGCTTAAAGGAACATTACGTAACTCGGACAAAGATTGTCAACTTTCACAGTCTTTTGTGCTTCTATAATTTACGAGCATGTTCCTTTCTAGAAGATAAGAATTAAGGTATCTTGTCACAACTTTACATTCCTTTTCGGTTAGAATTTTTATCTGCACGAGATTTATTTAACTATTCGCACAATATATGGAATGCATATATTTTTTTTACTTCTTGTACGGTCTATTTCAAACTAAATAAAAATGTGTCTAATATCACTGGAATAATTTGTTTGGGCAGTCTTTTTATTACAACAGTCAGATATTTTCTTACGACCACCCAGATAAAAATCATTATTTTCATAAAAACTAAGTCGAACAAATATATTTCGGTGTCTTTTTCATCCAATATAGTATGATTGTTGGCTGATATGTAATCAAGAAATCGGGGGCGAATAAGGAAGAAGATGCTTTTATGAATTTTATTTTTTTCTATAGTAACGTCGAATAAGCGTTATCACATTAAATACATTAAAAATAAAGAGAGATCACATAAAACTTAGCTTTATAAAAGAACTTTGTCTGTCTGATTTTTATTTCTTTTTGCTTTTTTAGAATTCACATCACCCAAAATGAGTCCTACAGTTCAGTTGATAGTAACCCAACACTAAATAACCAACAAGACGTCAAGTATTAGAAAAGTACAAATATGAATTTTCTTTGTTTGTTTAATTTTATATAAATATGGAATGAAAAATAAAACAATACGGGATTTGAACCCGCAACTTCTGGGAAATCATCCCGTCGCTCTACCAATTGAGTTACCGTGTCGCAAAATACTACGTATGTTTTGAGCTGTTAACGTAAAAGTCGAAATTTTGAATTTAAAAAACTTTTGCAATATTTTCAATATCAAAAGAAATTTCGTTTGCAAAATATAATCTGTTTATTTCTGTGATAGAAATTTTGTTGCGTTTTATTCATTTTTAAGTAAAAGGTTTAGTAGAAATGTTGTGTTTATAGATTCAATAAATAGGATGGAGTTTTTTTGGATATCAATATGTGCGTATTTAACTGAGTATAGATGCTTATGTGTCCGTCCACAAACGCCTCAGTAATCACGTGGACAAACCACTGTCAATGCCCATAAATGAATGTTTCTGTCGATTTCCCTGAGATTCCATCATCAGATGCTGTCTGAGCAGACTTGGCCAAACCCCTGGCAAGGTAAGAACAGGCGAGCTCCCTTCGTAGTCAACTGTTCGCAGACGAATATGAGTGTATCCTTTAATTAGTGAAAACCTAATTTTCCTTTTGTTTTAGTATTGAAAATAGTATTCAATCTCAGAATATCACAAACAAACGTAAGACCATTTCCACCAAGTCGTTCTTGGTTTTAATTTGTTTCTTTGGCACATTTTTTATTTCAAAATTTAGTTTGCGGTATGCCATTTGTAAAGTTTCAATATATCGTCCAACAGATGAATTTTCTCATTTCCCTCCCTATATTTTCAAGTTATAATACTTTGTTGCTTAACTCCTGGTATAGAAATGATCACGGTGAGTGTAAAATAATATCTTTGCTTCTTTCTTTTACTGGGTGCTGGTATTTCTTTGCTTGTGTCTTGAGGTGCACTGTTCTGGGTCTTTTTGATCGTCTAGGTGGTTCTGAGCTTCTATTATTTAATTTTACAAATTTTATTTGTTTTAAACTTATATGGAGCAGTGTACAGGTTCGCTGCGTAAGCGGTCCGGGGGGAAGATGACATTAATTAAATATGCCATAATTGTACTTTTTTTAATATTGTATTTTTTTCCCAAAACTTGTGATTGTATAAATGAATATTGTAAATACTTACCATATATTTTATATCGGTTTTAGTTTTTTAATATGTCCGCTTTTATGTAAATTATTTGTTTTATGTATATTGCAACTCATATTAAAGATCAGATAGTCATACTCACGTGGAACTGTAGAGTTGACAGATTTAGTATCAAAAATCACAGGTTTGTTAAGATTTACATACCGATATATGATTAGGAAATTACTCTGTCCGCACCTTAATTGCATTATACAACATATCTGTGTACATTAAAAATGTGAATATTTCATGTATGTTTATTTATAGATAAGTAGTTTTGTTTATATGCTGTATTTAGTATTGAACATTTTTAGTAAATGTACATTGTTTTCGCAGGTTGGAAACGTGCGAATTTCTTCGCAAAAGGCAGTTCGTTCACTCGTTTCGATACTGCTCCTACCGCAACACGATTATTGAACACTCAACAATTACTTAAAACTATTTAGTCCAGTCATTTGGTCGAAAAAAAGGGGGTTACCTGGAAAGTTTCCCGGGAGTTTTGAAAATTGGTTATTTTATAGATTTCGGTATGCTCTTTTCGAATTTCAATTTTGCCACCTCGTATCTCCGCCGCTCGCGCCGCCATTTTGAAAAAATGGCGGCTAAAACCAGTTTTTTCGGAATATCTCCTTTCCAATGCATTTTTTGAAAAAAATATTTATGTACAAAATTAAAGTAGAATAAATTTCCTACAATTTATGTATTTATATTTTATTTCATAATATCAATAGTTTTTGGCGTACGGGCGTTACAAAGTATCTTCATCTACACCACTACGTGTTTTTGGTATATTTTTTCTAAAATATAATCAATACCTTGAAGAAGCAGTGTGGGTCTTTGTGTTGGGTACCTTTCTTTCGACTATGGAGACTAAAGACTTTGTATAGCCTCCATATTCTCGACTTTCAACGAAACATCTGTCCGTAGAAGTTACAAGAAGTATTTAGTTTAGGCGGAGTCATCAGTATACGTTTATATGTATGTACGTCGTACAGTGTTGTTTGTGTTCTGAAAAAACTGGTTTTTGCCGCCATTTTTTCAAAATGGCGGCGCGAGCGGTGGAGATACGAGGTGGCAAAATTGAAATTCGAAAAGAGCATACCGAAATCTATAAAATAACCAATTTTCAAAACTCCCGGAAAACTTTCCAGGTAAAACTACCAAATGACTGGACTAATTGGACTCAACAGCAAAAATCATGTTGCATCAGGATCAGTATCGAATAGTGCCGAGAATCTTAACGCCTCGATTTAGTAAATAACATCGTTACAACAATATCGTTTTCAAGTTAATTGACATTTCAACACGTCCAGTAAATAATATATATCTTTTAAAAGAATAAAGCGATTGTAATAAAATAAAACGTCAAAGTAAAACACAATATTTAACTATTAAAATTATTTACATTATTTGCTTTATACTTTTTACGTGATGCACAACTAAACAGATACCCAGGCTAAAATTATAAATTAAAATGGAAATGGAGTTATCCTTTAACACCTGGCTATATATTTAATAATATCTTCAATATACAGAAACAACTCTCCTACAGATCTATAAAATGTATAGATAGTATAAAAAAAGACTGAGTTTCAAAATTATTTATTTAGAAAATATCTTCAAATACCTTGTAAAGAAATGTTCGAAGCCCCTCAATAGTGAGAAACGAGTTACCTAATTTATAAAGGGTCCATCTTTTACGACAGCATCAAAGGTACGGCGAGCTTATTATATAAATTCACAAGACAAAATGTGTCAGGAATTTAATTTTAATACTTTTGATATTTTAGTTTTGATTGAAATGTGACAGAATTCTAAAGAAACTTCTGATATTATGGCAAATATAAGATTGACCTAATTGGCAGATTAATCTATCGAAAGTACCTTATTTCCTTTAAAAGATGTTTTCTTTGAAAATTTTGAATTGAGATGAATATATTTATATTATTTAATATAATATAAACAAAATGATGAAATTGTAAATTACCCTCACCTAAACATTATCGTGTTAAAATATTATAAAACGAGTTGTAAGGGCTGCTCTCGCCCATTCTATTACAAATAGTTGTATATTAAACATTGTAGTGCAAGTACTGTGTATTACTGAAACAAGTCTTAACAATAAATACAAAACTATATATATGTATGTATATATATATACATAATAACAATAAATACTTATGTTTGTGACAAATAATATTTTTTCAGTATTCGTTTAAATGTTGTGGCGGAAGGACTAGATGTTATATGGCTAGGTAGAAGGTTCCATAACCTCGCTGCTTGAACAGAAAAAGATTTTGAATAAAAGTTAAATTTATAATATTAGGAATATCAAAAGTTTTTGTTAAGACACAAAACCGTTTAGGGCAGCTACTGGGTAATGAGAGATAGAAACGTTCATACAAATAATAGGGGGCTAAATTAGAGAAGAGGTTGTACAACGTTATTTATTTATATGTTTATTATCTACCAAAGTAAGCATATAAAACCGAATATTAAACAACATTCCGGCAATACAAATAGCGATTTTATCGCCTATATAAGAGTATAGACTACAGTAAGTAGACTGGATAATATTTTATTATGATATTTTATGCATTAATGCAGACAACGTTAACATGTTAACATAATTCAAAATAACAAAACGTAGTTTACATACATTATGGTACACTCTTTAACTTATATGTGACGAGTAAAATACGTTATTGATTGCTTTTATTTATTATTAACTATATCCATACAAACGCACACACACGTTGTGTCCACATAGAGTGTGTGTTACTAGGTAAACTATGAATACTCGCGTCACGTTGCATACTTCTGGTACTCACTTAATTAGACCGACCTGCAGCAGTCTGGAATTTCTATTTAAATGATACAAAATTCCCTTAGGAACATGAAAATCGAAATACCATACTGTGAAATGTTTAATAGACTCTAAACACGAATATCGAATTTCAAAGTAGAGGTGTTTTGGAAATACAAGATATTTCTCATTTTATTAATTGGTTATCCAAATATTTATTAAATAAACAGGAATGAATTTCAGAATCTATTTAAAGACAGTTTTTAGACTTAACATTACAGTGAAATGAAATTAATTTTGAAGTTCTAATTCGTCATACTAATCCAACAAATTATGTTTTACAGTGATATAAAGTGTCTTTAGAGTGCAGGAAGTAACAAAATTAAAAACACACATATTGTTTATACTGGTTCTAATTTTTTTTAATTATTGTAGCAATCAGTTATATTTTGTCTTAATACATTTGCCTTTGAAATAAAACAGAGAATATTTGGATAAAATTTATTTACTAATTATGGCCATCCCATTTTAAACACGATGTTTAACTTTAAAAATGCTAATTATAATTTAATTAAATGGGGCTCAAAAATCCACATACTATAGAGTAGCAATAGTTCAAAGTAAATTGCAATATACAGCTTTAGTTAATTGAAATGCCAATAACAGCACAGGAATGAAAGATTCATGAAAACCAGAAATTGTGCTAAAAATGAATACGACTTTTGTTACTCAAACTAACTTTGCGAGACACAGTGATAGTGATACCATTATCATAGTAACACCCTTAAAATATGGAAAATGTAAAATAAAACGATAATATAAGATAAAACAAACTATCCTCGAATATACAAAAAGTTTACTTAATGTTTTACCAGCATGCATTTACAGTTTGTACAAACTAAGTAAGTACAACTCGTATGTTTGTCAAAATAATTACTGCTACTAAAACAACTAAACTAATACTAAACTATTAAGTTACACTTTTATATAAAATTTAAATATACATATTATTTTATATACATTTGTGGTCCAATTGAAATAAATATATTTGAAAACCTGTTTGTTAACACTATCTTTAAAATATTTTTATCAATTTAAGTTGAGGTGAAAAGATAACAAGACTTTTTTTTATTACAAGACGCAGGTAGTGACATTATGACTTAGTATATAAAATAGATAACTAGTTCCATTATATTGAGTTCAGTATTCGTTGGAGATATTTAAGTTAAGTCTAACAAGTCTAGGCTTGGGAATATGAATAGTAAGAAAACATCTAGAGCCGTTCTATGCTTCTTGAATGTTTGAATAAAGCATCCAGACATTAATTATGTGTTTGTTATAGAAGCCGTCAGAGAGATAAGAATAAGATTTATTGAACATACAGAGAAAAATTCACAACAAAATTTACATCGTAAACAGCTATACTAGTAATAGATTATGTCGCAACCATTTATACCCACTTCGGGACATGTTACATGTACGTTCCAATATTATACACGCATAGAAATAATTAATAAGCCATACTGAAACTGTAATCAAACAAATGAATAAATACTTATTTAAACATAACATTATAACTGTCGGATATTCAATTATCGAAAATCATATACAATTTACAAATACAATAGTGAATAAAAATAATAATAATATTAACGATAATAATTAAAAATTAGTATTAAACAATTTAAATCAAATATGTCATCAAAGCTTAAAGTAATTGCTTGAATATATAAAATTATTAGTATTCAAGTGATATTATCAGTAAAATTATTGACAGAAATTAATTGATTGGTATATATGATAATATGGTAAGTATATAAAATAATGTAAGTGTGAGTTTGTTATGTGTGTATATTAAGCACGGTAGTAAATACACAAGATTAATAACAACATAATAGTATACAAATTACTAAAAGAAGAAGAGAGCAGTGAATTTTAATTATGGTTATTAAACATTTAAATATTATAGTAATATTCAATGATTTTTGTTACAATCTTGTGTTTTAAGAAAGCTGAGGAGCACGAAAACAAATCGACCTCATCAAAGGAATCCAGTGATTTGCACATTCTTTGAAGAGACAAACGAAACCCAATATTAGTCCTGGGAGTATTAAGAGCGAATGAACCAACTCCGTTACAAAAAAGCACATTAAACAATTGGTCTTATATCCCATTTTTTTAAACTCAAGGATAACGTTGGCTTTTGTTTATGTATGTGTATATGATTTAAAAATGAACGAAGTTTCTAATGTAAAGAAAATATTCTAACTTTGAAAGTACAGATATTAAACACACAGTGGTAATAAACCCATCTTTACTTAAGTTTATTCTAAAAAGCTCGTGTTTGTGGATTTGAAATTCTGGTTTTTTTTATTCTGGGTTTTTTTTTAATCAAACCAGAATTTGATACGTATTAATTCAATTGGAACAATTAAATGAGTACCTAAACATCGATTGGTTTACGTAATGTCGTAGACACTTACATATTTAAAACACGGATCACTAAAAGGCCAAAGTAAGTTGTAGAGATTTTGCTCTTATGCCTATCGCTCCCAATTCTACCGCATACAAGTTAACTATAAATTTATTCCTGGATGTAAAATAATATTTGTTTGTGGTAGCATGGATTTTCTTACATTTGGTTGGTTTCTAGACGTTTATTAGAACAATCAAATTTGACAGTGCAACCAGTGTCAAATTGAATCCTCTTTAAAGTACCTACACCTGCTCTGATTATACATGGCTGTGTTATAGTATCAGAGTAATTGTAACTGAACCCTGAACATAATCAATAAACTTGCGAGTTTACTATTCATAATACGATTTTAACAAAACCTAGAGTAAAACTAAATCTAAAATCTAACGAAGCATAAACTCTCAAACTCTGAAATATTCATATAAATAAATTTGTTTATTTATGTACAGTAAAAATGTCAGCCAGTTCTGATTCGTTCAGTTTAAAAAATAGGTCATTTTTTATTATTGCGACTCTTAGTAACGATCGGATAGACATATTGATGGAAAACCGTAGAGTTGATGGATTCTATTCCGCTATAGAGAATCATGGATCTTGCAACCGGAGTATGTTAAAATACAGTCGAAATTTTATACTGAAATTTAACATATATAATAAAAAAAGACGGAATAAGCAATAAGTATTAATAAATTCTTATCGTTACACAATATATCTCTTGTGTTATGCTCATGAACGGGTGCTGCTTGCGGTGACTGGTTGTGTGGCAGGCCGAAGATTTTTTTTAATTTTTTTACTGTTATTATTATTTCATTTTCGTTGCCTGAAATCCTTGATCTTCTGTTCCGATTGATTGCGACGGTTCTAGTTGTTCCAAAATTTCCAAAATCCGAAAGACCAGGACGCGTTTGGAACCCTCATAGCTTTAACATTAAGATGGAAAATGCTTTTACAGAAGGGCGGGCTTATTACGATAAATTTAGTATCGAAATAGACCCTCCTGACACTTCCATGTTGACGTACACAAGTGATCATTGATTATGATTCTAAGTGGAAAAGGTATAAATAAATAAAGTAAATAAATATTAAAATTACTATTTATACAACTTAGTTACATTCTATACAATGCAATTGTGTTGACTTTAAAACCAGTTGTTGCCTATTTTAAAGAGAACTGATTTTTAGTTAATCCGTATAAGAAGTTGTACTATTTAAGTCCTTAAAATTTCTATAAAATTAAACAAAGACTAAACATAGATTATTTTGTAATAAACATATTTTTATTAAATACTGTAATTTATTTAATACGTGGATTTTGTGAGGCGTTACAAATACGAAAACTTAGTTTTAAATAACAAATTGAAGCCGGAAGAGACACAGTTCTATTGCCATTCACTATTTATTTCTAGAAAAACACTGATGCTTACAACCTGTATCAGAGATTCCATTCTAATAGTAGTTGTAAGGGTTATATTGTCTTGTTATATAACCTGTCTTGGTCCTCTGTTAGTTGAAATACCAAATATAAAAATAAAACAAATCAGATCGACCGTTTGAAATATTAGAACCAAATTTACACCAGAAATAAGAAAAATACTTTAAACTTATGAATTTAAAAAACAGTTTGACTGTATACGAATCTTGAGTATCCTTGGTAAAATAAGTGAATGAAATATTTTTTTACGATGTAGAAGCCTGTATGATATATATCATTTTATTTTCAACGTGTTATGTTCAGAACTTTGTGATAGTTTTAAAACTTTACGTAAACGAATAAGATTGGACCAGTTTCCTAAGTTTTATTTCAGTCCTGAGAAATATGGCCGACCTTAGCCTCCGCAATTACAGTAATTTCTAATTTCCAATAGGAAATAGAACAGAGAACTGTAATTTATTTGATGTCTGCTATAACTTATTTGAAGACAATTACAATTTAGATTTGTTATGTTATTAAGAACCAATATCTAAACTAAAATAACCAACTTGAAATACTTAAAATGATAGTAACATTTAAGTTGAAATACTTAAAATGCTAATAACATTTAAGTTAAAACCTATTTAGAATTCTTTAAAATATAGGGCTTTTAATTTATTAAAAACTTACTAATATATCAGTCTAGAAAAAAAATTGAAAAAAAAATGATTTTTGGTGACGATTTTGATATGATGTATTTCATATTTTGTAAAACGTGTCTCAACTCTCGAGGGTATACTTTAAGTAATATGACAAAGGTTGAAATAATTGAGACTTTTATTATTACAGTAAGTACTCTTTTATACGTACCAGTGAGTATTGTTTTCCTCATTTTTTATGTAAGAAATGTTTATGTACATGTAATGTCAGATCACAAATACATGTATGTAAACATATATGCATATACATTAAATGGTTGTATCTGTATTACACACGATAACATGTACTATATTTATTACCAAAAACAAATTCTCCTTTTTTTTTAGTCTGTATGTAGGAACTCCTGTTAATAATCATATTGTCCGGATTTGGCCTAATGTTAGAATTATTAGAGTACCTAACTCCATCTACCACTTTATTTCAGATGTAAGGGAATGATTTCTAAGTTATTTTACTTTGGAAACCAATTGTAACGATAGTTGGGATGTGAAAAAGTAAATTAAAGTTAAGTCTTTTAGCAGATGGAACGTTGTTCTACATTTAAAAATACTGTTATATAAGAAACTCAATTAGTGATTCTAACGTGTTTAAAATTAGGTTCAAAAGAACAAAAATTTAATAATCTTAATTTAACATCTCTCCCTCACTAGATTTTAGTTAATAGATTTAGTTTACTTCAGGTTTTGTGTATATTGGAATTTAAAGAGAAGGCGATGAATAAGAGATGGATGAAAACTATAAGAAAGCAAAGAAGCAAATTTCTACCAAAAAAACATTGTGAAAACACAGCCAAAAGAGATAGACATAAGGTATATATATATATATAATAATTAAATTAGGTCAGGTGGATGTTTGAACTTTGAATGGTACGTTCGTGATGAACTACAACATTATCTTGGTTGTTAATATTAATGTCATAGTCAAAATATATAAAAAATATATCTATAGAGATAAATTATTATATTACAGATATATAGACAAGATTTTATTGATTTGATTCAAAGTTAGTAATTTGATTTTTATATTCGTTTTTTAAAATGCTCTGTTAGTTCAGTCATGCTTGTTTAATGGAAATAAATATAAAATATTGACGTAGTTAAATGTCGTCAATGATTAAGTTTTGTTATATAGAGAAAACTTGCAAGTTATCGACTTATATACGGTACCAATATCAATATATATGTCCATGACGCATATAAGTATATTATTTTTAATATGAAACTGAAAATGCCAAATACCTCCTTATTAATATACCAGGAAGTTGAAGGGTAATCTTTGTGAAACAAAATTAATGGTTCTTCAGTATGAATTGCAAATATAACACTGCCTTCTCAAAACTAGGAATATAAATAAGCTGGTATAAAAAACTCAACTTCATATTACATTAACTGAGAGTTTAATACAATTTTATATTATAATATTGTTTTAGATTAGAATAGTATATAATTTAAGGTATTTTCTGTTATATAATTGCTGTGTAATTTTATTAACTTATATTATATTCTGATTTAATATTATTTTTTTCATTATAATCACTTTAACTTCTTGTAATATTTCCTTGATGCATTTTATAAATATAAAGATATATAGATAAAGTATTAAGTAGTATAATTGATATGTATTTCTGATAAAATTTTCAATAACTACATTTCATTAATGTCGAAAGAAAAATATATCATACTTTAAATACCATGTTTGATAAAAAAAGGATAATTTTAATACGATACAAGTGTTCTCTTACACGCACGACTATTTGAAGATTATTTTACTTACTAATAAAACATTTAGAAGTAATTAATAATTGTTAAAAAATTTGGGAATCCATAACAAAGAAGTATTGACAATTTTTTGTAAACATCAATGTTATGTGAAGAGATCTTTAGGTAAATTATCGAAAGTTTATTTTTTCTATTTTATAAAAGCTAATCTAATTTTTTTTTTAATTTTTTCCCCCGATCCAAAAAAAGGGGTGTTATAAGTTTGACCTGTGTATCTGTGTATATGAGTGTCTGTCTGTGGCAACTTAGCGACCATACGCGTGGACGGATTTGAATTGCGTTTTTTTTTTAATCCAAAGCGTGGTTGATCAAGACGGTTCATAGCTATGTTTGGTCAAAATAAAAGCAATCGTCTCCAAGATTTATTTTATTGGTGCTGGTGAAAAGTTTTTTCAATATTAATAGTAAAAACTTAAGATATATTAGTGTGTTTGTAGTTTCATTTAGTACTACATAAAAAACAATAATTATAAATAGCACACAAAAAATTCAGAAACCGCTTCTTTTTATATCAAATATTTAGGATTATTTTTTTTTTTTTTTTTACTATAAATATTTAACCATATACTTATGTTGTTTTTTATTTCTTTTATCATATCATGTAATTTCTCCTATTTTTTAAACTTTTATATTTGATTTATATAATTATTGCCGAAATTTCATTTCTAAACTTAATAACACAATATATTTAGAAACCTTTTTAATTAAACCTAAAAAACAGAATAATTTACAAAAGGGGTAGACAAAAAATAAAACATCTTAAGGGTCCTTTTTATTTTAATCCTTAATAATACTTTAACTTTTTATCAATCTCAATTCTAACAAATTTTACGGAAAAAAGTTTTGTTTTCAATCATTCTAAATTTCAAAAAGTGACAGATTTGATAAAAACATTATTAACAGTAAAATATAAAATCCGCTTTAAATAAATTGTCAATTTGTTATAAAAAGTGTCAAACCAATCAATGACTAAAAAGTAATTTAAAAACAAGCATTTCATAAACGCACATTGGTAAGATTAAAAAAAATATAATTTGTACAATTGTACTTTACATTTGTAGGTTTAATGGTATATAGGCATTTTATTAAGAAACGAAATAAGAAGTGTATTATTTACCTTAAGGCAATTATATTGAAAAAAAATCAAAAACTATACTTTTTTTTAATTAAGACCACCATCGTCAAGCTCTCAGTTATAAGCTTTAATTTCGTAATAAATGAAATAGAGACAATATTGAATGAAAATATCGTGTGTCATTTAATTTGATACACAATAATTATTATTTCGTATCATTACTTGTTTTTTTTTCACCAAATATTTTTATACATTTATCGAAATAAGCACTGATAGGTGTCTAATAATTATTCGGGCTTAGTGATTTAATCTTGCTATTTATTTAATTAGTTTCATAAACTAACAAAATGTATATACACTAGTGCATAGCTAAACTAGTATTTAATCTGCTATACGAGAACACCGAGCAAGCGAACGAATGTTATTTGCATTGTCAATACAAGTCGTACTAGTATATTTATCGTTGGTGGATTAAGTAAATTTTAAATAACTTTGATACTCATCTTTATTAAATAAAATGCTCGGTAAGTCAAGAAAACCATATGTTAGCTTCTTAAGTATAAGTATACAAGCTGACAGTAAGAGTATAAAGTGTTAACTTTAGCAATGAGTAATGATATCAATATCCCATGTTACTTCATCAAATCTTTGTACTTTTTGAGTTCAAAAAATTTGCAATATAATGCCACGTGAGAGAAATCCCAAGAAACGATAAATAATCATATTTATATCGTTGGAAAAATAGTGTAGAAATGATACATTTAGATATTCTTTGCAGGAAATATAATAATCCATACGTAATCCTGTGTTATAATATTCCAATTACAGAGGACTTACTGAGAAGCCGTGTGTTTAATCTATACAAGATCCTTTATTATATGATTTAAGCTAGATTATGTTACCTTGGTATTAATATATATAAGCCATGTGGTATCTATCATCAAAGAACATATAAAGATTATTATTGAGAACAACTGTAAAACCATAACTACTTCGATTGTACAACAAACACCATCCATGTGTTATATACATGTTTAAAGATAAAAGTAAAAAAAACTATTAAAAGATGTGTATTTTTTTTCTATTTTAAATTAAATTTTTATTTAATATTCTATTATTAGCATAATACTCAAAAATATAAATGTTAACATATAAAACAAATCACTTTTCTACATAAATACCATTCGTTAAGGTCACATATAAACTCCTAAAACTATATAAAGAAATAATGCCGTAGATTTCTTTTTTAGAGCTCGTGCAATCAACTCAGAGCCGTCACACGACGTGGGAATAAATTAGGTTTTGGAAAAATAATACAGAAACACTCTACGAGAGCGTTATGGAAGAGTAAATGAAAAATGACACATTCGAATCCGAGGTTATTGAGATACAATCACAGCTATTTTTTTTATTCTAATCGAATTAAAAATATTGACAACAGCAAAGCAAACTCATATTTGTGATTGACTCATATTTGAACTCTTGTTGGTTATTCAGAGACTCCAACGGCCTAACTAGAGGATTTGATTCTTTGTGACTATCAAAAAAAAAACAGAAAATATAGTAAGGAGACATGGAGGTTTTTAAGACTTGATGTTTTTATTAAATATGATAATGTTACACATTTGATGGTACTGATATTAAAAAATATATAAAAATATATATATATTCTGCGATGTATTTAGATATAAAAATATAAAAAAGCGTCTACCTCTCTTATCCATCTCTCAGCTCCCTAATTACAAATAGATCACTGGTTAGGTTTTTTACGCTAAATAAATCAGGGTAACAGTTACTTTATCTTAAGGTTATATTGTGTAAGTAAATATATTGTGTTTTTCTAAAGTAATTAAGATGTCCCAAAAAGTCCTTTTTTCCTTTTCTTCCTTTTCCTTTTTTCAAATAATCTTCTGGATGCGTCTTTATTTCACTTAAGAATTTGAAAGGTTTATCACTAAGATTTTTTTATAGAGAGAAACAAGTAATAATTTGATGAAGAAAAGTTTAGGGAGTACGAAGGGTAAGGTTCGTACGTCCCAAATAAACTGTAATTATTTTTAGCTTACGGCCAAAGCAACATGCGGTCTTGCGTTGTCGTGATTCACCAATTCAGGTTGTTTTTCTTCTATGGTGGTTTTTAGTTGAATCAGTTGATTACAATATTTGTCGGTATTGATTGCATTCCCTTGCCGAAAGAGCTACTACTACTACACTACACCCTTCCAGTTCCAGAAGATTCAGACTTCGCAAAAGTTAAGGGTCTACTTTCTTTATATCAATTAATTGTATTTTCGATGCACATTTTGAAACGAATTCTAGTCTACAGAGACAAGAATTGACAATTTATATAATTATAATTATTATCTATTTTTAGATTTTGGGTCCAAATCGACGCTCTTAAAATAATAATAATAATAATAATTACATCAGGACAAATTACACACATTGATCTAACCCTAAGTAAGCAAATTATTTGGTTGTGTTAAGGATGTTAGACAACGATACAAATACATAGAAATACATATATAAATACTGAGAATATATTTAATAAACGACCAAACCCAGAAACACAGACATCTATGCTCATCACATAAATGCCTGTCTCTGCCGGAAATCGAACCAGAGCCCCATTGCGCCGTGACACATCTGCGCTAAACACTCGACCAACGGGGCGGTTTCAGATTTTGTCATGTTAATAACCTTATAGTGACAAAATTGATATTTTTACACTTACAACTTCTTAAAGATATTTGCAAGGGATATAATAATTATCAAATAAATTAAATATTTATAGTGTCTACTGTCAAGTTTTATCACTAATGATAGTCGACCCAACTTGACAAGAGGTTTTAAGGTAGAATGAGTTTTAGATAATCTAAAATAAGATTTTTAAGTTATTTGAAAATTAAATTTACTATGAATAATTAACAAGTGGTTATTTTATGAAGTGAGTTCCGATAACGCTGCACGGTTTAATGGATGGTATTTTCCTTAGATTTATTAGTATAGTAGATATTTTTAAAAGACAAACAGTTACAATAACAGACATACAACTTATAATGTCAGTTAGTAAAAGGATAATATTAAAATAATACTGAAAAGAAACAACGTAGTTTAAATATAATTTTATATTGGAAACATATTAAAATAGTGAAATTTTCTTTAAAACTTGAAATATTTCAAATATTTTATTACTATTGAAACACAAATATTAATTGATTCTAACTTTTATTTCTAAATATAAAATGAGTACGACATCTATAATACAATGTTTTGTTTTTTCCTGTTACAAAAAATAGGAGCTTAGCGAAAAATATTTAAATTCCTTTTTATTTTTAAGATATACTCTTGCATGTCTGTTTGGAATCAAGTATTTAATTTATACCTTAGGACCTGAATTAAATACAGGTATTAGTTAATTTCAAAGTAAAGCTTAAGAGTTGATACACTCAGACACTTACTAGTAGTAACTAACTTAATTAATTTAAACTATTTACAGTTTGTAGTTACGTAACACTGATGTTTCAAGTTAAAAGTTCTAAATTAAAAGTTGTAATGAGTATCCCAGAATGTCCTTCGCCTCTTTATTGCGACCAGTTTTAATAATATAATCCAGTTTAAACCACTTTTAATTAAGTATTGCTTGAACTTTGTAAAGTTTGTATAGTTAAAAGTTAATTACTATTTAAGCTATTATGTAAAAGTATTATTTTATCTTTTTACTTAAAGTAATCTATACTTTTAGTTTTAGGTTAGTAAAAATAGACTTCAGGGTGTTTAATTTATAACAGCTACAAGAGATGTTTATTAATGTGTAGCAAATGTAGAGTTTCCATTTTGGATAACAAACATTCATCACAAATATTTAAAATATCTTTACTTTTTTGGTTACAACTCACAGTATACAGATGATTTAGTATAAAAAATATGCTGGTAAAATTTTACTTGTGTATTGATTGTTAAAAAAATATATATCAATAAATATTATATTGGTTAATTGAGAGCAAGTATAAAGGTAATTGTATTTATATTATATAAACCTAGTAAAAATAGTGAATATTTGGCAAATAATACCTCTTTAGTATTGAAAAAAGGCTTATGGCTTGAGATATTATTCTACAGAAAGAGACAATTTACTCCAGATTGAATATTATTTTTACCTGAAGTGCCATAATTGTAAATAGTTGGTATATAGCAAAAGAGAACAATAAATTGTATTTATTGAGTAATAATTAGAACCTAAAAATACATTTAATAAACCCATGATACAAAAATACGTCTAAAAAGGATTGATTTCTTTTTTGCTTTTTAAATAAAAAAAACAATGTTTTTATGTTGTACTAAATGAACCTAAGAACACACTAATGTCACTTGTTTTTACTACTAATAATGTATAAAAACCTTTCACCAGTACGACTGGTTTTATTTTTCAGAAACGACTGCTTTTATTTCGACCAAACATAAATAAGAACCATCTTGATAAACCAAGCTTTTGATTACAAAAAACCGTATCCAAATCCGTCCACGTGTTTTGCTGCTACGTTGCCACTGACAGATACACAGATACACAGATATTCAGATACACAGATATTCAGATACACAGATACATAGATACACAGAAACACAAATAACAGATACATAGGTCAAACTTATAACACCCCTCTTTTTGGGTCGGGGGTTAAAAATACCTAATTTTGATGATGACTAATATTATTTTTTTTTGTTTAACCTCAACCCAAACTGTTGACCTATGTGTTAACTTAAAATGAAAGCCTACAATTTAGTAATCGAGATTTTAAATTAATACTCGAAGACTCTTCAGAATTTTAAATGAACTAAAATTAGCTATTTTTGAATTAAGAAACCAAAACAAAGAATCTTTTTACTGAAAGAAATCTATACTTATAAAAGAGAAAGTATGTATGTATGTTCCGGATAAACTCCGAAACGATTTGACCAATTTCAACCAAATTTTCAGATGATCTTAAGATTGACCCGGCGGATAATCCTGTAAAGTTCGGGGACGATCCGAGCATTTTTTATTGAACTTTCAGTGACATTTTTTCTACTACTAATATTTTTTTTTACATCAAACTATTTAAGGTCAGTTATAACGTCAAGATACTATCCATGTAAAAGCTAGAGAAACGTCTAGACGAAAATGAAATTCAGGTTGAATCATAATTATTATCGCGGTGGTTAATTCTAAATAAGTTAATTCTTATATTTAATATATTTTTATTCTGTATTTTGAGTTCTGTATCTTTAAATTAAGCCCGGCGAAGCGGGCTGGTCTATATGCTAGGTCCTTAGATATGATATTGGCGTTATTCGTAATGGCAACTTCAATCACAATTTTCTCATCTTTGGTAAGTATGAAAAAAACACATTTTTACAGCTATTTTTGTTTCGTTACAGTTATTCATTTGTATATTTTCTTCTGTTTTTTCTGTTTGCGGTACTCCGTTTACAAAATGGAAAACTTAATGGAATATCGCATTGTTTTCGAGTACGAGTTCCACCGCGGCATCAGTGCTTCGGAAACGACTTGAAGGTTTAATAATGTACATGGCGGTCGTGTTGCAAAAGAAAACACAGTTCATTCTTGGTTCCAATGTTTTCATTCTGGAAATATCAACCTGCAGAACAAATCCCGTGGACGGCCGGAGACCCAAATTGATAATGAACAATTGAAGGCTATCGTGGAAGTGGCTTAGCTACAGGATGCGGTGTTAGTGATGAATCTATTCTTATCCATATGAAGCAAATTGGGAAGATTAAAAAGCTTTAAAGGTGAAGGTGACCTCATGAATTGGCTGTAGCAAACCGGCAAACGCGCGTCAACTCCTGCGTTGCATTACTGAACCGCCACAATAATGAAGGGATTTTAAATCAAATAATTGCCTGTGATGAAAAATGGATTCTCTACTATAATTTAAAACGCTCATCGCAATGGTTGGATCCTGGTCAGTCAGCCAAATCCTTCCCAAAGCGAAAATTTACCTAAAAAAAACTACTTGTAAGCGTTTGGTGGACTAAGTCCGATATTGTTCGTTACAGTTTATTCAAATTTGGCCAGACTATTACTGCAGTTATCTATTGTCAGCAATTGCAAAACCATTATGGAAAAGCTAGCTGCTAAACAAACTAAGTTGGTCATTCGCTCCACACCACTGCTACTTCACGACAACGCTAGACCATACACAGCCCAAATGACGACTACCAAATTAGAAGAGCTTCAATTAGATTTTCTAGAACATCCACCCTACTCCCCGGACTTTGCTCTAACAGATTACCATTTTTTTCGAAATTTGGATGACTTCTTCCATGGGGCAGTCCAAATCGCTTGCAAAGATTTTATTGATTGCCGTCAGTTATGTTCGGACGATCAGGAAAAGTCTTTTTAAAAATTATTTATTTAATTAAAATTACAATTATAATAAAACGTCTTTTCCTAACTAAAGCTGAGACAAAAGTGACAAATTAAATAATGAATTAATTAATAATGATATAACTAAATAAGCAAAATGGATTCCGCGACTCGGCGTGGGATCTGCAATTCAGCAACTTTACGGCGATGGGGTCCTGGTAACGCGTCCCAGTGGATTTTTTTAGTAAAGAGATCCATGAACTACCTATAAGATGGAAAAAGTGCCTAAAAACATGAATTATTGCTTAATTAATTAAATACATTATATTAAAAAATATTTGACTTTTGGTTCCACCCATGCAAAATACATATCTTTTGTAAGGACCAAATATAAATACATAATTAAAAATAATATAAATGAATGAAATAACTTCTTAGTTAACAAGACCTAAATGTAATTATCGCACATAGGTCAGTTATGGGTTTTAAGTTTTTCTGTAAAAGTAATAATATTACAAAATTAATCACTTTTCATATAATTTTTGGAAATCACACAGTAGAATTTAACAATTATATGAAATTAATAACTGATATTTAAAAACCATACTTATCTACCTTTATTTTTTGCATTTAATTAATAATTTTAAAACTTTTATATGTTTACTATAATACCTAAATTTGTATTGAATTGTTACGAGAATATCAAGTAGTAGGTACGTTTCATATTAAACTTTGACTACGGTCAAATTGCTTCCTAAACACGAAACCTCGCTATCAAAGTCAAAGTTTTCATTTCAAAAGGGTATAGGTACGTTGTACTTATGTGAAGTGAGACTCTAATTATAAAGAGAAAGGAAACAGTGACTAGCTTGCAATAAACTACTACTTTAATGCTACTATGTTATGTCAAATTATACCAAGTGCCACCAAACACAGGGTAATAAGTATAATAAGACAAAATTGAGGAAATCTATATAATGTCATATTTAAAAGGAGCTTATTTAAAATATTGGTTCAGATCTATTTAACATATATTTATTGGCGAACAATATATTTTAATGCTACATTGCTCTTGTTTATGAGGTCAACGTCATCCAGCGGGCCAGGATGTAAACCGACTATCCCTAATATACTGTAGATACAAGTAGCGTAGAAAATAGATCAATATATATTACACATTATAGTTAATAGTCCCTCCTTAAAGACATTTAAGATCCATCGTATTATATGCTCATCCACTTTTTAAATAAATTTAATAACTACAATACATATGCTAATTAATATATTTCTGATACTTTTATCTTTATTAAAAATGAATTTCATTAATAATAATACGTAGGTACATATTGTTAACGGCATGTTTCTAATGGAGTTTTTATGAATAAAAAATGAACACAACATCTGATATGAAACAACAACAGTTTAATAATTGTTTTCAATTTAGATTAGCGATAAGTGGAAAGTATACATATTAACTCCTCTAACTTAAAGGAGTCACACTAAATTCTCTGTAGGACCCCCTGACCTGGCATATTTAGAGTCTGCTCATTTCAATCTCGATCAGTTACCATTTCCAAACACCTATTACTAACTTTAAATAAATCTGATCTTTGTGTATCATTATTATTATTATTATTGCTTTATCACCATGCTTTATACAATAATTACATTTCAAAAATACTTAGACAATAATGTTTACTTATTTACTAGATTAAATATTTATTTTATTTATTTTGCTTGTATGGTCCCTTTAAGAGTAAAAGCCTCCATCTCCTTCGATTTTTCTTTATCTATTGCAATTTTCATCCAATCCTTGCCAGCTACGTCTTCTATGACGTCAGCCCATCTTTTCTTTTGTCGTCCCACCCTCTTCTTTCCAATCGGACCTCGCCATTTTGTTACTAAATTTATCCATCTAATATCTTTGTACCTAGATATGTGCATTACTCAGCTTCATTTCAGCTTTAAAGCTTGTTGCAGAGCATCAGTTACCTTTTTTTTCTCTCTTATTATTGATCTTGTCTTATGTATGTTCCGTAGCTTTAGGATGCTTCGCTTCATCGTATGTTGGCAAAAGAAGATCTCGTTCCTATGTTTTTTGGTATAAACCCATGTTTGGATTACATATATGAGACTTGGCAAAATACAAGAGTTCATTATTATTTTCTTCAACTTTAGACTGTAGTAACCTCTTGAAAATTCTTTTTGGACCCAATATTTCTTCCACGTCGCATTAATTTTTCGATCTACTTCGTTTTCATAATTGTTGCTTCGGAAAGACACTATTTTGCCTAAGTTTACATAATCTTGAATTACATAGTCTATGGTTTTTCCTTGCATTTTAATTGTTTTTGGCGGCTATTTGACATGATTTTAGTTTTTGTGGCATTAATTTGTAATCCAACTTTCTTACTTTCCAAGACTAGATTTTGTAACATTTTTTTGAGGTCTTGTGTATTATATAAGGGTTTAATTGTTCTCTTTAAGGAAGCAACTTTAAAAACCCGGCTAAAATAAATAATTCATACAACAAATTTAAACGATTTAGATCTATAATTCATCAATAAACTTTCATACAAACATCACATACATACATACATACATCATATTTAATAAAATATTTTTTTATTTCCTTAATGAAACTTTAATTTACTTTAAAAATCTTAAGAAAATCAAAGTGTGTCGGTTAAAGAAGTCAATTTAAATTTTCCTTAAAAAAAATACTTTTGGTATTACGATTTAAAAAAATACCTAAAAATTAAGGTAACCTAAGGTAGATATCTCAAACAACATAACTTACATACTAAATAATCATAAGCTACATACTAAAAAATCAGATAATTTACAGGATACAATTACAAGACTGCCATTAAAAGAAAAGCAGATATTTGTATACAAAAAAACACCTCAAAATAAAATTCTAGGGTAGTTCCTATAGTATAATATAGTTATTATTATTATCATAAAATTAATCCTTAATCTTTTTTTTATAATAAGTTTTTTCAAAAGTTCATTTGTAAATCTAATCCTGAAATTGCAGCAATCTTGTTCACAGTCAGACGAGATCTAGGTGTCTCTCAGTAAGTCAATTAATTAGTCATCTACCTCCAGCGCTTCTTAAGTTTCCGAGCGTATAGTTCAGAATGCGCTAGAAATCTTAGGAACCGTTGAAATAGATGAATTATTATTATTAACAACTATGTGAAGTAGTTTTTGTGTAAGATAGTAACAAACACCCATCCTCCAAAACACACATGCGAATGTGAATTCATCTATTCATTCTTCACAAAATTCCCTGTTGAAAATAATATTACAACAGCAAATAGGTATACAAGCTATTTAGTTACTCAATAATTTAATAATGTTCCTTTCTATTTAATTTAAATTTTATTAAGCTCATTCATAATATTTTATAATGATTTTAAAGAAAACTCATAAAAGTCAATCACAAAAATTAATGCGATATAAAAGGTAAACTAAACAGCCACATCACTAATGTTTTAAGTAATCACTTTTATTTAAAGATAAAAGTATACGATAGACATCTGTATATTTATTACTACACAAACGATAAGCATGTACAATCAGTATCTACTAAGAGAGTGTTAGGGATTAATTTTTCTAATTACATTATTTTATTATTTTTTTAATACTTTTAAATTATAAATAGATTATTTTATTTGATATTAAATAAAGATAATTTTTAAAAAGTTTTAAATCAAATATTCTAACGCTTTGCATTGAATTTTGATTACTTCAGAAAATATAATTATGTTTTTATTCAACAAAATGTATAACAAAATAGAGTTTTAATTGCTTTTCCTTTTTTTTCTAGACGGTACAAAGAGAAACTTAATCCAATTAACTGAACCGTTGATTTGAAAAATGGCGACAAAGAAATATTGTTTTTCCGTTTCATTTATATAAGAAATAACTTGAGTGTTCATTTAAAAATGTATTGATTGTTTTGAAAGAAAATACAATATGTATTTTCATTATTTGTATTAAAAATATATAATTTAAGGTTTCCTTTAAATCTATAATTTCCAAATGTTTCATTTGATCCGATAGTGTAACTGTTTTACTGCTTTGTTTCTCGTCAATCTTTGGTAAAGAAAATTTATTTTTTAAATATATTCCGAATGTTATTATCATTAAGTTGTTAATTGATCGATGTTACTAAACCAAATGATATTATTATATACAATTTGTTGTCTTGTAAGTAAATGTGTCTACTATGTATTATTTTTAGATTTTGATTATTCAGATGTGATAGAAGCTCCTCGTTTGTTTATGGGATCTTAATTTCTTGATAAGTAAATATTGGATTTCTTTTGCTATTTTAAGCTGGAAATATTCCTTTTCTGATACATTAGCTATAACGTTGAGTCAATCACGTCTCAAAAACATTTTATAATATTATTACCGTATATTTCAATAAACGTATTCGGGATGATATTTAGATTTTGCCAGCCAATAACGAAACCCTTTCTGAACCCAATTAGTAAAAACACATTTTCATTTTAACATTTGATTGATTTGATTAACATTATTTGTTAAATTATTGTACCACATTTTACAAGTTTTTTAGACGATAGTGACATTATTATATGTTTCTGGTTCGTTTTCCTTGTGTACAAAATTTTTCAGTTTTTAAAATCGTCTTGAATATTTCTTTTCAGTTCATTGTATATTAGTATATTTAACGTTTCGCTATTTTATCGCAGGTAATAATTTATAAATTCCAAGAATTTAAATACAATTCGATAATAAACTTTTAAGTAATTATAAGTAGAATCTAATATTAAAAGATCAAGTGAAATTCTATCTATTTTAAAGTAAGTGTTGTAAGTGACAAAGTATAATTTTTTGTAAACGTTTTGAAATAATAAAAAATAATAATAAAAAGAAAAAATATATATTTTGTCAGGAATTTGTAACGCCTATTATTTTTCATTTTGTTTAGCTATTTAACATTGTATTTTATTGATCGTATAGTGAAAAACTTGGTGGCTCCTAATTACGTTTACTAAAAACATATTCTAAATTTAATGAATAATTTTATTAATATGATCGCTTATACAATATTTATAAGTTACTGAATATTAAATGTGCTAAATATATCTATACTAATATTATAAAGAGGAAAGGTTTGATTATTTTTTTGTATGTTTGAAATGAATAGGCTCCGAAACTACTGGACCGATTTCAAAAATTCTTTCACCGTTTCATTTTCAAATAATTAGGGATGATTACTAAAACTTGAATATTCTAACGCAAGGTGTAAAAAAATAAACAAAAAACTGCGTGCGCTGCGAAAACGGTGAAAGTTACGCAAAAATGATATTCTATGAAATTGTTTATCTTTAAAAGTTCCACAGATTACACGAAAAGCGACTTACACGCGGGCGGAGCCGCGGGCAACAGCTAGTCTACTATAAATTTAAACAACAGCTGTGCGTCAATTGAATTTAAATTAAATTTTAAATAATTAACAAACTTAATGATATTAAGATACATACATACATAAATACAACCATACATACATACACAGATCACAATTTACCTGAACATGATTTAATGAAATATACTTTAACAAAACAAAAGAATTAGTCCACAATAAAAAATACGATCTAATTAAAAACTAATATCATACTTTTTAAATATTCCATTAATTTCATTATTATTAACTTAAATAACATGTGTTCTATAATTTAATATATATTTAATATTTTACGGGAATGTAAGTTTTGAGGCTTTAATAATAAAATCTCTTAATGTTACTAACTTATATTAATTCAGAACACATTTAAATAGCAATAACACCTTTATTATATGAAATCAATAAATATACAAAAATACAAATACATTTTATTACTTTTTCTTTTTATAGTTAGTTATAGTTTTAATTACTACAGTTTGAAAGAACGCTTTCTATATATGTTTAATTGTATTTTTGTACTTCAGATAATTAATTTAACATGAATGGTATTAGTTATTTATAATAAATTCATAAAATAAAACCATATTTTAATATAAATATACATATATATATAATGCCACAATGACTAAACATATGTTGAAAAAAACTGTTGAGATAAACGAAACAGAAAAAACTTTTCATCGTCTCCGTTAAGATAAGAATATAAACGAGGAAATGTTTGAAAACAAGCGATAAGAGGGTCTTCTATATCCAATACTTGTATAAGAAAATGTCCTAAAATTTACATATAATACATAGTAAAATATAAAATATGTCGCAGATCACGATAATTTAACGATAATTAGTAACTCAATTGATATCATTGTAACAGTGGGGTGTGAACGCCGTGACGTATTGAGTCACGTGATCGGAATCGTTTGGAGGGGCACCGGAGACATTTTAAATATCGGAGAGCATCAAGACGAGAGGATTATTGATTAGTGTGAGCCTTACAGTCCGGACCCCCCAAACGGGACCGGTGGTTCACGAAACTCGGATAATTGTATACCTACTAAGTAATTTGTGATTACCTACATTTAATACAAGTATTGTCATATTGTGATTGTGTGGTTTAATTGCCTGAGACCCTACGCCTCGGATCCTGTACCAGAAGAAGTCAACAATACCGAACAAGCCACTAATATACCTCCGATCTCCGACATCAGAAGTGGGATTCACTCGGGCATCAAAACCACCAACTACCCGCGAGATAAGTTTATTGAAGCTTTTTTGAAGAAGAAATCGTTGCTAATGAAGAAAGAAAGAAATGAAAAATTATGGCGCTGACAATGCGGCGCGAATGGCGATAATGGCGCGGCTCGGATGGCGATGACGGCGTAGCGTGGACGGCGCTGATGGCGCTGATGGTGCTGATGGTGCTGATGGTGCTGATGGTGCTGATGGCGCTGATGGCGCGGATGGCGCTGATGGTGCTGATGATGGTGACGGTGTTCGTGACGATGGCAGCTATAGCAGCGGTGCTGGCATGGCACGTGGCGGGTAACACGTTGATGTGTGCGCAATTTATCCATCATCGATCACGTCACAGCATAAAGGTGATTCGTTTCGATTTACATCCAATTTTTGCGCTAAATACTCGCTAGTTAAAGAAAATTAAGTGATTAAATATAGTGGTAAGCACTTCATTGTTGTTATTGAGATAACTAGTATTGAGATTAGCGATCAACCCTCACGATCTTGTTTTTTCAATTTTTACTGATAATTATTTCACTTTAACTTGACGTATTTTATTACGTATTATGATAAGGCGCGAAATTATTTTATTAAATTTTTAAATTATATTTCCTGGATTTTCGTAAACGTGAGTGTTTGTTTTAAACTCGGAAAACAATGTTTTAAACTTTTGTTTTAAATAACTTTGTTTTAAATTCGGTAAACAATGGTAACGCAATAGCTCTAAAGATTCAACCGGTTAAAACCAGTCAAAACTTTAAAAAAATAATTGTAATTCAATTTTCGGAATATTTTATTTCCTGTCTACCTACATGTGTAGTAATCACGGGCGAACTTACAATTATTAATTAATCGTATATTGTAAATGCGTATTATTGCCGATCAAGGCCCGTAAATGCTGTAAAATAAAGCGGTTAGTTAATTTAGCAAAAGTAAGAACTTATTATTTACGTCTTGTAAATGTTTTCCGCAACAGAGACTGGCAATATTCGATCGGGGCAAGATGCCATAGATAAAGTTCAACCTACGACAAATTGTACAATGACCAGGGTTGCAAAAGTTTCACTTTTAGAGTTTTTGATAGGTAAAGTTAAAAACCTTTGTTTTTGATATATAGCGATGCCAGAGGGTTAATTATTACTTGAATAGAGCTTGTTGTTAAAGCGATTGAGTAAAAGTGATAGTAGTGAATCTTAGTTCAATTGGGAGTCCGTTTGACTCGACATTGAAAGCAATTCCATGAAACAAACAGGAGGTTTGTTAGTAGCGCTTAGTGAAAAGAAATATGTGACGAATAAGATTCATGCTTTTGTGTTTTATTCTGTTTTTTGAATACATTTTTGGTTTAAAATGTAATGAAAAGTGGCGCTTTATTTAGTTTAGTGGTCATTTATTTTGATACGGAATTCTGATTTTTTGATTCAACTTTATTATAGTAATTGTTTAGATTTATGTCAGGCTGTTAAGAATATGGATAGGCACTTTTTGATTCTATTTTCACTTTTTATTATTACAAACGTAACCGTATATGAGAAATATAAACAGACTAAGTTAGATCCAAAATATAAAGGGACTTTTCAAGGAATATCGTTATACTTTAAGATCATTAAATTCTAACCGTACCACAGGTTAAATTAAGTAGGAACTACGGGATCTAGGAGAGACTTGACGCCAATGATGGTTGTCTATCTCTATCTTGACTTGACGCCTATGCAGGTTGTCTATCTTGACTTGACGCCAATGCGGGTTGTCTATCTTGACTTGACGCCTATGCAGGTTGTCTATCTTGACTTGACGCCAATGATGGTTGTCTATCTTGACTTGACGCCAATGCGGGTTGTCTATCTTGACTTGACGCCAATGCGGGTTGTTCTTCTTGACTTGACGCCAATGCAGGTTGTCTATCTTGACTTGACGCCTATGCAGGTTGTCTATTTTGACGCCAATGCGGGTTGTCTATCTTGACTTGACGCCAATGCAGGTTATCTGTCTTGACTTGACGCCAATGATGGTTGTCTATCTTGACGCCAATGATGGTTGTCTATCTTGACGCCAATGATGGTTGTCTATCTTGACGCCAATGATGGTTGTCTATCTTGACGCCAATGATGGTTGTCTATCTTGACGCCAATGATGGTTGTCTATCTTGACGCCAATGCGGGTTGTCTATCTTGATTTGACACCCTAAGATGTCTATACTGACTCCGAAGTTTTGAATGTTGATCTTGACTCCAATACGGGATGTCTATCTTGACTCCAATACGGGATGTCTATCTTGACTCCAATACGGGATGTCTATCTTGACTCCAATACGGGATGTCTATCTTGACTCCAATACGGGATGTCTATCTTGACTCCAATTATTTGAATCCCATGGAATGACTTTGATTGAGTTATGTTCTATGTAACGGCTTTAGTTATCATAACTATCGATTTTAGAAAGATTCATGATTTTTTTATGTGGTCAGAAAGGCCGAGCGGAGTGACATCTACAGTTGTATATTGTTTGGATTTCAGATAAATATGCACACGAGGACGTGTGACATGTCAGTATGGCCGTGTCGCAGATCACGATAATTTAACGATAATTAGTAACTCAATTGATATCATTGTAACAGTGGGGTGTGAACGCCGTGACGTATTGAGTCACGTGATCGGAATCGTTTGGAGGGGCACCGGAGACATTTTAAATATCGGAGAGCATCAAGACGAGAGGATTATTGATTAGTGTGAGCCTTACAGTCCGGACCCCCCAAACGGGACCGGTGGTTCACGAAACTCGGATAATTGTATACCTACTAAGTAATTTGTGATTACCTACATTTAATACAAGTATTGTCATATTGTGATTGTGTGGTTTAATTGCCTGAGACCCTACGCCTCGGATCCTGTACCAGAAGAAGTCAACAATACCGAACAAGCCACTAATATACCTCCGATCTCCGACAAATATATTATTAGACCTTGTTTCTTTACATGCTTATTCACTATCAATACATAGAAAACCAATTAATGAATATAATATTACAGTTTGTAATATATTCCAATTATCCATATCTAGAAAAGTATATTCTAGGAATAAGACATAAATATATAATTATATATTGATATCATGTTTATAATTATAAGCAATTATGAAAACATAATTATATTGAAATCACAGAAAGATACTTACATTTATACGTAGAATTAGACATAGAAAGTTTGAAAAATATATTTCATTATATTATAAAAAAATATTTTTCATTATATATTTTTATAAATTTAAAACAATATATATGCGTAGAGGTACTTTAATTTTTTATTGAAAATAAAAGTATGTAAATGCTAGGTATTTTATTGAAAGGACTTAAAAAAAATCTTTATATACGAGGTAAAGGTAAAGAAGTAACTATATTTTAAAGAGAAAGTCGTTTTGATGTTTTTAGGATTTTATTGTTTTTAATATTTTATGTCATACATTTTGTGATTTTTATCACTTTTAGGTCTTTTCCCTCACTCTTAAACAACAAATAGTTAAATTTACGATTTATATAATAATATAGTTTAATTTAACTAAAATATGTAGTTCTCATCCTACCAACAAATCTGCTTATTTCTGGGACAGATTGCAGATTAACACGAAAAAAAAAACATTTATTTATTATATAAAAAACACCGAATTATTATCTTTTTTTGTATTATTATATTTGTGTCTTACCCTTTTTTGTTTTATTATTATTGTTGATTTTATAGACGCCTTGAATTATAATTACTAGTGTATTTTATTTTTTACCAATATTCAGTAAAAGTATTTAGGAATAAAAATATATATATTATTGTATATGTATATAACAACCACACCCAATTAAATAAAATTCTTTTCTAAATTTAGTTTTTTTGAAGTTTTATATTTAATTGAAGGATATATAATAATTTAATTAAGAATGTAAAAGGATATGAGTCTTTGTGTTCTTCTTCTCTTTTAGACCTAAGATAGTAAATAATTTGTAACGTAAAATAAAAGATAAGTCAA
This sequence comes from Napeogenes sylphis, assembly GCA_959347405.1. Taxonomy (NCBI): domain Eukaryota; kingdom Metazoa; phylum Arthropoda; class Insecta; order Lepidoptera; family Nymphalidae; genus Napeogenes; species Napeogenes sylphis. The sequence goes on along the minus strand of OY365777.1, from coordinate 16,781,769 downwards.
AATAGAAGTCGAGACATAAAGGTTTTAAGAATTCAATTAGTACAATACTAAGTCAGTCAGTCTACTATGTTTGGAAAAGAATTTTTTTTTCAAAGAGTGTGACAAACAAGCCGACGATACGCTGGATAAAAATTGTTGTTATCTTCTAAAGACATAAACAAACCAAAATGAAAATCCTTGTTACCATTGAGTGAACGAGTTCGGTCAAAGGAAACTATTACAGGAAGATAAAGGGACTCTGTTTAACCCACCATCTTACTGATTGTATAATCACAGAACGTACTTTGTAGTTTTAGTACCTTACTAATTACAAAGCAATTAGTTTAAAGTGTTTTTGGATCGATTTCGATTAACTAACTTTAAAGACTTCTAGAACTTTACAGATTAGTAATCATTTAACCAACATTTATAATATATATACTTTTATTCCTCATATGTTATTAAACGTTACAAACTTGTAATATAGTAATTTTTGGATTTGGAAATACCAAACACAAATATCACTGATAGTGTCAGAGGATACATCTTTTCAATCAGATCTTTAGACTTTATGTCACAAGAAATACAGAAATAATTACATATAATATATAAAAGTATAAAAAAACAGTCAATGTTATTTTCACTCATTCATACATATATTTTCTGTTATACTCCTAATACAAATCCTTTGTGTTATTATCGCATCTCATATTCCATTAATTTTGGTGCACATTGGGTTTCCTCAAACCACTCAAAGGTTTATTATGAGGGTTTTTTCTATAGAACTAAATATGAAGGTTATATTGATGGTATTTTACTTGAAACACCACGATTGCGTGAGTCATAGGGATTGTAAGATTAATGAACTAGATTCACAAAAGCGATTCCAATGCTTTTCAGAACTTATTATCACGACATTGAAATTATTTGTGTAAATGAAGTTGTTAATTATATTATTAATATAATATAAGTTACATGAACTACTTATAAGGAAAATGTATTAGATTGATGAACCAAAGATTATTAGATTAGATTGATAAACCAAAGATTCTTAGATTAGATTAGTATTAGATTGATGAACCATTTTTTTTTTGCTTATAACTTGAATAATACAGATAACATCCACTTGAATAGGTTATAAAATATATAATCACTTTTGTTAATGCCTCTATTCTTTGGATATATTTTTATGGAATTATTTGTGTTGATAAACATTTTTTTATTACGTTAATTTTATTTTATAAATGATAAATAGCCTATGAAGTAATATTGTATCGTAATGACAGGTTATGTGTGCCGAAGCTTCACTCGATAGTTGAGATAAGATATATTTATCAATCGCACCGCTTTACCCAATAATTATAAAGATAAACTCTTATCTTTATCTGATTCCCGGATAACTAACACAAAAAAAAATTGATATGATATACTCATCATATGCCAAAATTTTCAAATATATTTTCAAAACAATGCTACGTGCTAAGTAATAAAAAAATCGGTTTTTTCGGTTATCTTAAAACTTTTTGACTTAAATTTTCAAAAGAATAATTTTAAGCTCAATTATGACAAGAAATTAAAATTTGTTGAATATTTACAATTGATGTAAAATAGCCTATTTGTAAATTACTACAAAAGTTCAACGAGATTTCAAGAACTGTTATCAATTTATAGCATTTTGTAACATTCAATGCAAATTCGAAATACTCCATAGCTAGAATGGTCGTTGGAGATATAACACAGAAATACTCGGCATGACTTGTTTTGATGTTTGATTTTTATCTGATCCTTAAATGGTTTTTCGCGTTTTCGGTCCTTTTTGAGATAAATTAAGTTATTGAAGTTGTTGTCTTGTTATTTTAAGAATATCTTAAGAATTATGAGATCATCATACTCAACACATTCTTAAGAAATATTTTTTTATGACAATGCAATTGAGATTAATCTAGTTTTAAGAACATTTTTATAAATATTTCATATAATAAAAGAGGTCGTATAATGTCAGTCTAAAGTTGTTTTACCCAAGAGTAAGTGGAGTTGAAAAGTTAGATGCTGGAGCTATCTCTTAAAAATACCACTTTGGGAATTCGTGAGAAATACTAAAATGTAATGCTTGATCTAGAAACGGCTCACGTGGCCAATGAAGTCTTATAATTGCAAGAAGCTGTGTTTTTATAACTTAATACTTATGATAGATTCATAAGAAAATAGACATTTTCTTAGTTTTTATTGTCATAATGGTTCTTATATTTCTGAAACTTGATGAAAGAGTTATATTTTCTTTTACAGATATACAGGGTTATTTGTAAATAGTTGACCACCTCTTACAGGCAGGTTCTCAACATCAATCCCAACATCCCATCATTTGTTCTACGACTTTTTATAATTAAAAGTTTTTAAAATTTAAATTTACTCATACAACATTTATTTGTTGTCTCTGAACTGGCATTAACTCTGAGCGTCGCGTCGGTATGGTGCCCGGGCATTGAATTAAGTATTTTTTACAAAGTACAGAGTAATAAGTAAAAGAGGGAGCGAATTTTTTCTGTTTCGTTTTTTGTGTTATTTATCAAGTTTTAGTATTATACAGTATATCTGTAAACTCAGTGTGGTAATCAAAGGTTTTATAATGAAGGATAATCATCTTAAATACTATCTTTTAAGTTTTTTTTTTAAATATTGTTAGATTTCTCCTGAAAGCCACTCTATTTGTTTATTATATATTTGGTTATTTTTTTATTATGAAATATAGTATTTATGTAGGAGTTAGGTTACTAATTTTAAATAAAAATGACTGACAGTTAAATGTTATGTACATTAATAATAACATAACATTTATAAATTGGTTTCGTTTAAAATAGTATATGATATAAATCTATCTAATACCTACTTTAGACGAGCAACTCTTGTGTATATATATATCAACGATCTCAGAAACGGCTCCAACGATTTTGTTGAAGTTTTGTATCTAGGGGAAACGGGCGCCTTAAAACTTAGAAAAGCCGGGTTCAAATCTGGGTATGATTGTGTCTTTTATTTTTTCTTTTTTACGAGTTCCTTCTTTTTGTGAAAAAAAACTGTTCTTGGTAGGCCTAAAGAAAAAAGAAAAACATTGTAAATTTGATGGACTGAGCTTAAAAAAAGTTGTAATTTAATTACATTACAACATTGTTTGGTTCTTCTTAACAGATGTTAAGAAGAACCAACTGAGAACCAACCAACCAACTAAGAACTGGCGAGTTACTAAATACCTTTTTTTCTATTATGAAGTAACTGTTTTACCAACACAGCTATACTAAAGCTATTGCGTTACAACGTTTGGCTCTTCCTGTCATCTATTGGCGAGTAGTAAATACTATTTTTTTCTATTATGAAGTAACTGTTTTACCAACACAAACGTATTTCATTACAACATTGTTTGGCTTTAATGCCATCTATTGGCGAGTAGTAAATACATTTTTTTTTCTTTTCATTATAAATAAATATAATAGTAAAATGTTAAAAAAGGGAGAAAATGTTATTTTAGAAATTAATTTAAAAAACTAACTAACTTATAAAAAACATTGACTTTCATGTTCTCATGACCTTGATATTATCTTGGTGCTTCTCTTATCTCTCTTATCTGATACCGTTACATACAACCCCTTAAGAAGTATAATACACACAGGAAACTACTATATTCTACCATACTGTTTATAGAACAATCGATTTTTGATTAATTTAGTTTAGTTCTAGAGCTGATCACTAAAATTAGTTTATATATATCTCATTGTAAAGTGGACGTCATTTAGTAATCTAAAAATTGTAGTTGAGTTTTAAATATCCCTATAATATGCGTATCAGAGGAGCGATTATCAGAAAGCATGTGTTGTTTAAAGTGTTTCAGTATATTATTTACATTACAGCCTGTTTATTTCTTATAATAATATGTAATGGACTAAAATCAAATGAATACCAAAACAATTATGCAAAAAAAACATTTTTCGTTGATTCTGTAAATGACGATAAAAACTTTGATATTCATTCTAATATTGTAAATAACTATTTCGACAAAAGAATGGTGAGCATATTTTTTTTTACCAAAATCGATTTACGAGGTTTTAACTGATCATTGTAAGTTAGATAGAAAATTAAGATTCTAACTGATTATTGTAAGGTATTTAAAAATAAATGTACAATAGAAGGCGGGCGTTCTGGAGAAAATGTTTTTATATAAGTTTTTTTTTACTTTTCCTTTTACGACGTCCTAGATGACGTCAAAGTGTTAAAATTGTTTTCTTGATGGCACAAGGAAAATATGATTTGGAAATGATATGCTACTCATTTTAATAGCGAACCATCTGAATATTATTCAGGTCGATTGCTATTAAATATTATTTAATTTATATATTATTACAAGAGTATTTGTAAGTCTTCTTTTTTAGGATTGGCCAACCTCCAATTTAGGAACATTTCTGTTTAAAAACATCCCGATCAATACTATGCCATTCACCCATGTACGAGATAATAAAACTTATAAAGTTTTAATATGGAAACACTGGAATTGGCTCAAAAATCGACATATTTACAATTTCAATGGCAAAAGGTAAAAATTTTGTTCAATCATTGATGTTATCATTTTAATGTATTATTATATTATTTAATTCATTATGTGAGATAGTTAGTTAGTTTTGATATAATTTAGTTTTTTCGATGTCATGATTTGTAACTATATTTTACGTCAATATTTGTAAACCAAAAACAGGTAAAATATATTAACTTTATTTTGTTAAGGCAAAACAACATATTTTTTTCAAATAGCCACATTATTTATATTTTATCATTATACAAATAATATGTTATCTTTGTAGATAATCATATCATACCATCATCATATTTTAATTAAATTAACATCAAGAATCATTTTTGCATTTAGATCGTTACCGACTACCGACTGTTTTATAAGTTATTTGAAAAAAAATATGTTAAAAGTTGAACAATGTTTTGAGTACATATACATCTTAATATTCTTTTCTTATAAATATAGAAGTACGTAGAGCGTGGCAACACATTTTTGTATTTAAATTAGTACTACGCCATCAGAAACCATCATGAAATCGCCTGTTTGTTTTCGTTATCCAATCCCATAATATTTATTGTGATGTATGGATCACCATAAATATTATATAATAACTAAAGAAAATATATACTACTTGGGTACATTATTAAAAATATTATATATTTTTCAGTAAAGTTGATCCACTACAAGAATGTAGTGTAAAGAATTGTAAATTCACAGGCGATGATGAAACAATATCATCAGTCGACGCTGTTATAGTTCATGTACAGAAAGGCGTGTTTCCAAATACGACTTTAAGGAATACAAAACAGAGATGGGTGTTTTTAAATGATGAATCCCCAAAGCACGCGTTCACAAAACCAAAAGAAGCTCCTAATTTAGCTGATTTATCAAATATGTTCTATTGGTCCATGACTTATAGGTATAAAAGAGATATTTTTTAAATAATAAATATAAGAATGCTTTTATAAATTTTAACCGTTAAGTATTTGTTCAATATTGAAAATCAATTAAAGCAAATAAAGATTTAATTTATTATAATCTGCATTATAATCACACATTTATAAAATTGTAAGTTAGTTTAATAAATTAAGTTAATACTTAATTTATTAAACTAACTTACAATTTAATCTTGTATAATTACAAGATTAAAAGATATAGTAAATCCTTTAACAAATTACTCTGTATAGAACTCCACATTTCTTACAAATGTGAAAGAAATAACTACACAGTTTTTTCTACAATTTGCCACATTTTAATTCTTCAACAAATATTTTTTTCCAGGAGCGATTCGGACGTGCCTGTTCCTTACGGACGAACAATTCCCTTGGAAAAACCTATTCTGAATCAAATAACAGACGAATCATTGGCATCATTAGTTCCGTATTGGAATGATAAACGTACAGACGTACTAGTATCTATCCTAATATCTCATCGTAACGTACACCGTAGAATGAAATACTTAGAGAAACTACAAGAACACTTGAATGTGGACATCTATGGAAAATGTTCAAAAGACAAAAAGACTAGGTATTTAATTTTTCAGCAGATTACATTCATTTATTCATATTATTATTCATAATCAGTTCATATTAAGCAAAATCAATTTGTTTTTTAAGAGCCATCATTATATTTTTTTTAGACTAACTCAAATAAAACATTATAAGCTTTTAAGATAGTTAAAATAAAGTGGGCCAGAGCTATATAATTTTAGGAGCTCTGGTTTCTTTTACAACTATCATATAAATATACATACTACTATGTCCCAATTAAATCTTACATTAAACTGAAAAAGATATCTATAGATTAATATTTTATAAAAGGGTGAAACTCTGTCAAGAATCAAAAACAAGTATGTACCACTATGTTAAACGATAATTAGACATGTTTTGCAGAAAATGAGTATAGTATTATATTTTTTACGTTTCAGTTGTCCCGGACATTATAAATCGGATTGTAAGGTGATTTCAAAATATATTTTTTATTTGGTATTTGAAAATTCTGAATGCGATGAATATTTGACGGAGAAGTTATTTCACAATGCCTACAGTAAAGGAGCTATACCTGTAATAATGGGACCAACTGTAGATCGCTGCAACATGCTCTTACCTCCTGAATCTTTTTTACATGTTGATAAATATGACAATGCAGATGAATTGGCGAAGCATATGATTGAAATAAGTAAGAATATCAGCAATATTTTAGAATTTCATAGATGGAGAAACAACTTTTATGTGGCAAATGAACATGGATACTTCGGAACCAAGTCATATCACTTATGTAGAATATGCGAAGCTTTAAATTACAATGACAAAAAAGTTAAGAATTATGACAAAGAAAGTTTACGAATATTTTTTGACCCTACTTTATCGTGTCGCTAATAAAATTGTATTTTAAGTTTATTTTTTGGTTTTAAGTTAAGTATTTTTAATTCTTGAATAAAGATATATGGTTTATTTTCTGAAAAAAAAATGTGTGGTATTATTATAGGTATACAGTAAAATGTTTGGCATCGAATTATTTACTCCAATTTACTTTAATCTGATATGAATTTTAGCCATTTTTGCCCTCAGAACTCTGGTGGAGGCATACAGGAAAAAAAAAAAGAAAGCATATGCAGAAGTCGTTTGACTATGTGCTTCGTCAGTTATCTGCTGGGCATAAGGCTTTGCGGTCCAAAGGGATTCCTGAGGCCTATATTGAGATTATCAGAGACATGAACCGCGACCCCGCTTCTGTGGGTAGGCAGCCGTTGGTGACACCAGACCCTTCCAGATTATAGTAGGAGTTCACCAAAGCTCAGCTCTTGGTATATTTTTATTCATTGTAGTTTTCGATACTGTTTCGGCTCACATCTAAGACCAGCCTCCATTTCTAATTATGTATGCCGATGACATCGCACTCACTGATGAGAATCGGATAATGCTGAAGCGTAAGGTAAACCTTTGGAGGGGTACTAACTGTCTCGAAGACCGAGTACATGGCTTGCGGGAGCTCAAACTCGGATACTATATAGTTCCTGAACCCTTGGATAACTTGAAAAAGTTCAGGTATCATGGATCCGTTATGCGCGAGTCTGCAGGCATAGACCACGATGTCCAAGGCCGGATAGGCGCTGCCGGGGTCAAATGGCGGGAGGTCACTGCTGTGATCTGTGTTAGCAGAATACCGCCTAAACTCAAGGCGATTTACTAACTTAACTATTACTATCAAATTAATAACTTTTTTTAATTGCATATTTAAGACAAAATCAGTTCAGTTACAGTTCAGTTCACCTATTATCAACTTTAAATAAGCCCGATCTTTGTGTTTCTTACAAAAGTTAAATTACTCTTTGAGTAAAAAAAATAACATAATATTATATCATTCTTTATATAATTATAAAATTGTAAATTTTACATGTATAATTTAAAATAAGATATTCCCTACTCCATGAACATTTCTCATAGAAATTATATATTCGTGTTCCTTAAAGAACTGATACAAGATGTAGCAATTAAAGAGAAAGTCCAGAATAGTGCAACTCGATTTAATCCAGTTAACAGAATAAGAGCTCAGTTAACGGAATTATAAATATCTCAGACCTATGAGATATTTATAATTTATTTAGCAATAGAATGATAGTAAGTTAATATTTAACGCAATATTAGGACATAAAATGTTTTTGTATTATAATCACGGATTTTTTTAAAGCTATTATGGAAAATAATATAGATTATTTCTTAGCAATAAAATGAAGTTTTTAATTATTTTTTTTGCTGAATTTTACTTTGACACTAACATTTTTTTGGTTTATAATCAATGTTTTTTTAAATGAATACCGTCAATCTATTTAGCATTTGTTTAGGTTTATAATCAATGTTTTTTTAAATAACCACCGTCAATCTATCAACTTTATTCTTGGATCTTTTTTGAGACGGTGACGACAATAATTAGAATATTTTTAAAAGTTCTAATCATTTTTTTTAACTACATATACTGAATACCATAAAATGATGCCATAACCGATATGACGTGTGAAAATGTCTATAATCCTATTAAGCTTATTTACATTTTAAATAAACGTAGAATACAAACAAAGGTACGGGCTGCAGTCTAACCTAACCGTCCCGTTAATCTGCCATTTGAGCTAACTTTAGGCCCAACCAAAATACCAAAAACATGCTATAAAAAATCTATACCTTACATATGTGTGTGTATATCACACATATGAAGTCAGAATATGAACCAACATTCGTTTCGCTATAATTTAAGTTTTAATTACCGTCGATAAGAGCAAATGTAGAATTTGATTAGCTTGACTTCATTACTAGTAGTTATTACTTGTTAGAAGTTACTGACTAACTCACGAGTAGGGTTGGGAGTAAAGTGGACACATAATTTAAATATAATATGGAATTTAGAAACATTACCTTTTTGGTAAAAGTAATTATTAATTATTTAATACTACTAATTTTATAAATTATTTCGGTCTTAAATAGGCAATGGCTTAAATTATCTATATTTAATAAATAGAAATAAAATTGAAATATTATTTGTATATCTGGTCAACACGTTTTAAAATACCCATAATTATTGATTTGAATGTATTATATAATGAAACTCAATACTTACAATCTTCAAAGTAAATATCTTTTAAAGAAAATTAGGTGTCTTCGTTGGAACAGTATATAACTTAATGTTCACGTGAAAATCTAAAGTTGTATACAATTTTATTGTTTTATCATACATTTTCTATTATAAGTAAAATATATATAGTATCAAAAATACCTTTTGTGTTGTAAATTTATTCGGTAAGCTCTCGGCACCATTGTATGTCGTCGGAATAGACAGACCCTTGGTATATTTAGTAAACAAACATGTCTCCCACAAAGCTGATTAGTCTAAGGGGCTTTTGAGATTTCTTTACAAAGTATCTGAAGGTATGGTCTAACTAAATAACTAAGACTCTGTCTGACCTTGGGTTTACAGAAACTAAGATAGAATTAATATATTTTCATTATAACGTAAATTTGGAAACAGCAATTTATGTTAGACAAAAGTAAACATTGTGTGAAAAGTGTTATATTTATACTAGAAAAATATATATGTAAAAAATGTATGTTATTTTAAGTAAGACGTAATACTGATAAGACGAATGGAAAAATATGTTTAATGATTTGGAATATTTATTGATAACGCTAATTATGAAGCGAGCCATATTTTCTTCATTTGTAATAAACATATTACAGAACATTCTACAACTTTTTATGATTTTTACGTAATATATAATATATGAGTATTTAAAATACTATATTTATTATATTTAATATTTTATTTTATTTAAATATACACAGGGTTATTTTTAATTAGTTGCCTCTCTGCATCAATCCCAACAACATTTGTTCTACGACTTTTTAAAAATCTTGATAAACAACACAATAAATACAAAAAAAAATGTTTACTCCTTCTTTTACCTATTACTCTGTATTTTAAAGGAATTGCTTAAAAGGTCAACGCCCGGGCGCCATACATACGCGCGCAGTTCAGAGGCAACAAATAAATTTTGTATGACAAAACTCAAATTTTAAAAACTATTCATTTTAAAAAGTTATGTATAGTAGGAGTTTCATTTATTTATTTATAACGTTATTTACTGATAGACACAGATAGTAGAACACGCAAGTACAGTGATTGAAATATATTATTTTATATTCCTTGTTTAAAACAATATGATTTCAGTTATAGCCAATTTTAGTGATATATTTTTTTTTTTTTTTTTATACTATCTAGGGCAATGCTTGACTACATTCCACCTGATGGTAAGTGGAATGTAGTCTTAGATGGTAAGGCGCATTGCCCTAGCAACCTATTCACTCTTCTCTTGAAGACACCCACATTATATTTGGCAAAATATAATACTGAAATTGATCTAACCCCTAAATGTAAAAAAATATATATTTACTAATGTGAACAATAGACAACGATACAAATACATAGAAATACGGACATCTATGCTTATCACATATATGCCTATCCCTGTCGGGCATCGAACCTGATTGCTATTCGTTATTTGCGCTGCTATTCGTTAGGCGTCTGCGCAAACCACTCCATCAACGGAGCGGCGTTTGATAGGTAATGTTCAATGAAAAGACTACAGATATATAATATTATAATATATATAATATTATAAAGTTTTGAGGTTCTCATCTGTCTAGACTGTTTCAACATTTGATAGCTATTATCAAATTTTATCTTTCAGTGGTTTCATAGATTATTTAATTAAATTGATTATTTAATTTAATTAAATTATTTTAACAAAATCAATATACCTCTTGGATAGAGCAGGCTTGGCGGAACCGACTACCCAGCATTATCGCAACTACTATGGGCTGTCTAAATTTGAGTAGGTAGTGCTAACTTTCACCGGAGATGGTGTTGGATGGTGGCATTGTGGGTACGTTTTGAGCAGTAATCAGAAACCTGAAATCTCTGATCTTGGAGGCTCGAACCCTCCCTCGTTCTGTCTTATGTTTCTTATTTCCGTGAACCTACGCGGTGTATGCCAATGCTTCTACCACTACCTATATTTGCTGACGGTAATACCATCGGTGGACTCTAAAATACAATGACAAGGTTAATTTTAAAAACACTTCCAGTTTTACGAAAAATAGTAGAGATCATGGTGCTTAATATATATATATATATATATATATATAATGGTATGTGTTATATATATATATATATATATATATATATATATATATATATATATATAACACATACCATTGATGTTTTAAAAATAAACTTTATTTTATTTACATACAAACATACAATAAAATTCGGTTTTTTTTACATACAAGATACGTCAGGGTCAAAATATATCCTCAAACTGTTTTCATCGTAATATGTATCTTCTTGGTCATTGTAATTTAAAGCTTTACATATTCTGCAGAAATGAAATGACTTAGTTCCGAAGTACCCATGTTCATTAACCACATAAAAATCATTTCTCCATCTATGATACGATAGAATCTTTCTACGGTTTTTACTTATTTCAATCATATGCTTAGCTAACGCCCCAGGATTTATAAATTCATTGATATGTAAAAAAGAATTAGGAGGTAGTAACATCTCGCAGCTTTCTATAGAAGGACCCATTATTACTGGTATAGCGCCCTTATTATAAGCATGGTAAAACGATTTCTCTGTTAAGTATTCCTCGCATTGTGAGTTTTCAAATACTAAATAAAAAAAATATTCCGACATCTGCTTACAATCCGATCTAAAATGCCCGGGACAGCTGAAAATAATTTATCATAGAATATACGATTAATTATGCCTCTTGTCCTGTCTTGTAAATGATTTCAATTCATTTCAATCCAAAATATTTTTATTCAAGTAGGCTTTTACACGCACTTTTGAATGTCAATTACATTAAATTGGTCAGTATAGTCAGTCTGTGAGTTAGCTACCACCAACTCGGAATGTTGTTCTGCTGAGAAGAGTTGGCCAGAAACTCAACAGTTGCTCTTTTTAAATTAAAATAAAAAAATGCACAATGCTTCCTTTGATATATGTAAACATTCTCTTAACCCATTGTGTTAGTACTTTTTATTGCTAATATACGTACCTACGTAGGTACATAAGTATCTAGTTGCATGAATATATCGTATATTATGAATTTAATTTGAAATAAGTATAAATTTAAAAATCTTCGATCCTGGGCTTCTGAAAAAGGGCTGTCGTCTGCCAATTGAGCTAAGGTGCAGCCACCCTCAATAAGTTTAGATTATTTCAAATATATAATCGCAATGTAAATAAGCCTTACATTGCTAAATTTGTTTATAAAGAAATTCAAATATAAATTTCGGTTATGACTCTTCTATTTTATTCTATATAACAAAGTTAGAAAGTTAGTAAGATGCGGTCTGTTAAAGTAAAGTAAAACATGATACAGAAACATACATACACAGTACACAACACTTCTTATAAGGATTGGAAGAAGGAAAGTAATATGTGACTCGGGTTCGGCGTATACTTGCAGTTGTTTTTCTTTAATTAAAATTATACTAAAAAAATTAAGAATTAATTATAATTTACTTGGCTTGTTGTACATTTTATTTAATAAAGATTTTGTAGGTAGGTTCATTTAGTACAATTAAGAAACCAGTAACATAACTTTAAAAAGGAAAAACAAAAAATATTCAAAATTTAAAAACCTTCGATACAAAAAGACCTCTAAAAACAATAAAAATAATATTATTATGTAGGTATTTATTAAAGTCGTTGCGTCGGGGGACCGTTATACGTACGTTGACGATGGTGTCCATTTTACGAAGTTAATCATTGAGGATTTAGACTATACGATTCGATATAGTGATTTCTTTATTTGCCTTGACAACTTACTTGTATTTTAATTTCTTCCTTTATTAAACGGTCCCCTGATGCAATGACTTCAATAAGTACATAATAATATTATTTTTATTCTTTTTAGAGGTCTTTTTGTATCGAAGGTTTTTAAATTTTGAATGTTTTTTGTTTTTCCTTTTTAAAGTTATGTTACTGGTTTCTGAATTGTACTAAATGAACCTACCTACAAAATTTTCAATTGTTTAAGTATTTCTATTAATCTATCCTAATATTATAAGGAGGAAAGATTAGTTTGTTTGTTCGAATTGAATATGCTCCGAAACTACTGGACCGATTTAAAAAAATCTTTTAGGATTAGAATCCTACATTATCCCTGATGAACATTGGCTATATTTTATAATCATTATCATCATCATCATCACAAATATTATAAAGAGGAAAGATTTGATTGTTTGTACTGGACCGACTTAATAAAATATTTAATCTTTAGAATCCTACATTCTCTCTCTGATGAACATAGATTATATTTTAATACGAGAAAAATAAGGATCCGCGTGAAAATTTCGACCATGTAATAAATTATAAATGTATTAAGTAACATGATTCAAGACTTTTTCATATAAGTATACACGAATATTAAAAAATATAAACATTTAGAGTTAAAATTAAAATGATTTACAATCATTAATAATACTGTGCTGAAGGGATTTATACTATCACTAGCTGTTGCCCGTGACTCTTTATGACTACAATCATAAGCCATATAAAAATATTTTTAAAGTCTATTATTGATCAGCTAATTATTGCATAAGAACCTTTCACCAATAAAACGTCAATATCTTGGAGACGACTTTTTCTATTTCGAAAAATCTTAGCTAAAAACTATCTCGACAAACATAGCTTCCGATTAAAAAAACCGCATTCAAATCCGTTTACGCATTTGGCTGCTACATTGCCACAGACAGACACACAGATACACAGATCAACAGGTCAAACTTATAACACCCATCTTTTTAGTCGGGAGTTCAAAACAGGATCTCTCGTGGCAACTACGTAATCGCGCGGATAGCCTTTGTTATGTCACAGACAAAACCACGTGCAAAAATTAGTATTTCCATAGCAAGTATTACTTTTAAATAATAATACAGGACAAATTACACACATTGACCTAACCCCTAAGTAAGCAAATTATTTGCTTGGGTTAAGGGTGTTAGACAACGATACAAATACATAGAAATGCACATTATAAATACTGAGAATATATTTAATAAACGTCCAAACCCAGAATTACAAACATCTACGTTCCTTACATACATGCCTGTCCTTGTCAGGGATCGAACCCGAGCCCCATTGAACGCTGTACGTTAGGCGTCTACGCTAACCACTTGACTGATGAGGCGGTTGAACGAGGCGAGGTTATTCCTGTACATAAGCTACAATATTACCAAGTTTCATCAAAATCCGTTCTGTAGTTTTGGCGTAATTCAGTAACAATCGTCCATCCATCCAAAAATCCAAACATAAAAGTTATACATTACAACTTATAAGTTTAAACATTAGTAAGATTTACACCATAAAATACAGAATACCTGTAATTCAATATTCTAAATTAATTTGTTAATTTCTAAACTTTTCTTAATAGTTTCTTCTAATTAAAAACGTATGCCGTCAGTGGTGAGGCAATAAATTGTGGATACGATGTTGTTAAAACTAACTTTTAGTTTTTAAAATTTTAATGTTTGTTTCAGGACATACATTAATATCACAACATTTTTCTGGAATAATTTTATAGTGGATTTTATAATTTTGAATTTTATACACATTACACTTCCGCATTAAGGATTATATTATCCCTGTGTCACGACGCGCTTCACATACACAATGTAAACAAAGGAAACAAAGTACACCCAGACTCATAACAACAATCTGAACCACATAAAGAAATGTCCCGTGTGGGAATCGAACCCTTGGCTCAGTGGTCCGGCTCATTAACCATTGCACTAACATGTCATCAAGTACTTTGTTATTACTGTCATGATATACTCACATTACATCACAGACTAACCCTTTATAGTTTTCATAAACAACACAATAACAAAAAAAATACAAATTTTGTATTGATTTTGACAACCATTAATTTTAAACAAAATGTGCACAAAGACAAAAAATACACTCAATATGCAAGAACTTGATGTAAAAAACTACTGCCCAAAGAAACTATTTATTATTTAATCCAAACAAAGTCGCGAGTAAAAGCTAGAAATATATATTTTTATAAACAATATCTCTTCTAATTCTACGTTTCTCGTATGCTCGATTTTAATAGATAATTAAAATAATTAAGTTTAATAAGTTTTTAATTTAAATAATTAATTAAATAACTAACATCCTACCATAATTTAAGGTTAATATTTTAAGGGTTGTTAAACACACCTTAACACAAAGGTTGCATTATTACTCAGGGCTCAAGCAAAGACGAATACTAATTATGAAATCGGAAAGTGCTTTTTTTATAAAAAACCCTTTATACATTTATATATAACCACGTCTGCAATGAAAAGTGTTATCCAATAAAACATCATAAAAATACTGGTTTATTTCTTTATATTCAATTTAAAATCCAGTGAATACTAAAGAGTTTTAACGAGTACGAGTTAAAAAAACTCATAAAAAGCAATATTGAAGCTATTCAGCGATTTCAGAAATGAATAAAGAGTATTGTCGGCCAGGTCAGATATCTCAAAAGTATTATTGCAATTAAAGATTCAGTTAGTTTTTTCAATACAAGTTTCATAAATGAATATAACTATTCATTTAATACGAATAATAGAATATAACTTTATAATAACTTATAAAGTGACGAATAAACATATAAATAACTTATTAACAAATTGAAGATATATTTTTCTTTGGTTGTATATTACCTACATTCTTAAATTTAATAAACTTAAAATATTAAGTAAAGGTAAAAAAGATTTCTTATCGAACATTATAAACTTTTAATTTGTATAGGATTGTTATAAATTATATTGTTTTTTATATTTCTTAAATGGAAATAAGTATATGATGCGATTGCAAATTTTATAATCTTATTTAAAAACAGATTTACCCTTTCTATAAAGCTGACGGCTCATGGTGTATTTTTAGACCATTAATAATTAATGACACAACTTGATATCGACTTCACAGACTTGACTTTGTTAATACTGGAAATTATATTAAAAATATTAAAATAGTCCTGCAGATCGTGTTACATAAAAAAATTGATTAATAATACTAAATAATTTAATTATAAGGTAACTGATTATGGATTTCTGATCTTAAAAAAGTTTACGTATATGTAGAAATATATATACATATACTGGAAAGTACAAAATATTAATTTTCAATTTGTTACTCAAAGAGAAAAATAAAAAATAAAAAAGAATACACATATATACAAATAGATTTAATTTAATTCTAGTAAGTCAATTAACAATTTTATCTTTTTTTTTGTCTGTCCGTATGTGCACAGAAGTCTTCAAACTTCTATAAGGAAAACATAGTAAGTTTAGCACGAAACAATATTTAGGTTGTGTTTTAGGGAAATCTGTCAGGTTAAAATCTTTCGGACTTTGTCAATAGAATAAACTACAAGTAAAATAATATTTTTTGAATGTATCTATATACATACAATAAAACTGTAAATGATCGCTGTACATGGAAAATATTTAAAATAATCATAATAGGGGATTTATGTATACTAGAAACACTTCTACACGCAAAAACTACTTGACGGAGTTTAATGAAACTTTTAAGTTTATCTACGCGTACGTTGTCGCAGGCACAGCTAGTACTTTATCCATTTTAAATGGCAAAATCTGAGTTGCACCAAATTAACAAATAATAATACGTGTTAACTCTTTGTATTTGCTAAAACTAGTGAGCGGTGATCAAAACCTTAAAATTGATCGTGTTTTTAGAAACGACAGATATTTTTATATTACATGTAAATTAGAAATAAAGCATTAATAATTCTTATCTAAACAGCAGATTTAGATATTTTGTAATAAAACTTATAATAATCATAATCTTTATTACTTTATGAATAGTTATTATGTTTTACAAAAATACTATATACTTTTTAATTTATTTAAAAAAAGTAATTATTTCATTTGGACCAATTTATGACAGTATTTCTAAGATCTGGAGTACTTTATAAATACATTATTCCCTTTCCCGCTCTATATATATCAATAAGTTGAATATAATGTATGTAATGAAACATTTAAATTTATGATTGTCTATTTTAAAAGTAAACGAAAAATAAATCATTTTTTCATCTGAGAAATCTAAAAATATAACTTTCGTTGGTTCTTTTCGTTTCCGTGGTGACCACTACTTTTAATAAATTTACCAAATTAACGCTGCGAGCGTAAGGTTGGATGTAATACACCCAGCCTCTGGTAAATCGTTCGATATTTTCTGTTCCGTGCGTCAAAAAAGGGTGTGCGTCTGAGTTGCTTCGCGAAGGATTTGTATTTTACGCCGCCACTGACCAGCGAGTTATTTCAACAGGGTCAAAGTTGCGGGTGAGTTTCTCCCACCTTACGCTTCGTGTTACCAATTCGCGTAAACACTTTTTTGTACATTTTTCGTTATGTATTAGTTTTTTCTGTACTTTTTGTTTAAGTTTTTTTTTCAGTTTTCGACAGTAGTTGCCAAATAAGCCTAACAAATATTACTTGAAACTATATGTATTGGTTGACGCCAATTCTTTTTATTTCATCAATCTCGAATCCGGGAAAACAACCAACAAGGCCCATACAATCTGAGCAATAAATGTTTTGATGTTGTGGACAGACTTGTGGCTCCAATTTCGAAATCAAATCGCAATGTCCCTTTTGATGATTGGTTTACCAGTTGATGATGCATTTATTGAAAAAACATCGCTTGACAAGCAGAGGCATAGGTCGTAAAAATAAGGCCGAGATTCCAAGTCAGATACTTCAAAGCGAGAGATCCCCACCACACTGTTTAGATTTCAAAAGGATATAACATTATTGTCTCATATACAAAAAAAAAAAATGTTTTTATTATGTTCACATTACACCACGATGAAATTAACAACAAAATACAATTTACAATGGAATTACAGTCAAATAATACTTTAGCTTTCCTTGATATTCTTATTATCAAGAATCCTGACAACACATTGGGATACACTGTTTATAGGAAACCCACACATACAGATAGGTACTTCAATGGTAAATCACACCACCACCCTAGCCAGTTAGCTACCGTTGGCAAACCTTTGTTTCAGAGAGCACAACACATCTGTGACGCTGAACACCTAGAGAGCGAGCTGCAGCATGTCAAGCATGCTTTGATCAACAACCACCTGCCCGTACCTCGCCAGCGTCGCAGAAACCACATCAAGCCACTCCCAGTTGAGCGTCAACCGGCCATACCACCATATGTGAAAGGAGTTACTGACAGAATCGGCAACATTATAAAAAAGGTTTCTATAAAAACTATCTACAAACCTCAAAGGAAAGTGAGCCAATTCTTGAGACTTATCAAAAGTAATATTCCTTTACAATGTGCTGGAGTATATAAACTTGACTGCGATTGTGGCTTGTCATACATAGATCAAACAAAGAGGAGATGCTTGGGGATTATCTAACACCTGGGACCCACTTTTGAAAAATATAAAATCCCATGTCTGTGTTCGCACTGTAAGACTTCAAGATACTGTTAGTGCGTTTTGTGTGAATCCTGAACTGTACGCACGGAAGCTTAGAAACCGTTGTAGGTAGATGACTAATTAACTGACTTACTGACAGACACCTCCATCTCGTCTTACCGTGAACACGATTGCTGCAAGGCATTCGAAACGTCGGGTTAGATTTAAAATGTAAATATAAAATTTAATTCAATATACGCGATTTAAATCCGTAAAAATAGTTTTATTTAAATGTGTAATACTCGTGAAAACCTTAGAAAACATTAAGTATAAATTTATATTTCATTTGTTTCAAAATAATATTAGCTAGGATAGAAATCATTTTTTCGTAGTTTGTTTATAGTCAATTTTATTATAAAACTTAAAATACATAGTGTAATTCTAGATTTAAGTAAAAAAATAGATTTTTAAAATTCCATAAGTAAATGTTAATAGATATCATTAATTTTACTTCTTACCCTCAGGCAATTTAAGGATAAATAAATAATTTAATTAACTAATAAAAAGATAAATAAAATAAAATTAACACACCAAAAAGAGTAGTCCATTTTATGCTCCTTGTAAAAATTTGTGTCAGGAATACAATTGTAAAGTTTGCTACAACTGTGTTCACAGAAACACAAAATGCAGGTTTGCAATTTTATTAGTCAAACTAGTTCATCATCATTCTTTTAATAACTGTTTTTTTTAATACTAGTAGGAGTGTCAGGAATACAATTGTAAAGTTTGCTACAACTGTGTTCACAGAAACACAAAATGCAAGTTTCCAATTTTAATAGTCAAACTAGTTCATCATCATTCTTTTAATAACTGTTTTTTTAATACTAGTAGGACTTAAAGCTGCAGCCTCTGGAATTCTAACTGAGTTCAAGACCAATTTAAACTAAAACTGTTTAATAATATAAATTACAAATTTGTGTAAATGATACACATAATTAAACAACTTCCAGAAACAGTCTAAGAATAGGTCGTTGACCTTTTAATTAACTTGATAAAGGAGAATATTAATTAAACACATAGATTAAGATTACGAAAAGCAATGACTTTTTAATTAGTTTGTACTGAACTATTCCTCGATTTTTAATTATATAGCAACCTCATACTTGTTAACCTAAGCTTATATAGAACGGTTTTATATTACTTAATTATTTGAATACTGGTAGAGGTTTAAAAAATGCAATAGATCACCACTGAAGATTTTTTTAATAAAGGATCTTATAATTTTGCAACTCACCAATTTACAAAAACGTATGCGAAAACTAACGAAAAATTTATTAACCAACTTTTATATCATTGGAACGTTGAGTTCATTCCTCAGTGAAATAGTCCTCCTTATATTCGGTTTGTCATTTCTTGTGGAAACGGAACGTATTGATATATTACTCTGATGATTATACCGCTCTAAATTCTGTATACGGTTATAATCGAATATAGTAATATTCCATAATATTCCATTCCATTCCATACCTTACTAAGTATATATTGTTCAAGAAATAAATATTTTTTTCTTTGGAGACTTACGTGCGCTTACGTGCTTTGCAATTATAATAATACTACTTAAATTATTGCTGAAAATAAATTAAAAATTTGCTCAGAATTTTGTCGCATCCCCATGGCCTAAATAAAATCAGTAATATTATTACGTCACGTACCAAAGCTATCGTAAATTGTAATTCAGGCGACGAAGTGGAAACCTGATAAAGGGTCTCTACAATTAAGTTTATAAATGTTTTTGGCAAACTTGATTTATTCGCTAATACGTAATTTCTAAGAAGTAATATATTGTATCTTCAAAAAGTACATAATATTCGACATAAATAAATCATCAACTACACCAGAAATGTACGATTAAAATGGATGTTTTATTAACACTTTGAAAATCCAAATACTACATCATGCGGCAAGGTGTAAGCAAGACGATTCAAACGAACCACAATAAACATCAGATTTAAATAAAATAGATATTTTAGATAATATTCTTTCTTCTGCCTTCAAAATCTGGAGAATATTTTATTTTGTAGTCATGTCTGATTATATTGTGTAAATGAAATATAAAGTAAACTGATAGACAATCTCAAGATGTACATTAATCTAAAAAGTACAGAAAAATCGAATGTCTCTGTGTAAACCATAAGAGATAAAAAAATATATTTAGACTACCTATAGCAGCGTTTCTTGACCTTTTTAAGTGCGCGGATCCCTAAATATCAAGCACGATTTCAAGGACCCCTTAATAAAAGCAAACACCTGAATAAATTAAGGAAAATGTATTTTAATACTGAAATATAAATATATTTAGGTATATAAATTTAAAATTTATATAAAGTAAATTAGTTATATTTAATTTGAAGATTTACTTAGTTGTAATCTTAATTTATTTTTTTTTATTTCATTTAATCTTAACTGAATTCCAATTGTAATCTGTTTCATATTTGTTTTTTTTATATTCAAGAACAGAATGCCTTTCCTCATTGCTGCCATGGCGGCGGTCTTCATATTCATACTCGCGGACCCCCAGGGGACGCCGACAACTAGTAAGTCACTGATGTATAGGATTACTAACGATGCAACAAACTGTCAGGTAGTATCATAAATAATCCCAATTCTATCTAAGGTAAATACCTGAATAAATTATTAATTCCTATACATAGTTACAACCATTGTTATTGTTTTATGGTATTGTTTTCACATTTATATAAGTATATATGATTGTTAACGTGAATTATCAATCTAGATACTATCAAGAAATTTCAACTTATAAAATATATTAAAAGATATATTAAAAGATTCCAATCCAATCCAAGATTCCATATTTTTATTGCTGTACATCACGTTAGTTACATATTTTTAGAGGAAAATTATAATAATAAAGAATCTTTCACTTTTATTCCAATAAAGAGAGAATATTAAATAAAAATAACAAGACTATTTTTTACATTGACGAATGACAAGTAAAGTAATACGAGTTACAAAATATATTTATATTTTGTAACTCGTATTACTATATAACCTATCTATTTAAAATATATAATATATATATATTTTAAATAGATAGGTTGGCAGGTTCGATCATTATAATCCATTAAAACCTAATTATTTACTATATGTCATGCTTTAATTTAATCGTATTGACATTCCCAAGTGTTCATATCTTTTTATTTTAGAATAATCTACCTAAATAAAAAGATTATGTTAATTACTGACTAACTGGTTCACAGAAGTTCATCAAGATTGTCATCGACCTTCTAATATGCAATTTTTTTTCATGCTAAAATTAAAAACTAAAAAGAAATTGGTATTATTTTCTTATAAGGAAAAGATTTACTTACGTGTTGAAAATTCAGTCACGATAAAAACAGCTTATGGAGATTTTATAAGTGCATTGTCTTCCTATAAATAAGAAACAAGTTTCGTTTCGAATCGCGTCTATCTGAAATACTTGTACGTGGCTCACTACATATATATTTAAAGTATTTTCTTTTATTTTTACGAGTAAGTACACGTTATAAAATAAAACTATATTTATCTTTTTTTTTCTTAAACACATTTGTATTTATGTTCTGAAAGTCAAATTAAAAAAAAACTTAGTCCAGCGAAGGAATGAAACAACTTGCCTGACTCGGTATTTCCGTCCGAATATTTTTTAATTTTTTAATTTTTTTTTGTCTGTTTATGCTGTTAACCCTGTTGGCTATTACAGCGTCACCGGGGGAGCGGGTGACCCCCCCCTTAAAAAGGGGGGGCCAGATGGGCCCCCATGGGGAACAACGTCCCGAGGGCGTCTCAGATTGAGACACGGACCTCGGCTCGGGGCGTCGTTAGTCAGGAGGGAAGCTAAGGAAATTTGGACACTAGCGTCCTCCGACGGCAGAACGCCGGAGCAACGGAGCACTTACTCAGTTGGGACCTCGTCTATACCGGTTTAGACGGTGTGTGTCTGTATGTTGTGTGGTGTCACTTATGCCTACGCGTACACGTTATTACCTACTGTGAACGCGTCGTCGGGGTCAACGAGTACCGACTTGGGTCTTCTTTTTCTGACTAAAGTAGTCTTACGTGGTCTATACTCTGTGGCGTCAGCCACCAGTGGGTTCGGGTGTCGCTCAGCACGTTCAAAGTACTTTTGGGAAAGCCCCTTGAAGTACTGAGCGATGGTCGGAAGGTCTAAGTCTCTATGGAGATCGATGTTGCGTACGAACCACGGCGCCCCGGTTGCAATCCGTGTAAACCTGTTCTGAATCACCTGAAGGGGTTTCAGATTAGCGTGCGCAAAAGCGGGTCTCGCATAGGACATGACGGAACGTATGCAAGCTTTGTAAGGTGTCATCTTATTGCGAAGGGACATTTTACTCCGCTTGCCTAACAGCGGATATAAACGACCTAATATGTAGGCCGCTCTGCTACGAACGGTCCTAATATGCGCAGTGAAAACTAACTTTCTATCTAACGTTACTCCTAGGTATTTTGCCTCGTCTTTCCAAGGTATCGGTTTATCAAAGAGTTTGATTCGCGGAAGGATCCTTGGGGGGCCCCATTCGAAGAGCACCGAAACGCTCTTCTCAGGGTTTACCTCGATCCGCCATTTCCGCAGCCAACTCTCGAGGGAGTCGACTGCGGATTGGAGACGTTGGTATATCTCCCAGTGATCCTTAGAGGACGTGTAAAGCGCGTTATCGTCCGCGTACATGGCAAGGTGCACTTTAGATCGCGGCCTAGGAATATCGCTATCGTAGATGGAGTAGAGGATGGGCGAGAGAACTGAACCCTGGGGGACACCCGTCCTGATGGGGCGGGGGCGTCCAAATATAATATGTTTGTCTGTAAGAGAAGAGTGAATAGGTTACTAAGATAATGCGGCTTACCATTCATGATTACATTTCCACTTTCCATCAGGTGGAATGTCGTCAAGCAATAACTTACTATAAAAAAAATCCTTCGGTTTGATATCTTTACATCAATGGAGTTCACGAGAAGACGAGACATAGGTCTATCATTTTGTCAGTTGTTCAGTTATCTACCTCTAATGAAGTCTAAGTTTCTAGTCATAAAGTTCAAGATACCACGCTCTAACAGTATTTTGAGATCTTATAATTTTTTTTTTTTTTTTTTTTCATTTATTTGGAAAATAGAACAGCTTTACAATTTTTCATAGTTTCAATATAAAAAAAAAAAAAACTAACTGACTGTATGCCAGTTTACTTGCTTGCCATTTATACATTTTCACATTTAAATATCTAAATGGTACATTTACATAACAAAACAGGTTACAACAATACATATAATATTTAGCATACACATATCTACTCTCTGGTAGGTTAAATACAGCGATAGAAGATAAATGTATAGTGTTAGGATATAGAATCAAACCAAATCGTAGCCATGGTTTTTCTTACAATCTTAGACTTAGTGTTAAATAGATCTATTTCGTGACAGCTTGCCAAGTCATTAAGTTTTATAATAGCCCGACAGGCATATGAGTTTTTTCTATAATTAGCGATGTTAGGAGGCACAGAGATATATTCAAATGGACGCCTAGAAACCAGCTTATTAGGAACTAGTAGACAGATAAAAGATAGCAAGTCAGGACAATCTATTCTACTTTGAGCAATATCAAATAAATATGAAACATCGGTTATGTTTCGTCTTACCCAGAGCGGCAGTAAGTGATGCCTTTTACATCTTTTTTCATAGCCAGAATCACGTAGACAGAGTTTGAATTGCAAAAATTTTAAAAACCTTTTTTGGATATATTCTAATCTATTAATATATACGTCATAAGAAGGGTTCCAGACTTGAGATGCATACTCTAGAATGCTACGTACAAACGAACAATACAAAATTTTTATTGATTTACAATTTTTGAAATCTTTACTCGATCTGATAATGAAACCTAATGCTTTATTAGCTCTGTTCGTTATATGTTCAATATGCTCTTTAAATAAAACCTTGGTATCTTGTATAACACCAAGATCTTTAACAGAGTCTTTAAGTGCTAAATGTTGATTTTTTAAATTATAGCTATAATTAATAACATTTATTTTACGTGAAAAGGTAATAGCAGTGCATTTGGAGACATTTAGGTCTAATTTGTTCAAAGTGCAATATTGCTCAAACCTCAAAAGATCCTGTTGAAGAAGTTCACTATCTGCTACAGTTTCGATACGCTTGAAGATTTTCATATCATCAGCATAAAGTAAATACTGAGAGTTTTTGAAACACAAACCGATATCATTCACATACAGAATGAATAGCAAAGGACCTAATAGTGATCCTTGCGGGACTCCTGATGGGATATCAATCCAGGAAGAAGAAAACCCGTTGACGACAACAGCTTGAGAGCGTTTATGGATGTAAGATGTAAACCATCTAAATAGATTTCCGTAATTTTGAACTTTATTTTTGACTCCGTTTTTGTGAATTGGTGTAATAAAGGCGGACTTCCAAATTTGTGGCACCAGACCTTCATTAATAGAGCGTTTAAATAGTATTGACAGTGGAAGTGCTAAATTATCAGCACATTCCACGACTAAGCTTGGGGGTATATGGTCGGGCCCGGCACCTTTATCTAAATCGACAGATTTTAACAGTTTTAATACTTGCATGACATCAATATTAATACTGCTGATGGTACTGGAAAAATTATAATTTGGATTGTTATTTGATTTAACCGATGCTGTTGGCATTTGGAAAGTATATTTAAAATATTGGGAAAATAACTCGCAAATACCTTCCCCCGTGTTTGCAGTTATATCCTCATAAGTCATGGTTGATGGAAATGATGAAGATGCTTTTTTATTTGACTTTATAAAGGACCAAAATGATTTGGAGTTTTTTTTTAAAGATTCTTCAGTTTTTGATATATACATGCTATAACATTCTTGTTCTAATTTTTTTGCCCTTGTACGTAGAAGAGAAAAAGTTTGGTAATCTGATAAATTACCATAATTGTTAAATTTTACTAAGAACTTGAATTTTTCTTTCAGCAATTTCTTTAGTGCTGAGTTATACCACACTGGGTAGTCATTTTTACGTATAGTTTTTTTAGGAATAAATTTATTTTCTATTTCGTATAAAGTATTATAAAAACAGTTAACAGTTAGTTATAATGCGTTCACAGACATGAGATTTTACATTGTTCACGACTGGATGTGTTAAATAGGCTCCAAACAGATTCGTTGTTGAAAAATAGGACTATATAACTTGGTATTTATAATAAATCGTTTATAATAAATTTGGATCACTACATGATTAATGTAATGTCTTTCCTAATGCTGGTAAAAAGGAACTATGTCTTGACTTGACTGTTAATAACAATTACAAGTTTGTATGGTGCAATTATCACTAAACATAATAAAACTTTAATAATAAAGATTTAAAATGATACGAATCTTAAAATTTAATAATTATTTAAATAATTTACAAAGCTATGTGTTACGTTAACAAATTGGGAGACAAGACTAAATTAAAAAAATTAAATTAAAGGAATTACAAAAAATAAGTTGAACACAAAGCATCTTAGCATTACATTCTTTGAATGGGATGCAAAGTACCAATGCACTGTTACCTGTTATCTGTATACTGTATATACCATCATACCTCTAATCAGAATCCCAAATATGTTTTGTTTATTTTGATATATAATTATGATTGTTTTAAATTGTAAAGAAGGTGACTAATCAGAACATATAGATATCAATGAATACATGTAAATATTATTGAATAACACGCTTTTATATATATATATTTTTTTATTTAAGATATAACAATTACATGTCACTTACATTTTTATTACAATAATACCATTAAACCCTTATTGGGTTTGACTTGGCATATTTATATTTGAGGTTCATTCATAAACAAAAGTAAAAGACATAAAACGTAATATTAGGTAAATGAATACAGTAAAAAATACAAACAAATAACATCAAATGAAAAATATAAGCTGGAACAACATTTGAACGATGGAAGCGGAATGAGTGTGCTCATAATAAGGGTAGATTCATAATTCCTTGCGGTCATTAGAAGCACATAAACAAGTCTTTGACGTATACAGTATGGTTACTTTTTTTTTTTTGAATAAATTTTATTCACTTATTTATTCTTATAAATATTATATATACAGTCACACACACACACCCACACATACATATATATATATATATATACATACACACATACATATATATATACATATACATACATATACACACACACACGTATATATATATATATATACACATTGTTACACATTTTAAATTTAGCTTTTACAAAAGAATTTACAAAGGGACATTCTATGAATTAATACTAACATAAGGCAAGCTAACAATAGCAGTAAATTACGTTTTCAAGAATAAATTTGTTATATTTGTGTATAATATTGTTTTAACTTGTATTTAATATTCGTTATGTTTAGTGTGTTCCTAAAATTTACAGGCAATTTATTATAGATTCTTGGTATCAAGTAGCTACATGTTCGTCTACCGTAGATATTTGTAGTTTTACCTTTAGTGATCATATCTTTCTGATGGGTCTTCCTAGTTATAATTTTAGCATCAAGAGGTACTAGAAACTGCTGCGAGTTACGGAATTCATATATCAATAGCGCATATTCAGCCTTCTCATATATGGGAATTATTTTACAATAAGCAAATAAGGCGCGATGGTTTTCTTTAAGCATTTCTTTAACTTTACTAGGTACTATTTGTTTGAGCAGTCTAATTTGTAAGTCGTATATTCTACTAAGGTATGAAGTGTACGTTCGCCCATAGCTCGTAACACCGTATGAAATAACGGAGTCCCCCAAAGCAATATATAGACTTTGGAGGATTTTTGGCGTGACCTTATTTTTAAGTAAACGTATTTTGGATAATAAAGTACGTAACCTATCACAAATCATGTCTATGTGTGGAGCCCAGTTCAGTCTATCATCTATAATCATTCCCAAATATCTTGCTTTTCTGACTTGCTCAATGCTATCACACCCGCCATCACATAGGGTTCCGTGGCTTTTATGCTGGCAAGAGTGATTGTGCGATATTAATTTAACATTTTCTAGGCCTTGAGTGTTGTAGGCAGATCTCACATGTATAAATTTTGTTTTATCAGCATTTAATACTAATCCAGCATCATGAGACCACATGCTCAATGCTATAAAATCAGTTTGTAAATTTTGCATCGCTATTTTCAGATTTTTGTCAGAACTAATTAGACACGTGTCATCGGCATATTGGTAGATTTGGCAATATTTTAAAACATTTTTTGCATCATTTTCATAGGTCAAATAATGAAGGGGACCAATTACCGATCCTTGAGCCGTACCAACAGTAACATTTACCACGTCGCTTACGGTATTGCCGATTTTAACTGTATATTCTCTATTGGAAAGATAGTCTTTACACCATTCCAACAAAGGTCCACGTATTCCAGTAGCAGCTAGTCTCTCAATTAACAGATCATGTTTTAAAGTGTCAAAAGCTTTACTGTAATCTATGAATAAGAGAAACACGTGTTTTTTACTATTAAGGTGAGAGTTAATTGTATCTGTAAATTCTGTGAGCAGAATCGAAGTACTTTTATTGGGCCGAAATCCGAATTGTGTATTAGTTAGAATATTATTATTATCATAGAAATTATAAATTTGACCTGCAATGTATTTTTCAGCTATTTTATTAATTATAGGTAGTAGGGTTATAGGGCGGTAGTTAGAATATTGGTCTGCACTTCCTTTTTTAAAAACTGGCCTTACCAGTCCACTTTTAAGTTCTGAAGGATATATCCCTTTCATAACGCTAATGTTAATTAAATTTTTTATAGTATTAACAATCTTGTCCCCTATTGAAATGATGTCTAGAGCACGTATTTTATCTCTACCAGGAGCTTTTCTTGGATTTAATGATTTAATTATTTTATATATTATGTCTTTACTTTTTGCTTTCTTAAATAACATTGTTTTGTCTTCGTTAGTTAAATAGTGTCGTTTGTCCAATAGTGTTATATTACTATATATTAGTATCTACGTACCTACAATAATTGATTGGATATAATATATTTTTCCTGTAATATCCAAATATAACATGTTTCAAAGGAAATCAATAAAAAGTTTCTTTATAACTCTATTATCTAATACCTATTATAATTATAATATCTTCAACATCAAAAGTAAATTCTTGAACATTTTTGACTTGTAACTTTATAAAATAAGCTGTCTTTATCTTTGTTTCTTGTCGTAGTGGTTAGACGTTTGTTACGTTTGGTAAACTAACACGCTCTTCACTTAGCTGATTAGTCTGAGCGACTTTGAACGTTTCTTTCCAAGGTATTTAAAAGTATAAACTAAATCAATAATTCAGAAATTTATTCTTGTTTTTCTTTTAACAGAATTTAAAATACCAATAATAAAAAGTTATACCCTTACAATGAAGAACCATTTGTATTTTAATTGGAATTGAATTGTTTTGAATTGTACAATTTTACAAATTTCTGTACATAACAAATATTAAAAAAAAAAACATGATGGGGGCCTTTATAAGAGAAAAAGAATCCAAAACAATGGTTTTTCATTTTATCTGGATGTGTTTATGTCTGTATCTGTCTGTGCACGCTAATTTCATAACCGGCGAACCAATGGATGCAGTTTTCAAAAATATATTGTGACGTATATGTTGTATAGTTTTCAAAAATATACATGTAATAAATCTGTAGAGAAGTAGTCTTTTATATTGAAAATATTACAAAAAAATATCCAGGATGTGAAGGAATAACTAACACAATCCATTTCTAACATTTTTTTCTGTTTATCTGTGTGTCTTTTAGTTGTGCACACACCGCGTAAAAAATACTGACAGGTTTTGAAAATATCTATAAACATGTATAACCATGTTAAGCTTATTTAAATTTATATAAATTTAAATATATAGCCAATTTAAATAATTTTTATACGTAAAAATTGCGCGTCAATCTGATATCAGTTAGTTTTTCACTTTCATTGCACACTCTTAACTGTATCAACGATTATGTAATTAAAGGGTTCAAGAATTAATTTTAAAACATTTAACATTAAAACTCTAACTGATCGCTATATTATGTATATTTTTACTTCTTTGTCTTTGTATTTAAAGCTCTACGTAATCTGCATAAGTGAATATCCTTGGCTCCGAAGTAGGTTTATTTGCTACATAATCGTTTCTCCATCTATGGATTGTTAATGATTAAATACTATATCCACTTATTCTATTCATATGATTCGACAATTCTACATGTAAGAAATAATCACGAGATAAAAACATTTCATAATACCTTTGATACCATTACCATTAGTCTCTATAAAATAACTTTTCCGTCAAATACTCGTCAAATACTCATCGCTTTCTAATATTGTAAAGAACTGTGAGCAGTGCTGATCTCATTCTGAGACCATAGAGTGCTTTGAAATAGAAGAATAAGTAGAAGAGTGTAAAAAACAAGTTTGTTATGAGATTCGTCAACAGTTTGTCGAGAATACTTTACCTGGCGTTTTTTCCTTTATTTAAAGAATGAAGTGTGAACATAACATAGACAAGCAGTGTTATTCCAAGTATGATTCTTAGAGTTATCGAAATTTTAAATCTTCTTAATTTTAATGGTAAGAGACTATTGGTATCTGAGATCCACTAGAGAAATACATCAAATCTGTCAAGTCTGTGTAAAAGTAACACTGCCGCACTGTGAGACCTCAAAATATTGTCAGTGTATTTTTCATGCTCCCTGTACTCTATGCCCGGAATCTTAAAACCATTGAAGGCTTAGGAAGGAATTAACTGATTTCATGACAAACACCCACATCTCGTTTTTCCGTTAACAAGATTGTTAATGATTGTCAATTAAATTAAACCGTCTACAAAAAGAACATAGGTATTATCGTTAAGTATTAACCCGGCGTCAGCACAGTTAAAATATGTTACAAGGATAGTAGGGTTGGGTCCAGGAGACCCGTGAAGAAAATCGTCATAATTTCAATAATTACAAGACATTTACTAATATATGGCTGTAATTGGATAAAACGACTATAGTTTAAGTGGTCATGTATGAGTAAAAAGAACTTGAAGTAAAACTTTCTTTTTAATATTTTTTTTATGATAGTGAAGCAAAATATTAACAAAAATAATAACCTTTGTTTTAAAGTCACAAAATTTGAACCAAATATGAACTTTTTTTCTAAAATATTAATAAATAGGATACATGTAAATCACATTTAATAAGACTACAAATAAAATTACAAATTAGTTTTATGAATCAGTCATATCATTGCTTACATATGCGCAGTCTCTACAGTACAATATTGCAAACTCAGTGCATATATATTTGTTTCAGTTCCGTCAAGTTCAATTACTTTTTCAGTCTTTTTTGGCAGGACAGTCTTGCAACCTTTTTCTGACCTTCAGTATCTTTGCAGACGGGTCCCTAACAGGGTTTCCTAAAAAAATCGCGTATTGTTTGGCACATTAGTCTTAGCAACTGCAGGATGCCTTTTCGGTCGCGCAAATGCTCACGAACAAGAGTAATGCGTAAATTGAGAATTTGCAACATTTTGTAACAATGTTGTTATTTATCTTAAGAAATATATGTGCATTTATTGAAGCCATATTTACATATATATTATAAAATTTTCAACCCTAAATCGAATGTTTAGGCCTAAAGGCATCTATGGCCACTTTATTGTATCTCTTCCAATAAAATTAGTAGATTGTACCTGGCTGTCGTAAGTGCTGACAAAATTCTACTGTGATTCTGTTCTGTAATTTAATCAGGGGTTAATTATCACTATTCATTTCACATGCGTTTTCGTCGGTATTACTAGTTTGGCTGCAATGCTCAAATGAACTTCTACATCTTTAGTTTCCGAATTTTCATGATCGGAGTCTGATTTCTCCAAGATACTCAATATTCGCTGTCGTTCGCGTTCTTCCAGAACCGTTATTTCAAAAGTCATGCGAATAAAATAAATAAATATACTTTTTTATAATGGCGCGAAATTACTACACGAAGTGTATGGTCGGGTCAAATTTACCCTTTGTCATGTTTAGAAGCGTTTATACACCGCTGCGATTGCAATACGACTAAATATCGATATTCCGTGGAAAGATACGACCCTTAGCTCCAGCTATTGAGAATTATGGCAAGGTGGCACCAAAAACATTAGAAATACGCGCATTTGAAAATAGCCCGGGTCAAATAGACCCAACTGTGCGAACGCCGGGTTAAAACTAAGTACTAATGATTTATGAGTTTAATCAAATATGATAGTCATGAAAAAATACAGTGACGTCATGTTAACGAATGGTGAAAAAGTATCTTAGAGTTATTTTTATATAAATAATTACATTTTTTTGAAAATTTCTATACATGTATACCTAATGTATATCAATTACAAGCTGATTAAAATTTTGCATAAACATATAAAAAAAAATAATCAGGCAGAATTATGTTCTTTTATGACATTATTATAACCATTTTCAAACACCAACCTCGGTTGCGAGCATCTTTGCAATGTTAATATCTACTACAAAAATAGAAACGTTTGTTAGTTGCTCAAGAAACTCTACACTGTCTGTCTAAATGTCGCCACCGTCTCGATAAAGAATAGTAGAATTATAAGATTATTTCCTCGTGGTCGTGGGTTCGCATCCTATCCGTATTGCATTTTTTTTATAATAAATTTATTTAAGAAATCATAATAACTTTAACCGCCCCGTTGGTCGAGTGGTTAGCGCAGACGCCTAACGACAGCGACGCTCGGGGGCTCGGGTTCGATTATCGAAAAGAACAGGCATATATGTGACGAGCATAGATGTCTGTATTTCTAGGTGTGGTCGTTTATTAAATATATTCCCAGTATTTATAATTTGTATTTCTATGTAGTCGTATCGTTGTCTAACACCCTTAACACAAGCAAATAATTTGCTTACTTAGGGGTTAGACCAATGTGTGTCATTTGTCCAGTGTTATTTTTATAATCATTTATTTCATTATAATCTTATTATTTACATTTATACATATAACATAAAAAAACAACATTATAAATATAAATATAAAAAATAGTATTCCACCAACGTGGGCCTTACGACAAGTCCGTCGGTGGTTAGGTCGACAGCGAAAGAAACTTCCTCACAATGCGCGCCGTACCCAAAACTGCTGCTCTTTGCATCCGACCCTTGATCCAGTTGTTTAGTGAGAGCCTCTTGAGATGATGATCGAGACTCTTCGCTATAAGACCATTTACGGAAACTACCATCGGGACAATTATTGTTGAGTCAACATCCCACATGTCGGTAATCTCGTGAGCTAAGTCCAAGTATTTTGATAGTTTGTCCTTCTCAGCTTTCACATGATTAGCGTCACACGAGACACTGATATCAACAAGAAATGCCCGGCGCTCTAACCGATCTACCAATACGATCTCAGGCTTATTAGCTACAATAGTCCTGTCCGAGATGATAGATCGGTCCCAATAGAGCTTAGCATGACCATTTTCCAAAACTGGTGTGTACTTATTTATTATTATTATAATACTTTATAAAACTCCATTACAAAATCTGTAATAAACTGCTTTAAACTACAAAGTGAGGCTTCGCTTCGAAAAGCTCTTCCTGATGTTTAATTTCTTAAAGACCTTAAGCCTGTTATGAGCTGACGAGTATTTCTTTAAACAATTAACTTCACTGAACATTAGTGTAATTAAGGACGAAATTTTCCGGAGTTCTTCAAACCTTCTAGTTTTAATGTTACTGTATTAAAGGAATCGCTTTTAAATACTGATTATTTTGCACAATTATATATTTTCACATTATTTATCACATCATAATGGAATTATTAAAAAAAAACATGTAGATATTAAGTAAAGTTATTGATTCTCGAAAAAAATTACTTTCAAACAAGATTTGTAAGTGGTAACACCAGTAACAGTTCCAAGCTTTTAGAAAATGTGTGTTGCCGGTCCTGCAAAGACTCTGTTTTCAAATGGTTCTACTATCAAGACATCAGGATGAACTTGAAACAAGGTACCACAAAAAGAATCTACACATCTGTGGTATAGCTGAATACAAGATGGAGAATACTATTTCTAAAATGTTAGTATTTGCTCTGAAAACATCAGCTAACGACAATTTTTCTGGATGATATAATAAACAATACAAACTAAATAAAAAATCTATTGGTAATAAGTTTTAAACAAAAAAACTTTTGATTATACTAATATTAGCTCGGATAAATAATTCCCACAGACTGGAGAAGAGATAGCTAAAATTATAAGTGAAAAATCTTGAACTAGCCTGGTAGTGATCGCTTCATACACAACATTGTGACATGAAAACATTGTAGTATCATTTTCCACACAAACGTTGGTTAGTTGTTTTTTTAATTTGTTAGACGTTAATAAAAGAGTTACCTCACAAATATCTACTGCTTTTAGAAACGTCCATATTATCCTAAAATAAGTAAATTTATTCTTTGCATCTATAAAATATATAATAAAGTAGTAGTGTGAACAAATCTACACATTTTTTTTTTGTTTTTTATCGATGATTGGCGGTTTTTGTTAGAAGTCTGGATGGAAAACCAGGAAGGAAGGGAATATTGTACGTTTTTAATAAAAACGGACTAGGTGTCTGAAAAAATATTACAGTAACACTGGGCTGGACGTGATAAAAATGAAAATAATAATTTAATTATGACACCAGCAAGTTCTGCATTTTAATGACATGTAAATTAAGCAACAACAACATTTTAGTCATATCGTAATACAAATAATAATTTGTTAATAATAATTTGTAACAAGCAACATTTTAGTCATATCGTAATACACTTTAAATTTAGATTTATATTAATATTTTTGAATTTCAAATATGTTGCGTTTAACTATACTTCTAAATATTAAAACTGTTAAGGTTCATAATAACATAAAAATATTATTATGACATAAATAACATTATGGACTTCTTAGAGGTTATGAAAATGATTAGGTTAGAAAAAATATTAATTGTTACAAAAGAAAAAATATTCATAGTTACTATTGTATCAGGTAAAGAAGTTTTAGAGCAAAGTAATATTTGAAAAATGGATGATAAAAAACAAAGCAACTTAAAACGCGAGTAATATGCACAATATTTTTTTACTCATTTGTATATAACAAAGGCACCGTCTTCATTAAGAGGGTTTATCGAATAGATGCGTCATTAAAAAAACTGGGTAATTTCCTTTTATTCCATTTAAAATTCACGGAATACTAACAAGATTTAACGAGCCTGAGGTAGCTCATAAAAAGAACTTTAAAGCCATTCAGCGTTTTCAATGATGGATAAAAAGTATTGTCTTCCAGGTTATATTAATACTTTTATAATGTTTATGTTATTTAGGATTCAGTAACTAAATGTTTGTAACATTTATTTAGTACATCATAATTCTGAAGAAACCTTTTATTTTGCTTATATATTTTTTTAAAATTAAACTACGTCATTTCAAATATTTAAAAATATATGTGTATAAAAGGTATGTGGAAATTCTAATACAAATTTTGTGAATAATTGTATTTATCGCTCTGGATTAAGTTTTATAATTCTGTAATTCCGTCAAATATCTTATATTATCTTAAACTAATACGAGTTACAATTAGGTATGTGGACATGTAATAAAAATAAAGATACTATACCAAGTTAAGACAAAACAAAACAAAAAAAAAAATATTGTAAACGCAATACGAATAAGCGTGATGCTCGTCCTATTTAAACTTATTATTATAAGAGTTATATAATCATATTTACGTAATTTAAATGTAATTTAAATGTAACTTACACAAAAATAAATTATTCTTATATTATACACACGTATCTGGTCACAGTCAAATACATTACAAATATCTGATCAAGATTCTTAATATTATAACAAAATCCATAAAAACCAAAATAGTTAAGACAATTTTAAAATGTTTTTGGTTCATAAATGCTAATCCCAAAAACATTTTTGATGAGAACCATATGTCAATCTCGTTCACGCTCTTTTATCACACGTTATCTTAATGGAGATTCGCAATCTCTTATTATAAAAAAATCTACAATGATACATAGAAATCTTGTGAAATACTTTATATCCCTCCCCATTATTAACTAACATTATATAACTAACTTAAAGTCAAATTGTATTCTGCTGAGTTTTTTCGTTTTTATACCCTTGCAAAGAATTGGTTTTTGATTAACACTATCCGATTTCAAAACCCTGAGGGACGTTCGATATTAATATCATTAGAGTTGCCTTCTTTTGAACTAATCTCGATATCAGTTCAAGACTCGTAGTACAAACTTTCAACACGTTCAACTCCCTCATTAAGTTCCTTATAAAACAATTTTCAAAAATGTATATCTACTACTATTCACTACTACAAGATTTAAATTAAATTTTGCTACATAGAAAAAATACTTTCACAATTTGTTTCTCATAGATCAGATTAGACTATTTAATTCAAAGTACATGTTACATATATGAATTAAGTATTAAATGCCTCAAAAAGTGTCTGTAGTATGTTTAAGTAAGCGCTATAAAATTTTTTTACAGTTATTACAATATAAATTATTTCACAGTACGCATATTCATGTATTATATCAACTATATTTATATAGTAAGTATAAGCAAAGTACCTTCCAGTATAATATATATGTTTCCACGAGTAAACATTTATATAAATAAAATTATTTCTTACGGATCTAACTCCCGTATAATTGGGTTTATACTTACATTATTAACTTAAATTTAACTCGAAGTTTTAAATGATTTACAGCAACCATGCTCACGGGAAGACGAGATGTAAAGACACAGGCACATCTCATAATACGATATTATGAACATAATATGATATTATGAACTTAATGTTATTTTGAATAAAGTCAGTTCATTGTCATTCTAAGTTTCATACAATAAACAACAAACTATAATAATGTCCATTTATATATGTATATATTAGGAACCAAAATAAATGAATAATTAACTAAACTAAAATCATGAGTTTCAACTTAAGTATCGTTTATTTCTTTTATTAATTTCATTGTTGTTAATAGTTTTTTCTATACCCTTTTTATTTGTTATATTTTATATGACAAATAGAAAACCAAATTAAACAACAGTTATATAGCTATGAACAAGACTAAAACATAATGTTTTCAAAACAGTTACCAATTTAATTGTTATATTTTATATGACAAATAGAAAACCAAATTAAACAACAGTTATATAGCTACGGACAAGACTAAAATATAATGTTTTCAAAACAGTTACCAATTTAATTGTTATATTTTATATGACAAATAGAAAACCAAATTAAACAACAGTTATATAGCTACGGACAAGACTAAAATATAATGTTTTCAAAATAGTTACCAATTTAAAATTTCTGGTATTTCGGTAAATAAAACCTATCATTCGCAAACTTTTCCGATTACTGAATTAATCTGTTTGCAAAATCGGAATTCGTTATTGATTGACACTTCAAGACCTTTTATTTATCAAACTTGATTAAGCTTATATCCATTGATTTTATGTGTAGTGTAAAAATGTTTTGTTTTTCGCCAGAACTTAACGTGAAAACATTACTCCATATTCAGTTCAATATTATTATTTGTTCACCACACATATACTTAAGTTTTAGTTTATATCAATCAAATCAAATTAGTCAATAAAATTTGGCATATATCTGTTGTTACAAAACATTGAGTACCTAAGACAGATAAAGTTCAAATTTAAAGTTATATACACATTCTTGAATATAGTCAATAAAAATAAGTTTGTTCCTATTGTTAACTGAGATCCTTGAGCAACACCTGAGATTGGAATAAAATCATAGGAAATAAGTCAAACACGTATTATATTAGATCCTGAACATATGAAATTGGCCTTTTATATGGGAGGAAGAAAAAGTCAAATATTTTTTTAATATAGTGCATTTAAGTAATCAAAGTATGAACCATTGTTTTCTATGCACTTTTGTCATTTTATAGGTAGTTCATTGATTCCTTTACTAGAAAAAACCTGTCGGACGGGAATCTTTGAAGGGGATTTGGAATGCCGCATCGGAGTTTTTTTCCCTTGCAAGAAATTATCAAAATTTCGAAAAAAATGGTAATCTGTTGGAGCAAGGTCCGGGGAGAACGGTGGATATTTTAGACATTCCAATTGAAGCTCTTCTAATTTGGTAGCCGTCCGTTATATACGGTGTGTGGTTTAGCGTTATCTTGAAGCCGCGGTGGTGGGTAACGATTGACCAGCCTAGGTTTTTTAGCAGCTATCTTTCTCATCATGGTAAGCAATTGCTGACAATAGACATCTGCCGTAATGGTCTGGTCAGATTTGTGAAAACTGTAATGCACAATATCGGTACTAGTCCACGAAACGCTTACAAGTAATTTATTTAGATCAATTATCACTTGGGACAGGATTTGGCTGGCTGATCAGGATCCAACCATAGCGATGAGCTCTTCTGTTTGTAGTAGGGAATCCTTTTTTCGTTACAGGTAATGATTCGATTTAAAATCCCTTCATTAGTGTGCCGTTTCAGTAATGTAAGGCAGCAATCGTCGCGCGTTTGCGTTTGCTGACCACGGGGCTTGTTCTGTAGTTCCAAAACGATAACTTTGAAACCAAGAACGAAGTGTGTTTTCTTTTGCAACACGACTGCCATACAAATCATTAACCCTTCAAGTCGTTTCCGGAGCACTGGCCACGGTGGAACTCGTACCTACTCGTAAGTAATGCTATATTATAAGTTTTCTAATTTGGAAACTGAGTATCTTCAACAGAAGAACCAGAAGAAAAAACAATTTAATGACGGTCAACAAAATAAAAATACATGTGTATAAGATCTGTAAGAATTTGAATTAAGAATTCCTTACTACAGAGGAGAAATTTGTGATTAAAGTGGCCAGTAGGAGAAATGTTAATTTCATCTGTACGGAACTAATATATAAACATTTACATTTACACATTTAATTTATCCTTTTAAAATAACTAGCAAATATTTTAAAACAAAAATAAATATATAAATAATTTTAGAAAAGAAATAAATTTTACATAAATATAGAATTAGGTTCGAATCCCTTAATTTCGGTAGTGGCATCTTTACAATGTTTATGTATACCGCAAAGTTAAAAACATTGCTTAGGATTTTCGAAAGAATAGATAGATGTTACCACCGTCCCGATAAAGATGATCATATATGGAATGCTTAATAAACCGAGACGGACGTCGATACGGCAGCTCAATTGGAAGACCGACAGAATGGTTTCCCACATGTCGCGGGTTTGTATAGTTGGTTTATTTTTCATTCTATAACTATATAAAATTTATAAATGAAATCGTTATTATAGAGAACTTAACTTTTGGATACCTTAAATATTTATATTTATATACATTTTATTAATACCTGTAATGTTTTGTTTCATACGAGGAGTATTAGTGTCTTTATATATATTTTTTTAATATTTATACAGTTCGCTTATTACTTATTTTTTTCGATGCTCTTTGTACAGTGTAGAGAATCGTTATCTAAGGATTAACATAAATTGACTCAAGAAGCATTCAACAAACTCAACGTATTGCAGTATTTCATTGCAAGGGACACAGATATAACCGCAACTTGAATTTCCGTAATTTATCAAAATGGTTCAACAACAACTTCAAACTTCATTATATTTCACGTAAAACACTTTTGATGCCTGCTCTAAAGAATTGATAGGAAACGTCTGTTGTAAAGGCGAGATGTAAAGGCTTACAAGGTTTTGTCGGAATATTAGTCTTCTGAATTATTAGGATTGATAATGTTACAGCCATTTATAGTATAAGTTGTTTTATTTAAAATCTTCCATTTATTGTAAAATATAAATATACTGTGAATTTTTATATACGAAAATTATAAATGTATATCAACTATTAAAAAGGACTATATTTATTTGTTCTATGCACAAGCTACTGAGACTAGATATTATAATTAATTAGTTTTATTAGTGTATTTTTTTTGATTCTACTTACTCATAAGCGTTTTTGGTTAATACTTTTTTTATTGTTATATTTTTGTACTCATATATTAGTTTGCTTTAATTAATTTTATCTGTAATAATGTTTCTACCTTTTCCATTTTATTTTTTTAATAATAAATCAAGGGTATACTGGAAGTGATCTCTTCAAGGGATAAGTCGGTCTTTGTATACTGTAATAATTATTTTTTTGTTTTTTTTTTATATATATATTATAATTTATATGGTGTTATTGTGTTCTTTAAGTAGTTTAAAAACAACAACAACTGTAGGACAAGATATTATTTAAATAATTAAAACAATTGCTTTTACCCAAAATATAAACATGTAATTTCAAGAAAATTAAATATTTATATTTTTGTTGGAATATTTATAGTTTGTTTAGACTTTAAAAATATTTACTTTATGAAACTAAATACTACGCAGAAAATTTGCTCTTAACTAGTTAGCGCTTCGAAAATCTCTATTTACTGACTCAATTAACTCTTAAGCTTGTTATGAGCTCGTATGTCTTAAAACAGTTAACTTCACCGTATACAAAGTACACCGTATCTCGACCGGATATTTGGCGTAGCTTACCTATATTAACAGGATATTCTGTTATTTATCATGTTCTTATACTAAATTTTATAGCAGATAATGTTGCTGAGAATATGAAGCACATTGTTTATTTTATACAGTTTATTAGTTTTTTTTAATTAAATTGCGTTTACATATCTAAATTGAAAGCCACCCGACATTTTTGAATAACAATGTGTGATGATACACAGGGTTTTATTTATTAATTTAGTATTTTAATCAAAAGTCTATTCTGTCTATCTGTCTGAGATGGTTCTTATCTATGGTTCGTCAAAATAAAAGCAGTAGTTTCCAAGATATTAAGCTTTTATTGATGCTAGCGAAAGATTCTTATGCAATATTGATAGTAAAAACCTTAAATAACGAAGTAACAATATCAAATCATTTGTTTTAAGTCCTCATTAACTAGCTCCGAAAATTTCGTTAAATAAATACCAACGCAACGCTCGTTCAAAGCCTTTATTTTTCTCGATACCAATAAGTCTCATAAAGATCTAAGCTTTCAATTTTAATTCTATTACCGTATTATTGTATCCAAAAAGTGTTAAACACGTGAAATTCAATTAATTAATTATTAGAAATTATACGGGAAGCGGTTAGTCTTTCAGTAGCAAGAGCGCGGAAGGGAATTACAACTACCAAACGATCTGTAGAATTCGTAAAAGAAGGCTCCTCCAAAAAATAAAAAGTGAAGCCTTATTCAATATTAGGCGCGGCTCCTGATTGGACTCTCATGATGGACACGTATGATAAGCATTACAAAATCCCTGAGGATGTTGGTGTTTCGTCATCCAGACCGGGTTTATTCCTGTATTCTAAACATCTGAGGCGCGTGATACTTATGGAGCTTACTGTTCCTTGGGAAACAAACATCCCAAGGGATCGCACATTCAAGCTCAATAAGTATTACGAACTGACCAATGAAATGATCAGGAATAAATTTATAGTTAGATTGTACGCGGTAGAAGTAGGAGCGAGAGGCATAACAGCAAAATCTCTCTATAGCCTACTTAAAGACCTTGGCCTTTCTAGAACAAGCATCGGTTCATTTCTAGAACGTATTTTAAAGGCGGCATTAGTAGGATTTGCCAAATTTGGTTAGGTAGAGAGAGGAGTGTGGAGGGTGAAGGTGAGCGTTTTTGCGCATAATAAAGGGGCCCCTTAAACCTACTCCTGGGTCGCAAGTCCCAGGCACTGCTTGCACTTGTTAGATATTATAAGATTCTATAATTAAAAACCACTGAATTAATATAGTATAAATTATTTTAATCCAGGCTACTTCACACTATTAATATGATAATATATTTCAATGCATTATTTGGATAAGTTTAAAGAAAAGAAAGAGCTAAACAAATATATCATTTAATATAACAAAATGACTCCCGGTACATGAATATAATAAATACAGTAATATAGTTATTACTGTATAATTATTTAGACACATTTACCAATAACTCAATAAGGTGAAATACCCATAATAGTTATTACACATATATTATAAACAATGTAAGTATAAGAATCACTTATCTTGCCAGTTCTCCAACACAGATTGTCTTTAATAGAGTCTTACAGCCTTATTTATAACATAATAACATCGACAGAAGCGCCAACGGCAGCTTCTGGAGATTAGTCATATTCACAACTTCAAACATCATTAAATATATCTTAATAACAATATGATAGTACATAATCATTTTAAATGCCTAGGCATATTTATAACAATCTTATATCTTTCACACACATGGCTTACCTAATAAGATATGTAAATACAACATTTAATATCTTAAGGCTACTTCCGATAGCTCGTCAAATCAATATCTTTTACTACTTTTATAACATACCAGTAACAACAATGATATATAGATCTTAATTCGTAAATCTAATTGTAACAACAATATTTATTGTTAATGTTATTATGTAGGTAAATAAATAATTACATATTTATATTACCTACAAACCAAATTACTATATAATAACAATCTTATATGTAGCAATACTACAATAATATAACACGGCCAGCCTGACATATACTTCGCTCTCGAAGTATACACACCTACTTATATACATATATTTTTATATATAATATATATTATATACATTCCTTTTTTTTCTTATATTTTGTCATTTTCCTTGACTCGTCAAACCCCTTTACATTAACATGTTTTTTTTATGTTTTGTCACTCGTCACATACATTTTTTTTTTAATGTTTTGTCAGTTGCCTAGACGTGTCAAATCCCCTTCACCCGCTGCTAGTGAGCTAGATTTGCACCAAACAAAAGACCGACCAGCGGAAACATTTTTTTTTTTTTTTAATGTTTTGTCAGTTGCATAGACGTGTCAAATCCCTTTCACCCGCTGCTAGTGAGCTAGATTTGCACCAAACAAAAGACCGACCAGCGGAAACATTACCCCTTTTTTTTAATGTTTTGTCAGTTGCCTAGACGTGTCAAATCCCTTCACCCGCTGCTAGTGAGCTAGATTTGCACCAAGCAAAAGACCGACCAGCGGAAACATTACCTTTTTTTTTTAAGTTTTGTCAGTTGCCTAGACGTGTCAAATCCCTTCACCTGCTGCTAGTGAGCTAGATTTGCACCAAGCAAAAGACCGACCAGCAGAAACTTACTAATTGATCTTGTAACTTAGACCTGCTTCAGCGCAGAGTTTCAAATCAACCAACTTTATCCCATTAAATAAAAAAAAATATATAATATGTAGTATATATATATACAATATAGTAGTAAACAATACATATAATACAATATGTACAATAGTATATATAAATATATAACAATTTAAAAAATAAATATAATAATGATAATAAATAAATATTTGTCTTATTATTATTAGGTTTTTTTTTTCTCAACTTTAATTTTCCACAATAACATTTTTTTTTATCCACCTACTCCAGTAACGAAGTTTTCCTTTTCGAAAACAAGATTCCTTTAATTGCCTAAACCTTTTATAACCTGTTCGGCCTACCTGACACAATATTACGCTATTTAACATAATTAACGTACCTAGAAAACGTATCATTACTTTTGCAAATTACTTTTACATATACCCAAATATTTAAACTACTAAAGATGAAATTTTGGTATTAATATCCGATATACTACCACAAACTAATTCAAAGAATTAGTATTCACTAAAACTTAATTTTGTACAACACAATCACTTTTTGTTTTTTCAAGCACACTCACAATAAGAGTCCACCGATTCGAAGGTATGTAGAACTGCTTTTTTTTTCGTTTCGTTTCGCCATGTCGAACCGCGAAATGGCACAG
The DNA here is from genome assembly GCA_959347405.1 of Napeogenes sylphis. Classification (NCBI taxonomy): domain Eukaryota; kingdom Metazoa; phylum Arthropoda; class Insecta; order Lepidoptera; family Nymphalidae; genus Napeogenes; species Napeogenes sylphis. Next base: position 16,738,247 of record OY365777.1, on the reverse strand, counting down.
AAATTATTCCCGACCGAAGTAAGATCTCCAATGTTTGCTGATCCTCAGCCCCTCGACATCCAAGAATCCTTATGGCCTTATTGATGGCCATGGAATTCCCTTCGGGCATAGATGGTGGAGGAGACGCACTGGAAGCTTCACCAGTTTTTACGTGATCCAGTTCAATCAGCTTCAGCTGAAACGGAAGTTAGTAAATTTTACTGAGTAAGTCACATATAATCCGATAAGAGTCTCGTACGTCTTACAGTAGTTCTAGTTGACCTGTTAACTTAATTTTTTAATAACAAACAAAAGATAAATAAAAAAGTTGAATGGGACATTTTTTGTTGTTGATAGTGGCATTCTGAAAGACTATTCATTTACAATAGTTTTGTTGGTTCAGCTTAACTTGACCTTTTTTTTATCGATTCTCCTTCCGGTGCATCGCAGGCTCGGCTCCAGTGACAGTCATACCTGATCCGCAGACTCAGCTGGCATGGCTGCGGTAATGCAACCGCTTGGTCCCCATCGCCATGACGACGCCGAATGGTGTAGTTCGTACGTAGAATACAAACCGTGAATTAAATTTAATTCGTAAACCACTTCGTAATAAGAAATCACTTCGCCGTTTCCCAAACTACGCCTGGACATCGTAGAGGTGATGGTACTGCGACGTATACAGCGATGGCGGCGTGATTTTCCCTATGAATTAGGTTTTCAACGTATTAGTAAAGTTTAAATCACACAAAATGGAATACAACAAATTAAAAAATAAAATAACAATGTGGGTATTTTTGATTTTATCGATAAAATATAGTTTCGGCCGTCAAACTGTCGATACCGAGGACCGGGATGATCCCACTTCTGATGTTAGATATTATAAGATTCTATAATTAAAAACCACTGAATTAATATAATATAAATTATTTTAATCCAGGCTACTTCACACTATTAATATGATAATATATTTCAATGCATTATTTGGATAAGTTTAAAGAAAAGAAAGAGCTAAACAAATATATCATTTAATATAACAAAATGACTCCCGGTACATGAATATAATAAATACAGTAATATAGTTATTACTGTATAATTATTTAGACACATTTACCAATAACTCAATAAGGTGAAATACCCATAATAGTTATTACACATATATTATAAACAATGTAAGTATAAGAATCACTTATCTTGCCAGTTCTCCAACACAGATTGTCTTTAATAGAGTCTTACAGCCTTATTTATAACATAATAACATCGACAGAAGCGCCAACGGCAGCTTCTGGAGATTAGTCATATTCACAACTTCAAACATCATTAAATATATCTTAATAACAATATGATAGTACATAATCATTTTAAATGCCTAGGCATATTTATAACAATCTTATATCTTTCACACACATGGCTTACCTAATAAGATATGTAAATACAACATTTAATATCTTAAGGCTACTTCCGATAGCTCGTCAAATCAATATCTTTTACTACTTTTATAACATACCAGTAACAACAATGATATATAGATCTTAATTCGTAAATCTAATTGTAACAACAATATTTATTGTTAATGTTATTATGTAGGTAAATAAATAATTACATATTTATATTACCTACAAACCAAATTACTATATAATAACAATCTTATATGTAGCAATACTACAATAATATAACACACTCCTCTCCTTGCAACGCGATGGGCCCGGCACGCTTACGGTGAATCCATGGAATGCTCAGAAGCTTCGTCTTATCTGTTAAATAATTCGGTAATATTATTTAATAAATCCTGGTTTCTAAGTCTTAAAATAAATACAATTATTCTAATTTAAGTCACTTCGAATTCTTTAGCTCTAATTTGATAATGGTATTTTGTAGTTCTAACAAATGTGCAAACTGTGAAGGAGAAATGACAAATGCTATTTATTATTAAATATTCACCCGAGAGTTTAGATTACTATGGTAAGGCCATTATTGCTCTGACATTTTGTTAATCATTTCTAAATAGCAAGTTCATTAATAAAAAAATGTGTTCCAACTGATAAACTTTATAATATAGATACAGCCCAACCAATCACAGCCGATACATGCTGACTGCCTCAACCTGACACCGCAACTTATTTTTAAATTAAATGTATATACATACTGTATTATAATTTCTTAATATAATTAAATCAAATAATGAAGTAGATATAGTTATTTGATAATTTGAAATAAATATAAAATTCTTTTATACACAATATTTTACTTTTTCGTAAATACAATGAGAAAAAGCTTTATATATTGTAAAACATCTCCCATCCAATTCTTAAAGGAAACTAACAATAAAAAGCAAGAAAGATAGCATCAGGTAACCTTGCCTCCAACTTAACTCTCTGAATATACAAAATTAATTATGTTTTTGCTACAGAAGACACCGGAGTAAATTATTGGCCTCGGTTTTGGGTAAAATAAATGTTTGTAATATTTTTGCGTCAGACACCGTACCTTTAGTATTGTCTAAGATATGACGTTCCTTGATTTATTACACTTGTTAGATACTTGAAGACCTTATATAAAAAAATATTTATAAAAATTTCTTTCTTATATACAAATAAGCAAGAAAAATGATAAGTACAGAAATCACATTCTAAACTATGTCTCAGGATAACTTTTTCATTTATATAATTTAGTTGAAGTAGGGAAAAAGCGAGAAAGGCAATCTGGTAAACAAGATTTTTTGTTGACTTTTCTTTTCCACTTTGTGTATAAAATGATTGCCTCAAGGCAAAAAATATATAAAAAAATCAAAGATAGAATAATTAGGATCATAAAAGTTAATTTAAGTATTTATATATACTATTAATCCGTTTTTACAAAGTACAATTATTAAGCTTTTCCAAATTACAGTCATTAGATATATGGAAATAAATAATTTATTTTATTTAAGTATGAAAAATACATTTAATTACATCATAGGTCTGAAAAGTTATAGAAAAATATATGTAAAGAAAATAATAAGATGTATGTTGGTTTTCTTCATTATTATAAGACATGACGGGAATGTTATAGGTATCAATAGATTTTATCATTAGCTTAATTCTTCTGTTCTTTAATGAAGGAATAAATTTATTAGCTCTACTTTGTTTTCTATTAGAACAAAGACAACTTTACAATTTCGTATTTCATCAATTATTAAATTTTAATATCAATTAACTAAGGCACTATATTTGTAAAGGTTACTAGTTGGAGTCACAAAAACTCTGCATGTTTTATTACTATCGTCTAAAATTTGAAATTTTATGTTATCTTATGATGTTTTGTAAGAATAATATAACCGAAGTAAAATCTTTTCGTAAGTATGACTCCAAATGTCATGTCTATGGGATTCATTACTTTTATAAAAAAAATAATGGTTGATGTAGATGACGACCGCACTGAACTTTTGGACTTGGCATTTACAGGTATCTATATAAATTATGTAATAAGATATAAAGTATGTATTAGTATATTAATAATTATTAGACGTAATGAGCTTTATGTTCGCAAACTCCTTCCTCGTAGCAGTCATTTTTATAATAGTTGAATATAATATGAATGGTATTAAAATTTATAATATTTTTTTTATGTTCAGTAGTACTTGTAATAATAATCTTATCTTATATATTAAAAATATCTTACAGAATAAAACTACAAAAACACAGATTTCCTTACTACACAACTAACACAACTTTTAACTAATTAGGTTTTTAACTTTGCTTCCCGAAGCACTCACTTAACTTTAGGGATTGCTTTTAGTGACTAAATCTTAAATGAACTCGGCTCTTAAACCTATTATGAGCGGACGTTTATTTTTTAAAACAATCTTTACTGTACATTAGCATAATAGATGAGGAAGTTTTATGGCTTGCAACCAACGTTCTAGCTATAGTTTAACTGTATTACAATTATAAATTGAATAACGTAGGTAAATGTGTATTCAATTATACCAGAAGACACATTGTTATGAATAACAGAAAACATAACTGGTGTACAATAAGCATAATGTATAAACATACTCAGAAACTGGTGTATCAATTGTTTTTCTAATTGTTAGTTTATTATAGCTTTTGCTTAACAATGTTAACAACATAGCCACATTATTAATTATTAACAGGCAATAAATATATGTCCCTGAAAATTTATTAAAATTAAAATTCCTATTAACTTATTAAAAAATCATATAATTTTACTGTTTAATGTTTATGCAGATATTTGCTAATTTAAGAGAAACTGATATTTACATAAAATTAACACTAGAAACAAAAATAAAGTTGTTGTGCCCACTCCATAAAATAAGTGCCTCTTTCAGAAGCAATTATTTACGTTTTTACGATAATTTCTTAAACAAATACCTAGATTGCGTTAAGAGTTCACGCTTACTTGTTTACCTCCCATTCACAGTATTTATAAAAGTTTTTTTTGATTTTTTTTTATTTTTTTACTACGTGCATCAACTGTAACTTGCAACACAGCGATGGTTCTGTATCTATTGTTTGCAAAAATAAATACAATTTCGCGTGCTCTGGTGTCTCGGAAGCTGGTTACAGGCGTTTGGGTGATAGGAAAAATACCTGGCGCTGTCCTAAGTGCAAGGCAAGTACGTCTCCTTCTCCAATGCCGAACTTACCCTCGTCAACTCAACTAGACAGTATCTAACGGCAGCTCAGTGCAACAACTAAACAATTAGCACCACTAGCATATATCCTGGCGGTCGTTGCAGATATACAATTCGACATCGTCCACCTAAAAGAATCCGTAGAAATTACCTATGATGTTATACACAAATTTTCGGACACTGAAATCTTCAATGTAGAGACGAGCGAGATTCCCATCCTACAAAAGGAAGTTGGTAGACTCAACCGTGAGCTGGACGACAGAGATCAGTGGGCATGAGCGAACAATGTTGAGATGCGGGGCGTTCCCTTGAAGAAACAACGAGAACCTCTACGATCTAGCCCAGAAAATGATATTATCTACGGCCATCACCTGGAAAGGGTTGATAAGGTACGTCACCTAGACGTAATACATGATCCTAAGCTTATGTATGACATGCACACCGATAATATCGTTAAAAAAAAGGAACAAAACTTTGGGATTTGGTTTAGATCTAGTTCACAATTTAAAAGTGTAAAGGTGATCAAAATCCTGTATTGTTCCTTTGGACGTAGTATTCTCTAGTATTGTTCTCAAGTGTGGAATCCTAGATAACACGTGCACATTAATAGACTGGAGTCCATTCAAAGTAGGTTTCTGATATTCTTAAATTATCAATGTAACTCCAGCGACTGACTGTACGAACAGAGATGTAAGAGACACCACATACCCACATTCTCTGCCTGTTCTGGATCACCTTGAGGAAATTCCAGAAGCGCACTCGCTGACATGCCGAACCTGGACTTGTTCACAACGAAACTGAATAAGTTTAAATATGTCTTTTCGAAACTATTTTTTAATAGTTGTACTAATAACTAATGGATGACTGTTTGCTTTAGGTTCATTCATGTAAAAATAGCGGTTATTATAAGTTTAACTTAATTAAGTATTTACTTTATGAGCAAGCTAGCTAGCTTAGCCCTAGCTAGCAGAATGCGAAAACGTATAAATGGTGTACAGCTTATTATGTACAAGTAGACAATGTTATCTTACACTGTATGTTTTCCAGTAAAATAAAAAATAAAGAAATAAAATAGATTTGTCCTTTAATAAATTTTATTTATATATACAATAGATGTTGATAAAAAAACCCTTTGTAAAGGATTATATAAACGACCTGGAAATAAATTGGCCTGGGAATAAATTGTATTTAGTGATTAACAAGCAATTTAGCAATAATAGCTTGATGTGGTTTTTGCACCGCTGACGAGGTACGGGCAGGTGGTTATTGAACAAAGCATGCTTGACATGCTGCAGCTCGCCCTTTAAGTGTTCAGCGTCACAGATGTGTTGTGCTCTGTGAAACAAAGATTTTTCAACGGTAGCTAACTGGCATTGGGGTACCTATCTGTGTGTGTGGGTTTCCTATAAACGGTGTGTCCTAATGTATTATCAGGATTCTTGATAATAAGGAGCCACCCAGTTGAGCGTCTACCAGCACTATTGTGAAAGGAGTTACTGACAGAATCGGCAACATCTTAAAAAAATATTTCTATAAGAACTATCTACAAACCTCAAAGAAAAATGACTGCGATTGTGGCTTGTCATACATAGAAAAAACAAAGACGGGCATCGGTAAAAGAGTTAGGAAACACATCTAGAATATCAAGCATAGGCGTACATTGAAGTCAGTAGTGAGTGAACATACCATAGACAAGCCCAATAATTATATAAGATTTGATAAATACCTATTGAATGTTTCGTGAGGCTTTTGAAATTAAAAAACATCCTTATTCTAATAGAGAAGATGGTTGGGGATTATCTAACAACTGGGACCCACTCTTGAAAAATATAAAACCCCATGCCTGTAACCACACTATAAGACCCCAAGATACTGTTATTGCGTTTTGTGTGAATCCTGAACTGTACACCCGGAAATTAAGAAACCGTTGGAGGTAGATGACTAATTAACTGACTTACTGACAGACACCTCCACTTCGTCTTACCGTGAACACGATTCCTGCAAAGCCTTCGAACGTCGGGCTAAATTTAAAATGTCAATTTTAAATTTCAAATTTAATTAATCATATGTGAGTCAAATCCGTATAAAATATTGAATTTCAATTTGTGGTTGTTTAAATACGTTGATTGTTATAATAAGTTTTTATAAGAATATCCGTATTTACAAAAATAAATTACGTTTCTAATGCTGATTAATATTACCAATATTCCTATCCTAATCCTTCTTATACGTTTATGTTTCTTGAATATTTTTTTATTTGTGATGTATACCACTAGACCAGTTGATAACCTTTACACAGCGATATATCTGTATTTGTAATAAATATTATGTCTCTGTTTTATATTAAAAAGGTATGCCAATCTTTACCCAAAAAATTATTTCACTTTTCCATTTTATCTATTACTATAAAAATTACATGAAAATTTATATAAAGAGTATGTTGTTGTTGTATTTCGGTTTTATAACGAAATTTAATTAGCTTAGCGCGCTTCATGAAAACAAATTAGATTCCTGAAAAAATTATCCAGACACTCGGGTTTGGACGTGATGACGATGTAAATAATAATTCAATTATGACACAAGCAATATCTATATTTTGACGAAATGTACTTTATATGAAGCTTTAACAACTAAAATATTTTTTGTGATAAACATTTATTTTTGACATTTCACTACTGATTAAAATAAAAAATGTATATTTTTTAAATATCAGTCAAAAAACATATGTTCATAAAATTCCTTTTCTTAAAATGATACATTAAGTAATTGACTCATTCGACTCACCTCGAGTCAGCCATGCTTCAAGCCCTTTTTTAGGAACATCGAATGTGTTTGAAACTAGTCATGCAAATTCTACTTATATAATACTCATAGAAATTTGTTGCTAGTGATATTATTTTCAAGATAAAAGCATGAAAGATAATTAAGGTCATGAGTATTTATAAATATATCACTGGTTTTAAGGTTCCGTACCCAAAGGCTTAATCAGTAGAAATTTTAACATATGATGATTAATATTGCCGCTCTTACAAGAGATATTAAAAACAAAATAACAAATATTTGAGAAAGGCTCCCCACATACAAGAACGTTATTTTCTTTGCTCGATATTAATAACCACTAAATGTAGATGCTTGAAATAATCACAAAATATTTAGTTACATATTTACTTTAAGAAATAAATAATGAAATTAAAATAAAATAAATATTTAGGGGGGACTACAATACAAGAAACGTGATTTATTTTGCTGTTTTTTATGTGTAGTAGTATAACCATTCGTACGTGCGTACGTGCGTAGTTCGCCGTATTTTTAAATAGAAATATTAAAAGTGGCAAAAAAAAAAAAATTACAGTGTAAAAAAATACATAAAAGTTAAATTCTAATAGTAAACACTCAGGTAATATTAAAAGCAAACCATGTTACCATCTAGATGGCGTATGAGGGATTTATTTTGGGCTCCGAGTTATTTTTGACCTACCTAAATGATATTATCAAATATTAGCATCAAACAAACCTAAATTTCAGATTGAGGTCCCTTTTAGTAACGTAATATTAATACAAACTTGTTATTTTGATTTCAGACAATTGTTCAATTACCATGCAGCACATGACGAGTCTATTTTAATTATTTGTATGTACATTACTGCATAAAATTATTATAAAATTGTGTTCTTATTTCCTAGAAATGTATTGCAAAAAAAATATTTTATTAAAATGTGGCCAAATAAATTACTACTAAGTCTTCTGTAGTAAATGTAATTATAATTAATGTTTATATGTTGCATTTCTGTAATTACAAAGCGAAAATATATTTTTCTATTATTAATATACCTAATATATACTGAATACTCTAATGAAAATATATACTTACATAATATTACATTTCAAATATCAATATTCATGTTATTCTAAATAAGAAATTATAATATTACATGGACGATATTTTTGGCTCGACCTATTTTCACAGTTTATAGCAAAAATTTTAACATTCTATTTGTATACAGAAGTGAAAAGCTTAATGAGTAGCCGGTCAGTTTGTATGCTCTTAGTTTGAAAAATTTAGCAAATTGAGTAGCATATAGTAATGTAATATACCCAGTGGTAAGAGAATTGCATGTAAGTTTACATTTGTAACAACGAGGTCTAATAATATTTAAGTACTTTCCTACTTGGCCCTAGTTAGTAAGTACTTATGTTATACAAATTATGCAAACAATTTTATACCAAAGTCTTTAATTAAAAAAAATGCCTTTTCATAGAACTCAGAATATTGAGTACAAGTAATTTTGTTAAGCAAAGTTGAACATTAAATGACATTGAAATTATAAGAGTATCATACATATTTAAAATGCGTTACCATCATTTTGCAATTCTTAAAACATCATTCTACTCTTGTACAAGAACTTTTTTTGGTACAAAACGTGCATTCAATTTTTGCACCATTCCGAGTATTTTAAATATAGTGGTGGTTGGCGTATCAATGAGCTCCACTAAATTCTTTATTGATTTTTATATAAAACAATTCTACTCCACAGTGTGTCTTATCTTTTGTAATAATGTTTTTAATTATAAAAACATAATTAGTAACTTAGCTTTTGTTACATATTTGGAGATAGTCCTTCTAAAATTACTTTTATAAATATTTTTTTATTCTCAAGGTTATTTTAATAATAGACCAGGTACGCTAATCAGATGTAGTAAATAATAAATTACGTACAGTACCTTTGATCTCCAACAACAAAACAAACATTGTATTATTTACTCGAAAGTATATTATATTTTTATTATGATTTGTACTCTAGTAATAAAGAATGTAATCAACTTAGCACCAAAATGCTTCTTGAAACCAGTGAGTGAAAAGAATTACAGAAACTTTGGAACATGACGTGATGACAATGTAAATATAATTCAATTATGACACGAGCACTTTCTGTATTTAAATGCAAATTAACATTGACATACGATACCATACATAAGACTACACAGATGAGGGAATATTTACATAATCATTGAATAAATGATATGTTTGTAATAAGTTTAGTTCTAGTAATAATTTTAGTACTTAATAAATCTTTTTCAAAAAAATAGGTTTAGTAATAATATTAATAATATTATCATATAAGTATACTTTGGTAAATTAATCATCATTGCCGGAAATATTGGTTTAGCTTTGTAAATGTTCTTGGAATTGTCAAACCAAGGCTTGTAGAAAGATTTGGTTATAAGGCTAAGTGGTTTGTTTATTTTGCAAATGTATTAATATTGATTGCCAAAATGAAAACAATTTTTTTTATAAATTTTGCTTTTGTATAGTTAATTAACATTCTTGCTATATTTTTGTATTTTTTTTTTATGCCAGGCCGTAAATATCTTTAATTATAAGAAAGAAAAGGATATTGCTATAACAACAACAATTAAATAGTTGTAAAACATTTCTTTCGTCCATTTATATGGAAATCCAAGGGAGTGGGGTAAAAAGAAATTTGAGTAATATAGCTCCTGGCAACATCCAGAATCATAATCGGTAAGCTTTTTTGAGTTCATAACCATCAACAGTATGCGGTCCTCATATTTTGCATACTTAACTACCTACAGCGCCTGCACTATAAAAAGCATAAAAATAATATTATTTTATACTTATTGAAGTTGTTATGTCTAGGGACCGCTAAATAGAGGAAGAAATCAAATTGCAAGAAGTTACCAAGACAAATAACCAAAAAAAGTAATATCTAATGGTATAGTCTAAGTCCTTAGTCATTAGCTGCGACTGCATAAAAAGACACCATCTTCAACGTATCTACAACGGGCCCTAGAAGTGAAGCATTCCAAAACTTCTGGAAACCTGACAAAGACTGCAATTAGATCACATAACAGAAAGTGACTTTTTCGGTTTTAATCAGTTTTAACAAGGCATTAGAAGGTTCCATACAAGATATTTTGGCTCAAATAATACACTACAACTTTTGACGTATGATTCATATCCTTTTATACAAATCTTGGAACTTGGAACTTGAAATTTATAAACACCTATCATAATATATTAAAGTATCAGAAACATAAATTGCAAGATTAAAAACATCTCTAAAATTATAATATGTATTATCATATTTTATAACAGATTAAATAGTAATAATAATAAATGAATTAGAGTACTTATTAATAACAATAATTCATCAACGATTAATCAAGATGTTAATTATCTTTACAGCCTAAAATCATCGTAGAAATGACTGTTTGATAGTAGCTCCTACGGATAAGCGTCGATTTGTTGATGTGAAGCGTCATTACGTTTAATACTATGAATATTAAATTAGAAATCGATATATTGTGTCAAAACAATGTCATGTTTTTAATCTTATCTCTGTTTATCGGTTCGTACATAATTTTCTAACAATATGCCCAATATCCCTTGTGGTAAACATATAAATCCGGGAGCCGGATTTATATGTTTACCATTTATATGTTTACCGGCTTTCAAACAAAGTTTGTTACTGAGTATAAATTAATATGTCAGGGCAAATACCTGTATGTGTGGCGACTCTATTGAATGATTTAAAATGTTTATTAAAAAGTTTTCTTAAAACATCGAACCTATTAGTAACAAAAGCATAGAGTAATGCCGATTTTTTATTATAATTTCGTATACTTTTTCGATTGATTATTATCATTTCTATATATTTCGAAAAAATGTATATCGGCGCGAAGGCTTTATAAAAAAAAAATCATGATCGTCGAAAGAGGAACATTGGATTATAATTTATTAGATTAACTAGTTATTGCTTGTAACAGAATCAATTTATAGTGAGAAGTGATCAAAATACATTGTTAAAACAACACTTATGATATTACTAGACTTTTTTATGTCATTCGTCATTTTAGTATAAATACGGGCGGTCGACAGTCCGAGAGTAGGCGTTTGACAGTGTCTGGCACAACGGGTTGGTTTACAAGTTACTACGACTCGGGGTGTCAGATAGTCTCGTATTTTTAATACGAGACTACCTTTCGAGCCGTTCCTTCCGCTACAAAGTAGAGGGGACACTGTCTTCCCCCCGCCCCCTCAGGGCGGGTGTCCCTCAGGGCTCCGTCCTCTCGCCCAGCTTATACACACTCTATACGAGCGATACTCCTGAACTAGATCCGAGTATTAAATTAGCTCTATTCGCAGATGACACCGCAGTCTTTACCTCCGGTAGGAACCCTCATGCCGTCGCCGCTCGCCTCCAATCCGCGGCCAACACCCTAGGTGATTGGTTTAGGAAATGGAGGATTGAGTTAAACCCACAGAAGAGCACCGCCATGCTCTTCTGTCGGGTAAGGGTCGACACGGGGGTGCTAAGGAGAGTTAGAATCTTTGACCCACCAATTGATTGGCAAAAAGAAGCCAAATACTTGGAAGTAACGCTCGATAGTAAATTATCTTTCGGCAGCCATATTAGAACGGTTAGAAACAGAGCGGCCTTCTTTCTAGGCCGATTCTGTCCCTTAGAAATAAGGTCACACTTTACAAAGTTTGTATATGCACCGTCATGTCCTATGCGAGTGTCGCCTTCGCTCACGCCAAGCTGAAACCCCTTTAGGTGATTCAGAATAGATTCATGCGCACTGCCATGGGCGCACCGTGGTATATGCGCAATGCAGACCTCCATAGAGACCTAGGTTTATCTACAATAGCGCAACACTTCAAGGAGCTCTCTCAGAGCTTCTGTGATAGGACCGAGGTACATCCAAACCCACTGGTGGTTGAAGTGACCACCTACCAGCCCAGAGACACACCGTTAGCTTTCAAAAGAAGACCCAAGTCGATTCTAATCGACTCAGATGACAAAATAACGACAGACAACAGACGTTTAGCTTACACAATATCTCATACATACACACACCGCCTTCGCGAGGCCCTAAACGCACGCTGCCTCGGCGTTCTGCCGTCAGAGGGCATTAGTGTCATTATACCCTTCTATCCCATCCTATAAATACGCTGCCTTAACCCGAGGTCCAGCCTTTTATAGGCACCGTTAAGGCAGACGTGTCCCCCGGGCCCCTCAGGCCCGAGTTTTTTTCGGGCGGGTCTCAGTACTTGCCCACTCCCCCGGTGACGCTGTAATAGCCACTTGGCTAACAGCATAGTCATTAAAAAAAAAAAAAGTCCAAGAGTTAGTCTTGCTCAAGTCGTCGGACTATGAGGATCTCTATAAGGATACTGTTACGCTGTCCGATGAATAAACGAAGCTATAATTATTTGTGCAGTTTTTTTTGAAACCATCATTATGAACCACCATCACGACGACTACAATACAGTGACGGCAGGAATGCTGACGTCACACCTTTTAAAAACACTTACGGAGGTCTTCACTCCGATATATATAATTTTTTTATACGCGGTTTTTTTTTATAATAATACGTGTTTTTTACTACTCTTTCTGTATTTTATTTAAAAATTTATTATATCTGACTAATATTATATAAGTGCGATTGCTGCGATATATAGATGTTTGAATGGATGGAAGTTTGTTACTTAATCACGCCAAACTTCTAAACGGATTTTGATGAAACTTAGTAATATTGCAGCATATGTAGCAAAATAATACAAAGGCTATAAAAATACTAACTTTTGAACGTGATTTTGTCTATGTTTGTTACGGAATCACGCCAAAACTATTAACAAGTTTAGATGAAACTTAGCAATATGGTAACTTATGTACCAAAATAACACAAAGGTTATAGAAATAGTAACTTTTGCACGTGGTTTTATCTGTGACAACATAGATTGTAGCGCGATAACTAATTGACACGGGTTTGGGTGTTTTTAATCGTTTGGTTCACTGAATTTTACATAATTATTTGTGAAAATTATTTCTATTACCCGACGACTTTAAAAAGAGTGTTATGTCATTCAAATATACGTATTTTATTAGAAATACAGCCAATTATACCATTTTTTATGTTCCCTGCTACAGTCTAAACGGAGAAAAGGATTTTGACGTATGAAGTATTGGTAGATACGTCAAAAATAATCGAAAATAATATTTTTACGCCTTATGTTCCTAGTCATAACTATATTATTATTACAGTCTACGTGGACGAAGTCAGGGGCAATAGTTTTAGTCTGTAATTAAAAGTAAAGTGTAAATAGTTACAACAGCGATTTGAGTAATTAAAAAAAAATCTTTATTAATTAAAGTAGGTAGATCTACTTTTTAATTCGTATAGATGACATGTTGTAGTATAAACACAATATAAGTCAATCCTCACTACCACTTATTAGTTTCTAGATTGCACCAACGCGAAGCCGATGAGGGTCGCTATTATTACAATAATAATAACTACATACATTACTATAAAATTTAATTAATTTATTATCAGAATTTATTATTATTTAAGCTTGTACTATTTTTATTAATATTTTTTATTAATTAATATTTATATTAAGATTTATTAATATTTTTTATTAATATTTTTTTCTCATCTTATAATTATTTTCCTTTTAAAGCGATTACTTTTAATTTGATGTTCCTGCAAATTATGATGTACATTTTTAATTTATAGAATAAAGAACAAGTAGTCTTCTTAAGTTGTAAATATATAATAATATTATATATGCGAAAGTTTGGATGTTTGGAGGAATAAATGGATGTTTGTAACTTAATCACGTCAAATCTACTTAACGGATTTGAATAGAACTTGACAATATTGTAGCTTATGTACCAGAATAACATAAAGGTTGTAGAAATCCTAATTTTTGAGAGTAGTTTTGGCTGTGATATAACATAAGTTGCAGCGCGATTACGTAATTGCGACGAGAGCTCCTGTTTTTAATCGTTTGGTTCACTGAATTTTACTAAAATAAAAATACAAAAACAAAGAACGTAAGATACTTTGGCTTAACTTAAATGTTAAGTATGGTCTGTAGAAGCTAGGAAAAATGTTCAAGATTATCCCCAAAACCTTTAAACCTTAATATAAATACTATATGTTGCCATAATATTTTCCACTTTTTTATTTCACCTCTACGCAGCCATATCATTTTGTTTCAGACTTTTGCCACTTTTCATAGTTTCATAATCAGCATCACCCACAATTGGAATAATTCGCAGTTTTTATTTGTACATTTCAAAACACTTTTACAAAAGTCACGGGTAATAAGCCACACTAATATTATTTTTAAAGTTCACGTAGGCAATAGCTTTAAGCAGAAATTTAATATTTTTACTGCATGGAAACTTTGAATTTGATAAACATCGACATCAAAATATTTTAATAAATAATATTAATAGATTTTCAGTACTGTCGATAATCATTAATTAATTTGCCAATTTTAATGGCTTTGTAAGTCTATGTTATAATAAATAACGATCAGTGTTGCTAATTATAAGTCCAATTACTGTATTTATAATGTCAGTTATTATAGGAGCCTGGTAATCTCTTGTTGTCTCATTTGTGGTCAATGGTTATGTAGTATATGTTGACCATCGATTTAAATATTCATTTAAGAATACATATTTATTTATAATTAGCTTCCTTGTATTGGTCAACATATGCATCAGTAGTGGCATATTTAAAATTAGTGCTTCTTGTAACAAGAAAAAATATATTTGAGAAAAGAAAAGCAGCTGCATTTAGTTATGGAACTGTTATAATAATTAAGGGAATTTGTGAAGGAATCGTGCCACATACGTTGAAAACAACATCTGATATGGGAACTATTGCAATTTCTTTGTTAAGTGTGTATATCCTCATGTCTGCCAACTTTTTTATTTTTCTAAATGTGATCAAATCCGTAATATCCTGCAATAAGATTATTGCGAGCAGAAGAGATAATCGAATGGTTTCACTGGTTGGAGTTGCAATATTTTGTGATATTATTACAATGCTAGCCATGTTAGATCAATTTATATTTTATTTAAATTGTTGGTAGGGTTTTTAAAAGATTATAGATTAATTGTACACACACTCATTGTGCTGTTGAATAGATCATTACAAGAATATTGGAAAAAAAAAAGAATTAGTAAAACTAAGAAAATTTAACTCCATTGGGTCATGAAGAAGGTTTAATAGCGATGGAGTGACATAAGGTAGTCATCATGGCACTGAATGAAATTTGGCTGAGAAAACAAGAATATTTTTGTACTTCGAATGTGCCCTGGTATTGCGTACAAAATAAACCTCGGCCTACAAAAGTACGTTCTTGCGGTGGTGGAGTAGGCTTTTATTATTAGGCTTACCGGAAAAGAAATTTCAGTGCACATCCTTACCCACACAGTAAGTGCGACTGTTGAGTAAATGTGGCTTAGTGTTTGTAATGATGTTTTTCTCTGTTATACAGTCCTAGTACAGATACTAGAGGGAAAAATTAAATAAATAAATTATTTTTTTTTCTCTGCTTTTTAAATTTATGTTACTGGTTTCTGAGTTGTATCAAATGAACCTACAAACACACAAAATTTTCAATTGTTTAAGTATTTCTATTAATCTATCCTAATATTCTAAAGAGGAAAGATTTGTTTGTTTGTTTAAATTGAATAAGCTCCGAAACTAGGGGAACGATTTTCAAAAAAATCTTTTAGCATTAGAATCCTAAATTATGATGTACAAAGGTTATATTTGATACGAGAAATATATATATTATATTTAATAAAATAAGGAGCCACGTGAAAGTTTCGTATCGTAAGTTTCGTATGTAATAAATTATAAATGTGTTAAGTAACGTGATTCAAGACTTTTTCATATGGGTAGGTAGATAGGTAGGTTTCATATATACGAATATTAATAAATATAAATATTTAGAGTCAAAATGATTTACAATTTTTAATAATACTATGATAAAGGGATTTATATTGTCACTAAGTGTCACTCGTGACTTTTTAAGACTACTATAATAAGCCATATAAATATATTTATAGCTATATAAATATATAGCGCGGGCGAAGCCGCTGGGAACAGCTAATTATTGCATAAGAACCTCTTCCCCGCACGAATAAAACGTCAATATCTTGAAGACAACTATTTCTATTTCAATCCAACATAGATAAGAACCATCTCGACGAGCATAGCTTTCGATTAAAAAAAACCGCATTAAAATCCGTAAACGCGTTTTGCCGCAAATTTGCCACAGACAGATACACAGATACACAGATCGACAGGTTAAACTTATAACAACCTTCTTTTTAGTCGGGGGTTAAAACATCATAGTAGGCATAACTTATAGACCTAAATAGTTGAATCTTTTTGGTTTTTTGGCAGCACTAACAAATGGTTTTTTTTTGCTAAATCTGTAAGTGTTTACTTATTACATGTTTCGTTTTTAATTTTTGCCGCTAAAAGTTTTTTTATTTAAAATGAAATATGTTTAAAAAGTCAGTCAAATTTATTTTGTACGTCGGAAGTTTCCTTTGCCACTGAGGACACTGGAAAAAAATCCATTTATAGTCGATCAAAGTAAAATAAAACGATAAACATATCGTTTAACGTCGATTGTTTTCCTTATAAAAGTTGACTGTATTTTTATTAGGGGATTGTTCCTTTGGATAGGATATTTGTCCTGAAGAAGGATCATAAAGACTGTTGTCAAATTGCTTTATGACTAGGGAAGTTGTCTAGCTGGCTTGAAAGTGTACGGTGATGTATGAAGAGTTGATATTTATGAAGAAAGCTCTAAATTTTTGGACTTGGCATTTACAGGTATCTAAATAAATTATATAATAAGATATAAAGTATGAATTAGTATTTAATATATATTAAAATAATATGCAGACAACAATTATTAGAGAGTTTTATGTTCGCAAACCCTCGCAACATCCTCCTAGCGGCTATTATTATAATAGTTGAATATAATATGACTGTTATTAAAAACCATAATATTTTATTTGTGTCCGGTAGTAAGTGTAATAAAATTCTTATAGTATATATTAAAAGTATCTTAATAATATTTTATAAAACACAAGTACAAAACACAGATTTACTTAATACACAACTAACACAATGTTTAACTAATTAGGTTATTTACTTCACTTCCAAAAGCACTCACTAAAGCTTAAATGAACTCGGCTCTTAAGCCTGTTATGAGCGGACGTGTATTTTTTAAAACAATTAACTTTACTGTACACTAGCACAATAGATGAGGAAGTTTTCTGGCTTGCAACCAACGGGCTAGCTATAGTTTAACTGTATTATAATTACAAATTGAATAACGTAGATAAATGTTTATTCAGTTATACCAGAACATACATTGTTATGAATATCAGAAAACGGAACGTATTTTATTATTAGCTTCAGTTAAACAAAACGAACGTTGCGTTGCTTTTAAAATTGTTTTTAAAATAGTTAGCTTATGACTTTATAATATTAACACCATAGCCACATTACTAATTATTAATTGGCACTAACTAAATGTACCTTAAAAGTCATGAAAATTTAAATTCCTAATAACTTTTTAAAAACGATATAATTTTAATGTTTTATGATATTCGTAAACGTCAGAGACACTGATTTTCACAAAATTAACACTATAAGCAAAAATAAACTAGCTGTGCCCACCATTTCACAAAATAAGTACATCCTTCAGAGTCTACTGTATACGTTTTTAAAATAATTTCCCAGCATTATAACTAATTGCGATAGCGTTGGGGGCCGAATTTCCTCTCCCTCAAATATGTCAAAGGAGGTGTTGTCTGATGCTGGATTATGCTCTTGAAAGGGTGCTACTTCTGGTGGAAGAATACAAAGGTCTTCTTGCTGTCCATGTTTTTTTATAGGTATGTATTATTTTATGTTATAAGCAATTTGTGGTTCTTTAAATACGGTTATATTAAGCATTCCCATCGAATTAAATGCGATGGTTCTAGTAGTTCGAAAATTGATTACAAAATATTAACATTTTGTGAAACAGTGGTGACAATAAAAAAAAACTTCTTATCAGACCAGGGTGTACTTGAAACCTCTGTAGCTTTAAGTGAAAGTTACGGATTGCCTATACAGTGGAGACTATTTCGATAAGTATATTATCAAAATAGAACTTCCTGATGATCTCATTTGACGTACACAGGTAATCTCTGTAATGATGAATTAAAGTAAGAAAGATAAAATAAATAAACTAAATATCTTAAAACAGTTTCACGTGACATGCCCATTTTTTCCATTTTAAAAATCAATTTTATACAACCCCTCCCCCCCCAAGTAGGTGTTGGCCAACGGATTAATTGGACTACCCGGTGGCGTAAAGGACGCTACCGTTTTTAAGGCTACCGACAGAAAACCAACGGTTGCCCTCATCGCCATTGTGGGACGCCACAGGATCGCCGCTTTCGAACTCACCGTGACACCCCGCCACTTGACATACCCTACAATATACCATTAAACTAAGTGCCAGAGAATAATTCTAGGAATATATAATACAATCTGTATTATATAAATATCTATTTATATACATCAATCACATTTCTAATGCTGATTAATATTACCTATATCCTTGACGTCTAAAGATATTATTTAATCAATGCCGAAGCCGAATCCTTCTTTTACGTTCATGTTTTTTTTTAAATTTTAACACATTTTTAGTAGTTTTACGTGTATGTATCCGTGTTTGTTTGCTTGTAACCGACTTTTTCAAATGCGATTTTATCTCAGTTCCCACATTTAAACACATATCAAGGACCGATCATAAATTAATTATTCGATAAAATTATCTCATTATCCTGATAAGGATCTCCAGGATTAATATTTGTCTTTTGTTTCATTTCCCACGGACCGATTTTGTTAAACCTTTGTACACATATCAAGGACCGATAGTAAATTAATAATTTGATGAAATCATCTTATTATCCTGATTAGGATCTTAGGATTAAAAATAGAGTAAATTTTATTTAAAAATTATTTTTTTGAAAATAATCAATCACTACAATGACTTTAAAAATGCCACAAAAGTAATAGCACGAAGCACCCTACTCTTTTTTCTACAATAATATTATTATATTTTGACCATTATTCAATAACATATTACGAGTTATTTTTTACTTTTTAGTTTATTTCATTTTTAAAGCGGTTTCTTTATTTTTTAAAACTATATTTTCTGACTGTGACTTGTTTGCCACCACACTAGATGATAACATTTTCTCAACGAACTTTTTGTATTTATCTTTTTTTGCTGAAGTTACATCTGCACCGAAAAAAGAATTTTAATTCTTTTGTTTAATTAGTATAACAATTACATGAACATTGAGAGGTGTTGTCGTATTTCTTTTTAATACCGAATGTATTTAACTTAGCGTGCTTTATGAAATACATTAGATTCCTAATAAAATAATCCAGATAGATCCTCTAGGGCTCAGACGTGATGACAATTTAAATCATAATTCACACGCAATATCTAAATTTAAATGAAATGTAAATTATATGTGACTATAACAACTAAAATAACTTTCTTGATAAACTTTTATTTCTGACATTTCATAATAGATTGAAATAAAAAATATATAAATGATATTTTCTAAATATTAGTAAAAAAAATATGTTCATAAAATTCCTTTTTTTAATAATACATTAAGTAATTGACCGATTCGAAACTCGGTAATATTAAAAGCAAACCATGTTAAGGTGGTAACATGTTATGATTAATGTTAAGATGGAGTATGAAGGGTTTATTTTGGGCCTCAATTTATTTTTGACCTACATAAATGATATTATCAAATATTAGCATCAAACAAACCTACATTTCCGATTGAGGTCACTTTTAGTAACGTAATATTCATTCAACCTTGTAATTTTGTGTTCCGACAAATTCTTAATTATTTTGCAACAGATGGCGAGTCTGTCCTAATTATTCGTATATACATTACTATATATTTTTTTTATAAAATTGTGTTTTTAAATTTGATGATAATTTAAATATTAATATTTGGTCAAAATGTGGTGAAATAAATTAATATTTGTTCAAATAAATTACTCCTATTCTTCTATGATAAATCTAATAATTAATGTTTGTATGTTTTTAATTAGAGTACTAAAATCTATTTTCCTATTATTAATTTACCTTATATAACAATACCTTAGAAAATATATACTTACATAATATTACATTTAAATATCAACATTATATATAATAAGAATAGAAAAGAATATTACATGGACGATATTTTTGGGTTCGACCTATTTTCACAGATTATAGCAAACATTTTAACATTCTATTTGTATACGGAAGTGAAAAGCTTAATGACCAGCCAGTCAGTTTGTATGCATTTAGTTTGAAAATGCTAGGGAAATTTAGTAATGTTTTATACCCAGTGGTAAGAGAATTGCACGTAGGTTTACATTTATAACAAATAGAGGTCTTATAATATTTAAGAGTTTCCCTACTTGGCCTTGTTGGTAAATACTTATTTTATACAAATTATGCATACACCCTTATAACAAAATATTTATAAAAAAAATCTGCGTTTTATAGAACTCACAATATTGAGTACAACTAATTGTGTTAAGCGATGTTGACTATTAAACAATATTAAAATTATAACGGCATCATACATATTTCAAATGCGTTACCATAATTTAAATTTTTTGAAACATTATTATACTCTTGTACAAAAAATAGTTTTTGGTACGAAATTGCATTCAGTTTTGGCACCATTCATAGTATTTTAAATATAGTAGTGATTGCTATATCAATTATTTGCAATAATTTCTGTACTGATGTATATAATATATATATATATACATCAATTATTATAATTCACTATCGGTCCTTGATATGTGTACAAAGGTTTAACAAAATCGGTCCGTGGGAAATGAGACAAAAGACAATTATTAATCCTGGAGATTCTAATCAGGATAATGAGATAATTTTATCGAATTATTAATTTATTATCGGTCCTTGATATGTATTTAAATATGGGAACTGAGATAAAATCGCATTTGAAAAATTCGGTTACAAGCAAACAAACAAACAAACAAGGACACATACACGTGAAACTAATAAAAATGTGTTAAAATTAAAAAAAAAACATGAACTTAAAAGAAGAAATTGCATTCAGTTTTGGCACCATTCCTAGTATTTTATATATAGTAGTGATTGCTATATCAATTATTTGCTATAATTTCATTATAATATATATATATATATATATATATATATATATATATATATATATATATATATATATATATATATATATATATATATATATATATAAATCAGTACAGAAATTATAGCAAATAATTATAGTAAATATATATATATATATATATATATACACGAGTGCTACTCCATAGTCCATCTTATAATTTGTGTGTTTAACTATGTGTATTTTGAAAATCGATCTTAACTAAAAGACAGTTATAATAACTAATTACCAATACAATAAAGTCCTAAAACACGAAAATGACGAGAATTGCATGACGAGAAGTATGCAAGTATGTTTCAAAATATTGTTATAAGCTGGATAATTTCAATTAAATATTTATTTGAAACTGATAGTTGCACCGTTGTACGTACGTTGACGATGGTGTCTTTTTACAAAGTTAATCATTGAGGACTAAGACTATACGAATCAATATCGATTTTTTAATTTGCCTTGCATTATAATTTCTTCCTTTATTAAGCGATTCTTCGACGCAACGACTTCAATAAGTACATAATATTATTATTTTTATTCTATTTAGAGGTTTTTTGTATTGGTTTTTTTTTTAATTTTAATTTTTTTTTCTGCTTTTTAAAGTAATGTTACTGGTTTCATTATTGTATGTACTAAATGAACCTACGGACAGACACATTTTCACTTATTTAAGTATTCCTAACAATATTGCCTAACATGTACCAATAAAACCTCAATATCTGGGGGATGACTGTTTCTATTACACATAAGAGATATATACCAAATATAGCTAAGAACCATCTCGACAAACCAGGCTTTCGATTAAAAAAACCGCAAATAAATCCGTCCACGCGTTTGGCTGCTAGAATATTCACAGACAGACACACAGATACACAGATCGACAGTTCAATCATAAAAGACCCCTCTTTTTAGTGGGGGGTTAAAAATAATATAGTTTAATGAAGAAAGAAAAAGTAAAATAACTATGTCTGTTGCAGGCAGATACTTTTATTACTTACTTTTTTATGAATCTTTGACAACAAATAAAGGATGATTTCTCTACGATTTCTTGGACGTTTTGACTCTTAACTAATATATTATTTTAGATATTATAGGAGCCTTGCCACGTAAGCCAAGACAACAAAAGCAGAACCTTAACAACAAAAAAGTGTATGCTTCATCTTATCTTTTCATTATCTTTTTAGGTAACGATTAGGACCTCGACGTTTTAGTCTTATTTTATTATGACATGTTACACAATAACAATACCTGCTAAAATAATAATTGTTCGGTCTCGACCAGGTCATGACGTAAATAACGTAATAAAACGTTGTTTTAATTGAATGGATCGCTATAAAAGGTAAGGGACGATTTGTGATATCATTACAGTTTTCTCATTTGGGATTCTATCCAAATTAGAAAGGTAACTATTATATAAGAGTTTGAATTCACGAAGATTCTTTCAAAGTTCTATCGACCCTCAAACAGATAGGCAGACTGCTTTAACATTATCGTAACTTTGTCCTTCAATGGATTACTTTCTTATTTTATACTTGAATTTTCATACTCTTTCTGTTATCAAATATACTTTTGGTTGGGTTATATATTACAAGCTTTGAATATACGCAATAGTTTTTTTTCTTAATAATAGTACCTACCCACTTTGTTAAGAACCTTCAGTCATCGTTAATAACTTTATCTATACCTCCTATTCACCTGTATCTGGATATTTTTTTTTAATATACTGTAATATATTTGTTTCTCTATTATTTTTTAATCATTAGGTAATTAAAATCTTACATCAACTTGATTACTTTTAAAATTATCCCCGGAACATTATTATGTGATAGTAACTTCTCTTAAATATCATTCCGAGATTTGAAAAAGGGTCCTGTAATAATAAACGTGTCAATTACCAAAACCCTTGTCATACTTCGTAAAGCTACCATTAAGACGCGCTTGATTCTGTAGAAGCCTTGATGATAATGACTACATACGTAAGTAAGTTACCCAAAAAACTATCCTTAAAAAATACAACTAAATGTAAGTATATAAAACATATTGTTTTTTTTAGGATTGCTTATTTTGTTACGGTTTACATAAAAATCAATCTATACAGTCGACGTACAACACAGTTTATCAGAATTGCCTTTTTTGCAATTAGGGTTTAATTTTGTAATCAAGACCCTTTTTAATTTTATAAGAAATGTTTAGAACGAAAGATCCATCCTTTAAGAATAATAAAAGAAAGTTAGAATGCTTGCGTCTCTACAGTAGTATATTAACCGATTTGAAGGTAAACATACTGGTGTTACAAATACAGAACGTTTTCTCAGATGACAATTTTTTTCTATTTAAAGTAAATTTATAACAAATATTAACTACTACGGACAAAGATTTGAAAATTCGTTTCTTTTCAGACATTATTTTCGTTTATGGAATTTTCTTAACATTATTCTACACAGTTGAAATTTCGAAAAAAACATGAGAGATGATCCACAATAAAGATACATACGGATAACGACAATACTGAAATACGAATACATAGAATACTAAACTGCTACTAAAAGCTGGTAATGGTACGGTAGCTCAACTAGAGATACTGGTAGGTTTCGCAGAGGTCGGCGTTTGAATTGAGTGATTTAAGGGACAATAATTTTTTTTTTTTTTTTTGTTTTGTTTAAAAAAATAACGCGTGACGAATGTGCCTTGATAAATAGGAACGGAAGGTTAGGATAGGATGTAGGAAAATAGTACTTATGGAAAGGTTGAAAAGGGGTAGATACCTGACTCTTTATTGTACAAATCGTAGTTTGTTTGAAAATGTGTCTCTTTCATGTTTTACCCTTAATAAATAATTTTGTATAATAATAATTCTGTATATTTTTCATGTTTTTTCCTTAATAAATAATTTAAAAATCACATTTTTATTAAAATT
This sequence comes from Napeogenes sylphis, assembly GCA_959347405.1. Taxonomy (NCBI): domain Eukaryota; kingdom Metazoa; phylum Arthropoda; class Insecta; order Lepidoptera; family Nymphalidae; genus Napeogenes; species Napeogenes sylphis. The sequence goes on along the minus strand of OY365777.1, from coordinate 16,713,616 downwards.
TTATTCAAGTAGGTTCTTAAATATTGAAGTATTTCACGAATCGTAAATAAATCTTCATCGCAATGCTCATAACATAAAAAAAAACTTTTTTTTCTCTCAAGCATTATTTATTTCCTCGAACAAATAAATAATATTTTAACTAGATTAAAATAACTAGATTGGCACTAATGTGTCAAAAATGGAGTACTAAAAATTATTAGAATCTGCATTATAGCTACACTAGTTGTTGCACGTGAGTTCGTCCACGTAGACAGTTAAAAAAATATTTTTAAGGCTAGGAACAAAAGCCATAAAAATATTATTTTCAATTATTTTTGACGTATCCACCGATACCTCATACAACAAAATCCTTTATTCCGTTTAGAGTTTAGACGGTAGCAGGAAACATAAAAATAAAAGACGTCAAGGGACACCCGGATGGAACGAAGTTCCTTTCTATTGATTATTGAAGGAATAGGAAATATACATAAAATTTAAAAAGGGTTCAAATCCTTTTTTTTCGGATACTTATTATCATCTTATTATATTAAATATAAAAACATTTATTTTTATTTACTAATCATTTAAGACCCTAAAATAATTTGTGAAAAGAGTAAATTAAGGGAGCGAAATTCAAACTTCCAAAACGCGCCACCATTGGTCATTTGACACGCCATTCAAATTATCGGCGTCAAAGTTCATACTGTGGTATCAGTGTTGCTGAGAAAAATAAGTACTTTAAACCTATATTTTCGTGCTTAAAGGTTTTATTATTGTTTAGGTAATCAATTTCCATTACACTTGACTCAGATAAATAATTTTGTTGATAATCAGCAGATATAGAAGATATAAGATGCTATGAAGTATTATCAGCTGAGTTTTCAGTAAACAATTTTCTTTTTAAAACATATTTTTACTGGTAAAGTAAAACTATGTAAATTAGTTAGTTTTACTGGTAAAGCAAAAGTATTGTGTGTTGAATGAGTTTGATAGTTAACTCTGAAAAGGCTTCATTAACCGATGTCAATCTTTGCCTTTTGACTACGCACATTCTCATTCTATCAACTGGTGTTTTTGCCACAAAAATATATATGAAACAACTCCTTTTTTCTAACTTAGATTAAATTTTTCTTCTCTTTGTTTCGTTATACATATTATATTCAATATTATTAGCTGTATCTTCCTTAACTTGAAATAAATCGACAACCATAAAAATTTGGTTAAATCAAAAAAAGAATACAGTTTTTAGAGAAAGTTATACTGAACTTTTGTAAACTAGGTTAGGTTAATTTTAAACTCAATTTTTTTAATGTTCAATAGCTAATGTAACTTACTATAAATTTAAATTATTAAATTAAACTTATTTTAAATAAAGTATACTTACGTTAAATTGATCTTAACAACAATATAAAAGCAATTTAAGACATATATTATCCCTTTTAATTACCATAGACCATTGTTTTTGTATTTTCGCATCTCTTGGAATATAAAAAACACTTTGGCGGGGGTTTTTCTAATACTATTTTTGCACTCCGGTACTATACAATACTTGTAAAACGGTTTTTATCTTCTTCCACTACTTGTAAAGCACTTAAAACTTAAAATATGTATGAAGTAAATAAAAAGTTCATAGTAAACATTGACTGGACGTGTTGTCATTTGACGTAACGCAGGGCGCGCACAAAATGACGGCGTTTGAACCGTGAACGGCTCAAATTTACTCAATGTTTGAATTTTCTCTTTGAGAAAAAACTAGAATCTTTTCAGGCGTATTTATATTTTTTTCTACGATATAGAGAGGTAAATGATTAATTTACGTCAAAAAAAAACATGAATATTACCTATTGTATTAAAATAATATTAAATTATTAATATAAGCTAATATGCTAATGGATAATATTTGTATAGTATTTTTGTATGATATTTCGACGATAATTTATAATAAATGTAAATAAAATGAATAACTAAATTAAAAAGTGTTAATCAATATACCCATGAATTATTGTCCCGCCACCTAGCGGTTTCACTTTGTACAGATATGTTTATGTAACAGATGTAGTTATGTTTCCCTGAGGTATTAATAGATGGCGTTGTTTCAAAACATTACGAGTATATTTGATCACAAATTTGTATTATTATTTTCATTTAAACTGTCTTATTTGCAAATTGATTCTAAAAAAAAAACTCCAATTTCAAATAAATAATAAAGAACTACTAAGCAATTTAATATAATACAAAAAAATATAATGATAGAAATGAAAATATCTCGCTTGCTTTCTATAAGAGAGAGAGAGAGAGATAGCAAAACATGTCGTGCCAAGTTATGGTAAGAATTTTTACCGTCTAGCCCTTTTTCACAACGCGCGATAAGAATTTACGTTCCAAAATAGAATTATTGGCTTTATTTCTAATAACATACAATAACATTTGAATGGTATAACACTCCTTCTAAAGTCGTCGGGTAATAAAAGGGATTTTAACAAATAATGATGTACAATCAGTGAATCAAACTATTAAAAACAGGATCTCCCGTGGTAATTAGTTTTCGCGCTACAATCTATGTTATGTCATAGACAAAACCACGCGCAAAAGTAACTATTTCTATAGTTTATGTGTTATTTTGTTATACAAGCTACAATATTGCTAAGTTTCATCAAAATCCATTCAGTAGTTTTTGCGTGATTGAGTAACAAACATCACAGATAAAACCATGTGCATAAGTTAGTATTTCTATAGCCTATGTGTTATTTTGGTACATTAGCAACAACATTGCTAAGTTTCATCAAAATCCGTTTAGTCGTTTTGGCGTGATTGAGTAACAAACATCACAGACAAAACCACGTGCAAAAGTTAGTATTTCTATAACATTTGTGTAACCTGGGTCTTTAGCTACCTACATACTAAATGTCCTCGTAATCGGTTCAGTAGTATTTACGTGAAAGGGTAACAAATTTCCATACATACTCACAAACTTTTGCATTTATAATATTAGTAGGAATTACAGTTAATATCTGAATATAACAATTTCAAAAATAAACAAGTGACGGCAGGTTAACTTTTAAAATTTCTTTTTCTTGTTCTCTAGAGTAATGAAAGTGTAATTTTATGGACCAATTTCATACAAAGTATATAAGTATATAGTAGGGTAGTATCATACTTTGTTCTTCAAGGACTGCATTAAAGATAATTTTGCTTTTAGATTTTATAAATATAAAATAATGAATTTTGTTATATTTTAGTTACAAAAAATGTTTCGAATTCCTACAATTCCAAAAGTGCTTTGGCATTGTTGACAAAATAATTCAGACATTGTTGGCAAAAACAATTCAAATACTCGTTGGATTGTCTTACAAAACAATAATACACTCCGAAAACTTAGGTATATTTCTAATATCAATAAAACGGTAAAACAATCAACATTTCTTCGTCGCTATTTTTCAAATCAAGAGCTCGTTGAATTGAATTAATTTCCTCTTAACAATTGTCGGGTCTACTATGGAAAGGGAAGTGCTGGTTTTTAAGAAGCAATTTTATTAAAGTTCTCTACAGTTGTTTAATGAAGTTATATTTTATTTAATATTAACCAAATTATACCATATAATAACATTTGGATGTTAAGAGCTATAATAATTGTTTTAAAAATATTTAAAATAAATCTTTTTTACTGTCCTAGTGTTATTTTTTTAAGTAAAAAAGAAATAAAATTACTAAGTAATTTAAAAATTATAATAATTTTAAAATTAAATCTATATTTATAAACTTTTAATCCCCAACATTCACTTATCACTTATAATTATAACGACTCATATATGATTAAATAGAGTCAACTAGATAATAATATAATTAATATCCTTTAATCTATGAAGCCAAGTCATTAATTAAAACTTCGGTGATTAACCCCGAGCCTAATGGTTTCACCTCTTGTGATATAAACTTTTGCTTAGAATTTTTCTATAAAACCATTATAAGATAACATTGATAAAGAGATGATGAATTTTTAAATTAAACTGAAAAGAACAAAAACCGACAATTTAGAAATTGTTAACTTAACGGGGAAATTTGTAAAATGTGATGAATGGGATTATGAAAGCACGTTCGTGTTTGTTTTACTGTTTTTTCATGCAAAAATCACGAGATGAAACGTATGAATGAAACGTATTTACTGATACCGTTATATAGTTTATTCATCATAATAGTACAAAGACAACTCTCCGAAATCAGTATGAGCGTTAAGTAAGTGTTAAATTGTGGTTTTGAGCCTCGGCATACTCTGCTTAAAGCATAACGAGATATACGAAATATTTTTTTTGTGTAAGACGTGGTGTAATATATGACAGGATTAATTACTCTTTATTTGTGCGATGGTTGTTCTGTCTTACAAAATTTATTTTACAAAATAAAACTAAGTATTAGGAGGGCGATTTACAAAAATATTATAAATCCGCATGACGCTGTTTTCTTGCGGGATTGGATTAGTAGAACTAATGTTGCGGACGTGTTTTATTCCTGTTTTGTTATCTACAGAGACCGTGGTGACGCCAATAGCAAAGTATATATTTGAAAGAAAGATTAACGTTTTCCAATACTTTAATACAAAAGAAAATATCATGAACCTGATCTGTCATATCATTTTTGTAAGGCATTCTTATCATTTATTTGGCAGTCATCTAGTAAGAGTTTCACGTTTTGAGCTGCAATTGGGTTCCATTTGTATAGATAACTAACTTATAATTAATGTAAACTGGTTTAAATGTTCATTTTGTTTATATTTTGAAATAAAATTGGAATCCTTTTCAGATATTACTTAAGTTAAGAAATGTGGTTTTCTATTAATGGTTCTAACTGTGTAACTCGATTGCTCTTTAATTTTCCATTTAATATAAATTGAATTGAACCTTACTAGTAATATATTCACAAATATTATAGCAGTGAAAATAATGTGTTTGCTATACTGTATATATACTTCTTACTAAAAAATTAAAGCTTTTAACGTTTTTGTTTATAATTATAATATACTATAGACTATAGTACAAAATTGCTATCGTGAATTTATTTCAAGGAAAAAATCACTTTCGAAAAAAGATATTGTCTCCTTGGGACGACTTAAGATATTTTTAAATGAATTATTGTTTAATTCAATTCATTTTTTTTCTTTTTACTTGATCTCAAGTTCAAAGTATATAACAAAATAGACCAAATTTATGATTAAAATCGTATATTTATTTTTTATTAAATTTAAAGTTATTACTTAGGGCAAGTTTCAAATGAGTCATCTTTAATTAATGTTTAATAATTAATTTTTAGATAGTTATCTTTAAATAACTTAAAGGTAACAAGTAGAAGTTTATGTAAAAGACGACTCTTTTACGTAAACTTTTACTTGTTTAATTTAAGTTAATTAAAGGTAAAAAATAATCCTTTTATTTATAGATTGTAGTTTTCTAGAAATGGCAACAATATTAGATCCAAACCAGCAAGCTCTAACAATGACGTCGCAGAACGTTTCTAAGACAATTTAGTGCCACTCGTTTAATTGAAATAAAACTACGTTCAGAGGACTTACGTAACAAGTTAGCAGACGTTTAGTTAGACTTTCTGTAGACTTAAATGTAGACTTTTCAGAGGTGGTTTATTGAAAGAAAATATGTATTAGATATGATTAGTTCATTAAACATATCGTCAATAATTGGTTAGGTATATTTTTAAATAATTTATTTTTTTTATGATAATTTTCTAATACGTTAGTACTAGGAGTACACTAGTATAAGTATAGCGGTGATTAAATAAGCTCTCCCCCGGTGACGCTGTAATAGCCAACAGGGCTAACAGTATAGACAAAAAAAAAAGAATTAATAAGTTTACAAAAAAATCTACACTACTTGAGTCGATTTGTGTCCAGTTAGCGTGGTCTATGCATTCTTGGACGATATATCCAAAAACTTTAAAACCGCTAAAGGCAACACGCTGTAAACTAATATTTATCACTTAATTATCTCAGAATACGTATTTTACCCAAACTTCTTTAAATTGTGACTTAAATTATGTGGATATAGATTGACTTGTTACTCGTGTTTCATACTTATTACCTCTATTTGGTGTTATTTAGTTTTATGATGTCACATAACATACGTCACATAAAAGTGCAGTAATTGCTAAAAATCAATTCATTATTGCATAACGAATATCCACCGAGTTTATTGCTAGATAGCCTTTCCGTCTTCTTTTTCGATGCAATTAGACTGACTTTGCATAAAAATTGTATACTAATTTGAAATAAAATCTCTCTGATAGTTTCGAGATAATGACACGAGTTTTTGTATTTGGAAACCAATTTTACTGTAGTCTTTTTCATATGAAAACTACTTACTTTATTTAATTATAGCTTTGGTATTGAATACTGTTCCCTTTTATTTCATTTACTAATATATTGGCTTTGGTTTTTATTTCAAAGACCAATATATTAAACACCACACAGTTTAAACTCATTAATTATAAGTGAATAAACTATTTTGAGATAAAAAGATATCATCATTTTTTTTGTAAAGTAATTTAACTGGTAATTAAGTTTTAAGTCTGTTGCCCATAATATATTAGTTGTGTCTAAGAAATACTATATACGGTATTATTTAAGAAATACTTTAAGTCATCTCTAACAGTCATTTCTACTGCTAAAATTTGTTATAATAAAATTGTGAAAGGCGTGGTTTTTTCTATTTATACAATTGTCCAAATTATTAACATTAAAACAAAACTTAGATTCACGACCATCTGTTTCATATTAAAAAAAAACGTTTAAGTTTCGAGATCTTTTCGTTCGTTTGGCGTTGGTTTCATTCGCAACTCATGTTCAACGGGTCTTATTATTAACAATTGTGACTTGCTAACTAGAGGTCCAGGTTTAATTACTGATTGTGGACAATATAATTTGTAACGGAAATCATAGACCGTTTATCTTGAGTAGTCCTTATAAATAATGATTAAAATCATCAAAACCAAACCGAAAATGCACTATAGAATTAATTTTTTAGATGATTAATTAGATGTTCTATAGTAACTGTACAATTGTTAGTTTCAGCTATGTCTTATTTTTTTAGACGATTACTATATCAATACAAAATTGAAGTAAAAACCTATCGGCCAAGCCCTACAGAAAACACCATCAGTATCAGAAAATTTATCATTGTCAATTATGCAATAGTCAATTAATAATATTTATTGTGTTTCAATGTTTTCTTATCATTTTTCAATACTGTAATCAAAAATTAAATAAAAAATGTAAATGATCTCCGAAATCAAAATACCTCTAAGAAGGATAAAAATAATATTGAAATAGTTGCGTCGGGGACTTATTGTACGTACGTTGACAACAGAGTCTATTTTACGAAGCCTTCGGAGCTAAGGAATGAAAACTTAGGCTACACGACTTATTTTTTTTTATTTGAATTGGTAACTTACTAGCATTTTGGTTTCCTTCCTTTAGCGGTCCCCCGACGCAATAATATTATTATTATCCGTTTTAGAAGTCTTTTTTTATTATTACTCTTTTCTACATAAACCTACAAATACACAAATATTCAAATATTTAAGTATTTACTATCAATATTACATAACAACCTTTCGACAGCACAAATAAAAGTTCAATAAGTTGGAGACGACTGCTTTTATTTCGACCATGTTAAGAAAACAAGGCTTTTGATAAAAAAAAACTGCAATCAAATGCGTGCACTTGCTTGGCTCATATGATATCACAGACAGACACACAGAAATACAGACACACATAACAAACTTATAACGCCCCTCTTTTTGGGTCGGGGGTTAATAAAAGGACGAAGTTTGTCTGCCACAGTACTATAGATTTAGACTACGAAAAATCTACGACAAATCCTTGTCATTCAATTGCGAATAAATTTACAAAAAATAAATCTATTCGCCAATTTTTTATTGCGTCAAACAAAAAACAATTGATTTTCAATGTGAAGTATTTGTTATCTCTTATTATAAAGTAACATTTACGGTTTACGAACAAAAATGTGTTATCATATTATCTTTCTTATTCTGTTGGTAATGTTCATTTGGAGGTCATTATTTTTTTCCTAAAATAACAGTTTGAATAGAAAGGACTCTAAATTTGCTAATTCAAATCTCAAATGGTCAAAGAATACTAAACAGCCTAATAAACATCTAAATCAAAGTGAAACATACCAAGAAACCAGACTTTTGTTGATTTGCTACCTATTGCACTACCGCTTTTCCATTTTTCAAATAGAAATCATGATATCCTAAATTATATTTTATATGAAAATTATTTTGTTTATAGTTCTAGATAAAAGAGTTTAAAACCATATATTGAAGTTTTTACAAAAAGAAAAACTAAGTTTTTCTAATCGGAGAAAAACTATTCCTCGTTTCAAGAACTTTATGTAGTTTGAACAAAGATTGTCAACTTCTATCCAACTCTTTTGTGCTTTTATAATTTATGACGATGTTCCGAAAAGAAAAGAGAGAGTCGCAAATTCACTAATTTTTGGTACAAATTTCTATATGCACTAGACTTACAAAACTCAATTATTTTGAATAATGGATAAAAAATAAATATGATATTTGAACGCATTGAACTGAATCAATTAATGATTATTATTTTGAATAACTGATATATAATCAAATATTATATTTGTACGCATTGTAAGTAGGTAATGAACTGAGTTAAATGTTTATTACTTATCGAGGCAAATTAATATTATGAGTTAAAATTCATTTACAATTAATGACTTTTTAGTTCTAATATACTAGACCAGACAAGATGTCATTAGGGTTTCAAGCTATTTCAAGCTAAGATATACATTTACTTGTAATTTAATATATCCTAGCTAATAAAAGAAAACGTAAGATAGACCTGAATTTGTGTTGAAGGTCTTTAAACTAAAATTCATATAACCTGTTATAAGGCTGTTATAATAACTATATCTAATATCTAACATTACTGTAGGCGTGAGAGTCAACAAAAAAAAAAATTCTTAAAAACAAAATCAAATAATTTACTCCGGTGTCTTTAGCGTGTTAAAAAACCTAGTAAGTTGTGGCTTACTTGTAATCAGGGAGCTTTGTACCGTTGTTATTTCTAAATAAGTTGCAGATCGTATAATACTTTTCTAGATTTTTCATTGGTAACAGTAAATTCGAATATATATCATATTTAAATTCGATAAATTATAATAAAATTCCTACATATACACAACTTATCTTAAAAAAAAATCTGCTTCTTTGACCTCAGCAATAGTTTTCCTTGTTTTTCTTAAATAGCGTATTTCACAAAAAATGGTACATTTGGAAATCAATCCCTTTTAGTTTAACAGTCAGGGACTCTACCAAAATGAACTAGATGTCAAGTATGAGTCAAGTATAAATCAATAATTAATTTCAGAAGTAAAAATAAAAAGTAAAATAGCTGTGATTGTATCTGAATAACATCGGAGTCAAATGTGACATTTTTCATTTACTTTTTCATCACGCGCTTCTGTATTGCTTCTGTATTATTTTTCCAATACCTAATCTGTTTTCGCGTCGTGTGTTGGTTTTGAAATTGATTGCAGGAGACCAATCTGAAAGAGAAATCGATTGTGATTTGTATGTGTAATTCTTATCACATAATTCTGGATGTGTATTCATTTGTCTAACCGTTGGTATTTCTATACACAGTTGGTTTTTTAAAAATGTAGACATTTAATTCCTTTTTTTGTTCACAACATTAACAAACATTTAGCTAATGTATGTTAAAATTATAATAATAATGTGAAAGAAAACAAGAGTCTTTCAGTCTTTTTTTAATTTAATAGTTTATTAGTTGCTTTCAACATAATCTGTATATTTTCTGTGATCATCCTATTCGGTTTTAAGATATGAATACAAACAACATAACTTCGCATTAATCAAAATAATAAGGATCTTGTAGAAATTAAGCACACGGTTTCGCAGTAAGTCCTGTGTAATTAGAATATTATAACTAAAATCCGATTGAAAGTGACATGAGGCAAATAATGTCACTTCTTCATAGATGAAGCATCGGTTAACCACTAGTTAATTATTAGAAATTACATAATTTTACAATAATTAAAATATTTTTTTTTAATGTTCCCAGTCTATTAACTAATTACTTTTAAACTTAATGATACTTATTTTTTAAGAGTTCACTCATAATGTTATTGGTGTGCCCACACAATTCATATATTATAAATAAGTAATTTACTTCTGACAACATATTGGCTAATATACTTATATAATCCACAGGTAATAAATGTAAGGTATATACTTGTGAGACTCGTATTTGCAATGCAAATGGCCCTAGCACCCTTGCTAATCGTATTCATATGAAACACTAAACACATTAATGTTTATTCTATCATCTTAAGCAAATTATTATTCTACCAACCATAACAGAAAAAAATATAGTAAGAAAAAAAAATATGCTCAGGAATAACATCTAAAACAAACTAAAAATTATGAATTTTTTTTTAATGTTTTTTAAATACCTAGAACAAGTGAGTTGCAGCCTTAAAGATATTTAATTTTCTTTTAGTGCATGACATTATTGTAATAGTTTTTATAAAAATCGATCTTGCAGCTGATAAGAATATTCATAATATTTAAAAACAAATTTGTTATTTCGAACTGAGATAATAAAAAATATGATTAAAATTCAAATATCAAGTATTTCGTATTGTAGTGTTGTTATTTTGCCGCAACTCTTTTAATAGCCAAGTCCTTCCTGTTCAACCATGCATTAATCGAGAATAGATTAAAGAGACAAACTATAATGTTACTTGTATAGCTCCATTGCAGTTAAAGCCAATGAGATATTCACCCTAACTAAGGTATGAACGCACACATGTTACATTACTTTTCTCCACAAGAGGCTGCAGAAATGTATGCTCCGCTGAAGCATTCTAAACTATGACCTCAAATAGAAAATATGAACTTAACATTAACGTGAATGTTTAAGCATGCAAACCTCAACTAGCGCTGATATCGATGTTCCACTAGACCTATTTCATCTCAAACATACTCCACGTTTCACACAGTGACCATAAAAAGGAAAGGGAAGTTGATATGAGTTTAAAAGTATAAATGTTTTTCCCAAAACAACCTGAACTCAGTCTGATCGAGCTAATCGAGAAATGCTTATAATATCTTAAAATTAGCCATAGCAGAAAAGAACGGTTAATTTAGTGGTTATATATAACAAAATGAATTATTCTGGCCGTTACAAACACATTAACATTAGTTATTATCAATTTGTCAAAAGACCGTCAAAAACCATTTGTTTGTTCAAACACGATGAATGACATGCTAAATAAGTTATTAAATAATATAAGTATGATTACATAATTTAACTATTGTTACTAAATATTGTGTAGTGATGCGTTTTGAAATTCGATATATTCTTTGACTTTTGACTGAAATATGATAATATATAATCACTTTCTAGGTCACCTTGATTCCATTAATAGAAAATACAATTTACCAAGGAATTAGAGTCAAATAATTATTTCTCCTATATCTCATCATAAGCAATCCTGACAACGGACTTATAACTGACTTTAACCATTGAAAAATACAAAAAAAAAGTAATAATTTGTAACGTATTTTTTCATAAATTTGAATAAATAATTGACAATTAGCTTAGTAAAAGTGGAGGATTCAATATTTTACTGTGAATTCGTTTTCGAATGTTTATCGAATCTGAAACTTTTAATTAGTTTTTACGAACAAAAATTGTATCAATTAATAAAGTTAGTAAATTATTTTTTTCTTTAACTTTTTGTTTGTTTTATATATTCGGTAGTTAATTGCTAAAAACAGATGAAGTATAATTAATACCGAAGTATAAAAAACCTTTCAAAAGTTTATTATTTTGTCAATGATTTTTATACTTTATCCGGGTCAAAACAAAAATATCCTTGATAAAATTTTCACTTGTGTATTGAATGATACTATAACATAACTACGCTTTAGCTTATGAAAATCAGTTCATTATCATACATAGGTGATCTAATTCTGATAGGAATGAAGCTTATATTAAATGTATATTTTCAGGTTTTCAATGCTCTTCTTAAACTAGTTAATTTTTTACTTTCAATAGTAATTATTCTTGAGATTATTCCTTTATTTTGCATTGATATAAGATGATTTGTACATTTTTTTGTCAAATATTTAATAAATCCCGAGCCTTTATTCGGTTTTTCAACGTTCTTTAAAACTATTAAAACTATTGCAAAAGGCAATGCGATAAAATGTAGTTTTTGAAAATTTGTTTTGTTATTTCTGAGATTTATACCAGTAAACTTGGGCATGCTGGTTCAATTGAATGAAATTACAAATGATTTAATTTAACTTATTGTAAAAAAAAACACTCAATTGACTTTTATTACAACAAAACAAAATATACCAGTAGTGAGACAGTCATAACTAAACTCGATATCAGTTCAAAATACATAGGACAAACATACTTAGTACAAACGTTAAAATTTGTGTGTTTCATTCATAAGGTTTCTTATAAAACCGTTTTCTATTTTTTTTTTGTAAATTAATCTCTACTACGAGTCAACTTAAATGACATTGCTACACCGAAAATACTTTAACAATTTGTTTTTATATAGACATGGATATATTACTTTATACGTACGTTTTAAAAAGTTATATTTATTAATATATATACATACGTATGATATTTACCTATATTCTCGGTAGCGTTTCAATGAAAGCACTAAAAATGTCCTGCATAAAATACTTCACACTATACTAACTTTCATAAATGAAAAATATTACTTTTTAAGCCGGAAGTAAAGTAAGTAAATTAACAAAAGTACTGCGTCAGTAAATTATGTCAGTACAAGTCAAAGTCCCTTCGTAATCGATGACTCTATTTTTAAAAAAAGCACGAACTAATAGATAAGACAGATAACTATGTTTTTTCCTTATAAACTGTATTTATTAAACTTAAAAAACTTGGTAAGACCAGCAGTGATGTAGATAAATATGTATTAATATAATCTAATTTAAATTTAAATAGTACAAAAATTAAACTTGAAATGATTCATATCTACCTAGGACATAATTTGCGATACTTTATTTTTTTAACACTGTGTCAGAAATGGAACCAAATAAATGTAAATAAATAAAAAGTAAGTTTTAAATAATTTTAACAATCAGTTCAACAGTTTAACAGCATTTTATATATTTTTGGTAGCAACTCTGATTTTTATATAATAATATCTTAAATTGTAAGACGTCGTCTTCAAAGGTTATACCAGATATCAAATATATCACAGACCTCTTTTCTATTTTTATTGGAAATTAGAAATTGCAGTAATTTAGAGGGATAAGTACGGTCATATTTCACAGGACTAAGGGAAAGTCAGAACTTTTTTCCCAAGTGGTCTTATTCGTTTCGGTAAGGTGTCACCTTTAGTACCAAATGACTAAATACTTTTGTGAATCTTTCAGATTATGCAAAATAACTTTAAGACAGTAATTAAAATAAGAGTACAAAAGATTTATCCGCAGTGATACGTTTTTGGACTTTACTTAAATAAACGGGTATGTTTTTATTTTTTAAACAAAACTTTTTTTTTTGTGAACAAAACAAAAACATTCAGAAAATAAAAACATAAAGTTCATTATGTTTATATCTTTATTCGTACTGATTTATTTTTTCTGAATATATTTTTTTTAATGAAATATTAAACAGTACCCAATTAATTAGCATTACAACACATACAAAGCCTAACAGCCGATTCGATCGGAACAGTCGTATTCTTAACAGGACTTGTCTTGCAACTTGTCACTGGATAAAGAATTAACTTTTCTACTAAAAGTTTACTTATGTTTGTATAACATTTTCGTTAATAACAGGTTAAGTGTGCAATAAACATTATTTAATTAATTAAATCACTGATATCAATCTTATTTTCACATAATAAAACTTATGAGTGATTTAGTCAGTCTATACAATATTATTTTTGAACAATCAAAATATACTTTGGAGCTCCTCAAATTGTTAACATTTCATTTTATTCGTATGAAATTCTGCTTTTATTTTAAGAACTAAATTTATTTTTAAATGTGGAAACTACATGTATTTGAATTTTAAATGCCCAAGTACGAGCTTTTAGCAGATTAAAACTTTTAGAATAAATTGAAGTAAAGAAGTATATCTATTAAATGTATTTTATATGTTTAGTTTCAAGGGATATTTAGACATTTATTTTACTTTAGACACTTTGTTCATTTCTAAAAGCACAGAGTAATATAATATTAATAATAATAAATAATTAATAAAAAATAATATTATGTTAATCTGTCCTTTATGCATATAGTAAAAAACGTAAAAATGTTATTCATATACATTGAAGATATCATAAAAATAATCCCCGTAGGTAGATTGAATACAATATTTTATAATTCATTTATTTTATCATTACTTACTAAATGAATAGCAAATAGAAACGAGTATTCGCTTATGTATCATTATCAACACTTACGTGTGTGTGTCACTGTGACTCAAATAGTCAATATATATAATGGATTGTATTATTTTATAAATAAGTTATCCCTTAGTTTTATTCAGGTTTTTCTCCATGGAATCTTCACCTTTTGGAATCGTGTAGTAGTTGTTGATGAAGGAGTGATTGATGTTTTATAATAAGTTAGGAAGTTAGAGTATGGATGGACCTTCTCTTTAAACATAATACATGAACGAAATGAACTACTGTACTAAAGTGAAACATAGAATTTTATAAAATTGGCTTTATTATTAGCAATTAACCACTAACATTAGTAATTACCGAGATGCGTAGTATAAAAATAATTTAGTTTTAACAAGTATAATTAATTTCTACATATTTTCCCCACAATTTTCAAAGAAAATATTTTGAAAAGAAAATATTTTTGTTGGATCTATCTGTAATCTCAAGTTCCTCTAGAACTCCATAATTGTTTTTTTAAAATTTATATTACAAATAAAATATGTATAGTATCAAAGGTAAGTTCTTAAGACATTTGTCTTGTAAATTTATACAGTAAGCTCTCAGCACCTTTGTTTGTAGTCAGACCCTTGTAAAATTTGGTAAACAAATACGGTTTCCACTAAGCCGATTGCTCTGGTCGGCCTCTGACGTTTTTGTTTACAAGATATTTGAAGTTATGAACTTAATAAATAATTTGGAAACTTGGTCTTGTTTTTTTTATAGAAACTAAGTTTTTTTGTAACAATTATACATATTGGGATATAATTAAAAATTGTATATAAATATATAGATAGTAAAATATTTTAAGGGGTGTATTTAGAGTTTAAGGAGTGTATTATTTGCAACATTTTTGCATTAGTAACTTTATTAATTCAAGGTGTTACTTATTTTTCCATATAGTCTTTGTACATTAAAAATATATAAAAGAGGATTTTAATAAATTTTCGCAAACATCAATATAAAGTGTATTTTCGTAACAGATTTCAGTAATAACAATATACGTACCACAGACTTCGTTTTACTTCATAACAAGGAAAACAGATATTGATACAACTTGAACTTCAGTAATTAACCAAATCGCTCAAACAAAAACTTTTAAAGTTAGAAAATGTCTGTAACATGTTAAACTTTTTTAAATTTGAAATAAATATAAAATAAAAAATAAATGTATATAATATAAGAATCAGTAGGTATATTATACATAAAGGAGATAAATATAATGTATCTCCTGGCTATTTACAAAAAGATTTAAAAAAGTGAGAATTCATTGTGTTTTGTTGAGAGACTCGACATTGATATTTTTATGTGAAGGTTGATAAAAAGATTTACCAACTACTTCCTTTTACATATGAATTTGTTTTTCCGACCATAATTTGTTATGATTTTCATTGTATATTTTTTAAATCCTAATTTCTAATTCGGAATTATTGTATGTGATAAGCATAGATGGCTGTATTTCAGGGTTTGGGCGTTTATTAAATATTTTCTCATTTATTAAGTTTAATAAGACACAGTGCTCTTATAACTATTACTCTGTTTTTTAGTTGTTACTATTATATGTACGTAATTAAATAACAAACACGAAGAAAAGATATTTATATTGAACATATGATATATTTCTTTCCTTCCATGGAATTTTAGGGGAAAATAACAATGACAAGAAAGCATCTGGTGGCCCTGTCTGACACTTAGCTCTCTGATTACAAGCATCCCGCCATTAATAATGTTTTTTGCTACAGAAGACACCGGAGTAAATTATTTGGCCTTGTTTCTGGGCAAAATAAATATTTGTATTAACTCTGCGTCAGACATTGTACCTGCAGTGCTTGTTGTCTAGAAAAATACTGTTAATTGATTAAATATACTTTTAAGATACTTACAGTTTTTTTTTTATAAAATATATTAAAATTAGACATACATATTTAGATAAGATTTAAAAATAATGAGAAGTGTAGCAATACTATCACATCATCTCCAACGCTCATGGGTAGCTGGAAGAGATGTCTTTGAGGAGATAAGCTCATCCTATGTATACGTCTTTGTTATTATTCCAATTTTTGTAACTAATTGCGGTACATGAAATAAAAAAAAAATATGAATAAAATAAAATAAAAAGCAAATACAGGATATCTTTTCTACTTATAATAATTAATTGGAAATGAAGAGAAGGTGATAACATCGTATCGTTTAGGGTATAAATGTTTTTTTTTTGTGATTCTCCTGTTTAATGACAATATAATATGATTCTGTCGTAACCAACTCATACAACTGCAAGTTGGAATAATTTTGAAATTTTTAGTTAATTTACTTAATTATTTTCTATTATTTCATTTTAATTATTACTTAACTTACCCATGTACCATTATGAGATGTAGTGAAAACTAAAGTTTTATGTTTATAAAGCATTCAAAAAAGTTTTATAGAGTTTTAAATTAATATCAGAGGCAGGTATTTTATAGTTATCAACAGTTTTTATCACAAACTAATTATTTAAACTTTTATGAAATTTAAATTTGCTTTAATGTCTTAACATATTGTTTTAAAATCGTTTTTGATTTGCTAGTGACCAAGTACCTGACAATTTTAAACATTTGCTAATAATTAATGACTTTTCAAACATAACAAAAAAAATACCTCATTTTATTTTCCTTTTTTTTTTAATCTTTATAAACTGTATATAATACTAATAAGTTTGTTCAATAGTTGTCAACAAGGACCAAATATGTACACTGTCAAACAATAGGAAGAGATAGACATACTGCATAGAGGCGTGAATGTATTTTTGCCAACTATATTATATTTTACAAACAAATGTGTCTAGTGAATAATTTAAATTTTGTTTAGTTTAATTAGTTTAATTAGTTTAATTACATTTAATGTTTGTAGAAATATAGTTTTATAATTAATGTTATTTTTTGTTTTATAAGCTTTTTTAAACACACATATATTAGTGTTTGACGAGTCTGACACACGGTAAAATTCTATCGAGTTTATGTTTTGTGTCTAAAATGTGTTTAAATGTATGTATGTTTCTTTATTTAATAATAAACTAGATTTTGGCCACGGCTTCGCATGCCTTAAATTCATAATAAAACAATTTCGTTTTCCGTTTTTTTTGTATTGACTTCTATTCTTCTTTTTTTGTATTGTCTTGTTGTATGATATCACACATATAGCTTTAAGTTGAAAATAATCAAAACAAAACATGACCATGTAAACTTGAGGAATTCTGAGCAATCGATATTATTTTGACCATCAACTTGTAGGTCTGGTTTTATTAAAAAAAAAAAATCTTCTATTTTAAATGCTAAATAAAAAGAGTTAGACAAACAGTTATTTATGTACACCACGATTCCATACCATAGTGCGCCGGCCGACTGTACCGTCGCAAACGCGATGTCCCTATATTTTAAATCTGTAATATCTTCGAAAATATTCATTTTAATTATATGCTGCACAGGGCTATATTGTTCCATATTAAATGTAAAATGTATTTAAGGCACTTACTTAGATAAGGTTTAATGCTGTATTGCTTCGTAAATAAGCCATTAATTCTCGTAAAAAGTAAAGAAGAAAAAAAAATATTTAAAAATTTACAAAATCCCCTATACAAAATAACCTCTAAAAAGAATAAAAATAATATTATTATGTACTTATTGAAGTCGTTGCGTTGGGGTACCTCTAAGAGGTTTTAGACGTTTTTATTCAAGGCACGAGTAAAAAAAGTAAGAAGCATGATATTCTTTTGTAAAATGTTTATCATTATTACAATTACTAAGCCAAGATTATTTTGGGCTTAATAATTGTTTTATTGGTAGTGCTCATAATATTACTATTCCAAGCACTACCGCTTATATTTTGATACACGTAACAAATTAATGAAATCAACAAAAACGTAAATAAAAAATGAAAATATTATTACAACCAGTATAATCATTTTCCACTTTAATGTGTGTGTTATTGTTTTGTAACCTGCATTAAAAAGACAATTTCCCAACATTCTCACTCAACACAAGTCATACTCATAGAAGGGTTAATTGTTCTTAGGGTCGATATTACTAAAATTTCTTATTCTGCAGAATAATCCAGTCAAGCTTTAATTTACAGTTTTTATATTAGAATTTCATAGTTAAAATGTTTTGTTTATGTTTCAACTAATCAAAAGCAATAAATAAATTAGCGTTTGGCCATAACCTATATACGAGTACCGAATTTTCAAGTTTTAAATAAATCAATTAGCAATAAATGTAAAAAAGTAACTCTTTTTCGGTCGTATTTGAATTGATCATTTACTTTTACCAAATAATTAAAAAAACTTACTGAGTATTTAATCTATTGGATTAGAAAATACAATTAAAAACGTTCTGTGTTTGTTAACGTGCGGGTATGTCATTCTATTAAAAACAGTTCCCTTTCACACTTCAGTAATATCAAGAGCCGTATCGCAACCTTTGTTACTTGTCATAACAGGAGAGACAAATATTTTCCTGGACTTGAACTTCAGTAACTTACCAAGTCGCTCAAATAACAATTTCAGAAGTTTCAGATCACTTAACTTCAACAAATAAAAAATAAATAAATACGAGTTTTATAATTGCTTTTGACATATTGATTTAAATTATTAATAAAAATAAATAATTAAAAAATTAAAAAACCCCTGACACAAAAAGACGTCTAAAAAAGATATAAACAATATTATTATGTACTTATTAAAGTCGTGGCGTCGGGGTACCGTTGTATGTACGTGGCCGATGGTGTATATAATACAAAATTTTCGGAGCTAATGAATGAGAACTTACACTATACGATTAGATGTTGTTATTTCGTTATTTGCATTGGTAACTTCCTTGCAATTTGAATTCTGTCTTTATTTATTTTCGTTATTTTATAAACATGATATTTGTTTAAAAAATGTGTTTTTTTTATTATTGTAATCAAAATTAATAAAATTAATGGAATAGCTTAGCACATCCTTAGGATGTGACAAAATCTCCATCAATTGGAATAAAGTGGAAAGGACATTAATAATTAAGTAAAAGATATCATACGTATACATACACGCGTTTCACAGATCGGGTAGTAGACTAACAAAAGCCATCAAAACAATATATTATAAGCATGTAGATTTTTTCAACGCCTGGATTTTATAATTAGTTTTGGAGCATTTTGCGTTGGACTGCCCTCTAATTAATTAATCCTAACATAGGATTGTTTTTATATTCAGTTTTTTTTTGTCTTTTTAATTTTGATAAGTATAATAAATTATGACAGGTGTATAACTGGGATTAGAAATAAAAATTAAAGAAAATGTCACATAGTGTTCCATAACATACAAAGGAAACAGGTTTGAGATGGGTAAAGGTGCTTCGTGTTAACAAAATTAACCACCAAAGCATTTCTAATAAAAACTTGAGAAAATAAAGAAAATTATGGTATATTTTTAAACATTATTTTCAGAGAAAAATAGCTAAGAGATTTCAAAAAAGGAGAGGTAGAAAAAATATATTTTTAAGATAATTTATTTTCTACTTGAGCCTTTAAATTTTGAAGACAAAATAGACAAAAACTAATTTATCTTAGAGCTGTAATTGTTTTTATAGATATATGAATTATGTTTAAATGATCAAACTGTTGACAAAATATTTACCGTCTTTTTTTTTTAAATCTTATACAACATCGTAACAACAACGCAAGCACATCGCAATGTTGCAAAAAATTTGCGATGTTGTTTTTGACCGTTATTTGTCTAACTTTCATAATTTTCCCTATTATTCCGATTAAAACAGCACATATCATTTTATGTATTTTATTATTATTATTATTAAGTTTTTTGGATTCGACATATACAAATTACTTCATGAAGAGGGAGAAGAAAATCAAGAATTCTACAAACACACTTCCTTTATATAATTTTATAAATAAACTCGTTTCCTACTAAACCGATTAGTGTGAGAACCTTTGAGTGCTTTTAAAAAAAGTATTAAAAGTTTGTTATAATGAAATATGAAGCGTAATAAAGTTAACCAGCTTTTATGAAACTTTTTTATTAACGAAAATAATTAAATCAGTCCTTAATTTGCCATTTTTAAACCAAGAATATTTTGCTTATGCCTAAACAAATAAATTAAAAACAGATAAACTCGGAATTTGGTCCACGTTAATATAGTTGAAGATCGGCTCTTAAAACTTTTGAGTCTAGAATATACTATGTGTCTTATTATCATTATATCTTAAACAATTTTTAACAGTGAATACTAATGTAGCGGTGTTCCCTAGTGAGGATTTGAGTTTTAATAAATCTAGTATGATAATTTACGAATAATATGATGATGAATGATTGCGCTTGTTTATGTAATTTTCACACAGTGTTGACGTAAATGTAAGCCTATTCTTTATATGATAATATGGTGCCCACTATCTTATCAAAAATAGATAATATATGAAGAAAAGGAATATTTAATTAAGAATATAATAGTAAATCCCACACATATCCAGTAAGCTGCATTGTCAATTATTTTTACCAGAGACTACAACAAACCTGTGGTGTGTACCTAAATTATGAGCTCCACAATGTCAAACATACTCTTACTCATGAGCAATGTAAAATGTTTGTCAGTCACCATATTGTGAATCACCGCCATACAGTTACTGCTTTTGGTATAAATTCCTCACCCTCGAAATGTTATGAACCATTGATAGAAGATAACAAATTAATTAACGTTTGAGTAGATACCAATAAGTCGTCTTCTTGAGAACATGATAAGGTCAAAGTAATCGAAACGTCGGGTTCTGTTTAAAAATAATATGTAAACCTAATTACACGTGAACCTATTCCAATACAAATTAGTTTTTCTTAAATGTAATAAAATCCGAAGTTCTACCAACTTGCAGGGTATTCCTTAATTGCGTTACAGGGATATAATATTAGTATTGCTTGTCAACAACATTTACAGCTAATTATTGATAAGATATGCGTCAGTAATATAACATTTCATAAATATTTGTATGTTAATCCTAGAATATAGTTTATTACGAAAAACAGACAACATAATATTAGAGCGAGGTTTGTTATTCGTCAATATAAAACTTATTTTATTAATGAAATGAACGTTATTTTATTAATGAAACGAACGTGCAAAAGCTTTTCCAACACCATAATATTATTTACTTGAATGCCGAATTTTTTATTTTTTTGCTAAAATTTATATTTTTTGCTAAAACTCTCTGCGTGGCACACTTTATACCATTGTGAAAAATTTTCGACTGCCTTTATAGAAAATTATATGACAAAACATAATTTTTGAAACATTGTAAAGCAAAATATATGATAAAAAAAATTAAATAAAATTATTATTAAACTATGTTAAATATTAATCGATACTTTAAGTTACGTTATCATTATATTCCATAATTTTATATAAAATAACACATATTTTTAATTTTCTTGTCACGTTCAAACAAAGGCAAAAATATTGTTTTCACTTCCTAAAACATATCGTACAGTCCAGAAACTGCCAAAGTGGAACCATTTTTGAGGAAGTCCTTCTATAATTATCTTCAATAATATTTTTTGGATTAGACTAGAAATTCTTTTAATAATACACTTAATCCACCAAGCAAACATACCATCAGAATAACTTTTTCTTATTACATGAATAAATTACGCGCTTTACGCGCTTTCAGAATCCACAACAAAGTAAACGTTAGGTATATTATTTACTCGAAATATTATCTTTTATATTTTTATTAACCTCCAACTAAAAAGAGGGGTGTTATAAGTTTGACCTGTCGATCTGTGTTGTGATCTGTGTCTGTGGCAATGTAGCGGCCAAATGCGTGGACGGATTTGAATGCATTTTTTTTTAATCGAAAGCTATGTTCTTCGAGATGGTTTTTAGCTATGATTGGTCGAAATAGAAACAGTCGTCTCCAAGATGTTGACGTTTTATTGGTGAAAGGTTCTTATGTAATGAATCCCTTCATCATAGTCATATTAGTGATTGTAAATAATTTTAACTCTAAATGTTTATATTTATTAATATTCGTATATTCCTATATGAAAAAGTCTTGAATCAAGTCATTGCGTAGGGGGGCCTCTTAGTAAAAGAAGAAATTAAAATGCAAGTAAATTACCAAGGTAAATAAAGAAATTACGATATCGAATCGTATAGTTTAAGTCCTTAATGATTAACTTCTTAAAATAGACAGTATCGTCAACGTACGTACAACGGTCCCTCGACGCAACGACTTCAATAAGTACATAATAATATTATTTTTATTCTTTTTAGATGTCTTTATGTGTCGGGGGTTTTTTAAATTTTAAATTTAATTTTTATAATTTGTACTCTAGTCAGAAAGTAATTAACTCACCACCAAAATAGTACATGAAACCAGTGAGTGAAAATAAATATACAGAAACTTAGGAACATAACGTTATTGTAATATATATAATTCAATGATGACTTGAGCAGTTTCTATATTTAAATGCAAATTAACATTGACATACTACGATACCATACATAAGACTACACAGTTAAGGGAATACTTAAATTAAATCTTCGAATAAATTACAGGTAATTAATTATTAAATTTAAGCTTAAAATTATTAATAAAACTTCCTTTTACCTTAGAGATAACCTAATTTATAAAGTATGATAAGTAGTAATATTATTAATAATATATTAATTAACAAGTAAGTTTTGGATTTTAGTTACAAATCTATAAACCTAATTTATACATTTTCTTTGAGAACTCTTTGTTTCTTTTTCATATAAAAGCAGTAGTATTGTGTAAATGCATACTACTAACTAGAAATGACAATGTATCTACTAACATTTGTAATTCAATAAGATAATATAATTATTTAAATAGTAAAATGAAAAAATAGATTCAAATGAATTCACTTCTATTGTACACATGGCAGTTGCGCTATTTTAGATTCGAAACTGATCATTTTAGAGATATGAGTATTATGCAAATAGGAGAATATGATAATGATGCAAATATCATGACTAATCTATTTTAATATATCGTATGAAGAATTCACGATTAAAATGATTATTACAAATGTTATATTTTTTAATTTCTGAAATGTGTTTTTAATCAAGTGTGAGCTAAAATTAATTGCCATTAGCTTATTGACCACAAAACACAGTCACACAGGTGCAGTTGATCGGGACAGGCATACCCTAAGGGTAAACCGACACATATTTCACATTTCACAGTCTTGACAGTGTCAATCAACCTTAAATATAATATAAACACAGCAGATGGATGAATACAAATCATTGTTAATATTTTGCGAACGTTACTTGGTTTTCCATAATTAATATATTAAAGTAATGATGTTTTGATGTATGATTTTTGTATAAAAAAAAAAAAAAAATAAATAAAAATGATATTCAAGAGAAAATTATTTTTGGTTTGAAGAACAGATTACATATGCGAATTATTAAAATTGCAAATTCGTGAACACCAGCTTTTAGTGGATTACCATTTTGAAAACATAATCAAATAGCTATGCTAACATTTTTTAACATGGAAATAATATTTTAATTTTAGGAGATACATAATTTACCAAAAGTTAATGGAGAAATGATAAAAAAATTAAAGTAATAAACACACCGAAATAACAAAATAAAACTGAAAAAAATATAGTTTCGATTATATGAATATGCGCTTTTTAAAATCTTTCCTGTACTGGAACAAAATAACCAATACCGCTGTCTTTTGTAGCAAAAATGCAATAAATATCATAGTAGTAATAAAAGATAGACAAACACACTAGATGTTTTTCTTTTATTGTTATTCAAAGGCAATACTTACGTTCACCAGGGAATCATCATCATAAGCATTGTTTTTATTTCAATTTTGGGGTCAGAACATTATGTCTTTTCCTTCCATTCTTCCCTGTCACTTCTCATGTCATCTCTTTCATCCTTCTTTATAATATGCCCATACCATGAAAGACGCTTTTATCTAATATTTTCTGTCCCTGGCGCTACTCCCGAGCTAATGTTTCTCCAAGGCCTAATGAAGTATGACGGAACCAAGGTATCAAAAATCGAAGCAGACTGATAACGGCATTCCATCCAAAGGAATATGAACAAAAGAGAAAAAACCACCGAAATCGCAGAACGGGTGTTTTGTTTTGCGTCTACATACTTATTTTTAAGTCAACGTTCTCGAGCTTTTGTTGCTATTTTTCCAGACTTCTCTGCACCTCAAGTCCATCCTTACCGGCAAGAACATTATCATCAGCGAAACAATATGAACCAGAATGCCTTCTCCTGAATGTCAATCCAATAGCCAAATACAATCCCATAGCCATACTGAATTTGCCTATGTTTCCAGCAGCCGACCGGAAGTGTGTACAAAATTGACTGTACATTGCACTAACCAACTTTTTATACATTTCTCTTTCAATGCCTAACGCACTACATCACGCAGAACTCAGTGTACGTCTGTGCTTCTCACATAATCGGCGGAGAGCGAAGATGGCGTCTGTCATAACTTGGCCAGGCATAAAGCCGAACTAACTTTCCGTGATATTACTCTGGTATCGTATTATTCTCTCTATTACTTTCTACCACACTTTTATAGTATGTGACATGAGTTTTGATTCGCGATAACTGTAGCAATTTTGTCCATCAATCTAATTTTTATACATGGGCACTGTCGAACTAATGCACCATTCATCGGGGATCACTTCTTCATACAAGAATTTATGAAAAGAACATTGCCAGTCACTTATATTTATATTCCCTCAATAACTTCCACACCTTCATTGGTACTGCATCCGGTCCAACAGCCTTTCCATTCTTCATTATTCATTTACTTTTTTTAATAATACCTCGTTTAATGATAGGCTTTTTAATACTCGACTCCAATCATTGTCTACATTCATCAACATTTTAAAATATACATTTTATCTCTCTTTTACAGCTTCATCTCCCATCTATTTATTTATTTATTTATTTATTTATTTATTTATTTATTTATATCTTTTCCACTTAGAATCATAATCAGTGATCACTTGTGTACGTCAACATGGAAGTGTCAGGAGGGCCTATTACGATACTAGATTTATCGTAATAAGCCCTTCTGAAAAAGCACTTTCCATCTTAATGTTAAAGCTATGAGAGTTCCAAACGCGTCCTGGTCTGAGAAGAACCACACAACAAACTCAGCCGGATATATTTTTTGTTATTGTTATCACTGTTTCACAAACGTCAAACTTAAATGCAAATTTGGAACAACTAGAACCGTCGCAATCAATCGGAAAAGTAGCCTAATGATTTCAGGCAACGAAAATTAAATAATAATAACAGAAAAAATATATATATATAAATCTTCCGCCTGCCACACAACCAGTCACCGCAAGCAGCACCCGTTCACGAGCATAACACAAGAGCCAGCTATCACCCCCTTCGCACATATTTGAGGGAGGGAGGCATCCCGACTCCCGATGCTACCGCAAGTAGTGACTTCTAAGGAATCGGTGTGATGCAGAAGGTCGATAAAGCAAAATAATTTACAACAAAAAACAAATTGCGGAGATTACTAGCTATTCGCAATACAATACAGATTCATTCCCAGGCCATACCGTCATCGATGTAATCCTTTACACTATAGTAGGATTTTTTTATTAAATTATTTTTAACATATAATTTAAATTTATTTAATGATAGGCTTAAGGCTTCATTTGGGAGCTTATTATAAAAACGTATACAATTACCCTTAAAGGATTTACCTATTTTATGGAGCCTAGTGCCGGGCATAGCGAGTTTATTTTTTGTCTTGTATTAATTTTATGTAAATCACAATTTTTCTTGAACTTTGAAATATTTTTATGAACGTAAATTAAATTTTCATAAATATATTGATTGTAAACAGTCATAATTTTAAATACTTTAAATTTGTTTCTTAAAGAGTTTCTTGGTCTCATATTATATATTGCGCGAACAGCCCTCTTCTGCAATGTAAATATGGTATCAATGTCAGTCGCATTGCCCCATAAGAGTATACCGTATAACATTAAGCTATGAAAGTAACTAAAGTAAACTAATCGAGCAGTTTCCATATTTGTTAATTGACATATTTTTTTAACCGCGTATGCAGCAGAACTTAGTCTGCTTGACAAATCAAATGTATGAGGACCCCATTGCAATTTTTCATCTAAAGTAATGCCCAAGAAAGTAGTAGATTTGACCAAGTCCAAATCCTCATTATTTAATTGTACATTGGTTCTAACATTTTTAACATTTGGTAAACTAAATTTGACACATTTCGTCTTTTTTTTATTGAGCAACAAATTATTGGCGTTAAACCATTGTACAACATCTGAGAGAGCATTGTTTACATCGTCAATAACAGATTGCCGTCTATTAACTTTAAAAGTAAGAGAAGTATCATCAGCAAACAACACTATCCCATGTTTTTCCCTCACTAGGTGAGGTAAGTCATTTATGTAAATGAGGAACAAGAAAGGCCCTAAGATAGAGCCCTGTGGCACACCTATTTTTACCAAAGAACCAGAGGAACGTTTTCCATTTACATCAACTTTTTGAATTCTATCATTAAGATATGAACTAAATAAATCTAGGGACTTATTTTTAACTCCATAATGTTCTAACTTTTTTATAAGGATTTCATGTTGAACGCAGTCAAACGCCTTAGATAGATCACAGAAAATGCCAAGTGCATCCTGTGATCCTTCCCAGGCTTCAAATATGTTTAGTAATAGCTCAATACCAGCATCTGTGCAGTGCAGTGAAACCAAACTGGTTTTTGTGTAAGAGATTGTTTTTACTGAAATATGCCACAAGTTGATTAAGAATTATTTTCTCAAAAATCTTACTAAAAGTGGGTAAGACTGAAATAGGTCTATAGTTACTAGGATCTAATGAACAGCCGGATTTGAATAATGGAGTTATTTTACTTTGTTTCATTAGATCAGGAAATATACCATATTCTAAACAATTATTAAATATTAATGCTAAGTCTGGCGATACAATGTCAATTATGGACTTAAGTATGTCAACAGAAAACCCCCAAAGATCACTAGTCTTTTTAACGCTAATTGATCTAAATACTTTGATTACTTCTTGAGCATTAACTTTTTCAAACTTAAAACTGCTAACACATTGATCTACATTCTCTCTAAGTAAACCCATAGCTGCAGCGGTAGAAGAATTTAAAGATAACGTTGTAGTCACTGGAATATTAGTAAAAAAGGTTTCAAAAGCAGTAGCAACCTCGAGGTCAGACGTAACATATTTATTATCTATATTTAGTTTAAAGTCGATCTTCTGAGATTTAGCTCTTCCAGTTTCCTCATTAATTATTTTCCAAGTTGTTTTTATTTTATTATTGCTATTTCCTATTTTATTTGAATATGTTGATTTTTTGCTATTTTACATTGTTTTTTAAAAGATTTGGAAAATAATTTTACCTCATCCCTAAACTCATTACTAGTATTAAACATCAATTCCGCATAAATATTATATAATTTTTCTCTATTTTTGTGTAACTCAGCATATGCCCAATCACTAAACACTAATTTATCATTAACAACCACTGTTTTTGGAGTAAATATAAAGTTAAATAATTTAGTGAAAGTACTAAAAAAGTCATTATACATAATATTGGGGTTTGAATTTTCCATCAAGGGCAAATAGCGTACTAAGCCATTTTTAATTTGTTCGATACGTTCTACAGTCACTGGTATAAAACTTATTTTCTGTTTTGATTTTTCTCTCTTGCTACAACTGAATTTAATAAATTGGCCATAGTGGTCAGAATCTAATGTATTGAATAAACATTTAAAATTTGGAATAACACTTGTAAAAATGTTATCAATACAAGTGGCACTAGTGGTTGTGACTCTAGTAGGCACCATAAACATGTGTAAAAGATTATAAGATTTGAACAAATTTAAAAACTTTATACTTATTGAATTTTGTTCAAGAATATTAATATTGAAGTCTCCACAAATGATTACCTTTTTACTAGATTGTGATAGTTTATACAATACCTTATCCATAATCTTTTCAAAATGTTCAAAGTTAGATGACGGTGGCCTATAAACATTTACAATTATGAACTCTTCTAATTCAACTGAAGCAAGTTCAGTTGTTCGCTCAACAGAGTGGCTCACTATGTCCTTGCGTTCTTTGAATTTTATCTGTTTATTTAAAATAATTAAAGAGCCACCATGTATGGAATTAACTCTGTTGAACGAACTACCAACCTGGTGGTTATTGAAATTAAATATTAATTCATCATTCTTAAGCCAATGCTCAGTGACACAAAAAATATTAATATTAAAAGTATTTAAAAACAATTCAATTTCTAATTCCTTATTTCTAATACACTGAATGTTCTGATGCACCAGGTTGATACAGTTTATGTTATGGTTTTTATTATTTATTTTAACAATTTTTGTATTTTTATGATCATCATTAATATCATTATTTGATATCTTAATTATTTGGCTAGAGGATATCTCTACTGTCTTAATGTCTAGTTTAAACTACTACTAATACTACTATTACTAGTTGGATTTATTTCCAAGCTGTTTTTACTTATACAAGTAACTAAATGCTGTTCAATAGAAACAATTTTAGCCAAATTATTGGCTGTCATAGAAAAATAATATAATAGCGATGAAGCTACCTGTCTTTTAATATATGGAGATAGGTAATACCTACCATTAGTCAAGTTATAAAAGTTACTATCATTAGTGTTAGTGTCAATCACATGAAATTTGTCATTATACAAACATAAATTATATATCAGTAAGTTTATCTTATATCTAATTTTATTTTCGGCCTCTGGCAAACCTTGATTATATGGTAATGAAAACCAGACAATTTTATTAACATCTAAGTTACTTATAGTTTCAAAACATTTTTTAAATTCCAAATGATTTACATTATCTCTATTTCCTACAAAAATTATTATATTTGTTGACTTAGTAAATTGTTTACTTGAATTCTTTATTTGCCTAGTAATATTTATTAAATTATTGTCAGGTGAACAGCTGTTGAATACATTTTGTTTTTCAAAATAAGAATTTAGTACAGATCCCATTCCTTTTCCAATATTATCACTAAACATATAATATAATATGTACAGGAGTTAATTTGAGGGAGCCACTATTATTAGAAACAGGGATATCAACCCTGTCACACAATATTTTAGCGGGGGAGGACAATGTTGGTTTTACAGAAAATAACTTATTATTACACTCACATGAACAACTGTTAGTCTGTGAGTTCATACATTCCAAACTATTTTGTGCATTTTTTAATAGTTCATCTACTTTTGACTTTTGTTCGCTTAGCATGTTTTGTGTGTTTCATATTTTTTTGTAACACTTCTTAAAGTAGTCTGCAAACGGGCTAAATGTGTTTCTAATAATTGTGTGTCAGATTCATATCTCCTATTTCTATTTTCTAATTCTATATTACAAAAGTAAATTTTTTTTAACAATATATTTTTATTAATAATTGATTTTGTAAAAAACTTGTTCTTTTTGGTTAATTTTTGGATTTTCTTAATATATCTATTAATTCTAATATATTTTTTTAATTTCTTATTGCTACAGCTACCTAGCTTTTGTGAGTTCAATGTGTCATTTGTTAAATCTATAGTGACACAGGGGTTTTTAGTTGCAGTAGTCGAGGAATTGACCAACTGAGAAGCGCTGCCAATTAACTCTTCATACAAGCTGTGAGTGTGAATGTTAGTTGAGTTTTGAGCGGCCTCCTCCAGTTCCAAGATTTGTTGGTGGGCATCTCTCAGCTCCAGCCTGCTCATACTCAAGACCACACTCATCAAACTTAGTTACTAATAACTGTAGCCTGTTACGCTCCTCTTCAACATCATTATATTTAACATGTAACTTAGAAAGTTCTATTTTTAATTTGTCATTATTCTTTAAAACATCTAATAGTTCCCTCTCATTAGCATCTCTTTCATTGTTTAGCTAGGCACACAAGTCCTTAGTCACTTTTAATTCTTGTAATGCCAGTTGGAGTTTGTTCTCCTCTTGGCGTGAAAGGGCACGTGAACGAGTCATCATTTTAATATTAAATAAGGTACTAGTGTGCAAAACCAAACAAAGGTCCTATATTGCTTTGTTTCCGCAATAAATGAGACAAAACAAAGAAACTGAGATTTGCAGAAACAAAACTAATATGAAATTGAATGAGACAGTTGTTATATAATAAAGAAGAACTAAAAACACTTAAAAACTGGAATATATATCTATTTTAGAAAATTTAAAGTTTGTACGTTACCAATCAACTGTCACTTTTCACTTTCTTAGAGATTTACAGTATTGAAGAATAACTTAGACACTATAATTCTTATTACACTAGTATCAATACACTTTAATTGAATAATTGATTGGGAATTTAGCTAAAATTATACACTATAAATAATTTTACTTAATAAAACTATTAGGAACAATTCAAATCAGCTGTTGACCTCAGTGTTGCCACAGACCAAAAAAACATCATCACCTTTTATGCATTTTACATGTACTCCATAGCATTATTATCCCTTCGATTTTTATACGGTGTAACGTATGTAAAGAACTTTTTTGAAAATAACTACAGTTCTTTTTACCTTTAGTAAACTCAAGTGACCTGTATATCTTGTTTTGCGCCTCAGATCTAGTGATGGCTACAGATACATTCGTAAATTCGTATAATTCTTTCGGAAACGTATGCACTTTGCCATTGCAACACCAAGTTTTTTTGTCTATTATACTTTTTTTCCTTTGGATTCGCCTTTGCCACACTTCTAATCCGCTATACATTACAATACCGCTATTTCCTTCCACCTAATTATTATAAATGACTCTTTCCTTAAATTCCTCTTTCTGTACCCAATTCCATTTTATTTGGAGAGGGGGTTGTTTCTTGAACATATTTGTTTGCACTTGATGTTAACTGCCACGATAAAGAGAGGTCTGGTCTGTGAGTTCTCCTTAGCAAAAAGTTAACAATGTGCTTCATATTTCGGCCACTTATGAAGATGATTAAGTGCCCATCTTTTATTGGTGATTGCCAAATAGAAGGCAAAAACAGTCTTTAGCAAGAACTCACTCTCATCATTACGTTTATTGAACCCCCAAGTGCCATGTACTTAAATCACCCCCACGTATATCTCTTCATTTCCAGGAACATCCATCACGCTAGAAGTAAAATCGTCACCCTAGAAGTAAATTATCTCCAAAACTTATATTTCATCCCATCACCTGATTATACCTGATTTGAGTAACACTTAACACAGTGCAAATCAAGTTTTTAAATATCATTTTCATAGCTTTGATTCTATCACCTACCCTCTTCACGTCAGTCACACACTTTTTTGATTTCTCATTATGCACAACACTGACTCAATTCCTCTTTAGTCAATTCCTAAATATTAAAACTTGTATCCTTCGCCAAATTCTCTCGCTTTCGATCCCTACAATTTTGTCTCCTGTAAACATACTGCATTTATTCGTCATCTCTTCAACACGTTCGCAAATTCTCTTCTTCTTCCAGGTACGATTGTGTCTACATTCTAATTTTTAAACCTGGCTTGCATCTCTTCGTTCCGGGCTAGATTCTTACGTCGCACCTGCCCGGCTTGGTGTGAAAACACTGACCCACATCTCACTGCGCCCGGGCACTGCCTCTGCGTCTCGATTTTAGGGAAACGCCCTTGCCCAATCTCACTTTAATTGTTAACCTTAGCATACTGATTTGGCATATTTGTTTCAAGGCCGCTCGCCTGCTTGACGCCAAGCCTCCATGGAAATTTTCTCGTAAGTAGTACCGCTACTCGACGATTGGGGATATAGATTGGTTGTGATAGGACCTGAGTTAAGGGATACTGACAAGTAATGAGATAGAGCACATATCAGTAACTATTGTTAATTATTAACTATTCATCGAAAAAACTGAGAATATAAGATGTTAACTATCTTTACAGCCTCAAATGATGTTTAACAGGTTTGCTGATAACACCTTCAAAAGATAAGCGTTGATTTATATTACATTATTGCGTTGTTATTAATCAAACTTTAAAACAAATAATAATAAATTGGTAAATGGAATATTGTGTCAAAACAATGTCATGTTTCTAAGCTTATCTCTGTTTATCGGTTCGTAAATAATTCTCTAACAATATGCCCAATATACCTTGTGGTAAACATATGAATCCGGCTCCCGGCTTTCAAACAAAGTTTGTAACTGAATATAAATTAATATGTCAGGGTAAGTACCTATATGTGTAACGACTCGATTGGATGATTCAACTGTTTTTAAAAATCGACACCTTTTAGGAATGAAAGCGTAAAAGGGTAATTCCGTTAATTTTTATATATATTTTCGTATTTCGCACATTTTCTCTGTGTATTTCATTTGTATCGTATTATTGAATATTACTAAAAATTCAATGTCTAAATATGATATATTTTTGATTGCATACCTAAACTTAAACGCTAATGATATTTAATAAAATCATATTCAAAATAAAAGAATAGCAGACAACATATTTTTTATTACGGAAAAGGTTTATAAGATCGTTAAGATTAACAAATTGACTGGAATGTAATGGTTTTGAATATAATGTGGTAAAGAACTAGTGGTAGCCAATTAGTCGACAAGCAATCCTTTGAGGATTGCAATGACTGCAAAAAGTTAGTTTATTCGGAATAAAGCAAAAATTTGTATCAATTTATTGAAAATATCTATAAACATGTATAGCCACGGTTTCCCAGTAGTCGCGGGTTCGAAACCCTGCCCGTATCGGTTTATTTTTCATTCTATATTTATACAAATCAATTTATTTACAATTACCTTATTAGTACTAAGTTGTGTTTTCTTATAAATAAATTAGTAATTAAAAGACAATTGATTTTCTGTTATAAAATCCACACCTAAGGAAATCTATGACTGCCTTTACAAAAGCCAAAAATCTATTTTTAGTATTATTAAACCATATAACAAAATTACAAAAAAGTAAATTTTTCATAATGCTTCGATATACCCTAAATCAATTTAAGCCACATTCTAATTTCAATAAAATTTTATATTAATTTTAGTTAATAGTACTATTTTTGTAGTGATAACTTTTATTGGCCCGTTAGGCACTCTTGGTTTGAGGGTAAAACTGAAATCTCGCGGCGCGCTCATTTGCATTAGACGGTATTTGTTATTTGGTAGTAATGTGATCGTGAATCGAACGTGGTTTCGATAGAACGTTATTCATATTATTTATTTATTTATAAATATATTATTAACGATTTATTGATTAGTGTTTTTTTAAATTCGGTCAAAGTTTAAGATCCTTTGTAACTGTCATGTTATGCATTGAAATTTTATTTCCCAGGTGTTTTCAATAAATAAACTTACTGCTTACATTATTATAAAATAGAATCAAGCGTTATCATCATGATTATAATTTGGTATTATTTATTTAATTCATCAATACATAATTTTACTTATATTTTAAATATTTCTTTATTGATAAGCCATTTTTTGTCACAGATATTTTATTATATACAGATTAATTTTATTATTATTTTATTTTAGAAGCGATAACTTTTATTTTGATTATTTAATTTAGAGAAACAAGAACAAGTAAAAAGTAACCCATTTAATTTGTAAATATTTTTACATGAATATTAGTGCGGAAGTATTAATTGATCATAAAAGTTATCACTTCCAAATTGTTGCCAACTACCTTTTCTGTCACGAACCTGTCAGAAAGAAATTATTGGGCGATAAGAGCGTATTTTGTATGTTCTATACGTTTTGTTAAAATAATATAGAAATATAATATTTTTTATAATATGGAAACTTGGAATTTGATAGGTATCCACAGCAAAATATATTATTAAATAAACATTCATTAACAGATTTTTAGTTTCATGAATATTAATTAATTAATTTGCCAAATTTTAATACCTTAGTACGACCATGTTTAAGTAAATAATGCGTTACTAAATGTAAATCCAATAACAGTATTTAAAAATATGTCAGTTTTTAGAAGCCTTTGTTTAGCTCTTGTGTGTGCTTTTGCATTAATAACAATATGGTTAATCAATCCAAAATGGCAAAGTCTTTATAACTTTATCTTGTAAATACTTAATTCACCAAATGATATTTGGTACATTTCATTTATGGTCAATGACTATGGTCCAGATATCGCGCGCATCGAACCTAATATTCATTTAAGAATACATTTTTATATACTGTTGTCTTGGTTATGTTGATCAACATGTACATCGGTAGTTGCTTATTTAAAATTAGTGCTTCTTGTTACAGAAATAATTGAGTTTGAGAAAAGAAAATCTGCTGCATTTAGTTACGTACATAATAATAAAAACAATTTGTGAAGGAATCGTGTCACATACATTAAAAGCATCATCTGAAATGGACACTGTTGCAATTTATTTGTGAAGTGTGTATATTCTCTGTAATCTGTAACATCCTGCAATAAGATTATTGCGAGCAGAAAATGTAAACGAGTGGTTTCACTGGTTGAAGTTTCAAAATTGTGTGTTATTATTATAATAATATAATAATAACACAATAATATAGTAATAATATACATTGTCTTTAAATTTAAAATTGTTTGTATAGTTTTTATTTCATTATAGACTAATTGTACATACACTTCTTGTGGTGTTCAATAGATCATCATAGGAATATTGGACAGAATAAAAAGAACTAGTAAAATTAAATTAAAATTTATAAAAACCTCTGATGCAAAAATACATCTAAAAAGGATAAAAATAATATTATTATGTAATTATTAAAATCGTTGCTTCGGGGCACCGCTGCACGTACAATGACGGTGTTGGATACCTGCCGTATGTCGGAACGTCCGCTGATAAAACGGGGACGGGGGAATTAGACCGTTTAGTTAAATAAATCTTTATCAATAGTCACGTATATTTCTTTAATGTTTTAGAAACTTATATACTTTAATAATTCATCTAATAAAAATCATTATTAAAATTAATTCACAATATTTAACAATAGGTACTTGCATTTTTTATATAAGGATCACTAGATTAGTTGAGTTGAGTTGAGTTGAGTTGAATTAAATTGAATTAAATACAAAACGCAACTGTACCTCGTCATATTCTTCGTAGAATGACTTGTCAAGCGTTATTGCAATTTCGAGGCATCGGACACATCGAATGTTTTAATATTTAACGCGTCGACATGGTTACCAAATGAAGCCCGTCTAGCCTTTAAAAGATCCTCGTTTCTTTGTAAGTTATTTTCTTTGGTCATTCTGGGAATAGAGTGCAATCAACCTGGAATAAATACAATAAAAAATGTTAAAGCAAATATTTAACAACTTAATAAGCAGTAACTAAGCTAATTACTAACTTGTAGTTTGTTATTCTGAATCTACTTGTACAAACAACAATTAAGTAAATATTTGTAAATTATTTACACTATAAGGTTTTGCGCTATTTCAAAATATTACCTTTTCAAAATAAATAAATAATTTTAATTGAAGCTTTAAACAAACTTACTATTATATTATTTTACAATATCTAGAAGTTCAATAACTAGTTGGTTTATAACTATTTAATTACACATGTAATAAAAGTAATTTTAAAGACGATCACATATAGAATGCTTAATTCACCGAGACGGACAGCGATACGGTAGCTCAGTTGGTAGAGCGACGGGACGGTTTCCCAGTAGTCGCGGGTTCGAATCCCTGCCCGTATCGGTTTTTTACATTCTATATTTATATAAATTTAAATAAGCTTAACATGGCTATACATGTTTAAAGGTATTTTCAAAAATTGATTTCGGCAGTGGCATCTTTTCAATGTTTATCTATACTGCAAAGTTAGAAACATTGGTTAGGATTTTCGAAAGAAACCTAATAGATGTCACCACCGTCCCGATAAAGACGATCACATATAGAATGCTTAATTCACCGAGACGGACAGCGATACGGTAGCTCAGTTGGTAGAGCGACGGGACGGTTTCCCAGTAGTCGCGGGTTCGAATCCCTGCCCGTATCGGTTTTTTACATTCCATATTTATATAAATTTAAATAAGCTTAACATGGCTATACATGTTTAAAGATATTTTCAAAAATTGATTTCGGTAGTGGCATCTTTTCAATGTTTATCTATACTGCAAAGTTAGAAACATTGGTTAGGATTTTCGAAAGAAACCTAATAGATGTCACCACCGTCCCGATAAAGACGATCACATATAGAATGCTTAATTCACCGAGACGGACAGCGATACGGTAGCTCAGTTGGTAGAGCGACGGGACGGTTTCCCAGTAGTCGCGGGTTCGAATCCCTGCCCGTATCGGTTTTTTACATTCTATATTTATATAAATTTAAACTATTTAAGCCTGCTGCGGGAGGAATTTGCCAATATTCGATTTCATTTGTTTACATATTTGACAATAAATATCACTCGCGGTTTTTCGTGAATCAAGGCTCTTCCAAGCAGAAAGTAAAAAAAAATCTTGTTTTATTATCTATTCTTTATTACTAATTTACTAATACTACTTTATCAAAATTTTTGAGATAAGCTTGAGTTTAATTAATAAATTATCAAAAAAATAACAGCAAAATAAATTTAATAAACAGGTTTTCGGATATCCCATCATTAAATTCTAAAGTTCTGATGCAACGTTTTTGATTTATTACTCTATTCTCTAATCAGCGATTTCGCGTTATATTGGAATATAACAATCGTTTAATCAGCGATTCCAAAATGTATGTGAATAAAACCTACCTACGCTGATCAGCAATTATTCAGTGAGTAGTAGTAGTGAGTAGATGTCACTATGATTTCTCCTTCAGGTAGACTTTGACCGTAAAAAGACCGTTTATTATTTTTAAATATAGAATAGTAACATATTTTTAAAAAACAACACATAATGTAAGATTATTTCAAACATTCCTGAAATACAGTTAAGTAATACTTCTAACATAAAACGGTAATTCCTATTTTCACCCCATTTTTCTAATCCATGGTTTATTTAATTTGTTTAGGATTTATCTTGATAATTCTAGCGTCTAGAAGTGAAATAAAATCGCCGGTTTCGTCAAAGCAATTATTATTAAAACAGTGTTGTGTGAGTTATTGTGCACATATATTAATAACATTTTGGTAAAATATTTAAATGTTACAGCGTTAGAATATCTGCATTAAAAAATTGTTTGGCGACACCTTTTATTAACATTTTCATGTTATTAACTATTTCATATATAGAATACAAATTCTATTCTTGTAATATCTTATCCATTTCATTTTATAAACGTACTGGCCTTCTCCGCTATTATTCATAATAAACCAAACAATAAATACTTCATATTTTTTACTTTTATTATTCTTTTTTACTATTACTCACAATACCCATTAGGAAGAATTTCATTACAGACTTTTTTGATTAAACGTTGCAAAAAAAATCTTTCCCGTTTTATAACTATAAAAGTTATACATTGAAAATGTGATTTATTTAATAACGCTTCTGACGGATGAAATTTGTTAAAATTCGATCTCAGTGGAACTCATTGCGACAAAAATTTAAATTTCGCCAAGTTTTTACTTGTAGGTAGGTGCTACTTTTTTAAATGTTTTTTTACGCCTTTGCTTTCCGTTTAAAGATAGAATTTCAGAATATTCGTTCTTAATAATATTTAAAAAGCATGTTGAAAAAAATATTCTGGACAAGTTTTATACCTTTAAGAGCTTTATAGCTTTAGAACATTTTGTTTTGAATATTCTCAGCGACCTCCCCAGCACGTAAAATTTTGTGAAATCCAATATTTTAATTATAAATCCAATACTGTCCTCTGCTTGATGACTTCAATATTTCTACCAAGTTTCAAATTCTAGGTCCTATAGTTACAAATATACATAAGAAGTGAGTTTCATATAGATTCAAAAAAGAAAAGTCATTTAAAAGAATATAATTACAATTTTTTTCTGATCGTCAGTCGCTTATCACTGCTTTAACGGACACGAAATATAGTAAACTAGATAACGACACCTTGATAATACTTTTCTTTTGTATACAACACGAAGTCATCAATTAAAACTTTGGTGATTAACGCTAAGCCTAATCGCTATAACCTTAGTAATTGAAAGTTTTGTTTATGACTTTTTGGTTAAAACATTCGACATTGTTATAAATAAACGATAAATATATTATGATTTTTATACCAGTGTGTTCCGTATAGTAAAAATCTGACTGCAAATGGTATCATATATAATTATAAATATTGTAATGTTTATAATTATTATAATTTATATATAATATATGATTTTTAGTTAATATAAATTGACCTTTTAGTCTGCTCTTACATAGTTTATGTAAAATTCAAATAATACTTAATTAAAAGTCGTTTAAACTGGACAAACTTCTTTGTGCTTTAGCTTACTGCAATAAAAAACGAAAAGGGTGTTTTTTAATTTAGAACTTCTACAACGACCAGGGTTACATAACTACAAACTGTTAACTTTACTCTTTCAGATTAATTGATTTACAGTTACACTTTGCAAATTAAAATAATTTATTCCTTACAGGCTAGAAGTAATCTAAATCTTTAAAATATAATGAAAGATTCTTTGAATTTTGAAGAGTAAAAGATCCACTTGTATTTAAGTGTTATATTTTTTTTTTTTTTTATTAATTTCTACTTTTATCCACGGACACGTTGCCCGTGCACTTTTCGCATTTGGTTTGTATTTAGCATATTAATTTTTGAAATTTTGAGATAACATACTCAAAAAGGAGTCTATTACTACAGGTACCTTAAAAACTATATTAGTAAGGTAAGTCCTTTGCACAGCAATTACACATACTTATATAAATATAAATATTATATATATATATATATATATACATATATTTTTTTTTAATTTTTATTTATTTATTTATTATTTATTTATTTATTTTTTTATTGTACAATGTTATAATGTGAAGTATAGTATAAGTATTTGACGTATAAAAAAGAAAAATATTATTAAAGTTAAATTTCTTACATTTTCTCATTAATGCCTTCCTACGAAAACACTATTGTGGTGACCTACTGTTATTTTTATTTTTTTCACTCATCACGAGCAAGGTTTCCACGATAGCGAAGTTTCTGTCTTTTATAGCCATCTTGGTATTATATTCTATGATGTTATATTTTGTCGCCTTCATCGCTCTCCTGATGAATCTGCCCGTCGCGTCGTCCTCGCTGTCGGTGAAATACACACAGCTCTCGGTATGACGCGACACTGCTACAACCGCGTGGGGAACGCTGTCGTGCAGTTGCATCTTACTCCTGGTGTTGATTATAAAAACGGAACTGAAAGTGAGTCCTTGTGCTTCGTGAATGGTTAAGATACGCGACCCTTCGCCTGATCCATAACCCTCGTTAGACAATGCTATTTTTTCTTCCTGGGTGTGTACTAAGTACAGGGTATTAGGTTGGGATCTGGGTATTTTCGATCCTGTGTAATTGAGCATTGTTAAGGACTGCACTAGTTTCCTGCTGGAGTAGATGCCGGAGTAGACCTCTTCTAAGGCATACGCGACATCTAAGGGATTCCGATGTGTGCACAGTAATTCTTGGCTGATGGACGTTATCAGGGTGGGA
Organism: Napeogenes sylphis; assembly: GCA_959347405.1. NCBI lineage: Eukaryota > Metazoa > Arthropoda > Insecta > Lepidoptera > Nymphalidae > Napeogenes > Napeogenes sylphis. The sequence goes on along the minus strand of OY365777.1, from coordinate 16,673,464 downwards.
CGACAGTACCTCATCTCGAATAGATTATCTCTATCGATGTAAGGTAACTGGTTCACGTCACCGACGAGGAGAATTTCGGCAGCGCCGGACAACCGCGTAGCCATCGCTATGGATCCGAAATGGTTCATAAGAGCCTCGTCTACCACCAAACGTTGATAGATTTCTGACTCTTTGAATCCATTTACTAATACAGAGGCCATCGTACGCACTCGATTCTTTGATTCGTCACCTATACGCTGAGAGATCTTCTCTCTTAGATCTTTAGCCGCCTCAGTTGTGGTTGTAACGATGACGTCCTTCTCGAACGTCGAAGTGCGATATTATCCACGTGGTTTTGCCACATCCTGGAACCCCGTTGACCCAGTTTAGTGTTGGCACGGTCCAAGCTTCAAAGTTCGTTAATGTGCTAGCTTTGTCCAGGATCATATCCTCTAGCATAATCTTGGTGCATTGGGCCGTGACAACAATTGGGTCGTTAGATGGCGTCGTATATTTGGCTTTGCCTGTTCGCCTCGTCTCTTCCCTATCCAACATAACGAAACCACTGGTCGCATTGTATGCGGCCATATGCTCTCCTGCCATTGTGCCGTGAATTATCTTTGCAGTTTGGTTGTTGTATATGGCTGCATCTGCCTCCTTGAGTTTCAGCTCCAAGAACTTCCGATTACCGATTTTAAAGGCCTGAAGAATTTCTTCAAGAGGTATTGATTTAGCCTGTTTAGTCGCTTTTGTTAAAGCTTGAAACTCAAGGAAAGCATTGATGAAGTGATCAAGTGGTCCCTCCGCCAGACGAAGACAAGGCGAACTGACTATTCCCATCTTTGCCTTTGTTTTTTTTTGAGGTTTTACGGATTCAGAGCTGGTTTTATTTTTCATCTTTATGAGGTTAATTACCGCCGTTGCCATGGAGCTGGTGGGCTTTAGTGTACGACGTGAACTAGTGTGTTGGAGATTTTCCTCCTGGTCATCGTACACCACTTTCTTACCTGGTGAGGTTCTTGATGCTTTTACCATGGACCCTACGGCGGTTGTGATTGCCTTCATGAAAGATTTTGATGTCAGGCTAGGTTTTGACGTGGAGGCTTCTGCTTGTTGTTGTGCTTTTGCCTTCTCCTGTAGTCGTTCCGAACCACTCTTTGATGCTGGTTCTGTATATCCTCCGTTGCCCGGGGGCTTGGTTGGTCCCAAAACATGATGTGGCCTGAGGTATTCAAGGTTTTCTCCTCGGTCTTCATAGACAACTATCTCGTGGTGTATGGAGGCCTTTAAAATACCAATCCTTTGTGATACTTCAGCCTTCTCATACACCAGTACCATAGCATCAACACTGATTGTTCGGGGAGTGATGTTTTCCCCTCCTAACGGCTCTCCGAATTTCGACAGCAGACAACTAGCCTGAGCGTAAGGTGGCTCCATGTCTTTCCGCTCGATTAATACGATAGTTTTATTTACTTTTCGTAATAACCGGCATTCGATGCCTGCCACCTTTGTTACGGGCAATGCTTCGTAAACTTTGCGCTTCATGTTCTGTCTCGACGTGCTCCCATTTATTAATGCCGCTAGTCCCGGGGAAATCGCCACTCCACTACGACTACTAGGAACGCAAAAACTTATACCTAGCTTTTCCTGATTAGAATTCATGAATAGGGCCACCCCTCGAATTCTTATGGACGGATTACTTTTTTCACCACAAGATAAAAGTTGGTGAATTGTTATCGCGTTTGGCTCGGAGTTTATGGGTAACACAGGTTGTCTTCGGGCAATCACTTCGCGTGTTTGTATGGGTTGATGAATAGATGGATTAGCGAAAGTACTATTCCTTCTAGCTGCGTTGCGGAAGACTTTTTCGGCAAAAGTAAGGAATGCAGGCCTGATCTCCGAATCTGCCAATATTTTAGGCAGTTCAGACTTGGCCAGATTTCTGTACATTTGGGTCTCCAGGTCATGTCTAGCCGCGGCATAGCGGGGACATTCCAGAAGGACGTGCCAAATTGTCTCGCTTATGTTTGGGTCGCATTCGCAGCCGGGACTATCTTTGATATGGAATCTGTATAAGTATTCCGCTATTCCACCGTGTCCCGTGAAGACTTGGGTGAGAGTGGGGTTTGTTTTTATTTTTCTGAGGATGTGGTATGACTCTTTTATATCTGACCAGAATATTTTAGTAATGGCTCCTGTGGTGGAAGTTTGGTAACGGTCCTGCCATTTACGGACCGTTTCTTTCCTGATGGTTTCTTTGACGGTACACAGAGGTATTTTATCGTATTCTGGATCACTGTTAGTTAGAGCTCCCTTCTTCGCAAGTTCGTCTGCTCTCTCATTGCCAACAGTGCCCACGTGAGCCCTTATCCAAAAGAGTCTGATTTCTCTACCGTCTGCTTTGGTACTACCAATGTTTTGTTTTATGGCATTTGCTAAGGGGTGGGTTGTTTGAAATTTTCTTAGCAGATCCAGCGTAGATTTTGAGTCGCTGAGGATGTTAACAACTTCTTTTCTGCTGGATTTAGCCAAAAGTGTTGCCTTATATAGCGCATATAGTTCTGATTGGAAGACCGTACATGAACTGTCCAGGCTGAATGTACCGTATTCCTTCTCTTTACCATTCTCACACCACGTCAGGGCTGCTCCTACTCTGCCTGATATTTTACTTCCATCTGTGAATATTAAGGGGCCTGTATTTTGTATGGTTTGGATGACGTCGGGCTGTGGTTGATCCAATTTGGTGTATTCTATATCTAATATTGTGGATGGGTGTGGCTTGTCTAAGTGATTGATGGCCATTTCCAGCTCTCTGTTTGGAGGAAGGTAATCTTTTGATATTCCCTTTTTAGTCCAGAAAAGGTGGGCTGACTCCTGGATTCTCAGGTCGAGAGGTAGGAGACCTGAGAGTGTTAACGCTGACGTCAGTGAGACCGTTCTGTATGCCTTGCGAAACCTCTTTGGAGGGCATTTAGCTGTTTTTGTATCCTTTGCAGCTCAGTTGTTTGCGACCACACACTTGAGGCATACATCATAATAGGTTCCACTACGGCAACGTAGATGGTTCTCGTGATTTCACCGTTCAATCCCCAGGTGACCTTCGCGGCGCGCGCTAGTTGTTTATATATTTCCGCAGCTTTTTTACACGATGCGGACACATGAGAGGTGAAGGTGAGCTTCCTATCTATCACGAGTCCAAGGAGTTTTATTTCTTTTACAAGTTGTATTGCGGTTCCAGTCATGTAAATGTTTGGTTCATCGTACTTCAGTTTCTTCGTTAAGAGCATGGCGCCGGTCTTGTGAGGCGCGAAGTTGAGCTTATTACGATTTCCCCATTCCACCACCGTTTTCAAGACTGTGTTTGACTTCTCCTCTAGAATTGTTGTTGAGCTCTCCGAAATTATGAGTGTCACATCGTCTGCAAACGCCTGGCAGTATACGTTATCTGCTTCTAGCTTGTGCAGCAACGAGTCCAAGATTATATTCCAAAAAGTTGGTCCACCTATAGATCCTTGGACACAACCCTTGTTTGTTTGTTTTTCGTATGTTGACCGGGCGTAATTCACCGTGATCTTCCTGTCGGTAAGATACGACCCTACCAGTTCGTACAGATTTTTGGGACATCTCTTTTTTTGTAATTGGAGTTTTAGAATTGGCCACCACGCATTATCGAATGCGCCCTCTATGTCTAGTGAGATGACGAGTACCAGCTTTTTGTTGGTTATTTCTCGTCGGATATGTGTCACCAGATTATAGAGAGCGTCCTCTGTGCCACGTTGAGGCATGAAACCATATTGATTTTTGTTAAGTGTGGGAAAAATGTGCCATTGGAGTCTGCTGATAAAGAGTTTTTCGATGATTTTTCCAAGAACTGAGAGGAGACCGATCGGTCTGTAGGACTTTGGATGAGTATAGTCCTCTTTGCCTGGTTTTCTTAAGATGATCACGTGTGCCTGTTTCCATTGGGAGGGGAAGTGTTTCAGTGACAAACATTTATTTGCGATTGTCATGAAAACATCCTTTTCCATTTGGATGGCTGCAATACAGATATCCGCAGTAAGCCCGTCAGGTCCGGGAGCTTTCTTTGGATTTAGGGCTTGCAGAACAAGTTCTAGTTCTGCAGATGTAAATGGTGGATCATCTTCCTTCAGATCCGATGGTATTTTCTCGTTCGTCAGTTCCCGGATTTCTGTGTGACACAGTTGGTCTGTATTGATCGTGTCATCGGGATAGAAGGTCTTGGCTAGAAGCTCTGCCGACATTTCTGGGGTTAGAGTAGAACCTGTATTATCTCTTAAGAGTTGGTCCTCTTGTCTTTTGGTTGTGTTCCTAAATACTCTATAGATCTTGTCCCACATACTTTCTTTTTCTTGTGTCGTACAAAACTCCTTCCAACTATCCGTACTAGCTTTATCTGCTTTTTTCTTATACTCCAATACAGCATCGATATAGCAATCAATAACGAGTTGTCTTCTAGATGCCGCTGCATTCCTTATTCTGCGTTTTTTTCTTTTGACCTCTTTTTTAAGTTCCTCGAGCTCCGCGGTCCACCAGGGTGGTGTTGTTTTCCCTTTCCGTTGTCCTGCCTTTGGAATGGTGTTTTCACAGGCCTTGTGGATCGCGTCCGTGTATTTTCCTACTACGGAGTCGAGTTCCTCTGGAGTTTTTATATTGTTGATTTTGTGTTCGGTGATGCCCTCCTTCGTCAGGGCGATTTTGAGGAGTGTTTGAAAATCCGACCACTTTGCATTTCTTGTATTGTAAATGCGCGTTGTGGTTGGTTTTAGGGGCTCTAAACGTTTCCCTACGCATAGTTCGAAGGTTATTGCATTATGGTCTGATGTTACTAGATTTTCATTCACCCTCCATTTTTCGATGGCATTTAGGAGCTGCAGGCTGCATGCTGTGACGTCCACGATGCTTGTGCAAATTCTGCTGTTCCTGTATGTCTCGAAGGTTGGAGCATCACCAACATTTACGATTTGAAGGTCTAATTCGTTGAGGAATGCATGATATGCTGCACCACGTTTGTTCTCTATTTTGCTACCCCACCAGTGGCTCCAAGCATTTACATCTCCTGCCACTATGAGGTTTTTGGTGTTTAATTTCCCACACACTTTTTTTAAACGACATAAGTAAGGCTCTATATCTTGGTCCCCTTCCAGGTAGACTGACACTACTCCTATTCTCGTGCTCCCTCCTACCAACAGTACTGCGGCCTCGGTTTCCGTTACCAGCTGTGGATCGTGTATGACCTCCAGCCGGTCGTCGAAGACTATGACCGCTGCTTTTGTGGGTTTTTGTTTATTGAGGGTGCATTGTATGACTCTAGTACCGGAGTATTCCTTTAGGATGCCTTTTCCTCCCACGTATGGTTCTTGTACTAGGGCAATCGACACTCCGGTATCCTTTGCGACTTGGAGTAGCTCCAGTGTTGCGACTTTGGAGCGTTGAAGGTTTGCTTGGATGAAACGCAAACCCGTGTCAGCCATCTCTGTTGGACCATATTTTTGATTCTTTTGGGAGCCTTTAGCAATATGAGATCTTAGATCTTGCTATTGCATCCCATTTTTGACGTACGCTACACTCTTTGCTGAAAGCGTTGTGAGCCAGATTCGTACTATCACCCTTATCTGACTTGCAGTTTATGCAAACCGGTAGTTCCCCTGCGAGTCTTTTGGCGCATTTCTCCCAGGAATGTGATCCTCCGCAATGACTACAGAGATTTTCCGCTTCCTGGCAGATCGCCCTTGTATGACCGAAGCCGAGACATCTCACGCATTGTACTAGAGGAGAGTGATCTTGTACCGGTCTCCTCTGGAGGCCTATGTATATCTAAGAGTAATTATATTATCTAAGAGTAATGTAGAGCGACGGGACGGTTTCCCAGTAGTCGCGGGTTCGAATCCCTGCTCGTATCGGTTTTTTACATTCTATATTTATATAAATTTAAATAAGCTTAACATGGCTATACATGTTTAAAGATATTTTCAAAAATTGATTTCGGTAGTGGCATCTTTTCAATGTTTATCTATACTGCAAAGTTAGAAACATTGGTTAGGATTTTCGAAAGAAACCTAATAGATGTCACCACCGTCCCGATAAAGACGATCACATATAGAATGCTTAATTCACCGAGACGGACAGCGATACGGTAGCTCAGTTGGTAGAGCGACGGGACGGTTTCCCAGTAGTCGCGGGTTCGAATCCCTGCCCGTATCGGTTTTTTACATTCTATATTTATATAAATTTAAACTATTTAAGCCTGCTGCGGGAGGAATTTGCCAATATTCGATTTCATTTGTTTACATATTTGACAATAAATATCACTCGTGGTTTTTCGTGAATCAAGGCTCTTCCAAGCAGAAAGTAAAAAAAAATCTTGTTTTAATATCTATTCTTTATTACTAATTTACTAATACTACTTTATCAAAATTTTTGAGATAAGCTTGAGTTTAATTAATAAATTATCAAAAAAATAACAGCAAAATAAATTTAATAAACAGGTTTTCGGATATCCCATCATTAAATTCTAAAGTTCTGATGCAACGTTTTTGATTTATTACTCTATTCTCTAATCAGCGATTTCGCGTTATATTGGAATATAACAATCGTTTAATCAGCGATTCCAAAATGTATGTGAATAAAACCTACCTACGCTGATCAGCAATTATTCAGTGAGTAGTAGTAGTGAGTAGATGTCACTATGATTTCTCCTTCAGGTAGACTTTGACCGTAAAAAGACCGTTTATTATTTTTAAATATAGAATAGTAACATATTTTTAAAAAACAACACATAATGTAAGATTATTTCAAACATTCCTGAAATACAGTTAAGTAATACTTCTAACATAAAACGGTAATTCCTATTTTCACCCCATTTTTCTAATCCATGGTTTATTTAATTTGTTTAGGATTTATCTTGATAATTCTAGCGTCTAGAAGTGAAATAAAATCGCCGGTTTCGTCAAAGCAATTATTATTAAAACAGTGTTGTGTGAGTTATTGTGCACATATATTAATAACATTTTGGTAAAATATTTAAATGTTACAGCGTTAGAATATCTGCATTAAAAAATTGTTTGGCGACACCTTTTATTAACATTTTCATGTTATTAACTATTTCATATATAGAATACAAATTCTATTCTTGTAATATCTTATCCATTTCATTTTATAAACGTACTGGCCTTCTCCGCTATTATTCATAATAAACCAAACAATAAATACTTCATATTTTTTACTTTTATTATTCTTTTTTACTATTACTCACAATACCCATTAGGAAGAATTTCATTACAGACTTTTTTGATTAAACGTTGCAAAAAAAATCTTTCCCGTTTTATAACTATAAAAGTTATACATTGAAAATGTGATTTATTTAATAACGCTTCTGACGGATGAAATTTGTTAAAATTCGATCTCAGTGGAACTCATTGCGACAAAAATTTAAATTTCGCCAAGTTTTTACTTGTAGGTAGGTGCTACTTTTTTAAATGTTTTTTTACGCCTTTGCTTTCCGTTTAAAGATAGAATTTCAGAATATTCGTTCTTAATAATATTTAAAAAGCATGTTGAAAAAAATATTCTGGACAAGTTTTATACCTTTAAGAGCTTTATAGCTTTAGAACATTTTGTTTTGAATATTCTCAGCGACCTCCCCAGCACGTAAAATTTTGTGAAATCCAATATTTTAATTATAAATCCAATACTGTCCTCTGCTTGATGACTTCAATATTTCTACCAAGTTTCAAATTCTAGGTCCTATAGTTACAAATATACATAAGAAGTGAGTTTCATATAGATTCAAAAAAGAAAAGTCATTTAAAAGAATATAATTACAATTTTTTTCTGATCGTCAGTCGCTTATCACTGCTTTAACGGACACGAAATATAGTAAACTAGATAACGACACCTTGATAATACTTTTCTTTTGTATACAACACGAAGTCATCAATTAAAACTTTGGTGATTAACGCTAAGCCTAATCGCTATAACCTTAGTAATTGAAAGTTTTGTTTATGACTTTTTGGTTAAAACATTCGACATTGTTATAAATAAACGATAAATATATTATGATTTTTATACCAGTGTGTTCCGTATAGTAAAAATCTGACTGCAAATGGTATCATATATAATTATAAATATTGTAATGTTTATAATTATTATAATTTATATATAATATATGATTTTTAGTTAATATAAATTGACCTTTTAGTCTGCTCTTACATAGTTTATGTAAAATTCAAATAATACTTAATTAAAAGTCGTTTAAACTGGACAAACTTCTTTGTGCTTTAGCTTACTGCAATAAAAAACGAAAAGGGTGTTTTTTAATTTAGAACTTCTACAACGACCAGGGTTACATAACTACAAACTGTTAACTTTACTCTTTCAGATTAATTGATTTACAGTTACACTTTGCAAATTAAAATAATTTATTCCTTACAGGCTAGAAGTAATCTAAATCTTTAAAATATAATGAAAGATTCTTTGAATTTTGAAGAGTAAAAGATCCACTTGTATTTAAGTTTTATATTTCTATTTATATTTCGAAATATATATATTGAACGAGTGAAATTATCAATGATCAATGGACAATCCATTTTCCATTATCAAAGTGAAACATACCGATAAACATTATCTTTATAGAATTCATACTTATTTTTCTAACTCTTTTATTTATTTTTAATTAAAAATAGTATTATCCACAATATTTTAGCCTATGGTAATTGCTTGTGTTTAATTTCTAGTACAAATAGCTTATCACGATATTTTAGAACCCTTTAACAAAAGATTTTGCAACTAATTGCTAAGAAGAGAAAAACTGTTTTAGCTTAAAGGAAAACTTTGTAACTCGAACAAAGATTGTCAACTTATTTCCAAGTCCTTTATCCTCTCGTAATTTACGAGGATGGTCTTTAACGTTAAATGTTTAGGAAGTCGCAACTTCACATCCCTTTTTTGGTTCAAATTTCTATTTGCTTTAGATTTTTAGTTATTAGATGGACTTCAGGTTAGTATTTCACACTGGTTAAATATTTTAATAATTTTGAGGAATATATCAACGTCTTGCTGATAAAAAACATAAGAGAGACCAGAATAAATGTTACATGTCATATATGTAATATAATATATATAAACTAATAAAATAAATATTTAAGTAGTATATAGGAAGTATTATATTATAGTAAATAATTAAGTAATAAAAGATAATCCTCAAGGTAAATATTTTCCCAAAATAGGTTTTAAGAAAATATTTACTTAGGTGATTATAGAAATAGAAATTCAAATAAATATAGAAATAGAAATAGAGCAAATAGAAATTCGACTTAGGAGTCGAATTATTGTTTGACAAAGGTTCCGAACTTACTTCCGTTTTTAGCGCATCAAAAACATTGTTAATGTTTCCCTATTTATAATCAGGGAACTGTGAGATAGACTAGAGACACAGATGTCTAAACATATCTCAGAATATTTATTCTTAACTTTAGCATCTTTATTAAATTAATAATGTTAAAAACAACCCATGAATAAACTTTATACCCAGATTAAAATATAAACCACTTTCTATAAACTATCTAAACTTAAAAAAAAAACTCTTTCTCTTTGACCTCGGCACTTTTCATTTCTTGCATTAATTAAAAATTGTGGATCACAATACCTTTTACGTTACGATAACATTCAGTTTTACGCTTAATTACTCTTTTTTTTATAAAAAACTCATAACTCATTGCACTTATCCAAATTTGGTATATCATTTCTGTACGCTGACACTTCTGCTACATATCATGCACCAGGGTACCTCCTCCTATATGTCCGATCTCGTAACATCCATTATCAATAATAAGAGGTAGTGACTCACAGCCGATCCTTGGTGAAATCTCACTGCCAGTCGGTGTTTCTAGCAACTGACCGTGCTAGATCGGGTGTACATTGCACTTACCAACTTCACATACTTCCCAGGCATACACTTCTCTTTCAAGCTTACCGCTTAACATTAAGTGGGACCCGGTTGAATGCTTTCTCGAAATCAAACACCAAGTTTCTGTACTTCTCGAAGAACTAGCGGAGAACTGGTGGCATCCGTCGTTCCCCGACCAGGCATAAAACCGAACTGATACTCCGTAACATTATTCTCTTCTCGCATTCTGCTCTCTATTACTTTTTCCCACACTTTTATATTATGTGAGCTTTATTCCGCAATAATTATTTTATACTTTTATTTGATAAATGGGTACTTCTATTGTACCATTTAAAGCAAATCACTTTTTCATGTAATAATTTACAAAGAAACAAAGTTAACCACTTACATTCAATTTCACTAAACAACTTCCATGCCTACACTGGTATTTAATCCAGTTCTATATATAGCTTTTCCATTTTTTATCCCGTGCATTGCCGTTTTCGTCTCCTCATCATCGGTTTCTTTTGTTACAAAATCCTCAGTTACTGGCTGGGATAGTTTTTTAATTTACCCGAATTGGTGCAAAAACCATAACAAACTTCTAACAAGGACCGGATGTTCCGCCTGCAAGTCGCCAAATCCTAATCACATTTAACTGTTAACCTTTTTATACTGCTAATATTTTTTGACTTATTTATTATGTCCTCGATAAGACGTTAAACTATCGTGCATTCACGGAGTGGATGTAGACAGCCATCTGAGGGCTTATTACTGTTTGTTCTAAAAGGCCTCGATGGGACAGTGGGCACAGGATGTCCACTCATGGTGGCGGCGGAGGAATGTCTTGCACATCAACGGCGACACCCATGGACCCGGTCAGGCGGTCTACTGTGCACCCACCAACCCGCACCGGACAAGCGTGGTTGGTTTCAAAGTCCAAACCTCTACTCTCATGACACACAGCACAAAGAATGCGCCCCAAGTACCCGGCTTTAGTTCCAGCGAAGCCGAGGCCTGAAAATCCCCGGGTGGGTTATCTATGCCAGACGACCAATGCAACCACAACGGATTCCGATTTGCTTCGCATCTTTAACTTTAATTGCAGATCCTTAAGAACGGAGGAAAGACTTTTGGAATTAGAAAATGCATTAGAAAGTGTTAACTGGGATATTATAGGGTTATCAGATATTAGGACAGACGGGGAAGATACATTAGAGAGACAGTCAAATACTTTATATTATAGTGGAGGGTCCAATAGCCGTAACGGAGTTGGATTTCTCATTGCAAATAAATGGAAAAATAATATTTTAAAACTCAAAGCTTACTCAGATAGGATTGCCATATTAAAATTTAAAATACATGACAGTAAAATTTTAACAATAATTCATGTATACGCACCAACATCCAGCCACTCTGACGACGAAATAGAAGAGTTTTACTATCTCCTCAACACAGCGTGCGAAGAGAACAGAGGTAGATGGACTCTCGTACAAGGAGACTTTAACGCTAAATTAGGGCCCCGACAACCACAGGACAACTACCATATTCTTGGACCTCATGGACTTGGTCAGCGAAACGAGCGCGGTACGCGACTCCTACAATTCGCTTTTGGGCAAAACATGAGTGTGAGCAATAGCTTCTTTTATAAGAAATCCCAACGACGTTGGACTTGGTGTTCTCCGGACAGCGTCACCAAAAATGAAATAGACTTCTGCCTCTCATCACACAAACGAATTGTTACCAACGTTGAAGTCATAAACAATCTCAAATTTAACTCTGACCACAGACCTCTCCGAATATCAATAAAACTGGCATTAAAAATCCAACGTTACAAGATGATTAAGAAATCTATTAAAAGACTAGATAGGCAGCATATTTTGGCAAATAAAGATCAATTTCTCTTGGATCTCAAAAACACATTTTGTGCACTGGAGCTAGACATAGACATTAACGAGGACGTAAATTCACAATATCACAATATACAAAAGTCAATTAAAACCGCCAACAACAAGATTAAGCCCAGTAAAAGCAAATCCAGCAAATTAGGCAGTAAAACCAAAGCCCTAATTGTGGAAAGGCAGAATATACCCGTTCATAGTTCCCTTTATAGACTTAAGGACAGGACAGTTAAACGAAATATATGCAAGGATCTCCGTAACTACAACACCTCTCTCATACAAACAGCCCTCGAACAAAACACCTCTCTGAAAACAGCAAAACGGGGAATTAGCGTAGGCCGCTCATCAATAGCGTCCTTAAAAGATAGTCAGGGAGCGAAACAGAGCAATAGAGACCAAATAATTCAAATTTGCACGAACTTTTTTTCTAAATTGTATAGTAATGATGACCATAACCAGCCTCAGTATCCTCTTGTATATTCATGCTCGAACGACATAGTGCCGATTACTGACTCCGAAATACATCGTGCACTTATTAGCATGAAGAACAACAGAAGTCCTGGAGCTGATGGCATTACGACAGACCAATTATAAATAGGTGAACCAGCAGTCCTACCCCATATCAACAACCTTTTCAATAATATTTTAAATACTGGAAGCTTACCTAACAATTTTTGTCACTCAGAAATAATATTGCTACATAAAAAAGGAGAAAAATCTGATATCAATAATTATCGTCCCATCAGTCTTGTTTCACATCTATATAAAACCTTTATAAAGGTTATTGAAAACAGAATTGCCCGAACTCTAGATAAATTTCAGCCGCCTGAACAAGCCGGCTTCCGTCCCGGCCTCTCTACCACCGACCACCTACATTCCATCAACCAAATAATTGAAAAACACTCAGAATACCAACTACCTCTCTACTTAGCCTTCATTGATTACTCTTAAGCTTTTGACAGTATCTCACAGAACTCAATATTTTCTGCATTACATAGTCAAGGGATAAACAGCACATACATACAACTCATTCAGAATATTTACAACCAAAGTACAGCCGCAATCAGAATCCATTCATCCACAGGACAAGCCTTCCGCATACAAAAAGGAGTGAAGCAAGGAGATCCGTTATCACCGAAGCTTTTCACAGCCGTATTGGAGGAAGTCTTTAGAAAAGTAGCAGCCAGCTGGGCAGAAAGGGGTATAATCCTCGGCACCAAAAGATTAACTAATCTCGGTTTTGCCGATGATATTGTCCTTTTCTCGTCTTCAGCGTCCGAATTGACTCTAATGCTAGAAGACCTTAGCACAGCGGGCCGTGGGGTGGGCCTATGTATGAACATGTCGAAGACCAAGTTGATGACCAACACCTTTCATCAACCAATTACCGTTCGTAGTGAGAGGCTGGAATACTTCGATGAGTACCTCTACCTTGGCCAAATAGTCTCCTTCCAGGCAAGACAAGATAAAGAAGTTGTTCGACGCAAGGAAAACGCTTGGAGAATCTATTGGGCCATGAAAGACCTTATGAAGGGTGATTTACCATTATCCCTTAAGAGGAAACTCATGGACGTGTGCATCCTCCTCATATTGACATATGGCTCCCAAACATGGTCTTTGACACTTCAACAGAGATCCACCCTCGCGGTCTGCCAGAGATCCATGGAGCGAAGTATTCTTGGTATCAAATTGATAGACCGGCTTAAGAATACCGAAATACGCTCCAAAACTGGAATAAGAGATGTCACACGGAAGGCTGCTATTTTAAAATGGAACTGGGCTGGTCACGTCTGCCGCATGTCAGATGATCTCTGGGCTAAGATCACATATCAGTGGGTGCCCAAGAATGCACGAAGACCACGTGGCAGACCGCGACGGCGATGGCGAGATGAGCTGAACTCCTTCCGGAAGGATTGGCCCTGTCTAGCACAAAACAGAGAGACGTGGAAAGAGAGTAGAGAGGCCTTTGCCCAGCAGTGGGACACACCGGGCTGAAATATATATATATATTATGGCCGGCTGCCTATCTAAAGCCAATCATTCTTGGGAATGCTCTCCTTGGAAGTACCGCTGTCAGAATTTTAAGATGTGGGTAAAAAAGATACTATTGAATCGGGAAAGTATAATACAGTGGTCTGAGAAGCCGGAGTCGTTGGATTATCGTATACTTCGCTATAGAACCGAACAGGTAGTGTGGCTAGTATGTTCTGACCGAATTCATTACTTATCATTATATTACAAACTTAGCTGTGCCTGCGACTTCGTACGCTTAGATTTCGATTTGGATAAAACGTACCCTTTGTTTGAAATACCAATGAACCTATATGTAAATGTAAGTACCCTTTGTACCAATGTATGTAAAAACCAATAAAACTTCAAAGTTTCATCGAACTTAATCAAGTAGTTTTTGAGTACCTGTAGGAGTATTTTTAGTTTATTTATGTATATTTTTTAATGTTTAATCACTGGTAAGTAGCAATGGTACGACAATAAGAGATTATTAACTTCTTTATTTGTTAACCGATTGTTATGTTAAGTGAAGGATATTACAATATAATAAAATCATCAATCAATCTTCACAAATCGTTTCATCCATCCATATCTATAAACATGTATAGCCATGTTAAGCTTATATAAATTTATATAAATATAGAATGAAAAATACGGTAGCTCAGTTGGTAGAGCGACGGGACGGTTTCCCAGTAGTCGCGGGTTCGAATCCCTGCCCGTATCGGTTTATTTTTCATTCTATATTTATATAAAAATTCTTGAACAGTTATTTATTGCACACTTTTCGCTCTATCCGAAGATATATATAGTTGCCGGGGATAGATGCATATTAGTGACTTGCTCGTTCTTGATGGAATATTCTGGTACAGGATCCGAGGCGTAGGTCTCAGACAATTAAACCACACACACAATATGACAATTCTTGTATTAAATGTAGGTAATCAATTCTCACAAATTACTTAGTAGGTGTACAATTATCAGAGTTGCGTGAACTACCGATCCCGCCTGGGGGTCCGAACTGTAAGGCTCTCACTAATCAATTCCTCCTCGACTCAATGCTCTCCAATATTTAAAATGTCTCCGGTGCCCCTCCAAACGATTCCGGTCACGTGACTCGTTACGTCACGATGTTCACACCCCACTGTTACAATGATATCAATTGAGTTACTAATTATTGTTAAATTATCGTGATCTACGACATAGTGAAAAAATTAAGAAGAAATGTTATTCAGAGTGACAGTCACTTTTCATGTATATAAGTTATTTAAATTGGCTATATATTTTTTAGGTGTTGCATGCACAAATAAAAGACAAACAGATAAACATGAAAAAAATCAATGTTAGAAATGGATTCTGTTAGTTAACTCTTCACAATCTGGTTATTTATTTTGTAATATTTTCAAAGAAAAGAAAACTTTTATACAAATTCATTCCATGTATAGAAGAAGATTTGCTTGGATCCTATAATGTTTCTATTGACATAAAGTGACATTTTTTTTTATATATTAACCGATTTAAATGATATAAACACTAAATGTTAAGTGAAGACTGTCACAATATATTTCTGCACCAAACTGCATACTAATTGGTTCAGCCGTTTCTGAGATAGCGTGCTCTTGTTCTTACAAAGGTCCGCATCATGTTTTTTTATTTATTTTCCATGTACAGATCTCGATCAGTGACAACTTTAGTATATGTATTATATTCAAAATTTGTTAAAGTATAACTATGGCTATTTTATTCCAATTTCAATGCGATAGTAAGAATAAAAATATAAAAAACTGTCTCTGATTGTATCTGAATAACGTCGGATACAAATGTGACATTTTTAATTTACCTTTCCAACACGCCCGCGTCGAGTGTTTCTGTATTATTTTTTCGACGTCTATTTCGTTTTAACTTCGTTCGTCCTCTCTAAAGGTGATTTATAAAAAAAATCAAGGCAATGTTTTGACATTTATTTATTTTCAGTAAGTATAAATATGTGTATGTAATACAGAATTAGACTTTATAATATAGTTATGTAGTTGTACTCAAAACTAATCACTATATTTTGTGTGAAAATCCTACTATAAAGATATTTGGTTTTAAGATATTAATACCAACGTAACATAATCCAGCTTAAATCATAATATAAAGGATCCAGTAGATATTAAACACACGGCTTCGTAGTAAGTCCTTTGTAATTGGAATATTATAACACATGTTTAGGCATGCGTTTTATATTTTCTAAAAAAAAACTATATTAATGTATTATTGTTTTATGTTTTTTTTTTTCTTAATAATATAACTATGAGTTTGCCTATTTGTTGTGAATCCACTTACGTGGCGTTGCCATTGTCTTGCCCTCGGAAAGTTAAATTACGTCGTCACACATGTTACTACGTGTTACTATGTCGAGAAATCGGTTAATATTTTTAGTTTTGACTATAATTTTATTTGAATAAAACTAAAATACTTAAAGATTCGTTTAAGTATAATATAACTTATCATTTTTTTTGGGTTGTTGTTCTTACATTTTATTCTATAAAGATAAATAATAAAATAATTCCTTAGTATAACAAATTTACTAATATATTTTGCTAATCCTCAGGCTATAAACGTATAGTACCTACTTGTACGGACTGTATTTGCAATTCAAATGACATTCTCTCGCTTGCTAGGTGTACTAAATATTTGTAGAAGACTAAACACTAGGGTACGGAATGTTTGTTTGTTTACAAAAGTTATTTAGCTAAACACATTACTTTGTGATTAAAAATGAAACACATTTTTCAGTTTTCAAATGAACATGGATTTTCTTTTTATTCACCGAATTATTTCACACACTTGTATATACAAAGATACCGTCTACACTGAAATATGAGATGGATCTCAATCATCAATACAAGCGTCAATTAAAAACTGGGTAATTTCTTTTAATTCAATTTAAGAATCACTGAATACTGAAGAGTTTTAATGAGCGCGGGTTAGCTAATAAAAGGTTTTATAGCGATTCCAGTAATGAATAAAAAGTATTGTAAACCAGGTCAGATAAGTAATCTAATGATATTTATGCAATTTAAGATTCAATAAATACTTCAAATACAATGTACATTAATAAGTAGTCTTTATTTTAAGGTGTTTAACCTTTTATATAGTACATCTCGATTAAGAAAAAATCCTTTTGTTTGTTGGTTATATAATAAATTGTAAAATTAATAAACGTTCCAAACACAAAAAATCTACAAACGGGTTGCATAATTAACTTTTATTAACATTCGCTTGTTTAGGATTTGTAAATAAAGTTATTTAGATTTTTTTTAACTGAAACTTTCCATTCTTGAATAATCTCGAATAACGAAACAATAAATTCAAAACTTACTTGTTCTCAACTTAACCAATGTAACGTTTAACTTTAATATGAAGCTATTTTGCATTAGAGACTCGACCATTGACGACTGATCGGATCATTAATAACGAATTGAACCGACATGGTTGTTTGAAACTTAAATGCTGAAAATTATAAATTTGAAATTCAGAGATATGGTATATCTGAATTTCAATTTATAATTTTACAATGACCATAGAACTTCTATTATAAAATACTAGTTTTCTCTGAATCTAGTAATTGAATTGATCAATTTTATTCTCCATGGGAATAAATAGTGCTGTACTGGGATCATCTCGATAAAAAATATCGTATAAAAATTTAAGTCAGGTTGTTCAATGCGCGTCTTCAAATTTTCATAATTTTTAGCAAGGTGCGAATTAATGTAACCTTCAATGTCTATTTTGACCGGACTATTAATATTATTTTAGCTACAAAGAACATCGTGACATACGCGGTATCATTACATATATAATATTTTGTTGAGTGAGTTAGGTATTAGAGAGGTAGAGAGTTAGGCATTAGTTAGGTAAAAGAGTAACATATGGTGCTACAAGAATTTTCGTACACGGTATCATGACTTACAAAGTATAATAACTTACTCTTAAAACTACATGATGTAGTGCCGTAGACAAGCAACCTGACGGTGCCATAAGTGTTTTAAGACGCAATATGTTTGTGTATTCTTAAAGATATTACTTTCTGAATTACGGATTTAAATTTAAAAATCTTATTTTAAAGATAAATATATTAAACAGATTTTAAAAGATTAAAAATATATTTAAAGACGTATTGTCATGAAAGAGAAGATAAGTAGGTGTAGGAACAGATTTCTTATGAAACCGTTATTGTTTAATTTCTAATATTGTTTAAAACATTCGTGTTTCCCTATGCACGTACTGCAAATACCGATAAATCTGTGTTTCCGGGTATCTTATTTATTATAAAAGTATTATATAAAAATATGTTTCATCTTTATTATTTTTTATTTTCGTTAACCAAAAGCATTCACTTTTTAAAGCGGGATAACCACAACTAGTTTCAAAACCAGAGCATAGCCCATGAAATAACCAAGTTATTAAAAATATATATTAATATTAATTTATATAACATATCCAGATACGAGAGTTTGTAATAAATACAATTTAATAAATTGGTAGTTTTGAAGACATTATGGGTTTGTAATTTTATTTCTTGTTGTAATGATATTTTGTTGTTTCAACAAATGTGCAAACTTTGCAGAACAAATGACAAAAACTATTATTAACCCTAACATTTAAATTACTTTGGTAAACTGGTTATTGTTGTAGTTTTGGGATTAATGTTTCGTTAATAATTCCCAAATGTACCTACTTATTAAAGTATAAAAACGACCTGACTTTGTTTGTCTGTTCAAGGTTCACTTATATAAATACGAAATTTAGTATAACATAAATCTTAATGTAAAATAACCATTATTCAAAACAAAATCACTAATACCGATTGTATTTTGGCAAATTTAAGTTATGCCTGCTAAGCACTAAACAATGTTACAACTATAACGATCTTTCAGCTGATTAATTCTTTTATAATAAATTGTTGAAAACTTATTTCTAAATATTAAAGCATTACTTATAAAAGTATATCAATTGTTTTTGTTTATTTATAGGCTTAAATCTAATTTCAAATACCAGGAACATACATTTTTAATAAGTAGCATTGACCCTATCACATATTTATAATATCATTTAAAAAAATTAACACCAGACTCCCAATTGCCTCTGAATATTTCTTATATATCTTATAATATCGGTGTGACCGGTGTCGATAGCTGAATACATGACTCTCACAAGTGCTCGGTGGATTCAATAAATTATGAAAAATTATCACATAACACAATGCTATTTTATCTTTAAAACCGAATGAAAATGAACGATGTATGACAAATTAGATAGTAAGATAATGTATCGTTTATTGTAATATTGGCATAAACAGTAAAAAACATAGTCAATGTGGAATGAAAAAGATAAGTACCACAATAATAATTCTTAACACGAACCTTACTTTGGAAAAATCAACAAGATTAAAACTAAAATTATATAATAAATTATAAAATTATATTTACCGCCCCGTTGTTCGAGTGGTTAGCGCAGACGCCTAACGTATCACGTCGCAATGGGGCTCGGGTTCGATTCCCGGCGGACACTGGCATTTATGTGATGAGATAGATGTCTGTGTTTTTGGGTTTGGTCGTGTGTTAAATATATTTTCAGTATTTATATGTGTATTTCTATGTATTTGTATCGTTGTCTAACACCCTTAACACAAGCAAATAATTTGCTTACTTAGGGGTTAGATCAATGTGTGTAATTTGCATTGATATTATTATTATTATTATTATTATTATTATTATTATTATTATTATTATTATTATTATTATTATTATTATTATTATTATTATTATTATTATTATTATTATTATTATTATTATTATTATTATTATTATTATTATTATTATTATTATTATTATTATTATAATGAATATGTATATTTATAAATGTAAAGACGAAGCTTCTTAGCAATCCATGGATTCACCGTGCGGGTGCCGGGCCCATCGCGTTGCAAGGAGAGGAGTGCAAGCAGTGCCTGGGACTTGCGACCCAGGAGTAGGTTTAAGGGGCCCCTTTATTATGCGCAAAAACGCTCACCTTCACCCTCCACACTCCTCTCCCTACCTAACCAAATTTGGAAAGAACCTACTAATGCCGCCTTTGAAGTACGTTCTAGAAATGAACCGATGCTTGTTCTAGAAAGGCCAAGATCTTTAAGTAGGCTATAGAGAGATTTTGCTGTTATACCTCTCGCTCCCACTTCTACCGCGTACAAACTAACTATAAATTTATTCCTGATCAGTTCGTTGGTTAGTTCGTAATACTTATTGAGCTTGAATGTGTGATCCCTTGGGATGTTTGTTTCCCAAGGAACAGTAAGCTCCACAAGTACCACGCGTCTCAGATGTTTCGAATAAAGGAATAAGTCCGATCTGGATGATGAAACACCAACATCCCCAGGGATTTTGTAATGCTTTACATACGTGTCCATCATGAGAATCCAATCAGGAGCCGCGCCTAATATTGAATAAGGCTTCGCTTTTGATTTTTTGGAGGAGCCTTCTTTTACGATTTCTATAGATCGTTTGGTGGTTGTTATACCCTTCCGCGCTCTTGCTACTGAAAGACTAACCGCTTCCCGTATAATTTCTAATACCTTGTCGTGGCGACGCGAGTATTGACCTTTATCTAGAAGTACCCTACACCCTACTAATAGGTGTTTCGCGGTTCCTATTGCCTCCCCACAGATGTTGCAGGACTTTTCGGTGGCTTTGCCCCATCTTACTAAATTACTTTGATCTGGGAGAGTCATTTGGAATGCATTAAGATAGAATTTTAATAATGCTGGGGACCAATCATAAATTAAGGTGCGCCACTTCAAAGCTAGTGGAATACAAAAATCTCCTATGGTCACCCATTCGTTTTGAATTTCTAGGCTCATCGCGTGGAGTTGGTAATTATCGTTTTCGTCTTGTCGAATAAAAGATTTTGTTATGTCTATGTCTTGAACCTTCCTACTTGATCCTAGCCCTACTTTATTTGTTTGAGCACCTATCATAAATTTTTTATGGAATTGAAGTCGTGACTCGAGCTCTGAGGCAACTTTGTCTTTTGAGAGAGAAGTTACAGTATGATCTTTAGATTTTCCGATGATATGTCTTTTGGTAACTCTTAGATGTTTGTAGAGCTCCGATGTTTTCTTTAATTTTAATCCAAAGTTGTTTCGGTCTCTAAATGAGGTTGAAGAGTCCGCTGAGTGCGCTAACCCGAGCCATAACTTCAATGTCTTTATGACGCTTGCATCTAACTTTGACAAAAGGGTTTTATTTATATCATACACGAGGAAAGGCCAATTTAGACGTGATGTTAAATAATTATCGTAAATCCAAGCTTTTTTGACGTTACTTATTGGTTGGTTGTCTACCTTTTTGAGATCGTTTAAAAAGTTATCGACTGTTACATCCAACGATGGAGTACGGCCTTGGTAATCGATTTTTTTACCTAAAAATTTAAACGGAGCTGCTTCCGTAACCGTACTAACGCACTGACCGCCTATTATAAGACGTTATAAATTGCGTTAATTGATATAAATTGCGTTAATATATGTATATTCAGATATTTGTATATATTTATTTAAAAAAATCTAGACTAATATGGTGTGTTTGTTTGACCATTCTGCAATATTATGATCGTATTAAAAGCAGAAGTTTCTATAGAAATCTATGAGTCAATCGTTCAATTTATGTTATGAAAAGCGGCCAATGGAGTACCATGTACTCCAGATGTGAGTGGTTTCCCGTTTCAGATATCACAGTTCTTTGGTTTTTATTTTTGTTATTTATTATTATTTCTTTATTTTTATTTAATTTCGTAAATGTGAAAAATAAAAGTGAAATAAATATATATGTTATCAAAAGTCAGTTTCTCATACTATGTCACGTAAATTTATACTATCAATACTATAAGATCTTTGCTCCTTTGTTTGTTTCTAGAATAGAAAGAGCTTTGCTTAATTTGGTAAACAATCACCGTCCCCACTAAGCTAATTACTCTGAGAGGCTTTGATAGTTCTTTACAAGATATTTGAAGGTATGGAATTAAGTAATTAAATCAAAAACTTGTTTTAGATTTTTGTTTGATAGACGCGTAACATTATAAAATATAATACATTATAAATTCGTCTGCATAAGATAGCAGCCGTCAGCGCTAATGTAGTAAAGATACATTGGTAATTAAAAAGTATTGAAATTACATATAAATGTTGAATTTAGAACTTATCAACTTTGAAGAATAATTAATATAGAACTACAAACTGTGGTTCTGTACAAATTCTCGTTTTAGTTTTCGTAATTAACAAAATTTATATTCAAACATCTAACATACCTAAAACCTCTTATGTTCGAATTTAATATTTAAATAATAAAAATTTTGAAAAGTTTCAAGCAAACAAATTAAGCTAGCCGATAACTATTAAATAAATAGTTACCTAGCTAAATAAATAATTTAAATACAATAGGTTACGTTTCATATGTAATATTACTAGTTCTACAAATAACAATACAAATATAATAACAAGGAACATGATATTTATATTGAACATAATATGAAATTTCGTTTTTTATTAGGATTTGGGGAAATAACAATAACAAGAAAGCATCTGGTGGCCCTGTCTGACACTTAGCTCTCTGATTACAAACATCCCGCCATTAATAATGTTTTTGCTACAGATGACACCGGAGTAAATTATTTGGGCTCGTTTTTGAGCAAAATAAATGTTTATAATAACTCTACGTCAGACACCGTACCTTAAGTTCTTGTTGTGGCGGATATGATGTCCCTTGATTTGTTATTTGTTTTATATAGTAAATATTTTTTCACTTAAGACAGAAAATAGATACCTAAAAAAAAATATTCTTTAATAATGAAAAATATAATAGAACTCTTACAGAACAAACTTGTAACTTCTTTTAATTCAATTACCAAAACTTCAATTAATCTGTAGGTAATTATACATTTTTTTAGGACAACAATACTTCATAACATATAATTTACAGCATAATTTATACGAACTTACTGGAGCATTAAATAAATTGAGACAATTCACAATTTATTAAGCTGGAGAACCGTTTTAAAGATCCGTTATATGAATGTAAATGGTTATTTGATGTTCCAACGAATATGCAAACTTCTGATCGCAATTGTCAGGATCTATTGTTAAACTTCGTCTTGAATTATTGTGCTTAAACTATTATTGGTGGTGCTTAATTGAAGATTAACATTCTTGTCTATTTGGTAAGGGTTAAATACATCTTATAGCAATTAAGTAGAATACAAGCTTATATATTCGTTTCTTCTTATAGCTTTGGGTATATTGACTGAGCAACATCTGAAAATAATGCGCTTCATATTTTATTCCGGTTCAATATTCCGATATTCTATCATCGTTTAGTAACGTCTCTCTCGGTTGTATTCTTGTATCTGCTTCAATCAATTTGCAGCTAGGTATTCCTTTCTTTCAATTTTTAATTTATTTCTTACTAGTTCTTTATAAACTGGTCGGAAATGATCGATATAATATGATGATATCGCAGGGGATGATGATGTATATGTATATACCCTTACAATATTTTTTTTATCTATTATTGCCTAATCTTCTCCTAACAGTTATGAATATATTATTCTTGAAATTCGTAATAAAGTAATATTCCTTTACAAAGTGCCGCAGTAAATAAACCTATGATTTGGGATTCTCATACATAGACCGAACAACGAAGAGAATCGATGCAATAGTTAGGGAACATATCTTGAATATCAAGAATGGGCGTAGGTCTGCAGTATCTTAATATACTACTCCCTACTAACACACAAAGGATGACCCTCAAGTAACATATTAAGGCCATTGATATTTAATTTTAAAGGAGTTAGTATCAAAGAGCATATCTTAAAAAACTTGTTAAAATATAGGTGAGAAATTTACTGTAACTTTATTGAAAAGTATTGACGCAGACCCTGGAAACAGCTAGTAAAGGAATAAAATATATCAACATTTATTAAAAAATATATCAAAACGTGTATTTCTATGGTTTATGATCGAATATGTGAAAATAATACAACTATAATTTTCGATATATATATATATATATATTTTTGTTTCCAATGAGGAATTGAAGTATTTAGATTTGTTTAGAACCTCCTTACGACTTACCTAAATACATTGTAGGGATAATAAAAAACATAATACCTAACGTAGAACTAAAAAGTAAAGCCTTTAAAAGCATATTTTCTTTGTTTTCAATGACAACGTTAGCATTTTGAAAAAAAATACTCCGTTTTAAAATAAATGCACCAATAAAGGGTTGTTGAAAATGAAACCTTTCTCCATAATAAAAGAGAATAAAAATAGGTGAAAAAAACTTAAACACTGCTACTAAAATGAAAAACCTCTTTTCTGGTTTACTTCATTTGGTATAACTATTTAACTATATTGAAATAAAACTATTTTACGATGTATTTACGATTTCGAATGCTTTGCAGCAATTCGTGTTCACGGTAAGACGAGATTGAGGTGGAGGTCCAACGTCGAAACGTCGGGTTAGATTTAAAATGTAAATTTAAAATTTAATTCAATATACGCGAGCTAAATCCTTAAAAATAGTTTTATTTCAATGTGTAGTACTCGTGAAAACCTTAGAAAACACTATATTTAACTATATTTTTAATTGTAATACAGTTCATAGCCCACATCATTCTTTACAGCTACAAATGACATGGAAAATTACTCAAAATACAAAATTGTAATAACTTATAACGTAGAACATTATTCAACTTGTGTCTGTTTATAGTGTCGTGACGGCACGCCACGATCTGTCATGGCGGCCTGCTTTTAATTTAACTTAAATCGCGCAAAAGAAAATTCAAATTTACTTTACCTAATAAACATTAAAAAGAAAATAATTATGTGAAAGATAAATAACATAGTTATTGTTTACCTTTAAGCTATCAATTTCAATACTTTTTATAACTTATTTTGATAAAGGTATAGTAGCCAATTAATGTAATTAGCTTAGCACCAAAACGCCATATGGAAACAAATTAGTCGTCTAAAAAACTCATATAAATAAACTGGAACTTTACGTGACGACAGTGTAAATAATAATTCAATTTGGATACGAGCCATTTCCGCATTTGTGTAGTATGTAATTGAATAGGCTCGTGTACGTAATGTCCTCTCAAGTATATTATATAATTTATAAAATAGTATAAATATGATTTTGTTGTCATGTAATTATGCTTTTATTATTATAAAATATATTTTTTAAATTTTATTTTATTTTTATATAATAATTTAACATGGAATTACACGATGTTGGTTGTGGTATCCTTTTTATATTTATCTATAATGTAAAGTTAAAAACATTCTCTAGGTTTTTCGAAAATAGCCCGTCCCGATAAAGAGCTAAAAAAATACGAGTAGAAATACGATACCTCCATCCACATAGCATGACGGGACAGTTTCCCAGAGGTCGCAGCATCAAATCCTACCATCCGTATCAATTAATTTATCATTCTCTATTTACTTTAGATTAAACATTTTTTTTAATTGCTACGATAGTGTAATTATTCAAATACTTTCTTCATGTGCATTAATAAACCAATATCGAAAAACAATCTGTTCAACAATTGAGATCACTTTTAGTTCCGCTATTTAATTAAATTTGGAAATATATTGGTCAGACATTTGTGCAAAAATATCGAGGTTCGGATGAGGATTTATTTTAAAACCTCGTATTTCAATTACTGTATTAAAATTTTCTCGCAATCTGAATCAAATTTATGATCTGCTGCTGGACGTTTTTAAACAGTTTAAAACAACCTTAAAATCGATAACGTATTTAGTAATTGTTAAAGGTATATGGATGACCAATGAAAAATTAAGTTACTTACTTCTTCATAACTTTATACCAAGAACAATAGTAGGTAACTTTACACCAAGAACAAAAGAAGGTAATTTGATATCTTATAATCAAATGAAAAAAGGCTTGGTTTTAAAAACAAATTTATTTTAAAACATATGCAGATTATTTAAATTGCAAATTTAAATAAGTGCGAACGAGTTTTTAAGGGATTAACACTTGTACATAATCATACTGTCATTTTATATTTATAAAAACTATAAGCCTACAAAGTTTCATCAAACTCATTCAAGTAGTTTTTGCGTATAGGAGTATTTCTAGTTTATTTACGTTATTTTTTATGTTTAATTACTGATAAGCAACAATAGTACGAAAATAAGAAATGATTAATGATTAACAAATGAAGACATTAAAAAAAAAAAACACAAAATGTTAAGTGAAGCCCATTACAGTATATTCCCGAATCCTGCATCCAAATCCAGTAATCTGTTTCTGAGATTGCAAAATGTATTTTATGTGTAAAGATAGATTCCTGGAGCATATTAAATACATACGTATTTTGAAATCTGAAGAGTGTGGTATTGAAAGTTAAAAACTAAATGTTACTCAGAGTGACGCTCAATTTCTTTGTATAAAAGTTTACATTAGCTTCATTATTTTTTTCGTGATACGTGTACAACTAAAAGACAAAATGGTAAACAGACAAAAATTTCAAAAATGCTGAAAATGGATTCTGCTAGTTATCCCTCCACATCCTGGTATATTTTTTAAATATTATCAATGCGCAAAGATTACTCCTCTACATAAATGTTAAGTGAAGAATATTACAATAAATTCCCGAATACTGATTTTTTTTCTGAGAACCGTGCACAAACATACAGACATACTAACATATAGACAAACAGAAAAATTTAAAACTATTGTTTTGGGTTCTCCTGCTCTTATAAATGCAGGGGGCATTTATAAGTCATCATCATGTTTTTTTTTTAATATTTTCTATGTACAGTTTTCGATTAGTGACATTTTTATTATATATATAGATACTTCTTATAAATAAAGTTATTAAATTTAAAAACAACTTGAATAATTAGAAAAAATAAAAAGTATCTTAACATGTTATTTTACAGACTTGCTTACCGATATTAGCTTTTTACCAAAGTCTAGTCCAATATTTGTGATTTTACCCTTAAATAAGAAGATATTAAGGAGTCAAAAGTATAAAAATAACGATGGATGTTAAAAAATTTATCAAAGTATGTGAAGCAGTTTGTTGTGAGGTCCGGTAACAGACAATAATTTTAAAACCTATGGTTTTGAGTTCTTTGTGAAATAATTAGTAAGTAGTACCATTTAAAAAAAAAAACATTTTATACATTTGGCTTTTGCTATATCTATATTTGTATTATAAATGCAAAATTCTCTCTTTTAGTTTATTACATTTTAAAGTTATAAACCAAATTAGGCGAAAGTTTTTTTCGCAAAATTTGGTTATTTTGGTTATTACTAAAAGAATTGTTAGAAAAGAAAGACAAAAATGCCAAAAATAAGGATTGAGGGAGTTATATTGTAATCAGCATACAGCCTTAAAGCTGCTTATAAGAGCATAAAAAAGCAAACCGTGGTATTTTCGAATGCAAATTGACCGTGGCGAGGGCTTTACGTAAAAATAACTGCTTCTATACTTACATTTAGTCATGAAACGTATTTTTGGATTTTATATTGAGTAACGTGATTAAACTAACTTAATTGATATTAATTATATCTAAATTAGATGCAGTTTTTAATAAGAACCTAATACAATTTCAAACGAAAACTCTTATTAACGAAAAAATCATTAATTATATCACAAAATTCAGAGTATGCTTATTTAATTACAAATTATTTAGTTTATTAATAAAAATGAATTATTATGAACTAATATGTTTGAAAGTCCATTAAATTTTGATACAGTTAACAAGTGTAATACAGGGTTATTATATTTAGGTACTAGTGGTCGCATAGCGCCCTTTTTTTTCTATTACGTCGACAAAAATATATAGTTGACATTAAGAGTGTTAACGGAAGCCACGAAGTTGTGTGTGTATTATTTTTATCATTATTTGAATTGATTGATTAAAAGTGCATGATTTTTTTTTTATTTATTTATTTATACGTTTTAATTCAGGCAGATTTCACATTCCACCGTTCCGCGTATATTTATTAAACGAGTTCGAAGTTATTGCTGTAATCATTAAATTAAGAGTATAATTTACATAATGTCTCGTAAAATTCATATTATGCTACGTTGTCAACTAACACAAAATCAGATAAGTATGGAATCCAGCTTTGTAATTCAAGTTAACCCGGCGTCAGCACAGTTAAAATATGTTACAACGATAGTAGGGTTGGGTCCAGGAGACCCGTGAAGAAAATCGTCATAATTTCAATAATTACAAGACATTTACTAATATATGGCTGTAATTGGATAAAACGACTATAGTTTAAGTGGTCATGTATAAGTAAAAAGAACTTGAAGTAAAACTTTCTTTTTAATATTTTTTTATGATAGTGGAGCAAAATATTAACAAAAATAACAACCTTTGTTTTAAAGTCCCAAAACTTGAACCAAATATGAACTTTTTTTCTAAAATATTAATAATTAGGATACATGTAAATCACATTTAATAAGACTACAAATAAAATTACAAATTAGTTTTATGAATCAGTCATATCATTGCTTACATATGCGCAGTCTCTACAGTACAATATTGCAAACTCACTGCATATATATTTGTTTCAGTTCCGTCAAGTTCAATTACTTTTTCAGTCTTTTTTGGCAGGACGGTCTTGCAACCTTTTTCTGACCTTCAGTATCTTTGCACACGGGTCCCTAACAGGGTGACCTAAAAAAATCGCGTATTGTTTGGCACATTAGTCTTAGCAACTGCAGGATGACTTTTCGGTCGCGCAAATGCTCACGAACAAGAGTAATGCGTAAATTGAGAATTTGCAACACTTTGTAACAATGTTGTTATTTATCTTAAGAAATATATGTGCATTTATTGAAGCCATATTTACATATATATTATAAAATTTTCAACCCTAAATCGAATGTTTAGGCCTAAAGGCATCTATGGCCACTTTATTGTATCTCTTCCAATAAAATTAGTAGATTGTACCTGGCTGTCGTAAGTGCTGACAAAATTCTACTGTGATTCTGTTCTGTAATTTAATCAGGGGTTAATTATCACTATTCATTTCACATGCGTTTTCGTCGGTATTACCTACTAGTTTGGCTGCAATGCTCAAATGGACTTCTACATCTTCAGTTTACGAATTTTTATGATCGGAGTCTGATTTCTTCAAGATACTCAATATTCGCTGTCGTTCGCGTTCTTTGAGAACCGTTATTTCAAAAGTCATGCGAATAAAATAAATAAATATACTTTTTTATAATGGCACGAAATTACTACACGAAGTGTATGGTTGGGTCAAATTTACCCTTTGTCATGTTTAGAAGCGTTTATACACCGCTGCAATTGCAATACGACTAAATATCGATATTCCGTGGAAAGATACGACCCTTAGCTCCAGCTATTGAGAATTATGGCAATGTGGCACCAAAAACATTAGAAATACGCGCATTTGAAAATAGCCCGGGTCAAATAGACCCAACTGTGCGAACGCCGGGTTAATATCAAAATAGTTTATGTCATCTGAATAATTTCTCTTAACTTGATCTGTTGAAGTGAAACTTCCATTCAAACTAAGAAACATCATGAGCTATTTTTCATACACAATGATTAGTTTTAGGTTATTTAAGAAGATTCTACATTTTATAACACTGTTCAAATGATTGTAATTCGTTAAGCTATACATTACATTTTATCTAATACCTTTACAATATTCATAAATCTCGCAATAAATAGTTATAAATCTCTATGAGTCACGCTATCGTAGAAAAATATATGGAATCTTTACGTTTTTCTCTGTAGAAAAAACCCAAATAAAAGAAAATAGGGGGCTCCAGAGATTTAAGCAAACCCAACGAGCACCAAAACTAATGTTATATGAGATGCAATAATAACACGAGGAATTTGTATTAAATTTGTAACAGGAAAAATATATAAATTAGTGAAATTTAAAATTTACTATTTCTTATAATACTTTTGTATTACTTACTTTTTTATATTTTTTAACTCAATAAAGTAAAGAAGTGTATGTGATTTTTAAATAAATTAATTATCTTTGGTTTTTTTTATATGTAATATTACAAATAGTTTAGATATGTAGTTTTATATATAAATTAATAATAATATTAATATATATATCGATTATTATAGCAATTTGTTTTATGTACAAATTGTGATTTCCTTATTATTACCTAAGAATTATTTAGTCGCTGAATTCGCAAAATTATTAAAACCATGAATTCCTTCAAAGACAAAAGCAAATTATCTGAATTTTGGTGTCTTTTGCAAAACAAATATGATAAATGCTGTCCTGTTCTTAAGCTCTAAAAGCGGTAAAAGCTCTATTAAAAACGGTAAAAGCTAAAGTGGTGGATAAAAGAGACTTATTCTCGTTTATAAATCGAATGTAAATTAAATCTGGGTAGACAGAATCTATACAAAACTAAATAAAATACGTACAATATTATTAGAAGTATCCTTCTGACTTGTTCTCTGATCATTGTTGTAACATTAAATTTTTTCTAAAAACAATATATATTTAAAAAATACTTTCTAGTAATAAAACAGGTACTACCTAAATGTTCATGTTTCGTTAATAAGAAAAAAAAATATTAGTATAAAAAGTGTAACAATACTGGTTCGAAGATTTTTTTGTCGCAATTAGTATTCGAAACATATAATAAAAAATTCAACTTTGCAGATTTTTTTTATTAAAAAAAAAAAGATTTCAACTAAGGATTATTTCTTTACTAATTATCTTAAGTGTTAAAAATTCACTCGGAAATGTAGATAAATTTAATACTATTATAAATTTTAAATAATACTATTCTTAACGAATCTAACTCGAGATTTTTTTAATAAATAATATAATAAATAAATTTATAACAAATTGTTGTACTAATAAATATAACAATATAACAACGTTGGCTGCAAATAAACTTCTGAAACAATATGACAGCGACTTTCAAATAATATTTAGCGATATGCTAACCTTAATAATGATTAATAAATGAAATTTGAAATAGTAATTATTAATAAAATGTTTATATTTTCAATAACATTTTGGGGACTATAAAGTTAGCTTCAGCTGGCAACATTCAATATCTTAAACAAAAAGAAATGTCACAGACTAATTGAGATATTGCAATTAGCTGTCAACAGATAAATAATTTACCTTGTCTACGAATTTGACAGATAATAAGAAATCGATAATATTAAAATTATAAATATTTAATTATCTACAGAAATGAAATTTCTATGTAACAGTACCTCTCTTCCCGGAAGAATTTTACGCGATATAAGAGGAAAATTCGAGCTGGCCCTCCAGCTCATAAGCTCTCATAACTAGTTGTGAAAAACATATTAATTTTAACCTAAACATAAGAAAGGTATAAACTTAATTAATAAAAATAATTAAGTAGGTATCTACTACTAAATAGTAGACACTTGATAACACAAACAGTTTTGCAGAAATAATAAAAATACAAAAACTTATTATGAATAATAAAAAGTGCTGCAAAACCAATAACTCTCAATTAGAGTAACACCGAACCCACAACTCAACATATGTGTGCTGCTACCAAATGCAGATCATACACACCCATAACACAACCTAATCACCAATAACATAATATGAAATTGATAAACCTTGTCTCAGGTACAAAATGATTCCATAAAAGGATCATAGCTATCCCAGTAATCACATTATAAAAGAACAAATATGCCCAAGTACATATAATAAATGTTCAACCATGTTCAAACAGTAACTTCCTACTGAAAACACATTGCCGCACATACATAAGATACAACAAATAATTCCTTAACCTTAATATTTAAAGTAAGACCTAACAAAATAATATGTCAGATATCTATAACTATCCAATAGATAGCTGGGAACATAATATTTAACTTAATAAAACATCCTAAAAACACAAACACTTAACAACAGATATCTATTGTTCTTAAAATCTTAACTAAAACCTAAACAAATATATAAGAAAACTAAGAACAAATAACACCTAATAACAGATATCAAATATAATTAAAGTGATACTGGAATTTAAGGTACTCAAGTTTAGTTACAGAATGACCTAAAGACAATACAAACCATGTTTTAACCAACAGTCAGGACCGATGTTACATTCAATACTACTCAGCTGTCCGGACGAATTATAAACTAAAATTTAACTAACCAAAGATAACAGGGCGGGTGTCCCCCAGGGTTCAGTTCTCTCGCCCATCCTCTACTCCATCTACGCTAGCGATATTCCTAGGCCGCGATCTAAAGTACACCTAGCCATGTACGCGGACGATACCGCGTTTTACACGTCCTCTAAGGATCACTGGGAGATATATCAACGTCTCTAATCCGCAGTCGACTCCCTCGAGAGTTGGCTGCGGAAATGGCGGATCGAGGTAAACCCTGAGAAGAGCGTTTGGGTGCTCTTCGAACGGGGCCCCCCAAGGATCCTCCCGCGAATCAAACTCTTTGATAGACCGATACCTTGGAAAGACGAGGCAAAATACCTAGGAGTAACGTTAGATAGAAAGTTAGTTTTCACTGCGCATATTAGGACCGTTCGTAGCAGAGCGGCCTACATATTAGGTCGTTTATATCCGTTGTTAGGCAAGCGGAGTAAAATGTCCCTTCGCAATAAGGTGACACTTTACAAAGCTTGCATACGTTCCGTCATGTCCTATGCGAGTCCCGCTTTTGCGCACGCTAATCTGAAACCCCTTCAGGTGATTCAGAACAGGTTTACACGGATTGCAACCGAGGAGCCGTGGTTCGTACGCAACATCGATCTCCATAGAGACTTAGACCTTCCGACCATCGCTCAGTACTTCAAGGGGCTTTCCCAAAAGTACTTTGAACGTGTTGAGCGACACCCGAACCCACTGGTGGCTGACGCCGCAGAGTATAGACCACGTAAGACTACTTTAGTCAGAAAAAGAAGACCCAAGTCAATACTCGTTGACCCCGATGACGCGTTCACAGTAGGTAAAATAACGTGTACGCGTAGGCATAAGCGACACCACACAACATACAGACACACACCGTCTATACCGGTATAGACGAGGTCCCAACTGAGTAAGTGCTCCGTTGCTCCGGCGTTCTGCCGTCGGAGGACGCTAGTGTCCAAATTTCCTAGCTTCCCTCCTGACTAACGACGCCCCGAGCCGAGGTCCGTGTCTCAATCTGAGACGCCCTCGGGACGTCGTTCCCCATGGGGGCCCATCTGGCCCCCCCTTGTAAGGGCGGGTCTCCTGACCCACCCGCTCCCCCGGTGACGTTTTAATAGCCAACAGGGCTAACAGCATAAACAGACATAAAAAAAAACCAAAGATAACTTATTAACAGGTATCAATAAAACATGTATTGATACTGGAATATAAGGTAACTAAAGATCAGCAATAAAATCCTTACTAAAAGAAAATAAAAAAAATATATACTAAAAAATAAATACCTAATACTTAACGACAGATATCCCTTACATTTAAAGTGATGCTGAAAATTAAGATATTAAAAAAAAAACAAGCAGAACCTACGGACAATACAAACCATATATTAACCAACTGTCAGGATCGATGTTACATACCATACAACTCAGCTGTCCGGACGAATTATAAACTTGAAAGCGATTAAAGGAGATGTGCCTCTGCCCTAAAGCAGTCAAAACCTTTAAAAGGTGGAGGAGTTGATAAAGTATTCAAAACTTCAGCTCTGAAATCAACAATACTGATTTCAGAAGCCGACACAAAACTTTCCTCCAAAATTTCATTTAAAGGAACAGATGAAGCAGAGTCTACAATCCGGACTCTCAACTCCTCATCAGCATCCCTCAGCCTGTCATCCCTAACAACAACATCATATATGAATTCAATTCTTGAATTCAAAAATATCTCCCGGCAAAGTAAAAAATTAAAAAAAAAAACTTAAACAAATGTAAACTTTAAGTTACTATTATTCACGATCAAAGTTAAAGTTTAATTATAACTAAAGAAACTTTAATAACAAATTATTAAACAAACAATAAACTAATTGAATAGTAGATAGTATAAAATATTTATGAAAAATAAATATTCAAGATCCTTAAAAAAAAATATTTAAATATTTAGTTTTAATACTAAAAGTTAAATATTTAAACTTTATAAAAACTAATAAGTCGAGCTGGCTTCACAGTAAGGTAAGAATAAATTAACTTAAATATTACATGATATAAACAAAACAAAAGTGAAAAATATTACACATCAGCAAATATATTGCTTACCATATAACACTAAAAGTTATATTAAGAACATTAAATAATCTAGTGTAAAACACAAATATTAATACCATATAAAAACAGTTTAAAATATTTTAACACTACCTTATTTATAAAAGAAAATATATATAAATTGTAATTATTGATATAGCAATAAGATATATAAATTAAATGAATCATTATATGAACTTACCTTTAATTCGGTAATAATTTCACATTTTTAAGATTTTAAATAATAATAGTATCTATATAAAACTGAAGGGTTATGCTAAAATATAATGTTATATTTTATGTTAACAATTTAAAAGCTGTGACAATTAAAGCAGATATTATAAAAAAAAGCTCATACTTGTTATTGAAAGATTTTAAAGGAGAGTTGAAATATATTAAACGTACTTTTAATTGTGTTCTTAGATATAAGTGTAATAGAGAGGAACCGTTCATATTTTTAATACTACATTCACCATATTGTTTAATCCTGCTACCCTTTCCTACCTTATAAACCATTTCATTATTTTGGATGAGTCACGTGAACGCCCTATTCGCTCTGAGCATTCGTTTACCTTAGAAATACCTCTCAAAAATTCCTTAAGGTTAAAGTTGTCAGTCTAAAAGACTTGTTGCCTTTATCGCTAGAGTATACAAAGACTCATGCATTTTTTTAATGAAAGTCAAAGAATTCCATCTTAACTTACTTAACCTTTTCTAAAACCCTATTTCCATTTACAGAGTTTCTTTCCAAGCCGTCAATAACATAAACTTTTTGATTGTGAAGAGTATTTTTGTGTATACATTACTATTATATTATGTAAGGAAATTTTCTATGAACGTATTTAAATATCTAAGTCCATTCTCACAATTCATGTCCTTGATCAAAGCGCAACCTGCGCTGAAAGACTGCTTCTTAGCAATAAAGCGGCCTGTAATGTTTGGTGTTTTTCTTTTTCTTTGTACAATAGATAATATGTACATGTAATTTGTTAATTTAATGGCTGTTACGCAATCTTTAGAAAAGATTTGAAGGCTTAGAAATCGACAACAGGATATGGTTTTCTGTTCACGAATCGTCTTATTTCTTGGTGTTCAGTAAAAACAAACCGGTTTTAGTCTGTCTTTATAAAGTCTGGCATAGAAATCAATATGGCTGCATCTGTTGCTCCAATTTTCACTTATAAATTTATTAAATAATTTTCATTTAAAAAAAAATTGTGAAAGTATATTTGTAGTACATATGCATACATATACCTGTTAGTAATACTTTGTGAAAATGCTGTGAACTGTTATATCTCTTAGATTTGTCATTCATTTATAAGTTATGTAATAAAATTGCAGCTATTCACATAAGCTAGTTTATTTATTTATTTATAATATCATTTTTTTTATTTAGATCGAAGTTTACGAAAGTTTATTGACCGCGAATATTTTTATTTTTACTGTTATGAAAATTTACTTTTGAAGTATAGGTAAATTTCAAACATTTATTCAGAGCAACTTGTCAATAAACGTTTCAAACTCAAAGATAACGTTTAAGGCTTTGTAAAAACTCGATGAGTCAGGCTTATTTAAAGTTAGTAGTAGAAATGGTAACTGAAGATCGAAACGAGAAAGTTCTAATGACGCGGTCGCACTAATTTCGCTGAGGGAAGTCCCAGCGAAATTAGTGGGACTCGTTGAATTAAAATAGAAACGTAACGATGCGTTACGTAACGAATTAGTAGACGATTCTTTATAGTCCGGGAGCCAGTGACCAATTTTCATGACCAATTTCCTCCCAAGTGAAAATTTGTAAACTGCAATAGGAAGTTGTGTTATGAAGCTTCGCAATCATCAGCTGCGACTCCGGTGGTGGAGAAGGCAGAGGCAGCCTCCCACGCACGAAGAAAAAAATATATTTTTTAATCATTTCCTCCCATTCTAAGATTTCTTGAATAATAGTTTATCTATTATCTTGAAGGGAAAATAAAGTCAGCTGACCATAACATGGTGGATTATATGTCAGCTGGCCGCTCGAATATAAAAAAAAATAAAAAATTTTCAATGATTTCCTCTCAATTAAAAATTAATCTGGTGAGAGTTTATATGTTACTGCGAATGAGAATTAACATCAGCTTGCTGTATCTCAGTGGAAAGTTCGTCAGCTGGTTACTTGAAATGTGTAATGTAGCAGCATTTATCACCTACTGAATCTTATCAGCTGACGACTTTTACCTTTACTTACAGCTTGCTGATTTGTTTTTTTATTTAATAGTGTATATTAACTATTCTCTTATAAATTTTCATCCAGGAGGAAATAGCTTTTCTCTATTGATCTCTTTTTCTTATACAAATTAAAGTAATACATGAGCCCTTTTTACATTGTAGCTAGATTGTAGATTCAAATTACCCCCTCCAGATTTTATGTTATAGCAGAGCGTAAAACACACTAACGAGAGAGTAAGTTGAAATTATAATGTGACTCGAATAGAAAGTGAAAGATGCCATGTTTAAGTTGGTCAGTCGAACATAGTGTTATTATAGTAACGGATAATTAAAAATAAAAATGTCTAACGTGGTACCTTATTGCGTCTTTTGTAAAAAAACTAATGTTCATTCAAAATTATTTAGTGAAGATAATTTAAATAAGTGTAGATCTATATTAACAATACGAAAAGTTAATAATCTAACCAGTCAAAATAATGTGCTTCCTACACAGCCTAACCATTTCCAGTTTTATCACAGTGAGTGTTATCGACGTTATACTGTTTTGCCGCAAAAATATCGGAAAATAAGAACGATATCAGAAGAGACAACTTCAACATTAAAGTATGTATATAGATAGAATGTTATTTCTTTCTACTATTTCGATTATAATTTTTTAACAATTCAATGTAAGAAAAAGTATAATTTAGTGTAATGCATTATTTGCCTCATGTATTCCAACTAGGTAATTACATTATTGAGAACTTCTACAGTAAGCATATATATTATATATATAATTTTTAGTTAAGCAATAAGGGTATATGTGCGCTGTTATCAAAAGTAAAAATAATATAAATTACAAATAATTAATAATTAATTAATTTAATTATTTATTAATTTTATTAATTAATTAAATTAATTATTTATTAATTAATTAAATTTATTAATTAAATTAATTAATTATTAATTAATTAAATTAATTAATTATTAATTAATTAATAAATAATTAATTTAATTAATTAATAATTAATTAATAAATTTAATTAATTAATAATTAATTAATTTAATTAATTAATTTAATTAATTAATAATTAATTATTAATTAATTAAATTTATTAATTAATTATTAATTAATTAAATTTATTATTTATTAATTAATTAAATTTATTAATTAAATTAATTAATTATTAATTAATTAAATTAATTAATTAAATTAATTAATTATTAATTAATTAATTAAATTAATTAATTATTAATTAATTAAATTTATTAATTAATTATTAATTAATTAAATTAATTATTTATTAATTAATTAATAATTAATTAATTTAATTAATTAATAATTAATTAATTTAATTAATAAATTTAATTAATTAATAAATAATTAATTTAATTAATTAATAATTAATTAATAAATTTAATTAATTAATAATTAATTAATTTAATTAATTAATAATTAATTAATAATTAATTATTAATTATATATGGTCGCAGCGGAGGGTGCAAAAGGAAATAAGACATACTTAAAATTAATGTATTTTATAAATAAATTACATTCTATATTATTCTAAAACTGCGCCGATGCGACTCAAGTCAAAGCGAGAACAAAAATGAATAACTGTTGTTAGTATTTTTATTCATTATATTAAAATAAAATTTCATTAATTTATAAAATTATACTATATTTCCTTCAATATTAAACTGCACATTTATTATCAACATATTCAAATCAAATATACTGCCAAACAACCAGAGAAAAATGATTTCCTCCTGGATGAAAATTTATAAGAGGATAGTTAATATACTCTAGTAAATAAAAAAACAAATCAGCTAGCTGTAAGTAAAGGGAAAAGTCGTCAGCTGATAAGATTCAGTAGGTGATAAATGCTGCTACATTACACATTTCAAGTAACCAGCTGACGAACTTTCCACTGAGATACAGCCAGCCGATGTTGATTTTCATTCACAGTGACATATAAACTATCACCAGATTAATTTTTAGTTGAGAGGAAATCATTGAACATTTTTTATTTTTTTTCATATTCGAGCGGCCAGCTGACGTATAATCCACCATGTTTGGTCAGCTGACTTTATCTTCCCTTCAAGATATTAGATAAACTATTATTCAAGAAATTTTAGAATGGGAGGAAATCATTAAAAAAATATTTTTTTTATTCGTGCGTGAGAAGCTGCCACTGCCTTCTCCACCACCAGAGCAGCAGCTGACGACGCCGCGAAGCTTCATAACACAACTTTCTATTGCAGTTTACAAATTTTCACTCGGGAGGAAATTCATGATGAAAATTGGTCACTGGCTCCCGGACTATTAGACCTTGGTTGAAATGTGTATTAGAAAACAATTAGTTTGTAATTGAATAACCTTCATCGTTTATTTATTAGCTTAATAATGTGTACGTAATAACTTTTGCTAGAAGTAAGAAGAGATCTTTAGAAGAAGAATCAGGTTTTTTTTTAATTCTTTTTTTTGTATTTTTTGTGTTTCTTATTATTTTTTTTATAGTTTTATAGTTGTTGTCAAAATAAAGTTGTTTGATTTGGTTTAATACGAATACAATAACATACTTGTTATTGTTCACTTATATAACTATTACTATACTTATAGTATAGTAGTACTAATAAAATAAATACATGAAAACTAAATCCGATGGAAATTGTAAATAACTTCAATAAAGAAATATTAAGAAGAAATGTTTACTGTTCATTATTTATCAATTTTGTATGGTATTTATCTCTTTAATAAAGTTATATTTATACAAATTACATTCAAAGTTATTTGATTAAGAATAAAACTATTTTAATCTGCTCTATCACCAATTGGCCTTACTGTTTGTATGATAGTAAAATATATAGTGAGTTTTAAGCTTTTCTTTAGTTTATTTTAGAAATTCTTTACTACCAATCTGGGAAAATGGATCTTCTTCATGGTCTACATTTTGGGTAATCGTTTTCAGAGCCATTCAAAGAACACAAATAATAAATAAATAAATAAATAAATAAATAAATAAATAAATAAATAAATAAATAAATACCTCTTTTTTCATCTCTATAATTTAGAATAACAATATAAATAATAATATTACTGGACAAGTTACACATATTGATCTAATCTTTAAGTAAGCCAATTATTTGTTTGTGTTAAGAGTGTTAGACAACGATAGAAATACAAATAATAAATATTTAGAATATATATAATAAACCCTGAAATACAGACATTTATGCTCATCACATAGATGCCTGTGTCTGTTGGGAATCGAACCCGAACCCCTTTGCGCCGATTTACATTGGACATCTGCCCCAACCACTCGATGAACGGGGCAGTTAAATAAGAATATAAATCATGTTATTTGCCATGGCTAATGATATAAAATGATATTATACATTTTTAAACCCTTTAACAAAAGATTGACCGAGAATGTCTAAGAAGAGGAACGTGTTATCTTAAAGGAACATTACGTTACTCGAACAAAGATTGTAAACTTCTTTCAGTCTTTTGTGTTTTCATAATTTACGAGTAAGTTCCTAATTCAACAAGTCATATATTATTATTATTTTATACTTACAGAATATTATATAGAGAAGTTAATACATATATATTATATAGTAACATACACTATCGAGATTAGTTTTCTCATATGAGTGACGTCAAGTTCTCTCTGCTGTCAAACTAAAACTATCCTTCCGCGCTGCTTATAAATTATTAATTGTTAGCAATTTGCAAAATGTCAAAAACATATTGGAAAGATAATTATAAGATTATTAAAAATTGAAATTTGATTAAATTATTGATTTATAACATTGTCTTCTTATTTAATAGTTCTAAATTAGGTCATTTACTAATATTAATATAGAAACCAATATATCTTTTATAGTACTAAAATATAAAACTCCAAGTAAACTACACTATACCAGTAAGTACAATATTTTATTTAACTTGCAATGTATTGTTTTATTTGCAGTAGTTTGAATCAAATCTTGCAAATAAAATTAAAACTACTGTCCAGTTCCGCTTTTAGCTCCAGTTTCCGGTTCAATGTCAATAGCGCACCAAGAGATGTGAGGGTTATAATTTTATTTTTGATCTTTCCAGAGTATCTGTATGAACTTAATATGTATGTAAACAAAAATTTTGACTTAATGTGACTTGTACATTACGGTGAAAAAAAAAATGTTGTTTGATAAATTACTGTTGAAATTTTGATCCAAGCTAAAGAATATATTTAACTATTAATACTAATAATATTATCAAAAAATCAATGAATCGACTAGAAACAAAACTTTCTTGAAATCGTATTAAAAATAAATCACAAACATCACTTAAATAATATAATATAAAATGTAATACAATGATCACATTAATTAATTAATTAATTTTAATAAATATTTCTGCAAAATGTATTACAAGGAAGAATATTTTAATAATATATTTTTAATAGGATAATAATTTTTTATTATATTTACTTCGAGTACTGACATAAGTTCTTAAAAATATTAATTTACAAAGGTATAATATTTAACGAAAGCTTAATCACTTTTCTCTCTTCTCTTTATTAATAACCTATAAGATAATAAGATCACATATCGGCCCTCACACGTCTTTCGTCGAGTAATATGAGAATAGTAACAAAAACATTTTTTGAAATAAATATTTAATTAAACAAAAAACATATATTTATTTCATATTTCACTTATGTTACATTTCAAATTGATTTTCACCTTACTTGTGCTTTACATTCACCGCTTCTGGTACGGCGAGAGTCAGCGGGACAGGAAACAGATAATGCAGAATATGTTTCTTTTATAGTTCGACATTGTATCGGTGCATCCGTCGAGGAGGATGTTTCAATAATCTCTTCAGTTTTTCCTTGCTTTGATCTACCATGACCATTTTTGAAAAATGCAATTAAAAATATGCAAATAAATATGAAAACTATATAAATCATCATTTCCAAACTGTTGTCGCAGAGAATCAATTGTGACTGATCGTGTAGCGATTTTATTAGCAAAAAAATGAGATCACTGACCTAAAAATATTATTGACCTATTGGTCTGAGTGAATGATATATATAATTGAATAACAGAGATTACTCAATTCCAAGAATAATTAGAAATAATATTATTTTTCCTTACAGAGAATTAAAAAACAACCAAGAATTGATCTTCTTTACGTATAATAAAATTGTCACTGATCGATTTCTGTACATGGAAAATATTAAAAAAAACATAATGAGGGTCTTTTATAAGAGCAAGAGAACCTATAGCAATGGTTTTTCATTTCGTCTGTTTGTCTGTATGTCTATATATGTATGTATGTTTGTGCACGCTAATCTCAGAAACGGATTAATGGATTTGGATACAGGATTTGGGGATATACTGTCATGGGTTTCACTTAACATTTTTTTTAACAAATAAAGAAGTTAATAATTTCTTATTTTCGTACCATTGCTGCTTATCAATGATTTATTAACATTTTAAAAAATTACATAAATAAACTAGAAATACTGCTCAACAAAAAACTACTTGATTGAGTTTGATGAAACTTTGACGGTTTATAGTTTTTAAATACATTGGTAAGTACAAAGGGTAAGTAATATCAAAATCGAAATTTACGCCTAGGACGTCCTACGCGTAGATTATCTTATATGTTATAGCTGCCTAGTTAGTACATATAAGAAAATTATTCCTAAAAGTTGCTTTAATTTTACTTGAAAACAATTTTCAAAATCAATATTAAGTCAATATAATTCAACATTAAATAAATCAATACTCACAGTATATACTGACGGTACTTTTTTTATATGTAAATGTAAATAAAAAACAAATGTAAATATATTAAAATCACTAGTAAAATTTGAAGAGCCGATAACGGGTTTTTAGTGATAATAATAATTTGATAATAATGTTTGTTTTGATTCAGTAAAAAAAAAGATATTATTAATACATCGTCACCAGACTGATAACCAAATTGCGCTTAGTAAGAGTATATGAATAGTATTCAAATAAAGGAGAAATATCATAATTAATTGGTAAAAATTTTTCATTTATCTTACCTACACATATAATAAAATTTTCACTGACCCATTTCTGAACATGGAAAATTAAAAAAAAATAACATCATAGGGGGCGTTTATAAGAGCAAGAGAA
Organism: Napeogenes sylphis; assembly: GCA_959347405.1. Taxonomy (NCBI): domain Eukaryota; kingdom Metazoa; phylum Arthropoda; class Insecta; order Lepidoptera; family Nymphalidae; genus Napeogenes; species Napeogenes sylphis. The sequence goes on along the minus strand of OY365777.1, from coordinate 16,631,020 downwards.
CCCAAAACAATGGGTTTTCAGTTTGTCTGTATATTTCTGCACGCTAATCTCAGAAACAGATTAATCGATTTGGGATCAGGTTTCGGGAATATATTGTCATTGGATTCACTTAACATTTTGTTTTTTTTTTTAACAACCGGTTTACAAATAAAGAAGTTAACAATCTCTTATTGTCGTACAGTTTGAAGTTTTATAGTTTTTACATACATCCTGCAATTCACCTCCCTTAGCACCCCTTACTAATTCCAACGCCAAACATTTTTTAGCAGCCATTTTTTATAATACGAGATACTTTCTCACCAATATTTTGTTAAGCGAGTGAAAAACTAACATAGTACAAGTTTTCATAGACTTTACCGCCTCTTAACTGTCAAACTTGTTACTCATACTGCCGTTATGATGCAATATAGTTAGCAACGTCAATAGTTTGGTTTATTTAAACGATCGCTGCTATATTATATGCTTGATATAATACTACGGTTTTCTAACTGACAACCATTTTGAATATTTATGAGTGGACTAACTAAAATAGTATAAAACTCGTACGATACAATAACACTCGTACTAGGGACACAATTAACATGCCACGTGAGTTGCACAAGAAATGCTGTTTCAGTGCAGGCCAACCATCTCTTTTGGTTTAATTATTATTTATTAGTATACTATAAATATAGTATAACCCGACACAAAATATGACGATCACTCTGTGGGTGATCGTCTATCACCTCACTATGATAAGGTCTATTGCGTAAAAAAGTTCAAATTATAAAACTTATAAACCTCGGAGTGTCGGGCCTGTTGCCCTCCAAATGCTAAACGACACGGAAAGCCACCACTCCCTGGAGCAGTTTGCTCGTGTTACTCAATAAGACCATGGGCCTCTTTGCGAAGGGCCAGACGAAGGGTCACTCTTCCTTCCAACAGGCACAGCCTTCCTTCCTTTCATGGCTTCGGGAAACAGCCAAGACGCGAGGCAGGCGCCAAAAAGTTCCCAAAGTCGACCACTCATCTCCTGGAGGGCATATTCAAGCACCCGGCCCGGGATATCATCTATTCCCATCGCTGTCGTCTTGCCCTGCACTGCAACCTCCATCAAAGCCTTCGATATGGGCGGGATACTCACACATACGTCAAATCATCATTCATTACATCATCTTCTCATTAGGAAAGATTTTTTTGTATATTTATAGAATTGAATTGAACTTTCAACCAAGACAGGATTATCTTAAATTCTTATTTCATTTTGTCGAAATTTTTTTCGTGGAGATGTTTTTGTCAAAACTTTTACCGGACGCCGTAAAAATGAGGACTTATTCTTACTTAGCAAAAAAAAAATTTGTTCTTATACATCAACCTAAAATTTATATTGCATTTATTAAGACAGACAGCAATATAAAAATACATTTTCCTAATAAAATCTATTGCAATATCAGAAGAAATTTTTACCATGACTTAAAACATCATTCTTCTTTCTTTCATCTTAAAACCACTATAGGACAAGACATGATCTTTTTAATAAAAACAGTTGAGTACTCTTTCACAAAAGAGAAGACATGTGATGTAAAGATAACTACAATGCTTAATACTTTAAAGATTAATAAAACACATCACAAAAATAGGAGTTTTTTTTAAAATTAGGATATTTTACTTTTAAAGTATAAGTTAACTCTTCAGAATAAATGTTTTAAAAAAAACAGAATTTGCGCACATCTCTATTAAAAAATAAAGTGAGTTACGACGTTCCGATAATCTCTTTCTGAGGCTTAAATTAACTCTTAAGCTCGTGTTTCTTTAAGTAATACGTAGTAGTAAGTAATTTAGACAATATTTACGGAACTTTTTTTTATTTTACATAACTATGGACACAGAACATTTTATTAACAATGTTGGTTATTAATATTTCAAGCCCTAAATGGGCGACATTAGTCTCGGTATTACATAACATTGTCTATTGTACGGCAGTTCACTTACTTTTATATTAGAAAAAAACTATCACAAATCCTCCCTTATATTATGATTTTAAATATAAATAAATGTCGGCATCAGAAATTATAAAACAGTAGTATTATCTGAGGTTTTCACGAGTACTACCTACACATTGAAATATAATATTTTTACGGATAGATACCTCCATCTTGTCTTACCGTGAAAATTACTTCAAAGCATTCGAAATGTCGGTTAGATTTAAAATGTAAATTTAAAATTGTTAATTATACGCGAGTTAAATCCATAAAAATAGTTATATTTCAATAAAACAGTATTCTTATTCATATGCAGTGTTATGTAAAAAAAGCCTTTGAGTTTTTTTTAACAAATTGTTATTATTTCCGAAATTTCAAAAGAAACAAAACTTTTTTTTAGATAAAACAAAGAGGTATTAATAAGATTTCTTAATACTATGTATTATGATAAATTTCTTGAAGTTTGATGAACCTAATTAACATTAAGTACGTTGTCTTGCGTATAAAGAAAAATAAATAAAATCACATAAGAGCGAATCGATGAATTTATCTCTTTTTTGCTGTGTTTATAACGTTCAGAACAATGTTTTAGATAGTATTATTTTAATCTACTTTAAGTTAGGATAAATTAAAGATCTTAAAATAAGTGTGGCATTCAGTTAACAAATATTTAATAAAATAAATAACAGTTACTTATATTCGTATGTATTATAATATATCAAAATTAGCGACAAGATAAAGTAGGATCCAAAAATTTTCGTAAACTTTCTTCGTCGTAATATTTTTCTTCTCTGTCATTGTAGTTTAAGGCTTCGCATATTCTGCATAAGTGATATGACTTGGTTCCTAAGTATCCATGTTCATTTACAACATAAAAATCGTTTCTCCATCTATGAAATGATAATAGTTTGCTGCTATTTTTACTTATTTCAATCATATGCTTCGCCAATTCTTCTGCATTGGTATATTCATCAATATGTAAAAACGATTCAGGAGGTAAGAGCATCGTGCAGCGGTCTACAGTAGGTCCCATTATTACAGGTATAGCTCCTTTACTGTAGGCATTATGAAATAATTTTTCGGTCAAATACTCATCGCATTCAGAATTTTCAAACACCAAATAAAATAGATATGCCGATATCACCGTACAATCTGATTTAAAATGCCCGGGACAACTGAAACATAAAAAAAAGAATACAACACTCTTCAACACAAATCTAAATATAAACAAAACAGAAAACTTAAAAACTTACACTCAAAATTAATTAAGGATTGTAAGCGACTAATCTTTTTTACTGATCAATACATCAGTAATAGAACTAAATGTCCAGTATTTAGTTTTTAGTTTAGTATATAGTATATAGTATTTAGTTTAGTTTATGGCAAATTGAATATACAAGAAAATAAAATAAAAATAGTGTTTAAAACAAATATTGGTTTTCAAAACAAAGCTACCGTGCGTAACCTAATAAACCGATCATAGTATTTAAAATATATTTTATTTTTCTCAATGTTTTAAAAACTGGACGTACTAAAAGATATGACATTTTAAAATTGAGATAAAGCTTTAGATTATCTCTATTAACTTTCAGTTGAATTATTGTTTTTTTTTTAATAATAAAAAATATTAATTCACAGCAGATATTGAAAAAAATCTATTTAACATTATAACATTTTGTGGTACATTTTTAGTATAAACAAATAAATTTGAAGTTGCACCCCGTGAAAATCAATTCAATATGCCCAGTAACAAGAGTTGAACTCCTAAATATGAGAAAAAAATAAAAAGTACTATATAAAAACATATATGTATATACTACATAAAACATTTGTTTTACCTAGTCTTTTTGTCTTTTGAACATTTTCCATAAATATCCACTTTCAAGTGTTTTTGTAGTTTCTGTAAGTATTCCATTCTGCGGTGTACGTCACAATGAGACATTAGAATAGATACTAGTACGTCTGTACGTTTATCATTCCAGTACGGAACCAACGATGCCAATGATTCGTCTGTTATTTGATTCAGAATAGGTTTTTCCAAGGGCATTGTTCGTCCGTAAGGAATAGGCACGTCGGAGTCGCTCCTAGAAAATATTTGATGATTTATCTTCGAGTACGAGGTAGGTTCTTAAAAATGTGTATTATAAGGACACATGATACATACAACTCAGGAAGTATGATTTGTTTAACAAGTTAATTTATTTAATAAATCATAATTCCTACGCTGATAAAATATTTAAAAGCATGTATATATTATTAGGTAAGTATTTGAGTTTGGATAGTATGAAAAATATTTTTTATACCTATAGGTCATGGACCAATTGAACATATTTGATAGATATTTTAAATTAGGAGCCTGTTGTGCCATTCCAAATGCGTTCTTCGTAGATTCGTCATTTAAAAAGACCCATCTCTGTTTTGTATTTCTAAACGTCGTATTTGGAAACACGCCTCTTTCTACGTGAACTATAACAGCATCGACTGATGATATTGTTTTATCATCGCCTGTGAATTTACAGTTCTTTACACTGCATCCTTGTAGTGGATCAACTTTACTGAAACATATATACCATGAGATTTAGACATGTGTCGGTATTGCTCTTTGACAAGACTTTTAATCTGAGAAATGACACACGCTGCATTTCATACATCTTTGTTTCTTTCTTGAATACTTAGGACTATAAAAAAGTTAATTTTAAATTAACCTTTTTAATAATAATGTATTAAATAAGTAGCATGTTCACGTTCTGATAGTGGCTACATTTTATAAAAAGATAAATATATCAAGGCGAGTAACAACACAGTAGATAATTTGGAAACGTGACGGGGAATCCTGTGGGAGGTCACGGGTTCTAGTGCAGTTAATATTGTCGATTTTTTAAATTGTACATTTTCGTTTGGTCAGTCTAATATATTTTCATTTTCATGACATTAGTTCATAAAAGTTTAAGGTTATACAAAATTCCTTATCCAATTATTGATTGTTACTAACTTACTGTTTATTCTTATAACTGTAAATATGTCGATCTTGGAACCAACTCCAGTATTTCCATATTAAAACCATGTATGTTTGATTTTTTGGTTGATGATTTAATGGAAAAGTATTGATTGGGATGTTCTTAAATAGTGATGTCCCTAACTTTGAAGTCGGCCAATCCTAAAAAAGGGTTATTTACATTCTTGCAACATTTTTCGGCGCATTCCTCAAATTGCTATTATTACTCACAGACATTATTGTCTCTGTGCAAGTGGAATTGTGTTGATCAAGAAGTCATTTTTAAGGCTGGGCTTTTACGTTCCAGAAAGACAACCAAAACATTGTATATAAATTACATTTACAAGTATAAATTCTTAAAAAGCTTAAAAAACTAGTTTTTTTCACTTATATTTCTAAATAAATTACAATTACCATCTTAAACATACCTACAATAATTAAAAAAAATACATTACGTAACAGCAACATCGTTTAACAAAATGCTTACCTTTCTTCTGTCAAAATAGAAATCTACAATATCAGCATGAATTCTTTCAGAAATTGAATTTCTTTCGTAATTTACGGAATCCACATAAAATATGTTTCTTACAAAATGATTTTTTTTACATTTTAGTCGATTAAAAAGCATTATTAGGAATAAAATTGACATAATGTAAATAACATACTTAAGCAGTTTAATCGAGACAAGTTTTTTGGAATACGCGCTAATGAAATGCATAATGTTTATTTACTCAACAAATTTACACCTTTTTATTACACATTATTGTTTCACATTTACCAACACATTTTTAGTTTCCTAACGATGCTTGCTTTAAAGATAACAATTTATTCATAAACTCTTTTTATGTATTGAATAAAAAAACTCTGGTAAACCAGGGCTCGACTGTTCTTAAAGGAGATGTGAGGTAGAGTGTCGTTATTTTCAAGGCGACTAGCTTGCTCGACTATAGTCGGACTTTTAATTAAATTCCAGATTTGACATTAGCTACTGTCACTTCGTAAAATAATGATACCATAACTAACCTAATAGTGATGGACACAACAATCAATAAACAATCGCGATTTTATGTTGATATAATTATTATGACGGTCTGCCAATTAGATAATAAATGATATATTTTTATTAAAATAAGTTAATTAATTTTTATTAAAATAAGTTAATTAGTGGCCGCTGCATTATTTTATTGAAAGCTAATATTTTCTTTTAAAAATTATTAAAAACAAAACTTATAATAAATAGTTTTCTGCATTGGTAACCCACGGGGGGGGGGTAATTATCGTCATTCTATTTTCTTGTTCTTCGGCTTCATTATCTTAGTTTTACTGCACGAGTGTTCATGTTCATTGCGATATTTTGTTATTTTGTTGAGTTTTTGTTAAAGTTTTGTTACGTTTTGTTTGTTCTTACGTTTATTGTTTTTTGTGTCAACTTTGGTTATCCATCAAAATGGGTCCTCAGCCAAGTACATCACAAAAAGACGCGGACACATTCTTGTCCCCAAGAAAAAAACGTCCACGCAAAGCTTTCACTGTTATTGAAAAAGTAATGATCCGCAACGCCTACAAATACGTGAAAAACGAAACTTCTGCGTAATTGGACACTTTAAGTTTTGAATGAAAATGAATGCATGAGCAAAGTTGCTAATATATTGTGAATAACCTCACGCTCTGTTTGCAATGCTATCAAGGAAGTAAATAAAGATGCGCTGCCAACTCCTAAAAAAACCGCACCAAAGCGAAATTTCAAAAATAAAATTGATGAATTTACATTATCCGCAATGCGACGAATTGTTCATTAGTTTTTTTACAAAAATGAACCTCCAACCATTGCAAAGGTTAGTCAGTCAGTCAGACAATAAGATTATTTTTATACCTACATATTTTATATATAAGTAATGATTTCTAACTATAATACATTATATTATTTTAGATTTTGCAAGTAATGAATGTGGATCCAGAAATGCCCAAGGTTTCCAAAGAAACCCTTAGAAAAATGTTGCACTATCTTAATTTTAAATTTTGTTGCACGGTCCCGCAAGAGCACATTTATCGATCGAAATGATATTATAACATGGTGCCAGCGTTACTTGCGTTCTATATACCAGTTTCTTTACCGTTACCGTTTTCGACATATATATTATCAAGATGAAACTTGGGTTAACGCAGGTAAGGCTTGGATGTTTAATTTATATACACATTACATTACGTACATTTTACATTAAATTTAATAGTAATAGTAGATGTTCATGTACTATATTTATTTTTAGGTCATACTGTAAAAAAAAAACTTGGGTGGACAAGAACGTGACATCATCTCAACAAGTGTTCTTGGAAGGACTGACAACGGGAATAAAAAATTCATCGGGGATAGGCAAACGCCTCATAATTAGTCATATATATATATATAGGTAGTGAAGAAGGCTTCCTGGAAGATGGGCTCATGATTTTTGAAGCAAAGAAAAATCTTGAAGATTACCATGATGAGATGAATGCAGCTTGTTTTGAGATGTAGTTCGCTGGAATCATACCAAAATTAAGACCAAACTCAATTGTGGTGATGGATAATGCACCTTACCACTCCATAAAATTGGAAACGGCACCAAAAATGAGCTGGAAAAAAGCTGCCATTCAAGACTGGCTTTTAAATAACAATATAAATTACGAACCAGACATGGTTAAAGCTACACTTTTAGAGCTGATTCCACGTAATAAGTCTTTTAATAAGTACGCTGTAGACGAAATAGCAGCACGACATGGCATCGCGGTTTTAAGACTGCCCCCTTACCACTGCGAGATGAACCCCATCGAATTAATATGGGCGCAGGTAAAGAGGCATGTAGCCCAAAATAATAAGACCTTCAAATTGACAGACGTGAGAAACTTATTTGAGGAAGGCCTTTAAAAAATTACGGCTACAGAATGGTTTAAATGCATATCCTATGTTGTCAAAGAAGAGGAAAAAATGAGTACGCTAGATACTTTGATAGACAACATCACTGACACAATTATAATAAATGTTACAGAAAGTGATAGCGATAGCGAGAACGATGACGGTTATGATTTTTAAAATAAAATGTTATCATAATACACCCCATTTGTTTTATCTCTCATGTTCCTTCATCATCACATTTTTTTAAATAATTTCACACACAATTATCAAAGAAAACTCTCAGATCCTTAATTAATCGTCATAACTAAATTAATCGATTCAGAAATATTTAAATTCCCAATATACTTAGTTTCGAATAAGGTAATAGTTGCTTGGATTACTATATGCGAAATGAATCGATTCAGAAATATATCATTTCCATAACGATTAATTTCGTAGCGTCACTGTTTATTAGTTGTCATTACGTGGTAACACTGAAATTGTCATATTTGAAATCTAATTAAAAGTCCGACTATAGTATGTTCTCCTTATTTCACCATTTTACATCAACATTTAAAAAAATAATAATTCGTCTGTAAATTAGAGGCTCACCAAGATAATATACATAGGCAACATTTATTATGTTATAGACTTCGCAGGTTCTTAAGCCGTAAGTTCTTATTTTATTCTTCCGAAAATATTGTTTACTGCAAGAAAATTGTCATGCCAGCCAGGACTGTTTAGTAGGTACTTAATAATAATTCGCATATATTAAGCACCTACTAAACAGTAGAACCTGCTAAACATATATAAGTTTTTATAAAATATTTATGTTGTTACAAATAAATTTCAAGACTGACCATTAAACTTGGCACCCATATATATCTCACTTCTTTTATCATTGAGTCAACAAGCCAGACGTATATTATAAAATTGAATTTCTCTTGCATTTCACTTACATATTATTGTTGGGATTCATATTTGCAGTTATATTTGTAATTTTTATATGATAATAAAATGTTGTGTGTCTCCTTGCCTTAGCGTTTTAGCGCATCATATAGTAAGTTGTATGTATCTTTATCACAAGGGATCAGTTTTTTAACATATGAGTGTGTAATATTTTTTTATTATTATTTTTTTCAATTGTACACCGGCTCATGGCTACGTCATCCAGTCAGTTATTAAACAATTGCTGTGCGGAGTTATCAAAGTTCAAATTTAACAGAAATACCTAGGTACTTCTGTTAGTTATAACAAATTTCTATTTTTTCTGTTAAATTTAAATTTAAAAAATCTTTATTCAGAAAAATAAGTTATTTTAGGCAAAAGAAAAATTATACATTGTTTGTAAGTAACATAAAAAGACAAATTATCGTCATCAGAAATAAACCCAAACTTAACATTTTATCATAGGAATAAATGGTTTCCTTTGATAATTTTTTTATTAAGAATTTACGTGTAATTATCTTTTTTAAAACGTTTTTTTTTACTTGCTTGTAAACGTTTTTATGTTCACGATTATAAACCGGAAAAATTACCATTAGTATATTGATACTACTATAATTGGATGGATTGCCATTAACTCAGTATAAATTTTGATAAGGAATATATTGATATATACTATAGCAAATACGAGCAAATGCTAGTTATTCATATTATTTATTCAAAGATGAATTAATAATCAATTTATAGTAATATTTATTTATATTTTTTTTAAGTATTTATTTATATTATAATAAAATTACAACAATTTAAAACAGAATTCAATACAATCGTTTTTAAATGATCTGTTTGTTTTTCCGTTTATCTATCTTATATCCGACTTTAAGTACAACCAATAGACTAAGTGTAATCGACTTTGACAAATGAAGTGGCCGGCCACAACCTATATAAATTAAAACGACTTGTTTTTGCTATAATTTCATAACAGTTACGTTATCTTCTAACAATATAGTTTCTGTTTATTTTTTTCCAATAGCTACATTGTTTTCATGTCTTGGCATTGTTTAAAAGTCTTACCCCAATGCAATGTACTATATTAAGAAATAATTAACATCTTTATTTGTTAAACGATTTAAATAAAAAAAAACTAAATGTTAAGTAAAGCCCATGACAATATATTCCCGATGTTTTCATCCAAACCGGTTGATCCGTTCCAGAGATAAGCCTGCACAAACATACAGACATAGATATACAAACATACAAACATACAGACGAACAAAAAAATGAAAAACCATTTTGGGTTCTCTTGCTTAAAAACAGGTCCCCCATTATGAAGTTTTGAAAATATTTTCCATGTACGGACACCGATCACTTACCGTTATATGTCTATAGATATTTTTTTTAACACATTAAAACCACATATATTTTGATAGAGTGAAGAGTGTGCAATGAAAGCGTTAGCGTAAGAGCTAAATGTTAGTAAGAGTTACGCTCAATTACTATGTATAAAAGTTATTTACATTAGTTATATATTTTTGAGTGATGCGTGCACAACTAAAAAAAAATTAAAATTTAAAAAACTCCCGATACATTAAGACCTCTAAAAAGAATAAAAATAATATTATTATGTACTTATTGAAGTCGTTGCGTCGGGAGACCGTTGCACGTACGTTGACGATGGTGTCTATTTTACAAAGATAATCATTGAGGACTTAGTTTATACGATTCGATATCGTAATTACTTTATTTGCCTTGTTAACTTACTTGCATTTTAATGTCTTCCTTTGTTAAACGGTCCCCTGACGCAACCAATTATTCTTTTTAGAGGTCTTTTTGTATATTTTTTTTTCTGCTTTTTAAAGTTATGTTACTGGTTTCTGAACTGTACTAAATGAACCTACAGACACACAACATTTTCAATTGTTTAAGTATTTCTATTAATCTATCTATTCTAATACTATAAAGAGGAATGATTTGTTTGTTTGTTTGAATTGAATAGGCTCTGAAACTACGAGACTGATTTAAAAAAATCTTTTAGCATTAGAATCCAACATTATCCCTGATGAACATTGGCTATATTTTATAATCATCATCACTAATATTATAAAGAGAAAAGACGTAATTGTTTTTTTGTATTGAATAGGCTCCGAAACTACTGGACCGATTTAATAAAATATTTTACCTTTAGAATCGTACATTATCCCTCTGATGTATAAAGTATAATAAATGTATTAAGTAACACGATTCAAGACTTTTTCATATGGGTAGGTACATAGTTAGGTTTCATATGTACGAATATTGATAAATATAAACATTTAGAGTTAAAATGATTTACAATCACTAATAACGCTATGTTGCTGTCGGCCGTGATTCTTTATGACTACAATCATAAGCCATATAAATATATTTTTACAGTCTTCGTGGACGCGTAGTCAAGGGCGACAGCTATTCCTAATAAAGTACTTTACCTGAATAAGTAAGTGTGAAAAGCTTTTAGCCTTCATAACAAGGCTTTTTTTCCTATATAGCGCGGGCGGAGCCGCTGGGAACAGCTAATTATTGCACAAGAACCTCTCCTCCGCACGAATAAAACGTCAATATTTGGAGACGACTATTTCTATCTCGACTAAACATGGATAGGAACCATCTCGACAAACATAGCTCTCGATTTAAAAAAAAACGCATTCAAATCCGTCCACGCGTTTGGCCGCAGGTCAAACTTATAACACCCCTCTTTTAAGTCGGGGGTTAAAAAGAGAGAGAAACAGATAAAAAAAAAACAAAAATATTAGAAATATATTCTGTTAGTAATCCCTTCACATCCTGGCTTTATATTTTTTACTATTTTTAAGGTACACAGACTATTAATCTACAATACAAATATATTACATGTATAGAAGAAGATTTACATGGTCCTATTACGCAATTGACATAAATTGAGATAACTTTTTTATTTAAAACTTGATTTAAATGAAAAAATGGCAATATATTTCTGAATACTGAATCCAAATTATTTTTAGTCGTTTCTAAGATTTGTGTGCACAAACATACAGACATACAGACATACAGATATACAGACATACAAACAAACAGACAAAATGAAAAACCATTAATTTGGATTATCCTGCTCTTATTAAGGCGCCCTATTAAGTTTTTATTTTTAATATTTTCCACGTACAAATATCGTAATAATACAATTTTTGCAAACAATGACTGGGATTTGTGATCCAGGGGTAAGTTTAAGGGACCCCTTTATGATGCTCAAACACGCTCGCCTTCACTATCTACACTTCTCTCCCTACCTAACTAAATTTGTAAAGAACCTACTAATCCCTGTTACACTTCTCGCTCTAAACTTTTACCGCGTACAAGCTACTTATATTTTTTTTAAGATCATTTAGAAAGCTATCGACTTTTGCATCCAACGATGAAGTACGGCTTTGGTAATCGATTTTTATACCTAAAAATTTAAACAAAACTGCTTCCATAACCATACTAACGTATTGACTGTCTATTATAAGATCCGGATCGCAAGAGGTATACTTGGTATTCCGTCTAGCCAAAGACAGACACAAGCATTTACTGGGTTTTGTCCTCAATCCGCCCGTTCATGTACAAAAATCCTCAACTACATTTAAAAGTACCTGACTTTGTTTTGGATTACCTGTCAGTATCGCTAGATCATCTGCAAAAGCTAGTAGATATTGTATGTATTTATTTACCCCACTTTTTTCATGTCTAATTAATTTGTCTATATGATTGTAATTAATTTGTCTGTCTGTTATATTTGAGTGGTTTTGAATGGTTTTCACTAACCCGACGTTCGCACAGTTGGATCTATTTGACCCGCGCCATTTTCAGATGCGCGTTTTTTTATGTTTTTTGTGAGACATTACCACACTTCTTAGTAGCTGGAGCTAAGGGTTGGCCCTTGCCGCGAAATATCGCTGTTTAGTTGTACTGCAATCGCACCGATGGATAGATGCATCTGAACATGAAAATGGGTAAATATGACCAGTAGTAATTAATAATTCTGTGCCATTACATAAAAAGTATATTTATTTATTTTATTTGAGAACTTTTGCTATAATGGATCTCGAAGAACGCTAATGACAGCGAATTTTGAGTATCTTGGAGTAATCAGAATCCGATCATGAAAATTCATAAACTGAAGATGGAGAAGATCATTTGATCATTCGCAGCCAAGACTGTAACACCGACCAAGACGCATCTGAAGTGTATAGTGATAATGAGCTCCTGATTGAATTACGCCGACGTCTACTTTATTCAACAACAGAATCACAGCAGGATTTTACCAGCACTTCCGACAGCAAGGTACAAACTACTTACTTTGTTGGAAGAACTGGAATAAAGTGGCAAAAGATACCTTTAGGCTACAACAATCGATTTAGAGCTGAATATTTTATACCACAGGTGCCAGGTCTTGGACGAGTAACTTAAATGCTTCTTCAGAGAAAGATTGCCGGAAATAAAATACCTACGAATACCCGAAGAGTTAACAAAAACTAGGGATAAACAAATAAATTCATCGACTTTGGGTTTTCCAACAAATGCAACGATCGTATCACACATACAAAAAAAAACAAAGTGTATGTACTTATGTCCAGTTTGCATCATGATGCTAATATTGATATATCTATAGGCGAAAAACAGAAACCGGAAATAAATACTTTTTATAATGTGACAGAAGTTAATGTCAATGTTGCTATGTTCTTCTTATAACGCAATTTAAAAAAAGGGTTTGACTATTTTTACGGCCTACTAAATATGTCTGCAATAAATGCAAATATATTTCATAATATAAATATCAACGTTGCTACAAAGCGTCGCAAATTCCTAACCCTAATACATTTTTCAGATCTTTCAAATAACTTGTTTATACTATCGAAAAAAAAAATATTTCTCTTTGGTGTCAAAATATGCCGAAATAGCAAACTTCCCTTCTTCATTGTCGTCGTTTTTTTCACGCAGCTCTTTCTTCTTTTTTGAAAATAAATAATAGTCACTGGGTGCCAAGTCTAAACTGTAGGGTTAGTGTTTCAATTGTTCGAAACCGCATCGGTGGATGGCAGCCGTCGCAACACGGCACGTGTGAACACGCACGCACAACGCACCCGGCGTTGTCGTTGACTTCAAACCTATTAGTAAATAGGACATATAAATAATAGATAGTTTATAATAAATATTAAATGTTCATTATTTTTTACTTTTTAGTTTTCAAGTCGGTTTTTTTTAACGAAGTTATTTTTATTGAATAATTTTTAGTTTATTGCTACATTGTCAATTAACCATGGGTATCCTACAAAAGCTGCTGCGCACCTTAAAAAATACAGATCTCAAGAAACGGGAACGGTTAAAAGTAGTCGTATCCTTAAAAGTGCTCTTCGAAACAATTTCACGTTCTTGTGAGACTATTAAAGATCGTGAAAAACGTTGGTTAGCCATGAAGGCATTTATGAAATCACGATTACGTCAAGAAACTCTTGATCAGCATAATTCTAGACTCGGTAAGATGCAAGGCGTCTTGCGAATGAGTACATTGAGCCGAGAGCTAATAGACTTGGCCTCATTAATGAGCGTTTAGAGAACGAGTCGACTGAGCAGAGGGCTCATAGATTTGAAGTGATACGAAACCTTACAGCAACCGAGTCTACTCAGCAACGTGAGAATCGGCTATCAACATTGCGTCAGACTTCACATATCCAAAACAGCAGATGTCATTAGTCACAGCACGTTTTGATTACCTTCCGAAGGAGCTAGTTTGAAATTTGGAAAAAAATGCTCATAAAATAAAAACTAATAAGTCGACCTGAATCAAATTTTAAGGAACCAATTCGAAACTATTCTGCATCAGACAAAAAAATAATTAGGTAAATCTGTTTAGAAACCTCGGATAAATCGGTGTACATACATCAAAAAAAACTAATGGGCTACCTGAATCAAATTTTTATGGGACCAATTCGAAACTATTTCGCATCAAACAAAAAAATAATTTCGTAAATCGGTGTACATTCATAACAAAAAAATATATACCACCCGAATTGAGAACCTCTTCCTCTTTGACAAAGTCGGTTAAAAAAAAAATAATAACGGCTAAACTGAGAACCTGCTCCTTTCTGAAGAAGTCGGTTAATAAAGTGAGTTACGACGTTCCGAAAATCTCTTTCTGAGGCTTAAACTAGCTCTTAACCTCGTGATTCTTTAAAGTAATAGATAGTAATAGATTATTTTTACGAATAGACACCTCCATCTTGTTTTACCGTGAACACTATTGCTGTAAAGCATTCGAAACGTCGCGTTAGATTTAAAATGTAAATTTAAAATTTTATAAATTATATGCGAGTTAAATCCGTAAAAATAGTTTTATTCTAATAAAACAGTATTCCCATTTATGTCCACATTTATGTAAAATCCTTTGTGTTTTTTTAATAAATTTTTATTATTTCCGAAATTTCGAAAGAGACAAAAAAAATTTAAGAGGCATTAATAAGATATCTTAATACTATTAATAATACAATTTGTGAAAATTTCTTGAAGTTTTGATGAACCTAATTAATTAAAAACGTAGTCTTGCGTATAAAGAAAGATAAATTATTTAAATTGAGTATCTCTAATGCCTATCATCAGGACTGGCTGTTCGGGTACAAGAACAGCGACCATGCTGGAAGAGAAAGCCGTTCTTGAAAAGGTCCGGCAGTATTTTACACCGGGACAGCTTCTTGTTTTATACAAAGCACAGATCCGGTCGTGTGTAGAGTACTGTGGTCAGAGAGGCGAACAAAGAGTGGCGTTTAGTTAACAAATATTTAATTAAATAAATAACCGTTACTTATATTATACTTATATTCG
The DNA here is from genome assembly GCA_959347405.1 of Napeogenes sylphis. Lineage (NCBI taxonomy): Eukaryota > Metazoa > Arthropoda > Insecta > Lepidoptera > Nymphalidae > Napeogenes > Napeogenes sylphis. The sequence continues at coordinate 16,615,383 of OY365777.1, read as the reverse complement.
TATGTATTATAAAATATCAAAATAAGCGACAAGATAAAGTAGGATCAAAAAATGTTCGTAAACTTTCTTCGTCGTAATATTTCACTTCTCTGTCATTGTAATTTAAGGCTTCGCATATTCTGCATAAGTGATATGACTTGGTTCCGAAGTATCCATGTTCATTTGCAACATAAAAATCGTTTCTCCATCTATGAAATGATAATAGTTTGCTGCTATTTTTACTTATTTCAATCATATGCTTCGCTAATTCTTCCGCATTGTCATATTCATCAATATGTAAAAACGATTCAGGAGGTAAGAGCATCTCGCAGCGATCTCCGGTTGGTCCCATTATTACAGGTATAGCTCCTTTACTGTAGGCATTATGAAATAACTTCTCCGTCAAATATTCATCGCATTCAGAATTTTCAAATACCAAATAAAATAGATAAGCCGATATCACCGCACAATCTGATTTATAATGCCCGGGACAACTGAAACATAAAAAAAGAATACAACACTCCTTTCAACACAAATCTAAATATAAAAATTTCAGAAAACTTAAAAACTTACACTCAAAATTAGTTCAGATTGTAAGCGACTAATATTTTTTGCTGGTCAATACATCAGTAGTAGAACTAAGTTTTATTAATATGCAATTTGCCATAGTCCAGTGATTATGGCAAATTGAATATACAAGAAATTAAAAAGTATAGTGTTTGTCCTATTTACATTATTAAAAAAAATATAAGAAAATTAATACAAATACTTCCGTGCGTAACCTCATAAACCGATCATAGTATTTAAAATGTATTTTATTTTTCTCAATGTCTTAAAAACTGGACATTCTAAAAGATATGACATTTTAAAATTGAAATAAAGCTTTACATCATCTCTATTAACTTTCAGTTGAATTATTTTTTTTTAATGATAATTAAAAAAATTTTTAAACAGCAGATTTTGAAAAAAAACTATTTAACATTATAACAATTTGTGGTATATTTTTAGTATGAACAAATAAATTTGAAGTTACACCCCGTGAAAATCAATTCAATATGCTAAATAATAAGAGTCGAACTCCTACATATGAAAAAAGTTAAAAATTACTACAAAAAAACATATATTATATTTATACTACATAAAACTAATACCCAGTCTTTTTGTCTTTTGAACATTTTCCATAAATGTTCACATTCAAGTGTTCTTGTAGTTTCTGTAAGTATTCCATTCTGCGGTGTACGTTACAATGAGATATTAGGATAGATACTAGTACGTCTGTACGTTTATCATTCCAGTACGGAACTAATGATGCCAATGATTCGTCTGTTATTTGATTCAGAATAGGTTTTTCCAAGGGCATTGTTCGTCCGTAAGGAACAGGCACGTCGGAATCGCTCCTAGAAAATATTTGATGATTAATCTTCGAGTACGTGGTAGGTTCTTAAAAATGTGTATTATAAGGACACATGATACATACAACTCGGGAAGTATGATTTGTTTAACAAGTTAATTTATTTAACAAATCATAATTCCTACACTGATAAAATATTTAAAAGCATGTATATATTCTTAGGTATTTGAGTATGGATAATATGAAAAATATTTTCTATACCTATAGGTCATGGACCAATTGAACATATTTGATAGATATGTTAAATTAGGAGCCTGTTGTGCCATTCCAAATGCGTTCTTCGTAGATTCGTCATTTAAAAAGACCCATCTCTGTTTTGTATTTCTAAACGTCGTATTTGGAAACACGCCTCTTTGTACATGAACTATAACAGCATCGACTGATGATATTGTTTTATCATCGCCTGTAAATTTACAGTTCTTTACACTGCATCCTTGTAGTGGATCAACTTTACTGAAACATATATAACATGAGATTCAGACATCTGTCGGTATTGCTCTTTGACAAGACTTTTAATCTGAGAAATGACAAACGCTACAGTTTTGTACAGTACCCGGCAATAAATATTGTACATCGATCTTTGGAAAGAGACAATCGGCTAATTTCGGCTTCGTAGAGCGTTATCTCTGTCGCACGAAATACAAACAATCTGGTATCTATTAGGAGCTGAAAACAAGTTAAATTTGCTTCTTTTGATAATTATTTTCACTCTTTGTATAAATAACACATTTCATAAAAATTTTTTAATGTTATTTTTTTCTTAAATAATAAAAAAACATGCTTACATTATGTTTACGTATTTTAATACTTTAGGAAAATTATAACTGTGCGTAAAAAAAGACCCTTATAGCTTTTAGCTTTTTTTTTTACGTAAACATAATGTAAACATGTTTTTTTTATTTTATTTTACCCCAACACAAAAACACCACTTATAGAAAAAATTGTGGCTTTTATTAAAACAATAAAAATAATATTAGAGCCCTCTTACCGCAAAGAATCGCCAACAACAGTTCTTTTATTCTTTAAAGCACTTTATGACACTGTTCACAAATACACTAAACTGTTTACCATTTAAACTCTTAACTATCACTGTTACACAACTTAGTCTCTCGATCTCACACTCAGCGGTTAATTATAACTGTTACACTTTTATCACAATACTACCACCCGACAACTTGCACTCCCAATTTCACAATGCCTTCTCTTAACGGAGCTGCGATTTATATACTTCTTATTCTTAGTCAAATCAGTATTTAATATTACATTTATTTTATCAATTAAACTTCTATACAGAGATTCAATTGTTTTAGTCAAATCAACAACTTATATCTTTGTTTTTAGTCAAAACCAAACTACTACATGTATAAAAGCTAACAGCTCGGCCATCCTAAACATAACGAGTCCGCTCGTTATCAAAAACCATTTACTTACAATTTTAATTCTGAAGTAATTTGTAAATCTAATTATTATAATTGTAAAGTCACAGAATCTAATCTAAAGTCTATATATTATGATACATTAATATTTATACATTTTTCGGCCATCATATATAAATAATTGGTCCTCCAATTTAGACAATGTTTTTGAAATTTATAGACTTAACAATTTCAACTATAATGATCAATTGGTATAAGTTGTCTGATTACGTGTTCAATCTTTCTCAGCAGCCTCTTTAAAAAAAAAAAATCTACTAGACACAAAAAATGTTGCCTCATAATTCATAATCATAGTCATAGTCATAGTCAGTTCAATATCCTCAATGTACCAAATACTACTCAGAAGTTGGCTTATCGGCCTCATGTGAGCATTTGATGTCACTAGTCATAGTCAGTTCAATATCCTCAATGTACCAAATACTACTCGGAAGTTGGCTTATCGGCTTCATGTTAGTGATCAGACAACAAAACCCTTATCCACATAAAATACTTTTTAGAAAACTATCCAAAGTAATTACTTTTATCATCTTAATGTATTCTACATATTAAATATATTGAATTAATACATAAATAAGCACAAATAATAGCTAAGAATACCGAATTGAATTAATACATAAATAATAATATAATAAAGAATACCGAATTGAATTAATACATAAATAAGCACAAATAATAGCTAAGAATACCGCATTTAAAACGAAGTTATTTAAAACAAAAGTTTAAAACATTGTTTTTCAAGTTTAAAACAAACACTCACGTTTACGAAAACCCGGAAAAAAATAATTTCGCGCCTTATCATAATACGTAACAAAATACGTCAAGTTAAAGTGAAATAATTATCAGTAAAAATTAAACAAGATCGTGAAGGTTGATCGCTAATCTCAATACTAGTTATCTCAACAATAATAATAAAGTGCTTACCACTATATTTAATCGCTTAATTTTCTTTAACTAGCGAGTATTTAAGGCAAAAATTGGATGTAAATCGAAACGAATCACCTTTATGCTGTGACGTGATCGATGATGGATAAATTGTGCGGACATCAACGTGTTGCTCGCCGCGTGCCATGCCAGCACCGCTACCATAGCTGCCATCGCCACGACCGCCATCAACACCATCAGCAACATCGACACCATCAGCGCCAACCGCGCTGCGCCTTCATCGCCATCCGCGCCGCGCCATCACCGCTATCCGCGCCGCGCCATCACCGCTATCCGCGCCGCGCCATTACCGCCATTCACACCGCGCCATTACCGCCATTCGCGCCGCGTTGTCACCGCCATAATTTCTCATTTCCTTCTTTCTTCATTAGCGACGATTCCTTCTTTCGTAGAATTCTTCCAATGGTTTGACACATAATCTAATAAACGACTTGCATAAGCGATTAAATAGGTATTTTTACTCGGTTTTCTTGATATGTGGGTAGATCTCAATTTTGAAGTTTTGATTATTTACAACCATTGATTATCAACTATTGATTGATTGTATTGATTCTGGAACTTCATTGTTATTATCTTGTAGTGTGCGTTTCAAATAATAATATCACTTCATTTTTTTGCTTGATGTGGTTTTGTAGCTTCAATAAACTTATCTTGTAGGTAGTTTGTGGTTTTAATGCCCGAGTGAATCCCACTTCTGAACTATTAGAGCCCTCTTACCGCAAAGAATCGCCAACAACAGTTCTTTTATTCTTTAAAGCACTTTATGACACTGTTCACAAATACACTAAACTGTTTACCATTTAAACTCTTAACTATCACTGTTACACAACTTAGTCTCTCGATCTCACACTCAGCGGTTAATTATAACTGTTACACTTTTATCACAATACTACCACCCGACAACTTGCACTCCCAATTTCACAATGCCTTCTCTTAACGGAGCTGCGATTTATATACTTCTTATTCTTAGTCAAATCAGTATTTAATATTACATTTATTTTATCAATTAAACTTCTATACAGAGATTCAATTGTTTTAGTCAAATCAACAACTTATATCTTTGTTTTTAGTCAAAACCAAACTACTACATGTATAAAAGCTAACAATAATTATCAAAAGACGTAAATTATACTTGTTTTACAGCTCCTCATAGATACCAGAATGTTTCTATTTAGTGCGACAGAGATAACGCTCTACGAAGCCGAAATTAGCCGATTGTCTCTTCCGGACTATAAAAAAGGTAATTTTAAATTAACCTTTTTAATAATAATGTAATATATAAGTAGCATGTTCACGTTCTGATAGTGGCTACGTTTTATAAAAAGATAAATATATCAAGGCGAGTAACAACACAGTAGCTATTTTGGAAAAGTCAGGAATCCTGTGGGAGGTCACGGGTTCTAGTGCAGTTAATATTGTCGATTTTTTAAATTGTATATTTTTGTTTAGTGAGTCTAATATATTTTCATTTTAATGACATTAGTTCATAAAAGTTTAAGGTTATACAAAAGTCCTTATGCAATTATTGATTGTTACTAACTTACTGTTTATTCTTATAACTGTAAATATGTCGATCTTGGAACCAACTCCAATATTTCCATATTAAAACTATGTATGTTTGATTTTTTGCTTGATGATTTAATGGAATAGTATTGATTGGGATGTTCTTAAATAGTGATGTCCCTAACTTTGAAGTCGGCCAATCCTAAAAAAAGGGTAATTTACATTCTTGCAACATTATTTTTCGGTGCAGTCCTCAGATTGCTCGCTATTGAAATTATAAAATCGTAACATTACTCATAGACCCTATTGTTTCTGTGCAAGTGCAATTGTGTTGATCAAGAAGTCATTTTTAAGGCTGGGCTTTTACGTTCCAGAAAGACAACCAAAACATTGTATATAAATTACATTTATATTTCTAAATAAATTACAATTACCATCTTAAACATACCTACAATAATTTAAAAAAATACATTACGTAACAGCAACGTCGTTTAACAATATGCTTACCTTTCTTCTGTCAAAATAGAAATCTACAATATCAGCATGAAAATTTGAATTTCTTTCGTAATTTACGGAATCCACATAAAATATGTTTCTTACAAAATGTTTTTTTTTACATTTTAGTCGATTAAAAAGCATTATTAGGAATAAAATTGACATAATGTAAATAACATACTTAAGCCGTTTAATCGAGACAAGTTTTTTTGAATACGCGCTAATGAAATGCATAATGTTTATTTACTCAACAAATTTACACCTTTTTATTACACATTATTGTTTCACATTTACCAACACATTTTTAGTTTCCTAACGATGCTTGCTTTAAAGATAACAATTTATTCATAAACTCTTTTTATGTATTGAATAAAAAAACTCTGGTAAAGAAGGGCTCGACTGTTCTTAAAGGAGATGTGAGGTAGAGTGTCGTAGTTTTCAAGGCTAGCTTCCTCGACTAGTACGTTCTCCTTATTTCACCATTTATATCAACATTTTTTAAAATTTTGAATTCGTTTGTAAATTAGAGGTTCACCAAGATATTATACATAGGCAAAATTTATTATGTTATAGACTACGCAGGTTCTAAAGCCGTAAGTTCTTATTATATTCCTCCGAAAATATTGTTTACTGCTAGAAAATTGTCATGGCAGCCAGGACTGTTTAGTAGGTACTTAATAATAATTCGCATATATTAAGCACCTATTAAACAGTAGAACCTGGTAAACATTTATAAGTTTTATAAAATATTTATGTTGTTACAAATAAATTTAAAGACTGACCAGTGAACTTGGCATATATATCTCAATTCTTTTATCGTTGAGTCAACAAGCCAGACGTATATTATAAAATTGAATTTCTCTTGCATTTTACTTACATGCTATTGATGGGATTCATATTTGCAGTTATATTTGTAATTTTTATATGATGATAAAATGTTGTGTGTCTCCCCTCATTGCCTTTGCATTGTAGCGTATCATATAGTAAGTTTTATGTATCTATATCATAAGGGATCAGTTTTTTTCCATATGAGTGTGTAATATTTTTTTATTATTTTGTTTTTTAATTGTACACCGGCTCATGGTTACGTCATCCAATCAGTTATTAAATAATTGCTGTGCGGAGTTGTTATCGAAATTCAAATTTAACGTGTCCAGGTAGGTAAATATAACATAATTATAAATTATAATTTTAGGTCTGTAATTATGCCTTATAATAAACAAAGAAATAAATCTACTGTTCGAAGTTTGACTTTTGAGTTATTTCTATAAGGCCTTTCACCCATATTGTTAATGATACTGTTATTTTCATTTCCCATAATGATGTAAATTATTAAATATCCAGGGAAGCATAACTGTCAATATTTGGTCGTTCTAAATCATCTATGAAATAATTGTTAGTATATTCTAAAAATACCATTTTTATATTTATTATTAACCCCTCGTAATTAATTTATACTCATTTCTTATAACTAACAGAAGTACCTAGGTACTTCTACCTACTAAATTTGTTCTGTTAATTTTTAATTAAAAAAATCGTTATTCGGAAAAATAAGTTATTTTAAGCAAAAGAAAAATTATACATTGTTTGTAAGTAAAATAAAAATACAAATTATCGTCATCAGAAGTAAACCCAAACTTAACATTTTATCAAAGGAATAAATGGTTTCCTTTGATATTTTTTTTTATTAGGAATTTATGTGTAATTTTCTATTTTAAAACGTTTTTTTTTACTTGCTTGTAAACGTTTTTATGTTCATGATTATAAACCGGAAAAATTACCATTCGTATCAATCCATCCACTCAGTATAAATTTTGATAAGAAATATATTTAAATATACTATAGCAAAAACTTCTAGTTATTCATATTATTATTTATTCAAAAATGAATTCATAATCAATTTACAGTAAAATCCATACATATAATAAAATAGTAAATATTTATTTATATTTTTTCAAGTATTTATTAATTTTATAATAAAATGAAAACAATTTAAAACAGAATTCAATAAAATAATTTTAAATCATCTGTTTGTATTCCGTTTATAACCAATAGACTAAGTGCAATCGACTTTGACAAATGAAGTCACCGGCCACAACCTGTATAAATCAAAACGACTTGTGTTCTAACAATATAGTTTCAGTTTATTTTTTTCCAACAGTTACATTGTTTTTATGTCATAATGTCTGAGTAGATTATATTTGACTTAAAACCGAGTTATAGTATATAGAATACCAATATATAATAATATAAAATTTGTACATACCCATGTAAAAACTAAAAGCCTTCAAGATTTCATAAAATTCCGTCAAGTAGTTTCTGCCTGTATTTCTAGTTTTTTTTATATTTTTTTTTATTTCAGATCTCAGCTATTTTTTTACAGGGTAGGTAGGTAGTCCATTTTTTTTATTGGAAAGAGTATTGTTATTCCCTGACGGGAGGACCACTATTTCAATTTTGAAAAAAAATCTGATCCCAATGCAATGTACGAATTAATACATAATTCACTTCTTTATTTGTTAACAGTTTTTTAAAAAAACACTAAATGTTAAGTGAAGCCCATGACATTATATTCCCGATGTTTTCATCCAAACCGGTTAATCCGTTCCTGAGATTAGCCTGCATAAACATACAGACATAGATATACAGACATACAAACATACAGACGAAGAAATTAAAAGAAAAACCATTTTGGGTTCTCTTGCTTAAAAACAGGTCCCCCATTATGAAGTTTTGAAAATATTTTCCATGTACAAACAGCGATCACTTACGGATATATGTCTATAGATAAATCTCTTGAACACATTAAGACCACATATTTTTTGATAGAGTGAAGAGTGTGCCATGAAAGTTAAAAGATACATGTTAGTGAGATTTACGCTAAATTTCTATGTATAAAAGTTATTAACATTAGTTAAACATTTTTTGCGAGTTGCGTGCACAACTAAAAAAAAATTAAAAATTTATAAAACTCCCGATACAAAAAGACCTCTAAAAAGAATAAAAATAATATTATTATGTACTTGTTGAAGTCGTTGCGTTGTACGTACGGTGTCTATTTTACAAAGATAAACATGAAGGACTTAGACTATACTATTCGATATCGTAATTTCTTAATTTGCCTTGTTAACTTATTTGCATTTTAATGTCTTCCTTTGTTAAACGGTTACCTGACGCAACCAATTATTCCTTTTAGAGGTCTTTTTGTATCTTTTTTTTCTGCTTTTTAAGTTATGTTACTGGTTTCTTAACTGTACTAAATGAAACTACAGACACACAACAGTTTTTTTAGACAAAAAGTTTTTAGAGCAGTATTATTTATATTTCTGGTTGAGAACAGAGTTTATTAGGTTTGCCGCATAATGATTAGTAATACAAAATATCAACTTTACTACAATCATTAGTATCGTTTGTAGGTAAATATGAGCGAAAAAAAAAGTAAGGATTTTTTTAAGGTGGGGTCCAGCATGATGGAGCTCTCTCCGAATGTATGTTTGAATCATCGAAAAAGTTCTTTGCCTTCCAGTATGGTAAAATATGAAACAGAAGTACATTAAAAGTACACTTAGGCCAAAATAATTAATGTATGCTTCGTTATTATATTAATGGGTTCGTGAATTACTAACTTCATTTTAAAAATATAAGTTACTTTTCAAATTTATACTTATCGCATGTAAAAAAGCATTTATTTTTACTTAATTATGATCTTCATAGTAAAGCAATTTGCAAAAATAAATGCACAACAATTACCAAAAACAATTACTTGCAAATGCTTATATTTAACTTTTAACCAAACAAGTTGATACTTTAAATATTAAAATCATAATATCCAAAGCATCAAATAAACCAAAGCTTAACTATAAACTAACAGTTAGTAGCGAAACTTGCATGTACATTTGAAATTCGACAGTTGTGCAAATATCAATACGCAGTTGAAGAATCTGTTTTAATCCCTCCTATATAAATTACAATATTCAAATGATTCAAAGGTTTATATTATACGAGGAAGGTCAAAAAGTTCGCGGAATGAGAGGTAAGGAGGTTGAAATTAAATACCAAACTATTGTTCCTTTTAAATATATAACAACCCTAATACATTTTTCAGAGATCTCAAATAACTTGTTTATACTATCGAAAAAAAATGATTTCTCTTTGGTGTCAAAATAGGCCGAAATTGCAGACTTCACTTCTTCAAAGTCGCCGTTTTTTAATTTTTGAAAGCAGCTCTTTCTTAATTTTTGAAAATAAATAATAGTGACTAGGTGCCAAGTCTGAACTGTAGGGTGAGTGGTTCAATTATTCGAAGCCGCATCCGTGGATGGCAGCCGTCGCAACATGGCACGTGTGAACGGGTGCGTTATCTTGCAGAAGGAGCACACCTTTTGACAACTTTCCTCTTCTTTTTTCCTTGAAAGCTTCTTTCAATCTTTCCAGTAAAGATGGAGTCGAGTATTAAACTAATTTGTATAACAAAAATATATAAAGAGTATAACAATATTTTGAAAATATATATTTTGTAGTTTTTAATTATGTTAACATGTTTTATTTATCAATATTAATGCACAAAGTATCACAACAATATTAAATATTTCCTGTAATTTAGTCTGTAAATAGTCGCTTTTAGGCGTTAAGATTGCCATTTGTATGTTCAAAGTGTAGTATAGTATCTGTTTTATATCTGCTTTCGTTGGCTAAGTAAGCATTTTGTATAAGATAAAGAATTGACAATATTTTTTGTAAATTTAACTGGGCCATTAACAAATTATTAAACTATCATATTATTTTTCAATTTAAACAAACCTAGCAATTGTATGCAAACCTTATTTAATGTCTATAAACCATATTTAATGTATGTCTATAAAGAGATGAATATAGATAGATTATATTTGAATAATTGACCTCCCCGCTCCTCGAAACTGTTAAGACGTTGGAACCGTACTGTGCTACTAAAAATTAATAAATTAATCTAAATAACTATTTAACTCAAACGAAGTATAAGCCTCCAAAGTTCAAGTGTTGTGCTGTTGTTTGGTGAAGAAAATTTTACTGATCCAGCAGTGTTTTGTTCCTTAAGATTAAATTAATCTTATAAAATATCTGAGAAAAGAATTGATAACAGTGACAGTGAAGTGAATTGCGGCGTGTCTACCGTCATTAAGCTCGCATAGAAAGTGATTTGCCGCATAATAAGCTTCTATTGACTAATTTCGTTTAATGTCGTAGTGGCATCGCTAGCCGTTTGTCAACAGCTGCTGTTCATTACAACTATCGCTATCTGGACCCTAAGATCGAATCCTAGTTACGTAGATCTACTTTGTTATTTTTGTATTTTAATTTTTTGTTTTTTTTTTTAATTTTATTATTTATATTATTATTTTCAGTATATTTATTTTGCCAGTAGAAACATTTTATTTTGTTTTTTCTTTTATTTTTATTATTTATCTTATTGTTTAGATTTTTTTTTTGTTTTGAGTAATACTGGTACAATTTAAATATTTTTGTTGTTTTATTGTATTCTCTTTAAAATGAGTAATGGTCAAAGATGTGCGGGGTGCAAGGCACCTCTAACAAAAAGGGAATGCTTGCAGTGTGTTGCATGCAAGGCAAAGTATGATATTGAGTGTTTAAATGTGACTAGTAAATCGTTTGCTGCGATGGAGCGTAAGGATCAATGGAAATGTCCAGAATGCGTAAGTAAAAATCCAAAGAAGGGAAACGTCAACACACCAGTACGTGGTTCCGTATCAGTTGTATCGCCTAATAGCGCAAGCGATCACTTAAATGTTACCCATCGAGCTAAAACCACACGATCACACGTTCATAGTGAGCAACGTAGCCCTGTCGACTGTAGAGATTCTAGCACATCTCCAAGTGGAACGGAAGAACTTAAGATATTTATTACGGACCTAATTCAAAATCAAATGGCTAGCATACGAGAATCTATTAATGAACTTACCCTCTCAATAAGGACACAAAATACACGCATTGAACAGTTGGAAGGTAGGGTAACCATGTTGGAAAGCAAGCTCAAGGATAATAGTAACGCAGTACAGGCGAACATTGTAGAACGGGACCAGGAGCTATTGGGTAACGATGTCGAAATTTCGGGTTGTTCTGAATCTCCGGGCGAAAACTGCATCCATCTTGCAATTTCTATTGCAAAGAAAATTGGCCTGGCGTTGGCTACTAGAGATGTCATATGCGCCGAAAGAGCGGGACCGAAGCGGCCAGTGGACTTGACCGGTAATTTACCGAGTGCACGGCCACTCGCCGTTCGGCTGGCGAATCGCACTCTTCGAGATGACATTCTTCAAGCCGCACGCACGCGCCGTAATTTAAACTCTGACGGCCTTGAACTACCAGGACCCGTTAGACCTATATATATCAATGAGCGCTTAACAAAACATAATAGACAGATATTTCATCAAGCACGAATATTTGCCCGTGAACTCTCATTTAAATATGTATGGACGCGAGGAGGAAAGGTCTTCGTACGCCGAAACGACGGTACGCCACGGCTCCGCCTACGAGATACGAATGACCTGTCAAGTGTTTTTAGGAAACCAAACGTTTGAGTGTATATATATTGATCAAATATTAACTTGCATTAGTGACCTTTTCATTCCTTATTGGTTCAAAAATTTTATTATGTATACTGCTAAGTATTATGTATGCTACACTCTTGCTACACAAACAAGCACACCTATCACCTATTCACAAAGCTCTCCTTTGAACAAAAATAGATTTGATATACATGACAATGGCTAACGAGAGTAAAACTTGTTTAAAATTGGGGTTACTAAACGCCAGGTCCTTAAACACAGGAAACGATGAATTACTAGTTACTGTCTCTAAATATAGACCTGATATCCTGGCTATAAATGAAACATGGCTTAAAAGGGGAGAAGAGTCGCTTGCACCCATAATTCCCTCTTATACCTTCATAAATAGGGCTAGAGAAGGTAAAAAAGGTGGAGGAGTTGGGTTTTACATCAGGAAAGAATTAAGAACAAAGATTGTGGAACATCCAGTCTCGGTTCTTGAACAGATGTGGCTCGAAGTACACCTACAGGGCTCAATAATGGCTCTAGGTACAGCTTATAGGCCAGAAAATGTTGGTGTTGCGGAGGCACTTGATGCGCTAAGTGCATCAATCAATGAGACGAGTCGATGCGATCTAACTTGTATCCTGGGCGATCTAAATATCGATGTGTCTAATTCTGCCTCTCCAAAAACAAAAGAGTTGTTAGACTTTTACTATCAACATGATTTGGACCAAATAGTTAAAGAACCAACGAGAATCAGTGATAAAACACAAACAATACTAGATTTGGTTCTCTGTGATGACTCTTCAAAATGTAAAGGGGTAGAAATAGTTCACAACCGGTGTTTGAGCGACCACGCTTTGGTTTTGGTAGAATTCAATATATTTAGAAATAGATATGTAAAACAAGTTAAATTTCAGCGATCGATAAATAATATTAACAACGACCTATTCGCACAAGACCTGAACTATGTTTCCTGGGACTCTCTATTGGACTTAGATACTGTTGACAAAATAGTGCAAGCGTTTAATGAACAGCTTATGCAACTATTTAACTCTCATGCTCCTATTCAGAAAATAATAATTAAAGACAAACCCAAGCCGTGGATAACCAGTATGGTAAGATTCATGATGACTCTACGCGACAAAGCCCGAAACAAAGCCCACATAGATAAAAAAGACAGCTCAAGGTTCTATTATAGGCAGTTAAAAAATTTTGTAACTGCTACAATAAAACGGGAAAAAACAGCATACTTCAATCATTTCATGAATAAGAACTTAAACAATCCCTCTGTCCTATGGAATAATCTAAAAACATCAGTAAAAATTACGGCTGACCAAAAAACTTCAATACCTGAATACCTAAACGATCCTGATAAAATAAATGATCATTTTCTAAACATACCGGTCAACATCTCAACAACATTTTCGATGAATATCCCAATAGCGAAAAACCATTTAAATGAGGGTGGATTTGAATTAAATGCGACATCAGAAGTAGAAGTTTCAATCTCTCTCTCCTCTAATCTAATCCTGTTATGACAGGAGTCTTCTCCGTATTTTTAAAACGTTTAAAGGCATTTTAGCATACATACGTATTTGACCTAAGTGTTTTATTTGTGTGCGAGGGTCAAGAAAGAAGTTAGCGGTCACAAAAAATCCGGGAGCTGCGTTTCCTCGTACCTAAATAGAGTTTTACAGCGAGGCAGGAATACACAAGTTACACATATTATTTCTTCGGGCTTTTAATTTTTTATTGACCTCATCTCGAAAATATATTTAAAGCTGGATGGGTCGGTTGGGTTGGTTTATTAGCTTATGCAGCTTATATCTACTTTAAGACGACCATTGGCCATGAGCGCGTTGCTTTTAATTCCGGAAAACTTTGATATTGTTACTGAAGAACTCAGAGATTGGTTAAACAGCTATTGGTGACGGAAGAAACAAACAGACGCAGGGCCTTAAAACTGCAAGTATATGAAAATAAATAAAGTGCATACGATTTTTAAAATCAAAGCCATATGTCATAAGAAATTTATGTGTTTAATGTAATGGAAATATAGTTTTAATTTCAACCACAGATATCTAGGTAGGTAGGTAGATTAATAATCTTGTCAATATTTCGATATTTGATTCCAGTGAAGATTAGATTCGATTCTTAGAATAAAATTGTTTTAAAACATGTACAAATAAATTAAGTTGGAACACAAAAGCATATCAAATAATAAATGATAAAACGAACTTACCAGTACGTGAAGTTCTATCATTATTATGCGAACTGCTCAATTCTCACGATTAATATTTACTTGTAGTACTGTTTCGTATTTCTCGGCCATTACACGAATATTTTAAAGAAAATAATACATATCTAAAATTTAAAAGTAATGTAATTGATTAGTATACTCCCCACCCAGGCCACCAAGCCCGGTGCTATAGCCATAACATTTTTACCTCATTAAGTTTAAAGCATATTCTGAAACATAATTTGGATTAGTATATTATCATCCATTAGCAAAAAATAAATACAGATTTTTGCTGCTACGGGGGGGTAAATATGGGAGGGTTGTTATATTAATCGTGAGAATTGAGCAGTTCGCATAATAATGATAGAACTTCACGTACAGGTAAGTTCGTTTTATCATTTATTATGCTTACACTGCTCAATTCTCACGATTTATATTTACTTGTAGATGTTTAAAGTGCCAAAAATATGAATTTCTCCTTTTTCGATTGACATTGATTTTAAATAAAATAAATTTTAATATGCATATATAACTTTTATTACCCAATGTATGCATTTAATAACAAATTATATTTAATTAAATATAATCACAAATACAATTTATGGGTAAAATTGGAAAATCCATAGTATATAAACTAAAATTATCCATTTATGATTGAAGAATAGAACGGCTAAAGGAATCATCTAAATTGGATACAATAATATCGCGATTGTAAAATTTTGCAAAAACGGATGAAGACCTGCTCTAACCTGCGGTTTTTCTAATCGTGTCTACATTTACTCCAATAGCTTTTGCCTTTGAAGTAGATGCGTGACGCGTGCTATGCGAACTAAACAAACTTACGTCTATACCGCTTTTTTGAAGCATGTCTTTTATCCAGCGACTTAACGTTTGGCCACTCACCCTTGCGTGACGTTTCCTGTAACTAATAAATAAATTATCAAACTTTCTTATAGAATCAGTTTTATCTCTATAACATAATAACGTTCTAGCTGGACAAATTTGAGGTTTTTCATTAAAATACGGTAATTTTAATAAAGGCTGGAAATTATTTGGCCTCGAGGTTTTAATAATTTCAGAAATTTTAATAGATATAGAACTAGATTGAAAAATAATATTTTTAATTTCAATTTTGGACAAAGTTTAAACTCTGTGCGCTGTGACAATAGATAACAAGGTGATTAGTTTTTTCGTTAACATTTCAAGACTTAATTGTTCATAAGGGTACAATTGTGATAAATAATCTAAAACAACATTTATATTCCAAATAAATTCATATTTTGGTTTAGGAGGTCTCATCCTAAAGACGCCTTTCATAAAGCTTGCGATCCTGTCATCGTTATTAATAGTTCAATCTAGAATACAGGAAAGAGCAGATTTACAAGAATTAAGACTACCATACTGATACCCTGAATTGTAGAGTTCGGTTAAAAAATATAGGATATTTAGAACCGATGCTGCAAAATAATCAATATTACGATTTATACAAAAATTAAACCATTCCTTAAAATAACAATCATATTGTTTTTGAGTATTTAGTGCTAAAGAATTTATCATTATTTCTACCGAAGAAGGGGGCACGCTTCGTTTCAAGAAGGCTGTCCGAATAATATTGCTGCAACCAGGGTAAGACTTTTGTGCAGACTGTGTTGTGCCCTGGAATCACCAAGAAATAACAATTCACTTTTAGGCTCAAAGTATATGACATCGGAAATAATTAATTTTTTGAACATTGGAAACCATGGTTGAGTGGGCCAATTCGGAACTACAACAATTCCTATCGCTTTATCCGCGATTATTTTATTTAGGGTTTTTAGAATTATTGCGAAAGGCGGGAATGCATAGAAGTAATGATTGCTCCATTTCATCGTAAATGCATCGACGCAAAGTGCATACGGGTCAGGTTTCCAGGAAATATATTTTACACACTTAGCATTAGATCTACTAGCAAACAAATCAATATCAGGTTCACCGAATTTTCTAATAATTTCTGAATAAGCGTATGGTGCCAATTCCCATTCCGTCTCCGCCTGCTTTTTTCGCGACTCGAAATCTGCAATATTATTGTCAGATGATTTAATATATGACGCATATAGAAACAACCCTTTTTGTTCACAAAAATTCCAAATTTTCCGAGCTATATCGTCTAAGTAAGGAAATTGGACGCTGCCAATACGATTAATGCACGATATTGCGGTGGTGTTATCTACTCGAAGTAAAATTTGTACATTAAAAACATCTTTTGCAAAGACCTTTAAGGCAAACAATGCTGCTAGCAATTCTAATACATTTATATGATAATATTTCTCTTCATTCGTCCAGAAATCGTTTGCTTTTTTATTCAAGCATGACGCCCCCCAACCTGTTAAAGAAGCGTCCGAAAATATTTCAATATCGTAGTTTGGATATCGTATAAAACATGATGAGACACGAATATTTTTATACCACCAATCTAAATCATCTCTCACTAAATCGTGATTTATGTTCATTATTTTATCATAGTTTTGACTAGTATCTAAATTAAAAAATGTTTCTCTTTCAAACACTTTCGTATGCAAAAAACCGTATTCAATACCCGGACAAACAGATATTAATAAACCAATAAATTTAGCGAATTTCCTAATCGTGCATTTTTCTGTAGATTTAAATGTTTCTAATTCTGACTTAATACGATTTTGTTTACTTTCTGTAGGTTTCACACAAAATCTTTCCGTATCTAATTGAAAACCCAGAAATTTACAATGGGTTTTTGGAATGATTGAACTTTTTTCATAATTAATAATAAATCCTAAGTTTTTTAAGAGTTGAATCGTACAATTTACATTTTTTGTGCATTTATCTAACGAGTCATCAATGCACAAAATATCGTCTAAATATATTGTAGAAATGAAACCATGCAACCGTAAATGTTCTATAACTGGGTTTCATGATTTTAGTAAAAACTAGTGGACAAGTATTTAATCCAAATGGTAAACAATTAAATTCGTAACAAATTTGTTGGAATTGAAACCGTAAATATTTTCTATATTCTAAATGAACAGGTATCAAAAAATATGCATCTTTTAAATCTACAGAAGCTAGATAACAATTCGGTGTTATAAGTTTTATAGCAGTCCTGAGATCTTCCATTTTAAAATGGGGCGGATCGATAAACTTATTAAGATTTTTTAAATTCAATATAAACCTTTTGTCACCGTTGGGCTTATCTACGAGAAAGATATTAGATAAGAAATCTCCATCAATTCTACGGCATGGAGATATAGCACCTTTAATTAACAACTTATTAATTTCATTTTGGAAGCTTAGTATATCTTTTTTATCTCGTATCTCGTTTTTTGGATAGTTGGACTGCATAGGACATGAGGTAAACGGTATTTTATAACCTTTAACCCAATAAACTATTGTTGGGTCGGATGTTATCTCACGCCAGTCGTGTAAAAAATATTTTAATCTACCAGCTGTTTTAAATACCTGCGTATCTAATGCTTCCGATTGTTCTTGTACTGGACACTGCTTTGATGGGCACGCGAAGATGATTTGCGCGCCGTTTGATTCCGATGAGCAGTCGACAAAGACCCCGCAGTCCGATGAACCGTAGACATCACTCTCCGGTTCTGAGCATTGAGCTGCGGGTACTTCCAGTTTAAATGATTGTTAGAATAACCAGGTTTGTTGTTTCTTATTGCCGGTTTAGGTTTCACTGGGCTAGGTTTTAAACCAAGACTGGATTTATTAATGGCTTCGTTGGTTTTTATAATATCGGCTAAAGATTCCCCGAATAAATATTTGTCTTGCTTAGACTCTTTTAATGTGTCTTTTAATTTGTTATTCAAAGAAGAAATTAAGAAATTTCGTCTAAGCTTTGTATCAATGTGATGAGAATCACAAAGCAACCTACAGGCGTTGCTAATATGTTTCAACAATATCTGATTGGTATCGGATTTTTCTGTGACCATAATGTCCATTACATAGGAAAGAATTGACAGCACCACTCCAAGCTGTCCTTGACGTGCAGCTAGAGAGGCATCTTTTTTCTGTAAGACCTCTGATACTGCTGCTTTAACTTCAGGATTTAATATCGGTGCTTTGAATAATAGACAATTACCAGGAATCGGATAGTCTCCTGTTATAATATGTTTTTGTTCTTTTTTCAACCCGTTGAGTAAAATATGTTGTAATCTCGCTGCAATGTCCTGGTGAACATTTTTTCCCACTACCGATTCCTCACTTGGAGCATCTCCTAGGAGCATGAGTACCTCATTGTCCAAATGTTCAGACACTGAAGCTATTGGATCATTTTTACTATCATCAATTTCCACTCCAACACTTGACGTGGATGGTTGTGGTATGAGCTCATCCCTTACAGAGAGAGTGGGTGTTATTGTTATGTGGTTTGGGGAATTTCTTTCAAGATCCAAATCTTGATAATTTATTATACTATTATCCATTTCAGACTCTGGAAAACACAATAAATTGCTATCAATAATGTGAAGGTAGTGATCCCGAAAATCACTCGCAACACTAAGCAAATTATATAAATTAATAATTCATGTGTAGGTAACAGTCCCGACACGTACTGTTCGCAACACTCATAATTAGCCATACGTATGAATATGTAGTCCGAATAATATCATACAGTATCGAATATTGTATACTGCCAATGATATTATATTTATGTGAAGGTAATAGTCCCAGTATGTACTATTCGCATCACAAGTTACAACAACTTACATTTATTCACAAAAAAATGTGAGGGTAGTTGTTCAAAACTCGACATTAATACGAGTTTTGTTTAAACAATTTATTGTTAATTGTTGTCTTCTTCTTGCCTTAATAAATCAATCTACAACTAAATGGAATGATTATTTCACGATGATATGATACACTCACCATAGCTTACTTCTGTACTTCGGGAACTAGAAGAATATGATCTGCGCCGTCGTTTACGTAATTCTCGCTGTAACTTTTTAAATTATCGGTCGGTTTCGATATTTCTATCCTTGTGTCTTCGTTTTCTATCCATATTTAAAGTTAACACGCTATTTTAAATTAAATTCAAACTTTTTTAACACTCTTTTAAACACACTAATGCTTTAAATAAAGAATTAACAATTATTTATTGAGTAACGGCCGGTACCGCACGAAAACAGATAATGAGGTAAAAATGTTATGGCTGTAGCACCGGGCTTGGTGGCCTGGGTGGGGAGTATACTAATCAATTACATTACTTTTAAATTTTAGATATGTATTATTTTCTTTAAAATATTTGTGTAATGGCCGAGAAATACGAAACAGTACTACAAGTAAATATTAATCGTGAGAATTGAGCAGTGTAAGCATAATGTTCATATATTTACATCTTACAAAATATTTGGATTATTTTCTAAGAAAATTTGAGCTTTGTACGAACAAAAAAAGATTTACTTCCTCTGAGTAGTGCTCACATACATAACTTGTACGAGCGCATGTTTATATCATTGTAATGTAAATGCATTACGCAAGCTCTGTGAATGATTTAATACATATTCCACGAGTGGAAAGTAATAATCATATACAGAGAATTTTATATGACTAAATTATTACAATTAAAAAAAAAATCCTCTTACCTTTCCATTAAGGTAAATATGTTAAATCTTTGCATTTTTGTCCACTTAACATATATTATTATTTACACTTATTTACATTGGATTCACAATAATTTAGTAGATACTTCTAAAATCTATATATGATATGATATGATATTCTTTATTGTACAAATACATAAAAAACATGAACAAAAAGATAAACACAAATAAAAATAAAAAGCAAAAGTACAATAGGCGGCCTTATTGCTAAAGAGCAATCTCTTCCAGGCAACCTTTGGGTACAGGACAAGTAGTGGAATGTGGAATAAGTTTTTAAACAAATCATCATACATAAATAACATAGTACTAAATAATAATATATATGCACTAAAATATACCATATAATATATATTATACATACATATGTTCATACATAATATATACGTAATTTAATAAGTACACGAAAATAATATTACTATAAAAAAAAAAAAAGTTTATGGCAATGACGACTAGGAAATAAACATTGACAAAAGAAAAGGGGGTTTTAGGAAGAGTTAAGCGAATTAAGGTAAAATTCCGTCACTTTCATTTTAAATGTTGTCTGAGATTTTGCACATCTTACAAAAAGAGGCAAGGAGTTCCATAGACAAACAGCTTGAACCGTGAAGGAATTTGTGTAAAAGGAGGAAGAGTGGGAAGGAATTTCTAAAGTAAGGTTATCCTCGGAGCGAAGAGAACGTTCATGTGAGGAACCCAAAAAAATGAATCGTTCCTTGAGGTAAGAAGTGGTAGCGGGATTGAACAGAACGGAATAAAGAGTGTTAAGGATATGAGCACTCCTGCGAACACGAATTGGGAGCCACTTGAGTTTCTCTCGAAAATGGGAAACATGATCATATTTGCGCACACCAAATATAAATCTGATATATAGATCTATATCAAGGGAATAAAACTTTACGGTTTACAAAGTTTCAATACATTTATTATTTTCACCGTCTCGTGAAAAAACTAAACTTCTTGAATAGTTGGAAACATTGTTAAAGAAATGACGATTCGATGACTTGTTGGCGTAGTGGTAAAATACCCTGACTGCTAGCTAAATGCTGTGTATTCGATTCCCATACAGGATTTTTTTTAAGTGATACATGTATTCCTAGCCTGAGTGTTATTTGTATCCGTTTTTTTCTATGTTTGTGAATCCTCCCGAAACGCAGAGATAATAATAATTATCTAATGCGTGAGTTTTCTTTTAAAAGAAAACCTTAGTGAGAAAGTCTTATAATTATTTTCCTTCAAAATTTCGATTTAATTTCACCACACTTTTAAAGAAAAAAGAATTTTACAAGTTGTTCTTTACAAGCTTACCACATTTGAAATATTTATTTTAAAACCATTGGTAATATTTAAACTCCCAGGTATGTTTTGTACGGAAGTTAGTTTTTAGGTACAAAACGTGTATTCGGCTTTGACTCAATTCTTGGCGTTTTACTAACAACAATGATTGACATTTCAATTAGCGCGAGTTGGACGTATATGAATTCGTGTTAAAATTTAGTTTGAACGACTGCTATTCTCTAGCTTATATTTTGTGATGTAGTTCGTTTTTATATTTTTTTGGTAAAAAAAAGTATATATATATATATCATAATAGCTTTCTTATTTTGTATTCCTTTTAACAACATACCTGGCCAAAAATTTACCTTTTATGAATTTTAAACCACTGAGTGCACTAAAATAAAATATATCCTACCACTTCAATTTTATCGTAACTTGCTCTTTCAATAAATTAACACTCATTACGTTTTTTTAAACAGAATCATTGCTGCCTTCAAACCAGTTGTTGGTTGAGTTTTAAATATAACAAGCAAGGACTAAATATTTTTTATCATAATAGTATTACCAGGTTTGGGGATTTGGTAGGCCCTTATAATTTTAAACTCTGAAAATCGCACAATTCAGTCTCTCTTTAGTTTTGCCTATCCAATAAAGTAACTTGCAGTTCTACGGCAAAATAATAACTTTTAACTTAACTTTATGCAGCAATTTTGATAGCAGTTGTAATCATAACATCGCTGTTTAGAAATATTTGAGTGCTTGAAATAAAAATAAAAGATAGACAAAGAGTTATTAACTACCAAATATAGCCTTCATCACTTACAGATTATTTGAAACTCCGTTACTAAATACGGTTGATGTACAAATCAAATTACTTTATAGTATTTTATGGAAACTTTGTATGTTATGGAAAAATCTACAACCTTAAATATTGCTTCTTCTTAAACATGTTTGTTTTTAAAACCTGAAAACATCCTTAGTATTACATACATGCATATATTTGTATAACACAGATTTCGTTAGAATGAAACAAATATAATGGGATGTTAGTGTTTCGTCATCTAGACCGGACTTATTCCTGTATTCGAAACATCTGAGGCGCGTGATACTTATGGAGCTTACTGTTCCTTGGGAAACAAACATTCCAAGGGATCACACATTCAAGCTCAATAAGTATTATGAACTGACCAACGAACTGATCAGGAATAAATTTATAGTTAGTTTGTACGCGGTAGAAGTGGGAGCGAGAGGTATATAAGCAAAATCTCTCTATAGCCTACTTAAAGACCTTGGCCTTTCTAGAACAAGCATCGGTTCATTTCTAGAACGTATTGCAAAGGCGGCATTAGTAGGTTCTTTTCAAATTTGGTTAGGTAGGGAGAGGAGTGTGGAGGGTGAAGGTGAGCGTTTTTGCGTATAATAAAGGGGCCCCTTAAACCTACTCCTGGGTCGCAAGTCCCAGGCACTGCTTGCACTCCTCTCCTTGCAACGCGATGGGCCCGGCACCCGCACGGTGAATCCATGGAATGCTAAGAAGCTTCGTCTTATTAAATTCTTATGTCATTTCGTTATTTTGTTATAATAACTTCTCTTAAAAATAGGATTCCAGGAATTGAAGCGGGTCTCGCAATAATAAACATGTCAATTACCAAACCCTCGTCATACTTCATCCAGATATCCTTGTGACGCTCACGATTGACTGAAAGCCAATGACTGATAATGATAATGGCTAAAAAAAATAAAATGAATTGTGAAACCTTTCTATTAACAAAACAACAATATAATCGTATGTAATAAATATTGTTAGATTTAGGAAGGGTTATTTTGTTATTATTAGTAATTTTATAGCAACAAATTTAAATAAATTTAAGAATGACATATTAACCGATACGGAGATTCGAACCCGCGACCTCTGTGAAACTGTCGCTCTACCAATTGAGTAACCGTATCGCTACTA
The DNA here is from genome assembly GCA_959347405.1 of Napeogenes sylphis. Taxonomy (NCBI): domain Eukaryota; kingdom Metazoa; phylum Arthropoda; class Insecta; order Lepidoptera; family Nymphalidae; genus Napeogenes; species Napeogenes sylphis. The sequence goes on along the minus strand of OY365777.1, from coordinate 16,591,974 downwards.
ATTTTGGTGAATTAAACATTCTATGTGTGGTTTTCTTCATCGGGACGGTGCGGATTTCATTCTATATTTATTAAATTTTATAAATAAGCTTGGTTATATTTTTTTATAGATATTTTCTTACTGACAGACTCCTCCATCTCGTCTTACTGTGATCGTCTTATTGGTAGCTCGCTTCACTATCCGTCGCCACTCGTCTTAGACTGCTGCTTTTCTAGTACACATAAAGAGGACCATTAACAGCAGCCTTGACTTGATCTGCCCAGCGCATCGGCATTCATTCAACACATCGATAATTAATTTATAAATGATCGATCCAACCATTAATTTAGTTGACTCACAACAATATTTTAGAAAATTAACAGAATACATTCGTATATTATATATACTCGTATATTGTATATTATAATTCTATTCTCATTAGATAATCAAATACGTCTGAAAAGTGAAAGACAAAATTAAAGATGAATTCTCTATCCTTTAGAAACGAATATATAAAGCACGTTAGAAAATATGGTTTTCTACAAGAATTAAACTTGCCTTTATTTATTAACTTAATTTATTGTTCGAAACTCGGTTTACCATTTAAACTAATATGTATTTAATTTAATTCAGTTAGGACAATAGTTTTATCTTGGAAAATGTAGGGTTGATAATTAATTAATAATGGTTTTGACAAATTACAAAACTAGGCAACAGTTAGTAAAAATGGTTTGTTTATTAGACAAAGAATTTTTGTTCTAAGTGCATGTGTCTATGTTTAAAATATTTTCGAGGTCCTATTATATAAAAATATGTACCTACAGATATATTTTTATTCAAAACATAATCACACTATTATTTATTATTAATATTTTATTAGGTACGTGAGGGCTTCTTAATTTCAGACATGACTTCTAAGTATTTCTTACCAATTCCAAAGGTATTTTATATGAAATGGTAATTCCGTTATCGTAAATTTAATTTTAATTTCTCTTGGGTGACACAGCTTAGGAATTACTTTATTTGATGTCTTTTATAAATCTGGTTGTTTTTAAGACTCTAAAACTAGAATTATCTCAATTTTATTATAAAACTGGAAAATAAGGAGTACAATCCTTTTTAAGTTTTCATTCATTTACCCATGACAAAAGAACTACTAACCAAATTACCAATTGTACCGAGATGATTCTCAAATATTCAAACAATATTATCGTTATAAGCCCTATTAACTGCAAAAAACTGGATTTAAAACATAATTATGTGAACAGTTATCTGGTCTTATAGGCTCTTAGACCTTTAATTTATTTTAAAATATATTGAAGAAATAAAGTTGTAGTAGCAGAATTTAGCAAAGAAAGAGTAAGAACGAAGAAAGGAAACAAAAATAAGAAATGTAAGAACTTTTGTTAGAACAATGTTTTTAACAGATTTAATTAAATATGTACAAGTTTTCTACTAGCCGGTTAGTTAGCATATTTATTCGCCCATAAATGCATCTCTCAGTCATTGGAGTAGAGTAATAGATGTGAGATTATGTATTACTTATATAAATATAATCTCATTTTTTAATCTGAATTTGATGTCCCAAATTATCTATGAAATTTAAGCCATGTTACATTTACTTAAGTTTTTTTTAAAATCTAGGTTGTAAAAAATCATAAGCACTACAAATCAAATGTGCATTTTATTTAAAATTTAAGTATTGTTAGGACATGCACTTTGATGTTTAATATCCAACCATTTGTAATAGAATGGGCGAGAGCAGCCTTTACAACTCGTTTTATATGTTTATATTTTAACACTATAATATTTAAGTGAGGGTAATTTATAATTTCATAACCAACTTACAAATGCTATTATTTATACCTTATAATAAGTTTTAATAATTAATAAAAGATTAAACATTATGTTAAAATATCCTATACTTCTAATTCCTAAAACTTTTAACAGTAAATACAAAATAATATTCAATAATTAATTACGTGGGTTGTGCTACTGTTGTATACTATTTTGAAACTTATAAACTAAAACATGTAAATTCCGATGTATTTACCATTTAAATTATTATAAATAAATATTAAGAACAATATATAAAACTTCAAAGAAGTTATTTAATCTGAAATAAGATGAATCTAATCATCAATCTCAAAACCAAAAGTATAAGACTCTCTTATTTTGAACATACTATTCAAGAAAAGGTTTAATCAAGGTAGAGCATTATTGTGTTAGAAAATATGGTCTGGACAACAATTATATGTAAACGAGTCGATTGAATGTGTAGTTACTCCTAAGAAGACACTTTGAACGAAATGAAATCATTCAATATACAAACACAAATTCTGAACTAGTTGTCATTTAAGTAAAAAAAAAAAAATATTTCAGAGCCAAATGGGATATAATAAAATATCTGAGTTATTACTCTAATACCCAATAAAATTACGATACATTACGGTTCTACATGAAATTTTATGAAATGTTATAGTTACGAATATGCAAGTACAGAGCCGTTATTGATATCTTTTTGTTTTTTTCTAGTATATTATTTAATAAACTGGTGCGAATATTTTTTTAATTTTTAATTATTAAAATTAATCCAACACTTAATTTCAAACTATACTTTAATTTTTATTTTCACATCTGGGTGAGGTATTTTTCAAGTAGGATTATTTTCTTTCTAAATATATTTAATTTACAGATTTGGTCTAATTAATATTTAATTATATGTATAGGCGAATGGTCCGACATAGTCTTTAATTAAAGACGGTGTAGATTTATTCCCACGTTTATTACTTTTCACAATAAACAAATTAAAACAATAACAATATTGCGGACGTCTGCACTCGACTGTCGTAGACGAACGAATGAATGTCGGTCCCATCCGCGCTTGCCTTATATGGCGGAATCGACTGGTGGACGATCGGTGGGGGAACTGTGACGTTGCGTTCGTTCATCGTCGTTCATCGTTGGCCTGTTTCACCCGAACGATAATAGATGGCGCTGTTATATAAAACCAAAAAAAGGGCTTGCGCCGTCACGGCCATGCTGACATGCGCTCGTCCTCGTGCGCTTCGTTATTCGTATTCTGCGGACAAGAAATAATTATGCTCGTCAATCCTGACATTTTGACATATCAGTCAGACAACTTAAATCGTCTGAACAACAGCTTAAATCTTCACATGAACTGGTCCAGTTCGCAAACTCTACAGTATACACAACTGGTCCGGTTCCAGAAGAACCCTTCAGTATACACTACTGGTCCGGCTACCAAACCCTTCAGTAAGTGCTACTAACCTCTTCAAGCTTTTGCTTGGACCAGATTATGCTAGACCGGATTACAATCCCTTTAGCCGAGTCATAGGTCCGGATTCACCCTTCAATGACTCCTACTCATTACTGCTATTGTTATCATCTTTTCATATTAACTTTCACTCTTTTTTTTTTTTATCATCATTTATTACAATTGATTAATGAAAATCCCCTTTCTATTACTATTTTTATTTATGTACGTTGGCTGTAGTTGTTACTTGCAATGAATGTGACACATCCGATAAATTATCTTCAGAATCAGAGCTATAAGTAGATACAGTATTATGATTATCTAAAATTACAGTATCACTTAGACTATCACTATCGTAGTTGGTTTCATGAACAATATCGTCAATGTAAATGTGGCCACTTTGCGCCGTCACGTCATCCTCGACATTATCATTATAGTTCTCAGACACTTCAAGAAAACCCGACGGCCCACGAGGTACCGCACGTAAGTTTTCGTGGGCGTACTTGTAAATTCTATTTGTCCCACTAACATTTCTTAATTCGTATCTGTCATTTTCTAGGACAGCAGTAACTTTAAAGGGACCCTTGTATTTCCTATCAAGTTTTGTTTGATGGCGTTCTTCAGACTTAACAAAGACAAAATCTCCTATGGAGAACGGTTTCACTTTAGCTTTTCCCTTATTGAAACGAAGTGATTCGGATTGAGCTACCTTTTTGACATTTTCGGATGCACTCCTTCGAGCAGGCTCGAGTTCTAACCTAGTGGGCCTATCTACACTTGAGGACAATCTAGCGATTCCTAATGTATTGCCATGGATACCAGACATTAATTCAATTGGTGTAAATCCAGTTACTCTACATCGGGTACTGTTGAGCGCTAGTTGAATATCACCTAGTTGTTCTTGCCATGACTGATCTGAGCTAGCTTCAGCTATAGTAAGCAAACTCTTTAGGGTACGCATTACGCGTTCGACTTGACCATTGGCCCTACTAGCGCCAGTAGCAATCAGGTGTAATTCAATATTGTTATCCTTACAGAAGTCTTTAAAATTCGAATTATCATATGAACGTCCGCGATCAGCGATAATCCGTTTAGGTGCGCCGAACAGGTACACTGAACTTTTAACGGCTTTAACAGCATCAATGGAATTTAAGGTTAAGGTATGTTGCAACAAGACGAATTTCGTAAAGGCGTCTACAAGAACCGAACAATATTCTTTACGGTCGCTTTTACCACTGAGTTTACCAGTCAGATCTAGATGAATTGTATGCCACGGAATTGCCACTTTGGGGATGGGATGTAAGCGTACCTGTTGGGCGCCCGACGGACCTTTGGAGGACTTGCACACTATGCAAGAATCAACGAATCTTTTTACTTGCTTGGACATGTTTTGGAACCAATAAATCTCGTATAATTTATCAAGTGTTTTTTCGTAGCCTAAATGTTTTAATTCAGTATGCACGGTGTTGATTGCTGACCAGACCATAGAATAAGGTAATATTGACAACCATTTAGTTGTCTTTGTGCGTTCAATCTTACGATGAAGTATACCCTGTCTAATGTCGTATGTATGTGATATTTCAGAAGGCATTTCAGCGGAACGAATCATAGACATTAGCTTAGATATCTCAGTATCTCGTTGTTGCTCCACTAACAACCACCCCTTTTCGAGTTCGGTCAAGTTTACTATTTTTTTATTTGCGCTAGTAAATTCATCTGAGTTCTGTTCGGACCCAGGGGCGTTCGAAGATAGATTACGGGACAAGTAATCGGCATGGGCCATGTTCTTACCCTCTTTATAAACGATATCGAAAGTATAAGACTGTAAGATAGCCCACCATCTATGTACTCTAGGGGTCAGGTCTCTCTTTGAATGAGAAGCTTTCAGAGCGTTACAATCAGTATATACAGTAAAGGGTCGTCCATAAAGGTAGTGGCGGAAATGTTCCACAGATTTCACCACGGCCAACGTTTCCAATTCATACGAATGGTAACGAGATTCCGTGTCAGTGGTTTTATGACTAAAGTAGGCAACCACATGTGGAAGACCATCATATTTTTGGATGAACACAGCTCCATAGCCATCACTGCTTGCATCAGTATGTAACTCAATAGGTAGGGAGGGGTCAAAGATTTTCAATATAGGCTCGGTAACTAGAAATTTGATAATTTCCCTGTGAATTTTGTCATGTTCTGTAGTCCAGGTAATCAGACCTTTGCCGGACGTTAGAGGATACAAAGGTTTGAGTAATTTCGAGAAATTGGGAATGAACTGCCTAAAGTATGTGGCCAAACCAATCAATTGCCTAACTTGCTTCACAGTGGTCGGTTTGGGGGCATTTTTTAATGCTTCGATTTTACAAGGGTTAGGCTTAAGTGTTCCAGAGGATATTACATAACCTAAGTATTCAACCTCAGTTTTCATAAACAAACATTTCCTAATATTAAATGAAAATCTAGCTTTGGACAAAGTTCTTAATAACCTATCGAGGCGCGATAGCCCTTCTTGGACTGAACCAGAAGCGGACAGTACATCATCCATATAAACTAGGACTTTATCGTCTTTTAGTGGATTGAGTGCAGTATTAATGGATCGTTGGAAAACTTGTGGAGCATTGCGAAGCCCGAATGGCATAGTTAAAAACTCGTAGTGTCCTTTAGGAGTAACAAAAGCGGTTCTCTCAATGGAGTCTTTGTGAACCCTTATTTGGTGGAAACCGGAAGCCATGTCGATAGTACAGAAGTAATGTGCACCATGTAGCTTATCTATTTGGTCACTTATCAGAGGAAGGGGGTAGCTATCTGCCCGCGTATTACTATTCAGCTCTCTGTAATCCACACATAATCGATCACTACCATCTTTCTTTTTAACTAATAGTATAGGGCTGGCGAATGGGGAGGAGCTTTCTCTAATGATTTTAGCATCTAATAATTGTTGAATTTTTTCACTAACGACGTTGAGTTCAATGGGGGACAACCTATAAGGTCTTCTGTGAACGGTCCGGGATGGGTCAATCAGGTCAATTTTAAGTTCTCCTGTCGTAACACAAGATGTTGGCAAAGTTTGAATAAAGCAATGAGAATATTTTTCTAGTATATCAAGCAACTGATCCCTATCTGGACCTACAAGGTCGGTATCGACCATACTTTTATCAAACGAAGCGGCAATATCACACACATTCGACACCCGGATATCGTATTTTTTTAAGAATGTTAAACTATCATTATTAATATTGACAGATATCCCTGACTCTAATATATCGCGACCTAACAACACATCCTCGCTAAGACTTTCATCCGGTAATGCGTGGTACAACACATCGAAGGTGATACCTAACGCTAAAGTCTGGCATTTAATTTGTAATGGAGAGGTGACGGTGGTATTTCCTACCCCTTTCAACGTCACTTGTTCATGAAACCGTTTGCCGTTAATTAATTTACATAAACTGAGTTTGATCAGACTACATTCTGATCCAGAATCAACTATAAAACGTAAATCATAACCACTTATCTTTAAAAGTCCATGTGATGTCCTGGAACACACGTTGACTTGCTTGCTGGGGCCTGCGCCGGTACCGGAAACCGTATTCCTGACGTATCGCATGGGGCACGAAGAGGCTACGTGTCCTGGGTCAGCACACACATAGCAGGCTACCGGTGGTCGACCACCCTGGGTCGATGGGCGTGGCGGTTCTTGTTTGGAAGTAGTGCTCGAGTTCTTCGTCATGTTGTGAACATGTCTCAGTTTATCGCGACACTCATGGCCGCGGTGTCCAATCCTTCCACAAAAATGACAGTTCCCACGAAAGGAAGTGTTGTTACGAAGACGCTTCGCGTCGGTATCAGCGGACTCTTGATCTTCATTTCTTCTCTTCAAGCTGAAGCCACGTAGAGTACGGAAAAGTTGAGATTTGTCGTAAATAACGACAGAGTTCAACTCTCTGCGGATTTGTCGTCGCATTGTGATAGGACCGAAATCACAAATCCAGTAACAACATTCTCGGGCATGTTACATTCGGGCACTTTCTCTATTAGCTGCCATAGTCTCATACCTGCTTCAGCTGCACTCTCTTTGTTATTTATTTGAAACTTGATTATCGAAGTAATCTTGCATCATCATTGGTCTCGCAAATCTTGATAGTAGCATCTTCTTTATGGTAGTCCAGGAAATGTTATCGGGTTGTATTTTCGACAAACATGTAGCGGCACGGCCCTTGAGCGAGTGAGTAAGGGCCAAAATTAAATCGACTCCTCGCAGTTTCTTCTCATTGATGATCAATTCGCTGAGTACCGTACCGAGTACCGACCAATCTCGTTGGCGTACTTTGGACCGCGGTGGGTTGGTTGGTCATCATATTGTCGGCGATTTTCTTGAATATTGCTTCCATGGTGGATGAAAACATCGAAATTTGCTGTATCACTCTGCTTTCCGAGCTTGAAGTCTGTACTGGGCGCGGATCCCACTTCTGATATAGGCGAATGGTCCGACATAGTCTTTATTTAAAGACGGTGTAGATTTATTCCCACGTTTATTACTTTTCACAATAAACAAATTAAAACAATAACAATATTGCGGACGTCTGCACTCGACTGTCGTAGACGAACGAATGAATGTCGGTCCCATCCGCGCTTGCCTTATATGGCGGAATCGACTGGTGGACGATCGGTGGGGGAACTGTGACGTTGCGTTCGTTCATCGTCGTTCATCGTCGGCCTGTTTCACCCGAACGATAATAGATGGCGCTGTTATATAAAACCAAAAAAATGGCTTGCGCCGTCATATATATAAATATTTGTATTATAAATTCAAAAATAAATCTGTAAGTAATCACAAGGTACAAACCTTGTGATCAAATTTTGAATACAGACCAAAGTGAATTGAGGTATAAATAATATATGTAAAAAAGTTTTTCGGAACAAATTCAATAAAAATATCCCACATATCTTAGCATTTATATGAACATCAATTTAAAAAAAAAAATAATTTTATAAATTAAACCCTTAAAACATAGTAGGGACGAGATAGCGGGTTATATCTAGTATATGTAAGTTTACTAATACTAAAAAAAATGTTAGAAAAGTAAACTTACATAAATATAAGGAAAATAAAGTTTTAAAGTTGTTTTATATTTAACATACAGCATTGAAGCAGTTTATGAGAGCATAAAAAGTAAGCCTTGGTGTTTACGAATGAAAATTGACCGCAGCGAGGTTTTACCGTAAAAATAATTTTTAAATTTATAGAATCAGTCAATTAAAACAATTTAATTGATATTTATTTTACACGTGATGTGATTATTACATATTTAATATTAATGTAAATAAAAGTGTGTTATTGTCCATATTCATTAACAATTTTATACCACTATTTGCTTACCTCAATGAATTTCCCAACTTGCAATCACTGATAGCTCAATGCTTGTTTGATTGTTAAGCTCCAGTGCTAACGTTAATCACGGATTCAGATACCAATGGAGTTCGTCTCCGTAGTTCTGGTAAACATCTAAGTATACAAATAAATTAGATGAATTTATCTTATCTTAATTGTAAAGGAAAACTTAGGTTAAAATTAAGGATGCAGATGTAGAAACTTAATTTAGATTTTGTTTTACGTTTGTTGTATTCCCATACATTAAATTAAATCTTAAATATAAATTTAAAAATTTAATCTTTAAAAGTTAATTATTTATTTTTTATATTAATACATCATTAAAAATACGAGCGATTTTTTTCTAGCAAAATATCACGTTGTTTTATGAAAGTCACCCTAAAATATTTATCTTGTTCTGTTTTATTATGTTCTTTACAGCGGTAACACAAATTCATCATATGTGGAAATTTCATGAGATACAGCCTGGAAATAGATAGACGGATAGGTGAACGGAACCTTAAAAAATCGATATTTCAAGTATGAAAGCCCGTTTTAACAAAAGAAAATTCATATTTTATTCATGCTATTTAACTAAATATTATTTTGTTATCAAAATATGTGCCAAATTTTATCTAACTAGCTGTTTCGTATTAACAGCAGAAAAATATAATAAATATATATAAATAACATAATTTAAATCGTCCTTTAGACAAATGAATTCAATCTTGTCATAATAAGTTCTAAAAGCATTGGAATCGCTTTTGTGAATCTAGTCCATTAATCTTACAATCCCTATGACTCACGCAATCGTGGTGTTTCAGGTAAAATACCATCAATATAACCTTCATATTTAGTTCTATAGAAAAACCCTCATAATAAACCTTTTGAGTGGTTTGAGGAAACCCAGCACCAAAATTAATGGAATATGAGATGCGATAATAACACGAAGGATTTGTATTAGGAGTATAACAGAAAATATATGTATGAAACCGTCCCGTCGCTCTACCAACTGACGGACAGCGATACGGTAGCTCAGTTGGTAGAGTGACGGGACGGTTTCCTAGTAGTCGCGGGTTCGAATCCCTGCCCGTATCGGTTTTTTACATTCTATATTTATATAAATATTAGAAACTAGCTGTGCCTGCGACTTCGTATGCGTAGATTTCTATTTCGATAAAACGTACCCGCTCAAAGTTTCATCAAATTCCGGCTAGTAGTTTTTGCTTGATGGAGTATTTCTAATTTATATTTATATCTTTTTGTAATTTTTAATCTTAGATATTTCTTAAATTGTAAATGGTATTATTATTCCCTGAGGTGAGAACCACTATTTAAATTTTGGAAAAATGTCTTAACGCAATGGTACGAAAATAAGAAATTATTAACTTTTTTATCTGTGAACCGATTTTTGTAAAAACACACATTGTATGCAAAGTGCAGCCCATGATAATAATATATGCCCGAAAACTGCATTCAAACCGGTTAATCCGTTTCTAAGATTAGCGTGCACAAACATACAGACGAATACAAACATAGACATACAAACATAAAGACGAATAGACAAAATGAAAAAACATTGTTTTGAATTCTCTTGTTATACTATTATTTTCTTGTAATATATTTATATATATATATATATATATATATATATATATATATATATATATATATATATATATATATTAATATATTACTAATCCGTAAAGTTTTGGCAGTGGTAAAGTTAGTTAATTGAAATCGATCCGAAAAACACTTTAAACTAATTGCTTTGTAATTAGTAAGGTACTAAAACTTCAAAGTACGTTCTGTGATTATACAATAAGTAAGAAGGTGGGTTAAATAGAGTCCCTTTATCTTCCTGTAATAGTTTCCTTTGACCGTACTTATTGGTGACAAAGATTTTCATTTTGCTTTGTATACGTCCATGTGTGTATGACACCAATTTTCATCTAGTCTACCGTCTGCTAGTTTGTGATTTTCTCCTAATAAAAACTCTTTTCTCAAACATAATCTGACTTAATATTGAAATTAATAAACTCTTAAATCCTCTATCTTAATGTTGTCTTACAAACATACTTATACGGGTTATTATTTGTTACTTTAAGTCAAGATAATAACATAATATATCTTACAATTAAATATATAACTTTAATGTTGGACTAAACACAGTTTATGATAAAGATGGATATCAATGCTTAACTGAATATTTTTAGTGTATTTTATTACGTTCTATATTATCTTCATTTCTAAGAACAGAAGAAATACACAAAAAAAAAATAACTCAAGGCATCCAGAATACCGATAAATATAATGACAAATAAGAAGTTTAGAATAAATATTCCGTGTTTTTGTATTATAACTAAATGATATGAGTAGTAAATAAGTCACTATTTTTGGTTTAAGAATCATGTGTGATGAAAAAAAAAAAAATAAAAAAAAATAAAGATCCGGTGAAAAATTATTTTTCTAAATATGTTTTAAGAAGCGTATTACAAAATAGAATGTAAAACAAGAAACCTTAGAATGTCAAGACGGCTTTCTCTTTAAAATATAATAAAAAGCGCGAATTACGATATATATAAATGGGATAGACTAACATATTAACATACTAGCTTTTGTGATTATATGAGAATAATACACAAAATGTAACTTTTTTGAAAAAAAAATCATCGCTGAAAACATGTGTTTTTAAAAAAAATGCTTTTTTAATCATATATTAGTAATTAGATTTATATGTATTACATTTTCAAGTAGTTTTTTTTAGATCTATTATATATTTGAAAAACATATGAGATATATTTGATAAGAAATTTTAAAAAATACATATTTTATGTTTGTAATGTAAGGTAAGGGCAAAAATATGTAAAATAGTTATATTTTCATATAGTTCGAAAAAAAAAAGTTAAAACCAAATTATATTCAAAAATTTGCTATTTTAATTATTTAACAAATCGATGTATAATATACTTTTACAATATATTTTTTAAGTTCCATTATAGAATCAAAAAATATATTAGAACTATGTCAAGTTTGTTACAAAAGTAAAAACAAAAAAAAAAAATAAATTAACAATTTTTAAAACCCTCGATACAAAAAACCTCTAAAAAGAGAAAAATAATATTATTATGTACTTATTGAAGTCGTTCCGTCGAGGGACCGTTGTACGTACATGCAGAGGACATCTTGAATCAATTGAGAATCTTATAGTCTACTATAAGATTCGATATCTTAATTTCTTTATTTGCCTTGTTAACTTACTTGCATTTTAATTTCTTCTTTTATTAAACGGTCCCCCGACGCAACGAATTCAATAAGTACATAATTATATTATTTTTATTCTTTTTAGAGGTTTTTTGTATCGGGGGTTTTACATTTTTAATTTAATTATTTTTGTGCTTTTTAAATTTATGTTAGTGGTTTCTGAATTGTACTAAATGAACCTACAGACACACAAAATTTTCAATTGTTTAAGTATTTCTATTAATCTATCCTAATATTATAAAGAGGAAAGATTTGTTTGTTTATTTGAATTGAATAGGCTCCGAAATTACAGGACTAATTAAAAAAATCTTTTAGCATTATAATCCTTTTTTTTTTCTTTTTTGGAAAAATGCGTTACGCATCATCCTTGCGGCCAGGAAGGTGATGACCGAGGGGGTATGTGGGACTACCCGGCAGCATAGAGGACGCTGCCATTTTTAAGGCTACCCACTAAAAAACCAACGGTTGACCTCATCGCCTTAGTGGGGCGCCACGGGATCGCTTTCGCACTCACCGTGACGCCCCGGCGGAACCCCCTGCGAGGGGCCCCGATCAACTTAGGGACACCCTCACCTTGTAGGCCTATAGCGGCCGGGAGAGGTCACCCCCCTCTCCCGTCCAGGCACTACAGCTGGGGAACGAGGCTGCGGGCGTAATCCCGCCTCCTTCGACCCAGCCTACGCCTGCGAAGCAGTTCAGAGGAGGCTGCCTCTCTGTCCCGCTCCGCGGCCTCCTTCGCGGCAATGACTTGCTCGCAGAAGGAGGCCACAGCGACCCAGGACCTCTCGTCGTCGAGGTCGTCGTCGTCGTCGAGCATCGCGGAAACAACGCTCGGCAACGAGAGGTCGCTGCCAACCACGGCCGTCAGCTTAGTACGCTGACGGTCAAGCATTATAATCCTACATTATTCCTCTGACGTACAAAGGTTAATATACCCCGCACGAATAAAGAGGCAATATCTTGAGGACGACCATATCTATTTCGATCAAACATAGATAATAACAATCTCGACGAGCATAGCTTTTGATTAAAAAAAGACCGCATTCAAATTCGTTTACGTGTTTGGCCGCAAGCTAATTATTGCATAATAACCTCTCCACCGCACGAATAAAACGTTAATATCTTGGCGACGACTATTTTTATTTCAATCGAACATGGATAAGAACCATCTCGACAAGGATAGCTTTTGATTAAAAAAAAAAGGCATTCAAATCCGTTCACGCGTTTGGCCGCAAATTGGCCACAGACAGATACACAGATCGACAGGTCAAACTTATAACACCCCGCATTGTATATTGTAAATCAATGTATGTCGAATTGATACAGAAATATAAAAGCCATAAAATAAATATAGTTAAAAAAAAAACTAAAAAAACACACTTTAAAAATGAATCGAACTAAAAAGTAGAAAATAATAAGTAATATGAGAATGAATAAAGGGCAAAATATTATAAAACTGTTGTGGAAAAAAACGTGGGGCTCTTCGTGCTATTACTTTGGTGGCATTGTTAAAGTCACTGTAGTGATTGAATATTTTTAAAAATGAATTTGTAAATAAAATGTACTCAATTTTTTTTACCTGACTACCTGTCATGTGTTCTGACCACCTAAAATAAGTCAAAATCGAGTTCGAAAATTAAACTATATAATATAAACTATAAACTATATAATGAGATATGGCACTAAGCGCCCCACTATCTTTTCCACAATATTTTTATTATATTTTAGCCATTATTCATTCTCATATTACAAATAATTTTATAGATTTTAATTTGGTTAATTTTTAAAGCGTGTTTTTAGTTTTTTTTTAAACTATATTTATTTTATTAAGGTGGTGATTTGTTTTATTTGTTAACATCTTTATCTTTGAGTATGATGTTTATTATATGTAACATTTATATTAAATAAATATTAAACGAAAATAAAAAAAAATTACTAAATAGATGTTAATAGTTTTTTTTTTACTTTTATCTTTAATTATATATGGTTTGTGTATGCTCTACAATCGATATAGTTATGGTTTTTCAGTTGTTCTCAATAATAGTCTTTATTTTTTATTTGATGATCCCACATGGTTTATATATATTATTAAGAACGTAACATAATTCAGCTTCAATCATAATATAAAGGATCTTGTAGATATTAAACACAAGTCTTCGCAGTAAGTCCTCTGTAATTGGAATATTATAACATAAGATTACGTATGGATTATTACATGTTCTGAAAAGAATATCTTAATGTATCTTTAGTTCATAAATATGAAAATTTTTCGTTTCTTACGATTTCTCTTACGTGGCATTAAATAGCCACTGTTTTGCACTTAAAGTTATGACGAAGTAACATGGGACATTCATATCACTACTTGGTTGCTAAAGTATCGGTTAACATTTTATTCTTTTATTGTCAGTTTGTACATCTATACTTACGACTTGTATTAAGATCACTTATTGTTTTCTTGACTTACCGAAAATTTTATTCTATAAAGATACGTCTCGAAGTTACTTAAAATTTTCTTAATCCAGTAATTTAATCCAGTAGCTCCTTAGATAACAGCACTATAAAATATGGTTATAAAAACAAGTATTAAATTAAAATCACAGTAAATATGAAATAAAATATTAATTAAATACTCACTCTATTTTAATTATTTGATGGTTATAGAATGCTATAGCATAGAACCATTGAATATCAGATGGCTTTAGTACCTGACGTATAGTATAACGACAAATTAGTATTAGTGTATTTTATATACAATAAAGTATCAGACATACATCACACATTGTTGATTTTATACATGAACTCTATGTTTCTTAGTTACAGTAAGATGTCTTTTGTTTATTTCAATTTATTTACTTTTTTTGTATGCATGACGAAAATTTAATAAGTTGAAAATGTTTTGTTTAATTTTTTTATGTATGGGGCAGAAAAATTCGCCGTCTAGGATACTTAATGAAAAAAATAGTAAAGTTTTAGTTTTAGTAAAGAAGACGTTCGAATTACATTGTTCTATTAATCTTACCAATGTTTTATGAATATGAATGTAAAAAATTAATGTGAAAAAAATGCTTTTCTCTAATTACTTTTTAGTTAATGATTTGTTTGACACTTTAAATTAAAAATTGACAATTTGATCAAAGCGGATTTTATATTTTACTGTTAATATTGTTTCGAAGTTTTATCAAATCCGTCATTTTTTTTAATTTTGAATGATAAAGTATAAAACATTTATTTCATAAAATTTGTTGGAATTGAGATTGATAAAGAGTTCAAACGTAATTAATATTTAAGATAAAAAAGTAGCTTTTAAATGTATTATTAGTGATTGTAAATCGTTTTCACTCTAAATGTTTATATTTATTAATATTGAATCAAAATCTTGAATCATGTTACTTAATACATTTATAATTGATTACATTGTCGAAATTTTCATGCGGATCCTTATTTATTCTCGTATTAAATATATGTTCATCTGAGAGATAATGTAGGATTCTAAAGGTAAAATATTTTATTCAATCGGTCCAGTTGTTTCGGCGCTTATTCAATTCAAACAAACAAACAATCAAATCTTTCCTCTTTATAATAATAGTGATGATGATGATGGTGATTATAAAATATAGCCTAATAGCGTCAGGGATATTGTAGGATTCTAATGCTAAACGATTTTTTAAATCGGTCCAGTAGTTTCAGAGCCTATTCAATTCAAACAACGAAACAAATGTTTTCTCTTTATAATATTAGGATAGATTAATAGAAATACTTAAGCAACTGAAAATTTGTGTTTTTAGGTTCATTTAGGATGCCGCTTAGTAAAAGATGAAATTAAAATTCAAGTATCTAAGTAGTAATATCTAGTAATTAAGTTATCAAGGCAAATAAAAAAATTACGACATATCGAATCGTATGGTCTAAGCCCTCGTAAATTCGTAACATAGTCACCATCGTCAATGTACATACAACGATCCCCGACGCAACAACTTCGATAAGTTCATAATAATATTATTTCTATTCTTTTAAGAGGTCTGTTTGTATCGGGAGTTTTTTAAATTGAATTGAATTTTGAATTTCTTAATTTTTCCGTAATAAATATTGTATGTTTTGTCAATCAATGTACATATACATTTCTTACATTAAATAAAGGATGAAAACAATATTATTAGGTACGTATAATGGGGTACTGTAATAATAAAAGTGTCAATTTTTCAACCCTCGTCATACGTGTACCCTTGAGACGCGTTTTACAAAATGTCGAGAAATTGATAGCATGTTATCTAATATACAGGAGATTAAATAACGAAAATCATGTTTATTTTTTATTTATAGTTTTTTTTACACTGATCTATTAGTAGATTGTTAGTAAAGTAAAAGTCCTATGTTTTAAAGTAATTCTAAATATAAATTTATATGTTATCAGAATTTTAGGTATTTCAGTTTACATTTTGGTTCTTAAGTTATTAACAAATCTAAATTGTAATTGTCTTCAAATAAGTTATAGCAGACATCAAATAAATTACAGTTCTCTTTTCTATTTCCTATTGGAAATTAGAAATTACTGTAATTGCGGGGAATAAGGTCGGCCATATTTCTCAGGGTTGAGGGAAAACTTAGGAAATTGTTCCAAAATTGTCTTATTCGTTTACGTAAAGTTTTAAAACTATTATAAAGTGGTGGACATAAGACATTGAAAACAAATATTATATATATCATATAGCTTTCTATATCATTAAAAATTGATTTCATTTATTTATTTTAATAAGGATACTCAAGAGTGGTTTACAGTCAAACTGTTTTTAAAATACATATGCTTGAAGTATTTTTTTTATTTTTGTTCTAAATTTAGATGTAATATTTCAAAATGTCAGCCTGATTGGTTTTATTTTTGCATTTGGTAGCCCAACTATCAAAGACATCAAGACAGGTTATATAACATCACAGCATAACCCTAACAACTACTACTAGAAATAAATCTCTGATACTGGCTGTAAGTATCAGTGTTTTTCTACAAATAAATAGTAAATGGCAATAAAACTGTATCTTTTCCGGCTTCAATTAGTATTTACTAACTAAGTTTTCGTATTTGTAATGCTCTTTTGAAGTCTGCACAAACGTATTCAAGTATTAAATAAATTACAGTATTTGTTATATATATATATATATATATATATATATATATATATATATATATTAGACATGTATATCGGTCCTCTATAAAATGGGCAACAAATTGTTTTAAATCAACCCAACTGCACCTGATGGTGAAAAAGTTATAACATTTTTAAATGCGCAAAACTTTTAAAATGAAACTTAGTGTAACATGTGTAAATAGTAATTTTCCAATTAGGTAACGATAAGAAAGCTTAGTCGTTAATAGTGTTATTTTTTTTATTTTTGTAGTTCCTTTGTTTTTTGTTCTGTATGTTAAATTTTAGTATGAAATCTGGACTGTATTTTAAAATACTCCGGTTGTAAGATCCAAGATTCTGTCTAGTGGATTAGAATCCATCAACTCTACGGCTCTCCATTAATATATTTATCCGACCGTTACTAATAATCGCAATATACATTCGAACCAGAACTGGTTACCATATTTATGGCACATAAGTAAAAAAAATATTTGGAATTTGTAATCATATTATGAATTGTAAGTTCCCTAGTTCCCAGATATTATTTTACACATAGAAAATAAGGAACTACGTTCCAAGACGTATATAAATATAGTTTAGTCATAACTTTAGTCATTTGTGTTTTAAATATATGAAAGTCTACAATATTATGTAAACCAAGCGGTGTTTAAGAAATTATTTAATTGTTCCATATAGATTTTAGGCTAATCAAATTCTGGTTTGGTTTTTAAACCAAATATGTTTTCTAGTATAATATAGAAAGTATTTGAATTTAAAATTCACGAATACGAGCTTTTAGCAGATTGGCCTCTTTTAGAATAAACTTAAGTAAATAAGGGTTTATTACAACTGTGTGTTTTATATCTGTACTTTCAAATTTTGTTCAATTATTTACTTTACAGTAGAAACTTCGTTCATTTTAAAATAATATACATATACAACGAGCCAATAATAAGTTAACGAATATGAAAATGAAAAATTTGGATATGATATAAATTTTAATGCGCATTTTATAACGGAGTTACTAACAGAAATTACACTAATACACACATTCTTTAACGGCTAAATTCGTGAATCCGTGAAAATTCATTATTATTTATTAATATAAATTAAGAATGTTTAAAATAAAATTTAAAATAAACAACACATTTATCATTATAAAGCAACTATTTTTATTTTTCACGTCAATAATATTTTATATGTAGTCATTAAAATGTATATATATAACCACAGTATTCAAGAAATACTTTTGAACTTTCAAATAAAGTAATTTCGATAAATTTTGGATGGATTTAAATGGAACTCTTTTCCAATGGAGTATCAATATGTCTTATAAATATGTACAGGATTCTCTAGGTACTTTTAATAATCCTCGGAATAGACTTCTTTCTAAATAATCTTTACTAAATTTGTTAAACAAGCATTTGCCACTCTAAGTTGGTTAGTTAAAGGAGTCTTTTATTTACAAAACGGACTTTGGACATTTGTTTATAAAAGGAGACGGGGATTTCTGGGTCTAGTTGTAAAAAGTTGAGATATAGTTTAAAAAAATGTATCATTTTTATATTTCCAACTATAAAAAAAAATAAATAAATAATTAAAAAGAAATATTCTTTTTTATATTTCTATTTCATATGTATTTAGAAGAAATATGAGGTAGGGGATAGTAACTTTAAAATTATTAAAAGTATTTTTATTAAATAATGTTATTAAAAATTTACGGTTTTTCAAATTTTTCCCAAAAAAAAATTAACAACGCCATAGAAAAACAAACAGATAACAAAAATTGCTCTCAGCTCTATTAAACTATTAAAGTCACTTACAACGTTATGAAAAGCTCTTTAGAATGATTAAATTAACTCTTAAGCTTGTTATGAGCTGACATATACTCGTATTTCTTAAAATAATTACAGTATTTAATTAGCTTAGACCAAGTTTCCCGGATTCCTAGCTATTTGAAGGAATGCTCCTTCAAATAGCTAGGAATCCGGGAAACTTGGTCTACTACTTTTATATAGTTATGCAACTATATAAAAGTAATATAATATTGGAGATGTTGTGGAAGTAACATTTATAACCGATAATATTACGGAAAAGGTGAAAAGGATCGCTATAAAAAACATTGTTTGTTTTATGCGATTTTATATTATTACATTGGACCGGACACTGCGGGAAACAGAAACGAACTAATAGTTTTTAAATTTGTTTTTAATTCAATATAAAAAACCAACTAGCAGCTATAAATAACATTAGGTGATAATTAATAGCTGAATAAAAGAATCATTGAATCAAAGGCATCCAAAAGTATTCTAAATACTAAGATGCTGTATACTTTAAAGTTATAATGAACTTAATTTAAGACTTGCTGCAGCTAATCCAGTGCCAATAATTTCTTATAACGATAAAAAACTACGAGTCCTAAGAAACAAAGTCAAATGGCAAAGTTGTAGGTAATAATAAGACCTATAACTTTTTATTTGCAAATTTTACATAACCTTAAAATTTAGGCAAAAAATGCAAACAAGTTTTTGGTTTTTTATTGCTCTTTTACCACAAAAAAATATCTTTATAAAATTTGGTGTAATTTTTTAGATTTTTTTTTTCCCTCTTATTTGAATTTAATTATTACATTTAAATTACTGTGGTAGGTCCTTTATTGCTGTAACTATAGATTTATTATTTTGTTAATAATGTATGAATATGTTTATTATTTTGTTGAATTGTATAGTACCCGATAGAATAACGACACACTCAGAAAAATACACTTTAGTAGCCGTATTTGACTGAACCACACGTACTCTAAAGAAAACTAAACCTTTCATTGAAACTAAACAAAGTTAAAAAGAGCGCGTACTCTCTCCTTAAAGGCCAGCAACGCTCTTGTAGATCTTCTTATGTGATACGGTAAATTGGGTCTTTAAGTGGTAAGGCGTACAACTTCTAGCTTCTGGGAATTAAATTGAACTAGATCTAGTTATCCCCATTGTGAAACCACTTTTACGGAGGTTTAACATATGAACAAATTTCTTTCGATACTTATCAACCCTTTCTAAGTAATCCAAACTAAGACCAACTTTTTTTACTTTCAATGCCCACCACTCATTTTTGTGTGTAGAAGATAGCTGATCGACCAGAGCAAAAGCCATAATGCCGGTCAGTTTATTTAAATAGTAGTGCCAAATTAGATGCGTTGTAAAGAGATTCAATTTAGAAAAACATGTTTAGAGCACTACTGGAGAAACGACACAAGGCCCTCTCTACTTACAAACGTTCTAAGGAAGTAGAGTTAGTCGTATGGATTTTGGCCTAAACATAATGATCATAATGATAAACGTTTTTTAAGTTGTATTTTCTCTATAGAACTCAAAGGTCAGATCCTTGATAGCCAGCGCCTTAGTTCAGGAATTATAGGCCTGTCGATTGCAAGCACCAGCTGCTCTAACACAGGCATCTAACTAGGACCAAGATTTGTCTCTGATTGAAACTACAGAGTTTGAATAAACATATCCATTCCCTGCTGTACCATAATGTTGGCGCAGTTACTAGGGTCATTAAACTAGAAATAGACCTGAACTTTTGATAAGATAAGAAAGCCTGCATTCCATTCAAATCTGTAGTTAGTAGAAGATCCAGTACAGAGATCATGTGGCTGTCCACATTCGTAAGTGAATCAGCGAGTCTGCGGATTACTTGTTTTCACATGTGTTCCTTGTAGAAGTACATCGTGACAAATTGACCGAAGCTACAAAGAATATACAATTTTCTCTCAAAATAAATATATATATAACAAGGTGACATATATAGATACAACTACAACTTCAGTAATCTACTAAATCGTACAAAAAACACCTTCAAACTTTATTATTATATAAACAACGCCTTTTAATGGCCGTTTGAAGATATTACTAGGAAATGATAGTATAAAGTCAAGATGCAATGGTTTGCGTTGTTTTCGAAATATTGTAAGTGCTAAATATTAACATTGACGCTGTGAAAACATCAATATAAATTATCCATCAGCATTAATCTTATAATGAAATTAAGGTGTTTCAATATTATTCATTTATTTATTAATACTTTATTGTACACCATAAAATACAATGGGAGGACTTAATGCTAAAGCATTTTCTACTAGTTAACCAATACAGCTAACAGAAAATAAAATAATGGGGGTAGACAATTAATAAACAGAAAAGAAAACAAACACTTAAAACTAAGATCTAACTACTATTAATGGTAATACAATAAACTAAACTTTAGGTAATATATAATAAATATATATAAATACACAACAATAGTATAAATTAAACATAAATTAATAATAAATACCTAAAATATATACATACATAACATTAAAATAAACTAAGTACATAAGTTTATAATTCACCTTAAATAATATATTACAGGTAATTACAAATAAAGGTAATAACAGGATACGTAATAATAACAAAATAAACAAATGTCATGTATAGATATAATGTGTCTCGTGTAGATATTTTATGATGCGTTTCTTAAAAACTTGTCTAATGTTAGTTAGTTCTACCATTATTTATTAATTAACCATTTGATATGAAATTGTATGTACGAAAACTGAATAGATCCGTTATTAAAACAACTATAGACTTTAATTATTAAACATTTAAAGTTTTACATTAGACAAGACACATGAGACAACACAATCTATTAAAAAATAGAAAATATTTTAAAAGAATTTTTTAATACACAAAACTAGCATAAAGCAAAAAGAATACTTATCAAGGAGAAGAACAAGAATCTCCAAAGATTGTAAAAATATTATACTTCGAAATAAATAAACAAAAAGGAAATTGAAATTGTGCACAACTCCATTAAACTGTTAAAATGAGTTACGACGTTCTGAAAATCTCTTTCTAAGGATTAAATTAACTCTTAAGCTTGTTATGAGCTGACGTATACTCGTATTTCTTAAAACAATTTACTTCACGGTATACTAGCTTAGACAAAGTTTTCCGAACTATTTAATGTTTGACAAAACTTAACTTTATTCATAGAATATAACTATTATAACAAATAAACAAATCTATTATTTGAGGTTTGTCTTCCGAGTTATTTTTATAAGTTTGGTGTTTAGAGAACAATTATACAATATTTTTTATTAAATATTCTAAACATCTGAGGCGCGTGATACTTGTGTAGCTTACTGTACCTTGGGAAACAAACATCCCAAGGGATCACACATTCAAGCTCAATAAGTATTACGAACTGACCAACGAACTGATCAGGAATAAATTTATAGTTAGTTTGTACGCGGTAGAAGTGGGAGCGAGAGCTATAACAGCGAAATCTCTCTATAGCCTACTTAAAGACCTTGGCCTTTCTAGAACAAGCATCGGTTCATTTCTAGAACGTATTTCAAAGGCGGCATTAGTATGTTCTTTCCAAATTTGGTTAGGTAGGGAGAGAAGTGTGGAGGGTGAATGTGAGCGTTTTTGCGCATAATAAAGGGGCCCCTAAAACCTACTCCTGGATCGCAAGTCCCAGGCACTGCTTGCACTCCTCTCCTTGCAACGCGATGGGCCCGGCACCCGCACGGTGAATCCATGGAATGCTAAGAAGCTTCGTCTTATCACTTGTAAACAATTTTATATTCACGCTTAGGAGCCGGAAAAGTGCCATTCAGAAACAAAGTCGAAAACCGACCATTCAATATTTACTGTGATACGAATTATATATATTGTTTGTATAACCCAGAAATATATATAAGAATTGTGCATACATCCCGGATAAAGAATATTGAATACAATTGAACTTTAAAAAGTAACTAAAGCGTTCATAAATCAAAGTAATATATTTTATTATTGTAATCCCCAATAAAAAACATTTTAAATAATTATGAGTTCATATACAGATTGTAATTAGTGAACTCAAAAACTTGTTTATAATTACATATAATTAATTATATGGTTTACTATTTGAATTTTTAGGGTTCCGTACCCAAAGGGTAAAAACGGAACCTTAGTACTAAGACTTCGCTATCCGTCTGTCTGTCTCCAGGCTGTATTTCATGAGTCCTGATAACTAGGCTGCTAAAATTTTTACATATGATTTATTTCTGACGCTGCTATAACGAAAAAAATCCAAAAAAATCCAAAAAACACAATAAAATATTTTAAGGGGTCCATACAACAATCGTGCTTTTTTGACGTTTTTTTATAAATAATGGTATGGAACTCGTCGTGCATGAATCTGACTCGCAGTGGGCAGGTTGACAGGTTAAAGGTATAAGTATATTATCATTTGAAATGAAATATTTTCTTTAAAGCAAACAAATTAAATAAAACATTGCTTAGTTAAACCAACATTCATTCATTATTTGTAATACAATGTCACTATTATATAACAAATACAATTACAAGGAAAATAATATTTACTGTGAACATAATATGAAATATATCTTTTATTAGGATTTGGGGAAATAACAATAACAAGAAAGCATCTGGTGACCCTGTCTGACACTTAGCTCTCTGATTACAAACCTCCCGCCATTAATAATGTTTTTGCTACAGAAGACACCGGAGTAAATTATTTGGCCTCGTTTTTGAGCAAAATAAATGTTTATAATAACTCTACGTCAGACACCGTACCTTAAGTTCTTGTTGTTTTTGATATTCCTTGATTTATTACTTCTTTAGATACTTCTTACATAAAACAGAAATATGATACGTACTAAAGTTAAAACCCTAATTAATAAAAAGTTAAGTAGAATTCTTACAGAATAATACTCTAATATACATTTAAAAAAGCAAACGTTTTTGTTTTTTTCTTTATAAAATTATTAAATCTTCGCAGAATCGAATCACATAACAATAACAATGGTATTATAAATTAATTTACATAATTATTTATTATTACTCAGGGACCAATAGTGCTATTTGGTAAGAACATTGCATAATCTCGAAATCTCAAAATTCGCGAATTCGGGGGTGAATTATTAAATTTGTAATCTCTAAAACACGACAGTGCTAGTAGCGCCACACTTTTGAGTGTAGAAAGTAGATTAGGAGATTTAATTAGGATTTGTTTACATGTAAACATTATAGGAAATTAATCAGTCATTTTGTTAACAAGGCTTGGACCAATTATATCCACGTTATCGAATCTGTTGATCAGAAATGCCAAAGTGTAAACAGGATCGTTCGTTTTCGGAGTGAATTTTATCACTCAGGTGAGATTCGAATTTGTGTTCTGTTTTTATAAAATATCATAACAGGAGCCTTTAGTGCACTAACATTATTTGATTTTAAAGTATTTTTTAACTTTAAAAAATATTGTTAAATTATAGTTCAATTATTATGAGCGTATTGTTATAATATCAATTTTCAAAAATTATTACAATAATCAAACATTTACTAAATTAATCCTAGTATTATTTTTTTTTTATAACATCGGTATTGAATGGTATAGTTATAGTAATGTATTTGATATACAAACTTTTACAAAGTCTATCTTTAAAATTAATTGATCGTTAAAAGATGATAATGAAGAGATCGGACTTTTCTACTACCAATACTTCCCTTAATTTGTTCTTAGTGAGACTGAGGGGTGTCTTAACCCTATCCCCTGACACCATTTATATCGTGAGCAAATGTTTAGATTTAGAGATATACCGACTTTAAGTTTTGCAAAAACTAACCTAAAATTAAAGTAATTAGGATTTCTGTGACGTCTCCGGCACTTCATAATGGCCAGCTCCTTCACTCTTGCGTAACACTGTACTGAAATCCAAACTCGCCTTCGCCACTTCGGCTTGTTGGTTGATACGGTACGATTGGGTTTCAACACAATGTTACAGCGGGTAAGGGCTGCCCTCCTTCCACGCCTCCGGATTTACTAAAATACTCTAGGGGTAGGACAGACAAGACTACGAGGAGTCGGGGTTGACAAAATAGATTTTGACAAAAAGTAATAAATATGTACATATATAATTGATGAATATACATAATTGATAAACACATTGTATAGATGTGAAATGTTATTTAAACATTGTGTTTTTGTGTTGATAAAAATAAGATAAGTTACTCTCACACAAAAAAAACAAAAATAAAAACAACTACGCGTTTGCTCGGACTGGGAATAGTAATAAAAGAAAGGAAAGACCAACCCCTTTCAATTTCAAATGATTTCTTTTATTTATTATAGCAACTTGAACTTTACTTAATTACAAAATCTCTCCAATAATCAACTTTAATATCCGGTAGAAAATATTTGTTGAAAGAATCTGAGATGATCGCATCATATTAAATGCTCATATTTTTATTGAACGTCTGAATTTTAACTTATATTTTTAAAAGTGTTTTATCATTTTATAAACATGAACTCTGTACAATAATATATCTTTGTTATTATTTTTATCCATAATTAAATAATAAATTAAAGATTACCAGCTAATTAATAATAGTATTTTACTACCAATATTTTAATAGTCTTAGACGCGGCAAGATCCAATCCTATCTTGCGCTCCGTACTCCGAAAAAAAAGTAAAGTCGTGTTCAATAAACAACGAAAAAAAAGTGACAAATATTAGTACTAATTTAAGTTATTACTATATTAGTTTTATAAAATGTGATTGTTATAAAAACTTGTTATGACAAATTATTTCCTATTACAAAGGAAAATTATTTTTTATTTTATAAATATTTAGTTTTACTAGATTGAAGTAATAAAGTTATTCACTTCGCTTCGGGAAGCACTCACTGAGGCTTAAATGAACTCGCCTCTTAAGTCCGTTATGAGCTGATGCTTATAGTTTAAAACAATTAACTTCACTGTACATTAACGTGATAGATGAGGAAGTTCTCAGGAATTCTGGCTATAGTTTAAGTTTATACAGACAGGCTAGCTATAGTTTAAGTGCATTACTAGAATAACCTATTAATGTTGTTGCTCAACTATAATTTACAGAACGTTGCTAAGACGCATCAAACGTCGATAACGTTCCTTTTAGTAAATGTTTATACCTACGCTAACACAGAACATACATTATTTTAAATAAAAGACAATGAATGGGTGTTATACCAAAGCAAGAAGCTTTATTTTTCACGTGATTTCAATACAAGGAAAGTTGTGTTACTTAGAAACACTTTTATTGCAACTGCTTTTCAACATGATTGCTTTTCTGAACACCATATCCACATTATTTATTGCCAGATGACAGTAAATTTATACTCCTTGCTACAACTCTCCGTGTATAAGTTTAAAGCATCGAAAAGATTCTTTGAATTCCTCTACGGTCAAGTAAAAAACTGAAGTACCTACATTAAAAAGTACATTTAGGCAAATAATTTATTAATACTCCACTTTTGTATATATATACCTTGCTATAGTCCCCTTAATTAAATCGGAAATGGCAGACCCGACAAATGCCGGCGTTGACTCCGTTATTGGATTCATTGATTTTTTGCTATTTTATATTTCGTAATCTTTTTGCAATTCCTAATACATTTCTCATAACTACTACTTTAGAGCTTTCTCCTGTAAGGTATCATTCTAATAATTCTTTTATGGAATCATTAAAAATAGTCTTTTATATGTAGAACAAACATCAAGAAATCAATCATATAAAAAATCAGTAAGATATTAACTAATAAAAGCTTGACATTTATATTTAAGCGCCCAATAAACCGGAGTTTTGGATTGAGATCACTTTTAGTAGAGAATTTCGGAAATTTGGAAGCGCATTCGAAATTCAACAATTGTGCAAACATCGAGATGTAGATGAGGAGTATATTTTAATCCCTCGTTTACAAAGTACAGTATTCAAATGATTTTCAGAATTATTTTGTTATTCCAGACATGTATTGTAAATATTATTAACTTTCCTAAAATGGTGCTTAATAAATTACTCTGACTCATGTAATCAAATAGTCAAGAGACAAAAAGAGGCAGAGGATGTTTTACTATTATTCATATTCCCAAGCTTATACTTATGAGACTTAACCTAAATATCTCTAACGAATACTGAACTCTATTGGGTTTTAATACAATGGAACTAGTTATGTATTTTATATACTAAGTGTCACTCTATACACAGTGTCACAATAATGTCACTACTTGCATTTAATAATAAAAAAGTTAACACTGTTGCCTTTTTATCTCATCTATAATTAACAAAATAAATTTAATTATAGCAAATGTTAATAAATAGGTTCTCAAGTATTTAATTTATTTAGGTTTGGACGAATATATTTTTTTTCGGTTGAATCACAAAAACATATTAAATAATATGTATAATTATATTTTGTAAAAGAGTAGTCATATTTTCTAGCAACATTAATATTAAACGAACAAACAATGATTGACGTCGTCGGATTAGTTCTTACTTATTTAGTTTGTACAAGCGCTTGCTGATACAATTGTACTGCAAACACATTAAGTAAGCTTTTTGTATATTCGAGGATAATTAGTGTAATATTAATGTTTTATTTTCTTTTAAATTCTCCATATTTCTAAGGCGTGACCATAATATTGCTATTTTTGAAACTCCCTTCTATTTCTCTCTCACACACACAAATTTAAAGGTAAAAAAAGACCCAATCATTTTGGCACAATTTCTGATTTTTTACCTACAACATTGATTGACATTTCAATTAACGCAAGCTGTGTGCTTCAATTTACGTTGAACTACTGCTTCTCTATTGTTTGTGGTTTATTGTCTTTTTTTAGCGACTAATTACTTACTTTGAGTCTTGATAGATTGAAGAAAATTGAAATTAATATTTTTAGAGATAAACATCTGGCTTAAATTGAGGTAGCCATAATTCATAAATTGGCGTTTTTAATTTATGATGAAAATACTCTTACAATTTAAACCTACAATAATAGTAGGCTGATAAGATATAACTGAGCAATAAAAATGATTCAAAATTATTTTTATAGAAAATTTTTATAAATAGATATGTATTTAGTTATTTCATATAAAACGACAGTTATTTCATATAAACAGACATATATAATTATTAGTTGAGAAATACATTGAAGTTCTACAACACGAAAATAAAATAAACTATCATGCCAAATTTATAATGATTCTCTTAAAATATCCGTTCGCAAAGTCTTAGAACATAATAAAAATAATGTCTGATTATATGAAAGGCCTATTTATAGTGCGTTATAAGTCAGTTATTAGCCTATAAACAACAATCAACGAAAAATTAATTACCAATCCGGGAAATCTATAGAACGTGTATTTTTATATCTAATAAAGACACGTGGACCCAAAACTAGTTAATCATAATAATAGACAAGAGTCAAAACCAATATTTGGTTTGATAATTTTTGATATTCTAATTTCTATCATTTTAGAAACTAAAAATAAAATGAGATAGAAAGAGACATCTGTATGTTGAATGAGAACACGGGTTTTCCATTACCGTCTGATATATATTTGTGAACGTTTGAAATGGATTCTACTTGATATAGACAATTAGTTATCTATCAATGACAAAAATGACATTCATAAAGCAATACTGCGAACAGGCCTTTTCAATAGGCGAATAGTAAGTATATTCTTTTTTTTTTTTCTATATACAAAACTAGGTTAATACTTGACTACATTCCACTTTATGGTAAGTAAAATGTAGTCTTAGGTGGTAACGCGCATTAACCTAGCAACCTATTCACTCTCCTCTTGAAGACACCCACATTATATTTGGCCGGATATACCGACGCAGGCAGATTGTTCCAGTCTTTCGCCGTACGCACTAAAAAAGACGAAGCATAGCGCTTTGTTCGGACAGGTGGAGTGTCCACAACTTCGGGATGGATACTTGCCGTACGTCGGGACGTCCGGTAATGGGACGGGGATGGAGGAATTAAATCGTGTAATTCCTGCGCACACTCAACAAAATGTATCCTATAGAATACTGAGAGGCTAGCAATTCTAGGCTTGTGTTCATGGCTGTGGAGGTTGGCGTCAATCAATTTAGGGTAGCCAATAAGTCTCTTTGCTCGCCTCTCAATTGAGTCCAGAACCATAAGATTAGTATTTGCGGCACCAGCAAATATGTGGCCACAGTATTCTACACACGATCGGATGTGTGCTTTGTATAATACAAGAAGCTGTCCCGGTGTAAAGTACTGCCAAAAAGAGCCCTTTCACCTTGGCTCCTACTTTTCAAAATGTATCCTTAGAATACAATGATCGATTTCACTTGTTAGGCTTAGACATTTTATCGACCTCAATTTTGGTCGGTTTATTGAGTCTAGAGCAAGAGCAGCTGTAGGAAAGCTTGCTGTTCTTACAAAAGTCCGACGGTACTTTACATCGAGACAGCTATTTGTATTATACAGAGCACAGATTCTGTCATGTGCGGAGTACTGTGGTCACATATTTGCTGGTGCCGCAAAGACTCATCTTGCGGTTTTGGACTCAATTGAGAGGCGAGCAAAGAGACTTATAGGCGACCCGGAATTGCTTGAAACTAACTTACACAGCCTTGATCACAGGCGTAATTTCTAGGCTCTCAGTATTCTATAGGATACATTTTGAATAAGATAAAGTATTGACAATATTATATTTGTATATTTAACTAGGCCATATACATATTTAACTATCATATTAATTTCATTTTGCACAAAATCTAGCAATTACATGAAAACCTTATCTAAGGCTGTACAGAGATAATAATGAGAATAATAAAGATGTTCTAGTTAAAGAGTACATATCTGTCTAGACATTCACTTTAAGAAAACCAAAGATTAATCTTCATATAAAATTAAAAAAGTTAAGATATAGTTGAGAAATAATAAAAAACTATATAACAGAATTATATGCAAATTATATTTCTGATCAAAAAGTTTTATTATTCATACAATCATCGTTTTGTATGTATTATGATGAATAATATCATTCCAATTCCTAATTTTCAAAAAAAAATCTTTCAAATAAAATAAGATTAATTAATCGTTAAATTAATTTCAATCTTATATTTGATACACTATCAAAAGTTGCTCTAGGACTCGGTTTCGATTAAAACTAAAATACCAAAAGTATCAAATTAAGTTCTTGAAACATTTTGTTTTGTGAATTTCTATAATAAGCTCTCCGTAACTTTGTTGCTGTCGGAAAAGACAGACCCTTTATAAATTTGTTAACTCGTTTCTCACAAAGCTGATTAGTTTGAGGGGCTTAGAACATTTCTTTACAAGGTATTTGAAGATATTTTCTAAATAAATTATTTCGAAACTCAGTCTTTTTGGCATATTTATACATTTAATAGATCTGTGGGGTGTTTAGTTTTCCTAGTGTCGTTGAATTTTTGTTTTAAAAATGGTCTCATTTGAACGGGATTGGTCTCCCCTTTCGTTTTCGAGCACGCGTAGTTTTTTAATTATTTTTTTATTAGCGAGTAATTTACCGTATTTTTACCAATATTAGCACAAAAACATTTCGCATTATATATTTCAATTATGTTTATTATATTATTATATTAGTATCTAATTTTAATTTAACTAGAACATCACTTTGTTGTTTAAGATTCCCAAATGTTAAATGGTGGCAACTTGACAAGTGACATTTGTGATTTGATTCATCCCGTTTCAGTTTCGCTAAAATTGGTATATTTCCAAAACTAACAATTTGCTCACGATATAAATGGACACATTTATATCGTGATCAAATTGCGAATGAATCATTTGCTTAGAATTTAGATTTTTTTTCAAAACCGACTCTGTTAATCCTGACTCCACGTAGTCTTGTCTGTCTTACCCCTAGAGTGTTTTTTGTAAATCCGGAGGCGCGGAAAGAGGGCATCCCCCACCCGTCCTATCAGTGTAAGTACTAAGTAACGTCTAAGTAGCGTTCAGCTTCAGTAGGCCAGTAGTTTATATTTACCTACAAGTTTCATTTCTTCTGAATCACCCCTCCGTGCAATTGCTCATTAATAAAAGTTTATTAAGCATTGTCTGTAATAAGCGGTTTCGAATTATTATTCGAAATGAAGACCAAGAACTTGTTTTTGTATTTTGTTTCTTGTATGAGTCAACTTTTTATGACTCTAGAAATCCTGCATTGTTTCAAACGAAGAAACGCTAGAAACGCTAGAAACGTGTGTAGAAAATGGATATTCTTGAATATTGGATCCAATTAACATAATATTGCAATCAAACGGATGTCTCTTGATTATTTCTTTCTTTTTTTTGTATTTATTACACTACCATCGACATTGTCAACACCGCTTACAGCCACAAGTATGTAATTAATCTGCAGCTTATCATTGGTACCAAATCAGTTTACCATTGGTATTATTTTACTTACTATCACATACTGTTCATATTACATTTTCTACCGATTTCGTTTATTTTATTCACAAATAAACTCATATTGCAGATTCATCCCTAAGATTGATTGTATAAGCAAAATAAGGCAGGTGTTTGTTTTTTTCTACAATATTAGATATGCCTCCTGTCATGTTCTAGCCGTTGTCCGTAACTACTATACCTATGTTTTACAGGCTTTAATATATGTGTATACCTGCACAAAGTTCTTTTAATTTTTCAGCCATATAGTCAATGGTATCAAGCGCACCGATAATTATGCAACGCGCCAAAAGTCAATGAGCCCCTAAATAATTGCTAAAGTCATCATTTTACTTCACTTATCACATCAAAATGCCACGTGAGAAAGATTGTCAAATATGTTTTTAATTTTCAAACACATAATACTGTAAAAAGCATCGAATTGGTTTTAAGTGTATTTACCTGGAATTTTAAATGATGACAAGCTCTTTTTTATTTGTCGGTGATGAAAGTTCCTACATAAGTTTTAATAGTTGGAGATGGGCGTTTTCGTTTTAATTCTGTTACGTCGTTAACCATCGTTTTTAATGCAATACCGTTACCAATAACGTTGTTTGCGGTAACGTTGCCTGTATCACGATTTACGAAAATGATTCAGGATTTTATATTATACTTGTTGCTTTGAAACACGATATTGTTGTTAAATATTGTATAATGTGTGTTAGTTATCAATTACTTACATATTGTTTTAGAGTATTTTTAGACGATTTGTAATTTTATTTAAAAGTGCTATCATTAATTAATTATATTTTTGAACAAACTAAATAGTGTTCATTGCACGTAGCTGTAAATAATTTTTTTATACTTATTTGTTTGTTCGATTGTCATGCAAACCATATGTATTTTGTATAGAAAGATGAATGAAAAGAGTTTGTTTCAATAACGAAGGGATGGTGTTTAAAATATACTTAACTTAACATAATAAAAAACTAAAACGGGCAAGTTAATTAAATAAATGAATACGTCCTAATAAATTATTTTCATGTTAATTAAAAACTAAAGTGTCTACTTTATTCTAAACTTTCCCGTTATTGATAATGCACTATGAAAAAACTATTGCAACTGTTAAGGTTGGTTATGTAGACATTTTTTTTACAAGAATCGTTGACAATATTTTCTGACTCTTATCTTTTTGCAGTAATTTTTCAACATGGCTAACTTTAATCACGTCTAACAACACATAATAATTCTTAATATTTCTAAACTGGGTATCATCTCCATTTTTTATTTTCAATAGCTGAATCTGTAAGGTAAGTACCTAATATATGTGCTGTTTAGTAATAGCTCTTCGCAAACGTCTTTAAAACAATTTTTACTAAACTTCACATATTTATTCAGAATTTTTCAGAATTTTTAATAAACTTCACATATTTATTTTTCCCCTCAAGAAATGTTTGTCATTTCTTCAAAGGGACCCCAAACTGCTTCTAATAGGCATAGTATAGCCCATTCCTCTTCTGTGACGATTAGCTACTTTGAATTTGAGCCATTGTAGCACTAACAGCCTCGCCTAAATCTAATAATATTTTTAACATGACATATGTCGAATTCTACCGTTTTGTCACTTCCATAATTGACTGCTCCGTGCCAAGTTAACATTAATATTTTATATTTATTTCTATAGCTTGGTTGCTCATCTTGGAATAGGTGACTATCCTTTTAACTTTTTCTTAACTTTCTTGCAATGAAGTTAACCGATCTTCAATAATTAAATTAAGCGAATGCATAACACCTATAATTCTTTCTAAATTGATCTCGCTGGATACACAATATCCAAATAATGTAGTTCAGAGAGCTTACCTTTAAGATCAGTTTTTCCCTTAACTCTCGCTCCTTCAGTAACTTCTTGCAGAAATCTTTAGAAGCTCTTAGTTCTCTTGGATCTCTAAAAATTATTATTATTTTTGCTCCAACTCCTTCCAATGGATAAAGATTCTATAATGCTTTTTTTCCTGTTTGTAAGAGAAGTTTTAAAAAGTAATGGACTTTTTTTTAGGTCAATGTTTTTGTCTCCAACATTGCTTCCTACTTTTCAAGCGAACTGAGTCAGTAATGGTGCCAGAGTGTGTGGAAAGACATTACTTACTATAAAATGAGTATTTTGCGGTTTGGTGTTTGTAATTTATATGTAAAATAAAAAAAATACTCCCCGTGATTGAAGAAATTTGAATTCGTCCTCCTGTTAGGTTGACATACCTCGCTAAGATTCTTTCTTCTACAAACAATGGCTAGTGTCATTATGTCTACCTTGATTTTGAGTGTAGTAATATGACACTTTTCAAATAGGATAATTGCAAGCAATAAATATACAAATTAAATATTAATTATTTATATAAAGAAATTAAATATTAATTAAAATTTACAACGAAAACTTACTGATAACTCTTAGTATCTCTTAGTATGATTGTATTTTAAAGTAAAAAAAATCTTCTAGCAATAAAAAAAAAATCTTATAAACTTAATTAATATCATTAAACGTATTGCGAACTCGGTTATTGTTCGTAACGAGGGACAGGTATTGCCGCAACTTGAACCAAAGTAATTTACTAAATCGCTCCAACAACAACTTCAAACTTTACTGAAGTTTATTCGAATGGCCTTTTAATGCCCACTTAAAGATATTGATAGGAAATGTTCGATGAAAAGACGAGGAAAATGTAATATTAGCAAGTTGGAAGATTCTCATCTGTGGAATGATCGTGTAGGCTGTCTCAACCCTTATCATTGAAAATGTGTTAGCTATAATCATATTTTACTTTTGGAAGCTTTCATTTATTTTATTTCTACCATTGCAGGCTAAGCCAGCTTCATACGATATTAAAATTAACTTACAGGTAAATAATCATGACTACGTTTAAGACGGTAAATAGAGGCCTGGATTTGCAGTCCCTCTTTTTTTTCCATCTTGTCTTTAAAATCGGCTTGTATATCATGAGTTGCCTTTTCATCTTTTATATTCCAAAACAGTAAGATAAATCTTATATTTTTTTATCATTTTGTTAGCTTATTAATCTTACTAATATATAAATGCCAATCTTTGATGTTTAGAATGATGGATGTTTGTAACTCAATCACACTAAAACTACAAAATGGATTTTGATGAAACTTAGCAATATTGTAGCTAAAGTACCAGAGTAACACATAAGTTATAGAAATACTAACTTTTAAGCGTGGTTCTGTCTACGGCACTGTTTATTATTATCACTGTTTATTATTTCTTGAATATTTAATTTAACAATATTATTTCGTTCTTTAATATATTTTTGATCTTTGTCTTATAATTTCAAACCTTATAATTCTGGTATTACAATATACATATACTATGACCTAAACCATTAATTCTTTTATTATTTATACAATATATAAATAATAAAAGAATTAATGGTTTAGGTCATCAAATTTCTTATTAAAAAACTATTAAAGTAACATTACTTTTGAGATGTCGCGGTGCGACATTCGAATAAAAAAATGTGTACGTAATATTGCTTTAACAGATGTTGGTAACCCTCCGTATATAATTAAAAAACGATTTTAATTCAGCGATTTAAATACGAGGGTAAAATAGATTCATCATCTGTGCCTCGATATTTGCACAAATGTCTGAATGGAAAATTTGCATTTTGGAATTTAAAAAAGCGTAGCTAAAAGTGAGTTATATCGGATTATTTTGCAAATTTAAGTTTTTTTAATGAAAAGGAAATAATGGTTCGAATAATTAAACTTTAAATTTTTAACCTACATGCAATCTTGTACGTGCAGTGCAATTTTTGTAAAATTATTATAAAGACAAGTTTTCTTATGTGAGAAAATTATAAATAATATTATTAATTACATTTTATAAATCAATTTATGACTTATTTTTCCTTTCCCATTTACCTTAACGCTAGTTTAGAAACATTCCAAATAGTCTTGATACCGTTATTTGTTCTAGACTTTGATATATATACTTTCTTATGACGAATTGGTTTTGAAACAATCCTTATTTGTACTTTGATTTGTTTGATTCAGTTCTTTGTTTCTTTTCCGTGATTCGTAAAAAAATACAAATTGGACTTATATTTCAAACGTGTCATGGTTGTTAAACGCCCTGTTGAAGTGCACACAAATAAAGACGCTAGAAAAAGCTAGTATTTAATATAAATGTGTTCATAACTACGAAGCCGTAACCTGTACTTTTTTATTCTTATTTGTTATTTTTTAACCAAAAGCAGTAACACTTCTTAAACAGGCTAATTAGAAATCAGCGCACCGTAAAATGGGTCACAGCTAGTTTTAAAGCCAAGCCAACTGCACCTGACGGTGTAAAGTTTCCGCATTTCTTTAGTGACTTTGTATAATGCAATTAACTTACAAACAGAGTAATTTCTGAATATATATATAACGGTAAGTAAACTTTAACAAACCTGTTATTTTGGTAATTTTTGTACGTTTTAATAAAGATGACAAACCAATAAAGCAATACTGAATCTGTCAACTCTACAATTCCGTGTGAATATGACTATCCGATCGTTATTACGAGTTGCAATATACATAATAAAAAAATAACATACATAAAAGCAGACCTACTGAAAAAACTAGAACCGATATAAAATATATGGTAAGTATTGAAAATATTCATTCATACAATAGCCAGTTTTGGGTGAAAATTACCGCGTTGGTACAAATTATGATATATTAAATTGATGTTATTTCCATGTTTCATTTTAAATATTATATAAAAAAATAGCGAAGTGTCAATTAGCATCAGCGAATCCGGACTATTTACTATGAAATTAATTTCAGTTCAATTAAAATTCAATTCAAACACTCAAACGGTCTACCGAAATACGTTATACCTACTATATGTCACTCACCGAAGCCATCTGATATTCAATGATTTAACACTGTAACTTTCTATCAACGTCAAGCTGATAGCAGCCCTTTACGTTATAAATTTGAGTGGATTTTGAATTAATATATTGCGTTTTTCATTTTTTTAGGAAGTACATCATTTTAATTAGTAAATTTTTCTAAGTAATAGTAATTATAATTGAATGTAAAAAATATGTTAATGCGGTTAAAAATGGCAGGCGTTCGAATGAGTATTTGAGAAACTCAATCCTTATCAGTTTAATTAAATATTTTCAGATACAAACACATTATACATAAACAATTAGTTTAGTTTAGTTAACTAGTTACGAGTGCACCTATCATGGGAGCGAAGTCATTTGCATTGCAAATACAATTCCTACAAGTACGTACCTACTGTATGTTTGTAGACTGTGGATTACTTATGTACATTTGTTATTTATTTATTTAAAAAAATTGCACACATCCTGCAAAGGCAAGCATAGTACCACAAGCGTTTTCTTCCAGCCAGCCCTCAAATACACAGTAAATACATCAAGATACATAACAAACCCAAAATAAGATAGTAATTATAAAAAAGGAGAAATAAGAAAAAAATAACACTAATCTAAAAACAAATTTCTTTAGGAATAAGAGGATAATACAAAATTTTAAATAAGAAATCATTTTTACAAAAGAATAGCCTGAGTTATCAAATGTTATTTTACAAAGAATTCCTAAATATTTCTGATGGGAGCTTTCATAATATCGCTAGGTAATGCATTCCAAAGTTAATTAGCTTATGTAGTAAATGAGTTGAATTGTTAGTCAGTGCGACAAAGAGGCATTCGAAGTTGGCGACTATGAGTATCACCAAAACAGTGCACTAAATTCTTAAACTTCTGCAATGTCTAACAGAAAGACATGTAGGTTTGGAACGATAGTTGGAGATGTGATCGTGCTTGCGAAGACCAAAAATGAAACGTGTATAATTATTGAGAAGGCGATCAAGTTTATTTAGCAGCGAAACTTTGTCAGAGTAACACACCTCCGCATCATCAATAATCGGTAATAATAAAATACATTTGTTAATATGTTATCAGTAAGAAACTGTTTTGTTACTAATATGTAACGAGAAATATTTGTGTGCGCCAAAAAATTCATGAGTTTTAAAGTAAATAACTACTTAAAAAAAAAAAGAGAAATTGAAATACAAAATATTTTAACCGACGCTTGATCATTGCGTCGTGACAAAATGTTACTTCCCACTCTCAATATTGCAAGAAATTGCAATATAGCACCAAAAGTAGGCTTAGCATACAAAGAAACTTTGATATTCATATTAATGTGATTTTATCACAACAATACAAATATCACAGAATTATTCGTTTTTTAATTGTAGTATGTATTAATATACGCAGATATTCTTTCAGGGCATATAATATGCTTACGTAATCGGAAGTTAAAATATAATTCAATTACGAAGGACTCATTGCGAAGCCGTGTTTTAGTTCCTACAAAATTCTTTATATCATGGTTAAAGCTATATATAGCCATAAAAACTGTATGGTAATATAAAAAATAATCCATTCATTTATATAAAAAATAATCTTTCAAAATTGTATTAAAAATTATTGCCTTCTAAATTTATATAAATATAGAATGTTTTTCAAAAATATTGCCTTCTATTTCTTTTCGGAGCTCATTCAATCAACTTCAAAGCTATCTGAAATAATAAATTATGTGATAATGACTGAGCTCATAATGATTATATGAATAAACATTTTATTTAGTAGGACTACCTACTAAATAAAATGCACATCAGTACTAACTGATGTGCTTGCAATGGGTGGACAATCATTTAGTATGTTATCAGTTATTCTAAATACTCCAGTTTAATAAATCTGGTTCAGATAAAAATTTGAACCAAAAATAAATATAACGTTGTGACTTCCTAAACTCTCATCTTCTAGAAACATGCTCGTACATTATGCAAACACGAAAGACTGAAAGTTGACAATCTTTGTTCAAGCTACATAATGTTTCTTGAAGCTAAGAGTTTTTTCCTTTTTAGAAATTCTCGTAAAATCTTTTGTTAAAGGGTTTTTTTATATGAGATAATAAAGCTATGCATAAGCTATTGCTATAAGAATTTGGACACAAAGATTTTTTTTAGAATAAAACGTCGCTGATAATATGATTTTTATTTAGACATAAAAATAAAAGGGTGGTGAAAGGTAGCGGGTCTTTAGTGGACATTGAACGACTGAGAGCACAATCACCTAAATGTCTACATAGAAATTCGATCTTAAATTATAAATATATGATTACTTTAACATTAAAACCTCAAATAAGTAAAAAATGTAACAAATATTTATGTATTAATGTAATAAATAAATATCTTGCCAATAAGGGCAAATTGATTCTAGCATAGATTAAAATAGTTTTAATCTTAGTCCAGTAAGTTTGAATCGCAGATTTGATTCTTTAAGGATTGACTTAAAGACCATTATGGATTTTTTAACTTCAGTAACTTTACACGTTATTAAGCTATTTATTTCTGAGCTTGGTTCAGTATACAACTAGTGTTGTGAAATATATATTAATATCCTTTGTAAGGAAATATTTAATTATTTAAAGGAAATAGTTTTTCTTAACCTTAAATCTTTCCTTAACCTTTTTCTTGACGTTTGTTTTCTTAACCTTTTTCTTAATTGTCACTGATTGAATAATTTCATTAATATGGAGATAGATATTGAATATTATTCATTTTCTTTCTAGTTTTTCAACTTCGACGTTAAAGAGGGGTGTTATAAATTTGACCAGTCGATCTGTGTATCTGTGGATCTGTGTGTCTGGCTGTGGTAATGTAGCGGCCAAACGTGTGGACGGATTTGGATGCGGTTTTTTTAATCGAAAGCTATGTTCGTCGAGATGGTTATTAGCTGTTATTGGTCCAAATAGAAACAGTCGTCTCCAAGATATTAACGTTTTATTTGTGTAAAGTTTTTATGCAATAATCAGGTGTTCCCAGAGGCTTTGCCCTCGCTATACAGTAAAAAAAGCCAAAAGGTTTTTACACTTATTTACTCAGGTAAAGTACTTTATTAGGGAGAGCTGTTGCCCGTGAATGCGTCCACGTTGACTGTAAAAATTATATTTATATGACTTATGATCGTAGTCATAAAGAGTAACGGGCAACAGCTAGTGATAATATAAATCACTTCATCATAGTGTTATTAGTGATTGCTAATCATTTTAACTCTAAATGTTTATATTTATTAATATTCGTATGTACCTATATGAAAAAGTCTTGTATCATGTTACTTAATACATTTATAATTTATTACATAATCGAAATTTTTAGGCAGATCCTTTTTTTTTCTTGTAAATATATAATGTTTGTTCATCAGAGGGATAATGTAGGATTCTATGGGTAAAATATTTTATTAAATCGGTCCAGTAGTTTCGGAGCCTATTCAATTCAAACAAACAAACAATCAAATCTTTTCTCTTCATAATATTATTGATAATGATGTTGATAATAAAACATAAGCTATATTTTATTATCGTCATCATCATCATTATCAGGTATATACGCAGGTGGGTCAAAAAGTTCGCGGAATGGAAAGTAAAAAGTAAGAAATAAAACACAAAATTTTTTTTCCTTCTCAATGTATTCCCCCTTAACTCTAATACATTTATTAGACCTATCAATTTATTTATTAATACCATCGAAAAAAAATGATTTCTCTTTGTCGTCAAAATAGGCCGAAATTCTCACTCTCTTCACTTCTTCATCACTGGAAAATTTCTTCCCTCGAAGCTCTATTTTCATTTTTGGGAACAAATAATCACTAGGAGCTAGATCTGGGCTATAGGGAGGATGTTCTAAAATTTCGAAGCCCATTCTTTGAACAGCAGCCATCGCAACTTGCGCCTTGTGCACAGGTGCATTGTCGTGCAAAAGGAGCACACCTTGGGTCAATTTTCCCCGTCTTTTCTCCCTCACAGCAACTCGCAGACGTTCTAATAATGTAGCGTAGTACTTCCCAGTTATAGAAACATCCTTTTCTTTATAATCAATAAGGAGAATTCCTTCTGAATCCCAGAAAACAGAAGCCATGAGTTTTCCAGCCGACGGAGACACTATAAATTTCTTCGGGGGTGGTGTTTTTGTGCCACTACATGGAGTCTTGTTTAGACTCAGGCTCATAGTGATGAACCCAAGTTTCATCGCCAGTCACAATTCGGTTCAAAACTTCATCCTTTTGATCACCACAGAGCGCCAAAAACTCGCGACAACACTCAACTCGCCGCTGCTTTTTTCCATGTTGCAAAAATTCTTCCGGATTGACTTGTTGATTGACGTGTAGCTCAGTGAATTATGACCTAATTGTTTTGAAACTTAGTATTTATATTCTTAATGAGTGTCACAACTAGTGCAGATAATAAAAAGTTGCCTTTTCCCCCTTCATACCCCTCATTCCGCGAACTTTCTGATAATGTACGATTCTAATGCAATAATATTTTGAGT
This sequence comes from Napeogenes sylphis, assembly GCA_959347405.1. Lineage (NCBI taxonomy): Eukaryota > Metazoa > Arthropoda > Insecta > Lepidoptera > Nymphalidae > Napeogenes > Napeogenes sylphis. Next base: position 16,551,268 of record OY365777.1, on the reverse strand, counting down.
CCATTGAAACAATCAAACAAATCTTTCCTCTTTATAATATTAGGATAGATTGATAGAAATACTTAAACAACTGAAAATTTGTGTGACTGCGAGTTCATAAAATTGTAGTTGTATTAAATATAATATCAATATTATTATCATGAGGATGTCGTTTGATTTTTACTACACCATATAGTTGACTGGTAGAGAATGCTTTAGCATTAAGTCCGCCAATGGTATAATTTTTGTACAATAATGTTTAAATAAATAAATAAATAAATAAATAAATATAGTGTAGTGTAGTCATATTTCGTTTTCTTGAAAATAAATCCATGAATAATGTTAAGATTTTGATAATAACAATATTTTAAAAGTTCCTTATTTAATTTTGTTACCTTAGCTAGCCCTTTTTGATATTTTTAAAAAATCTGGTATACTAACTTTTTTATGCACCACTATGGGTTAATTCAATCTCTAATGTGTTTCATTATATTTGTAACATTTATAAGAGTGATGGAATTTGGGTTTATATAAAGGAAAATAATTGACCTATGAAATGAATATTAAAAAAACACTCACAAATTTGATTAATATCCTTTTTTTATTGTCCGGTTAGTTTATTAACAAAAAGCTTTATTTTACTTTGTTGTTTACTAAATCATTAAGGAAACCACATTTTGCTAATGGTTTTTAATTTCTTAGCAAAAGGATAATGATAATTCTGTTCCTTTCTGGTTTCTATTTTTATTATGTACTACATTTTTATGTCTCAATTACTCCCCTTCATTTTTTATAAATAAACCTATCAAGCGATGTAAGTTCATTGACAATCAATGTAAGGAAAATGATTTAATAAATAAAGAGTTTGATTTTGTAACTTATTCCATTTATTCATATTAGAGTTCAAACTATGTTCCAGGAACAAAGTTAAAGTTAAAATTATAATTTCCGAAAATAAGCATAAACGAACTGTTACATTCATGCAAAATGGAAAACGATAGCAAATATAAATTTATTTTTCTATCTTTTTAGAACCTTTGTTCTGTCTTGGTATTATGTAATAACCACTTGAGAAAACATCACTATTTTTAGAAAACTGACAGTAATTTATAATTTATTTCTATGTCAAGATATTATTTTTTTTTATTGAAAATGAAGTCATTCATATAGATGTCACTCAGTTTTTATAGAAGATCTTACGAAAAATATGTTATATAAAAAAAGGTTATATTAAAGAGAAAGTAATTTTACTGATTATAGGCTTCCTGATTTTTTTATTTATTATTCTTTTATATTTTATGATGTTTCTTAAAATATATGTAAGGAATAATATTTTTTCATTAATACTTTTAATACATTTTCAAATTCATTTTTAGTTTATATTTCAAACAATTTTTTTTTCCATATTTAGTGACTTATTTTTTAGTTAGTACACAGTATACTCAGTGTATTCAGTATACAGCGTATAGGAAAAAGAAAAAATCCTTATAATAAATATTCATTTATTGTATCCCCTTTTTTCTTTTTCGTGTAAGATTTTCCATGGTCTAGTGTATTTGTATTTACTTGTTAATCTGTACACTTAATAGTCCTCACGAAAATCTACTAAGCAAAATACATTAAAAATCCGTATTTAGCTACACTGTTATTAATATATATTCATATCTATATTCGTCTACTCCCATAGGTGTAATTTAAAACACCGAATAGAAGTTAACTGAATTCATGCTTGAAGTTTGCTTAATGGCTGAAATAGCACCTTTCAGATTCTTTTGAAACTCAGTCATCCTTGCAGAAAAGTGTTCAGTGAGTTGATTGATGCTGTCCCTAATGGAATCCATGATAATATCACAAGACTGTGCGATAAGAAAGCGTGCTTCTAACACAGAATCTTTTTAAAGAATCAATCAAAAAAGAGTTCAACAACAAGAACAGCAACAAAATTTAAAGAACACACCTAACTTACTCAACTTTTTATACATACATTAAAACTGCACCACCATATCATTGCACCACTCGCCATCGACAGGGAAACCACGCTCATACATTGAAACCAGAATGGCCAAAATACAGTGCGGTTTCAGAAGAACTTCCTACCAAGTCCGATTAAGGAACGATCTTCCTGCTGTGGTTTTCCCGGTGGGTAAGAATATGGGGTTCTTCCAGATAGGAGTAAATAGGTTGTTAAGGGGTCGGCGAGGCGCATGTGATGCCCCCGGTGTCGCAGGCGTTCATAGGCCACGATAACCACTTACCATCACAGGTGGACCGTGAACTTTCTAACCATCGTAGTGGTATAAAAAAAAAAACTGGCACTAACTGGATATTCACTGGTCCATTATTTTGATATTTTATGTAAGCATAACATTTTTAATAAACAAATTTAATGGAAATGCGACTTTTTTTTTTAATTTTTATTTGTCGCAGATTTGTTGCAATTTTCAAAATAAAGCACAAAATTCAATGTAACTTAAATAGCAATAATTGTATTTATTAAAAAAAATCAGTATTTTATATAATATTAACGATTATTTAATAAATTGGTTCTATTTCATACACTAAGCTTGACACTTATATGACACTTATTAGAAAGGCAGTAACCGATAGTAGTGTTCGAAGGTTAGTACTTATGTAAAGTTCTTGTTGGTTATTTAACAGTGCAATCATTTAACATTAACTGGGCTCTGGTTATCTCCTCAGGTATCTTGTGAGGAATTTTGCTTTTGTAAAGAAAAATTGACGGTTGCTGCTGTTGACTAGCCAGCCATAAATTTTTGTATCAACTAAAATATAATTTCATTTTAAATTATGCTAACTAAGTTTCCCTTTACTAAGATGTCAGACCAAGTTTGGCAATTATTTATTTAGTCCATACTTTCAAATATTTTATAAAGAGACGTGCAAAGTCCTCAAACTAATCAGCTTAGTGGCAACGATGTTTGTTTAACAAATAAGGTAAAGCTGTGTCTATTCCGAAAACAAACAAAGGTGCCTAGAGCGTACTGTATATATTTATAAATCTAAATAATCAAAAACTTATTTTGATACTAAAGATATTTTACTTATAGTAAAAATTTTATGATAAAATTTAAAGAGTTGCATGTCACAAAAACTAAAAATTATATATTGATACATCGAAAATACTTTATTTGAAAGATGATTACTTTATTATTACAAACAATTCAATAACTGTAGTATAGTATAGTAGGCTATTAAACCTTGTTGATGAAAAAATAAAAAAAAAAGAATAGTTACTAACTCACTTTATTATTATTTACCTTTTGCTTTTTAAAAACCTGGAGCATTATAAGTTTATATTCATAAATTTACGATACAAAAATGGGTTGGATCAATACTAAAACAAGTCACTTCTGTTACGTATTCACATACATACATACATGATAGAACGAACTTTTTCATCTAAATATTTAAATTACAGTTAAAAATATACTTTTTTCGTATTTTTTTAAAAGAGGCCAATCTGCTAAAAGCTCAACTCATACGTTTGGAATTTACGTAGTTTTATTTTAAATAAATATATATACTAGCGGACCCGACAGACGTTGTCCTGTACACGCGTCTTTAATTTAAAAAATCAAACTCTCAAAAAAATATTTTTTTTAAAGTTATCACTATGTCTAACGTCATACATGTATATTTATCATAATTCCACCAATCGATACCGTATGAATATGTAAATAAAGATTTTTTGTTCGAATAAATGAATTTGATGTTCCAATATATTTCTTTAAATTTTTTTTTACGTAGCAAAGCACGTAGCAGGCCGCTAGTACTAAAATATTTTTCTTATTTCTATCGCAACGTCAACTGTCAGGGCAGACTATAATTAAAATATAATATTATTTAATATTTGACATTGCCATAGTAACGCAGTCCGTCGGAACCAATGTGAAACATTCCAAAATCACCACCTACTTACTTATTAAAAATTAAACAAAAAACCATTTTCCAGTGGACCAAATTGTAAATCTAAACAATACTCAAGTCCCCTTGAACACACACAAAGAATTTTATAAAAATCGGTCCAGTCGTTTAGGAGGAGTTCAGTGACATACACACGCACACAAGAAATATATATATAAAGATTTAGTAAATTGTGATAACTTTTTAATATATTTTTTTTAAGTTTAAATTCTTTAAATTAAAGACGCGTGTACAAGACAACGTCTGTCGGGTCCGCTAGTATCGTATATATCTTACGAGATGTTGATTAAAAGTCGAATCAGATAGCAGTGTCATATTGAGACCTCTTGAAAGTGTTATCGTTTGTATTTTAATGTTTTTGTACAACTGTTGTAACTACAAATTACAATTATAAAAAAAGTACTATACTAAATATAAGAAGGAACAAAAATGTAGAAAAACATTTTTGTTTTAATTGTATATAATTCCTTACATTTCTTAATTTAAAGTACATTCAAATAATTTAATATAAGCATCCACACATAAACAAAATTCGTAGTCAACGAAAAGAATATAAAGCGTTCTTATTACGTTTATATTTTATACAATTTATAAAACTAATTTTGAAAATCTTAAAAACAATAATTTAATAAACATTTAATTAGACAATTATGAAAATCATTATTCTGGTTACAAAAAAATGGCGATTTATTTAATACTGTACCCCGAATGTACTGTGTTGAAAATAATGAAACTGATATTTGTGAATATTTTTTTTTTGCTTATAAAATTTTAATGAAATTTTTATATTATGGTATAATAATTCATAATTTAATACTTTATAGAAGCTCTTTCGAATAAAAATAAGATTATGCAACACACACTTTGCTTAAATGAGATTCCACAACATCACATTTTTGAAGGGTTCTTGTTAAGCCAGTTTTGTTTCGTTGAACTTTTATATTTTTTGTTATTGTTATTGTTATTTATTCTATATTTATATACATATATTTATATACATATATATATATATATATATATAAATATATATTGAGATTCAATACAGGCACATGTTGATGAAGAGTGGTAGATCAAAGATCTTGCCAACGGAGTATTTAAAATACAGTTGACATTTTGTACTAAAATTTAACATAAACAATACTTAGAAAATTGCTATTAACTAAGTTGCATTCTACAGTCTTAAGCATTTAAGAATGTATATATATATATATATATATTGAGATTCAATACAGGCACATGTTGATGAAGAGTGGTAGATCAAAGATCTTGCCAACGGAGTATTTAAAATACAGTTGACATTTTGTACTAAAATTTAACATAAACAATACTTAGAAAATTGCTATTAACTAAGTTGCATTCTACAGTCTTAAGCATTTAAGAAGCAGTTGGCTTCGCCTTGAAACTAATTTTAGTAGATTAAGTTTTAATTATCTCGCAAGAGAAGTTTAACTATTTAGGATAAAAAAATATATTAAATAAAATAATACGACTAATTAGATATTATGTTGCAATAAACATATTTATATAACATTCTATCTTAACTCCGTTCGTAATTACTTCAGCATGGTGTAGTTCCTTTAAATTATTAGTAATGAATTACTAAATAGATCCCGAAACGAAACCAAAATGTAAGTAATTGCAATATTTTGACAGAATATACAAACTCTACCGTTTTAGAAACGTATAATACTTGTAGTAAAGACTGTAATGTATTTTTATATAACGTACTTTGAAAGGTAGTAAGAGCACAATTAAAAAAATCGACTGATTTTCGAACAAACTTGAGCCAATAAAACTTTTGTTTTCAATAAATGTATAACTTAGTGAAATCCGTTTTGTATGTTCTAGAAGTCTTATAATATGTAGAATAATATATTTTGACATTTGCTGAAGAAAGTGGATCCTTACTTGAACGAATAAGACTACTTGGGAACTATTTCCAGACTTTTTACCTCAGCCCTGTGAAATATGACCGTACTTATCCCCCTAAATTACAGCGATTTCTAATTTCTTAGAGAAGCTTGAAAGAGAAGGTCTGTAATATTATATATTCAACTACTGTGAAGACGATGTCGTTCAATTTAAGACATGACATCAAAAACATGATAAGATCACCTGTTTGACTATAAAATACCGAGATTGCTGTTTACATTTGTTAATAATTAAAAAAATCTTTAACACATACTTATAAATTTATTTTTTATTATTTTATTTGATGTTTAGAACATTTTCAATAACGTAGAAACTAACTTCTATATAATACGAAGCAGTTTTCTGATAGCTGTCTTAGTCCATTTTAAAAAAGGTATATTGTAAGAAGTAAGTATGGCGTGAAATATTTATCGTAAAACATTTTATAGCGACAAACTGGAAGTAAAACGCTACAGTGAATTTGTAAAACCTCTAAGACACGATGGTTTTTGAAAGAGAATTTTAAAATATATTTTTTATTTTGTGATGTTATAGAGTAATTTAACGTAAATTACACACGAACACATAAATTATATCCTTTAACAAATATTTATAAATAAATTTTAGTTTACACAGAGAAAATATTTCTTATCTATCTTCTTCTATATATATATAGAAGGATGTTTGTATATATGAAATCGATGAACTCAGAAACTATTGGACCGATGATTATGAAAATTGGTATGTATATGTATTTTTCCACGGAGAAGGTTTATATGCTATGCCCATTGATGTAACTCGCCACCAGGTAAAGTAAGGGTTAGCCCAGCGAAGCGGGCTGGGTTCGCTAGTTAGTAATAAACAGTAATATATAGGCTATTCTATCTATATATATATATATATATATATAGAAGTATTTTTGTATATATGAAATCGATGAACTCAGAAACTATTGGACCGATGTTTATGAAAATTGGTATGTATATGTATTTTTCCACGGAGAAGGTTTATATGCTATGCCCATTGATGTAACTCGCCACCAGGTAAAGTAAGGGTTAGCCCAGCGAAGCGGGCTGGGTTCGCTAGTTAGTAATAAACAGTAATATGTATATAGGTATTATATTCATTGAATGTATTAATATAGGCTATTCTACGAACAACACATTGTAAATAAAAGCAAGAGATTTTAAGTAAATTTCAAATTATTGATAACTAGCTGTTACTTGCGGCTCCACCCGCGTGTAGGTCGCTTTTCCCGTAATCTGTGGAAACTAAAATTATCCAAACCTATAATAGAATTAAAGTTAATTATATGGTATCCTATTCCCGTGGCAATTTTATACATATAGGTTATCGATACCAAACTGAAATTATAATATACATACACATCACACACAGACACATAGCCAGGATTAGCCATTCAGATATACGTAATAGATTAGCCATTCAGATATATGTAATGAAGCATATGAATATGAATCATTTTTTACCAAATATTATGTTTTTAGTAATTTTCAATTAAAGTTTTTTATGTAGAATTTCAAACTGCTATACCATATGTGAAAACAAACATAGTTCCAAAAAAAAGTCAGCGCCATCTATTTACATTTAATGTAACTAAATTTAAAATGGACATATGCTCATATTCAATTTGTTATTTTATTAAAATTCAGATAAAATAAAGTAGAAATTCTAGCTTTATCTATATTAAATACGTTTATGTAAACCGCATTCAACTCTGTTTAAAAGTTTTGAAATAGTGCTTCAAGTAAATTTTGAATGGACCATTACTTCATTTTCCCTTAACCGATTTTGACGAACGTTTTCACAACGCTCCAGATCATATAAAATAATCTACCTGTGAAAACCTCGTTAAAGTCCGTCAAGTAGATTTGACGTTATAACGTAGGTAGGGCGGGGCTAGTAGAGCGTAAGGGTAAGTTGGGCAATCAAAATATCTTGAAAACTATCCACCACAAGCGAACGCAACATATAGCGAAAAGAAGGGGTTGCGGGAAAGGAACTCATCGTTAGACCAAAAGTAGCAACTGGGCGATCGAGAAAAGTACCCACGCGCATTGAACTTATTTTGTTATTAAAAATTAAAATCATCTTAAGCCGGGATATTTCGTCTGTGATACTCAAATTTTATCCATTTTTAATCAAGTAAGTGTTAATCTTCGGTAAATTTATTGTAATTTTGATATTTATAGAGAATCTGGATATAATTCTAACCGGTTTTTTATTAATTCACTTTTGCTTTGAAATTTCGGGTTGGGGTTAATTGAGTTACAGTTGCCCAACTATCCGCACGATAAAAAAAAATGTTTGTTTTTTTTACCATGAAGACTTATAAAAAAAACTACTAGAGGTTCCCATACTACTCAAGACTTAAATGAAGCTGCAAAAACTGTGAATGAAGAGGGAAAAATTGGCTATGGCTATGCCACTGCCAACTAATTGGAAATCGTTATCAAGGTTTTTAAAGAAATTAAATGAGGGTGGTGATACGTCTATTGGTTATGCAACACCGAGGCAAGTATTTTCTGCCACGCAAGAAGACTCTTTAAAAAATACTTGTTACAAACGCTATCAATCTTTTATGGATATTCTCAAAAAAACGTTCGTCGCCTTTGAGAGTGCTGTTAAATTTGGCAATAAAGTTCTACCATTGGACTTCTTGGACTGTAAATAAGATGGTCCAAAAAGAACGCCTTACGTGACACCATGATTTTTTAACTATTTTATTTTTCTTTATTGATAAGCTACGTTGAAAATAATTACACAAATATTAAAGTCTGATTCTAATAGCTAAGCTAAGCTAGGAACGTTGCTGTTTTGTAGATTCTGTATTTACCTTATTTTTCCAAGAAATCTACTTTTAGATTTGATGTTTTGTCACTATAAGTTTATAAATAAAAGTTAATTATCAAAATGGAATTTTATTTTAAGTCTACCTAACATAGGACCTATGATTTGGGCAAAATTTCTAAGTGCTCAACTAGCTCCATACCCTTGCTCAACTTACCTCACATATGGGGAAAGTTGAGCATACTTGACTTTCTGCATTAAAATACATGTAGCTTTCAAATTCGACTTATTAGAAATAAATTATTATGGAAACTAAGCTAAGGGATAAATTACTCGTCCATCAGTATGCATCATAAGCCATTACGAATTATCGTTGAGGAACTATAACCGTTTAAGTGAAAAACTGCTCAACTATACCCGCCCTACCCTACCAGACAGACAGATAGACAGACAGACAGATAAAAATTCCAAAAATTGTTTTTTGGATTCTGTTACTCGTCTTTAATATCCCTCTTTTTTGGAAAAATATTTAATGTACAGAAACTCGGTTTTAATATCTTATTATATAATGCTCTTTTTAACAAAAAATGTTTTTTTTCCTGTTAAAGATTCTCGGAAAATTGAGTTTTGTATTATTATTTTGAGAAAAAATTCTTAAGAATAAACGATTGAAAATAACATGATTTATGTTTAGAAATAAAAATGAAAGCGATACGTTAGTAAGTGCCAAATGTACAAAGATATCGATTATCCGTCTATTCCACATTGCATCACCTAAACATAGGCGGCTGTTTACTGTTTTCCATCCAGAAGTACTTCAAGAAAAAGATCCTTTCTGTTAGATGAAATATATACAGATACATGATTTCAAAAACTCAAGAAAGTTTATAATGTAACGTAATAATTAAATATATTACGACTTGTAAGAGTAATTGATGCTAGAATATATAGAAATAGTTTTATTCTCAGTCGAGTAAAACCTTACTCGACTAAAAACTTACGAGTCGAGTAAAATCTTAATCGACTGAGGATATCTCATTTATGAAGAGATGTTTGATATTGATCGTCCAACTTTTATTGGATGAATCCTTCAAAATTTAATCGAACAATTATGTTAGTTCAGTTTGTTATGCGAAAGAAGTTGATTTACAGAAATTATTTTCTTCAAAAATTATGTATGTGGATGACATTACCATTATTTGGTAAAGAAATTAAGAATTTGTGCAATTATTTGGATCAAGTTATTTAAAAATTTTGGAACAAAAACGAACGACCATTTTTTCGTTTTTTTCATGATAAAATAATACTATCGTGACAAGCTTAATTTTCTGATATAAGCCCTTATATATTCTTAAATATTACAGAGTTTCAGTTCAATTTAATACAATTCAAAACGGCTTCAGTTTACTTATTTTCGATACTATACTTTATTTGAAAGTTCTTATCTAGACGCGCCGTACCGTTTCAAAACAAGTTCAAGCTAACAGAACTGGCGAGCCGAACCGTTGTATAATCTTATAAGAACCATTAAGAGCTACTTTTCACTTCCTCATGACTCAAAACCCATTTTACATAAACATTTCACATTTGGCTCATATTATAAGATTTGTGAGTCGAATATGTGCTTTATATGGGTGACAAAACTAGCCAAGTAAGACCTTAGGTTTTATTACATCATCCAAAATTATAAGAAGAAATGATAATTAAACTTTTTTAAAATATTTTATGTTGTTATAAATAAATATCAGAACTGATCATTGAACTTGACATCCATTTAGATTTCTCTTCTTATACATATTAAAAATTGAACTTGGCTCGCATTTCATAATTATATAAACTTACGTTTTTGATGGGATCGAAAATTATGAGAGTGGATACGAAGTACTTCTAAAAGACGTTAAGTATGTGATAGCATATTGGAATAAAACAATTCTAACGAATTTAACTCACGTGTAATTAAATTTTAAATTTAGTATTTAGTATAAAATATGTTAATACACTTTTTTTATACTATATAAAGCGATCTAACATTGATGGTACAACACAGAAGCTTTTCATCACCGTCAAGCTAATCTCAGTAATTCATTTTAATGTTGTAATAAATAAAATAGATTCCGTATGAAATAGATGTATCGTGTTTTAATGTAGTATATAAGTGAAGTAAGTCATTTTTTTTAATTAATAAGTTATTATTATTTAGTTTAACAAATACATGGATACAGTTAAAAAGGAGTAGCTTTCAAATCGGTGTCTTAGTGACATTTATTCTTGCCATACGCGTACACCTAGCAGACGGGCGAATGTCATTTGCATTGCAAATACGAGTCGTACAAGTATGTACTCACACATTTATTGGAGAATCTCACATTTGCAAATCTGTTATCTTCAGCAAATTGCTTTGTTACTTATCTTTATAGAGTACAGTTTGCTACAAGACAAAAAATATGGAGGATTACTAAAACCAATAGAGTTACTTTTGAGAACAACTTTATAATATACTCCAACCTTGTGTATATACATGAAAAATATTTATATAAATAATAAACATTTGTTTTTTTTTTTTTTTTTTTTGCTTTTACAATTTGAATGTATATTTAAGTATATTTTATTATAACAACAACTATAAAAATAAATGTTTAGAGCATAAAATAAACCATACCACTATTGTCTATATTTCGTCGAAAGGATATGAACGAAATTAAAATTACTTTAAAATTATCATTAATTTTGTAATTACATTTCGTTCTAGTTTTGTCTAAGCTGCGCCGATGCTAGGTCACAATCCCAAAGATTAATTAATTCGAAATTCGTTCTTAAACTTTAGCAGCATCAGCATTCTATGCTGGGCACATTCCATGAACTTAATTCTTGTGAGCAGTAAATTGTTGCAAGCTGTAGCGTTACAATGTAAAATTAAGAACTCATTTTTAAAAGTAATAAAGATTTATTCGAAATAACGTTCAAATTCTAAAATTCACTTCTGTCGATTTCTCTTTTGAAACTCATGCAATCACCTTTAGCCGTCACAAGTCGTGAAAACAGATTAGGTTTCGGAAAAATAATACAGAAACACTCGACGTGAACGTGATGGAAAAGTAAATGAAAAATATCACATTTGAATCAGGCCCAATCACAGTTATTTTTATTTTTATTTCTGACTTGGAATACTGATAAGAACAGCTTTCCCATTGTTTAGCCACTTTTACTTGTTTAATACTTGATTAAATTGTGTAATACTACATTTATTAATATGATTACGAAATGTTTATGAAATTGCTGTTATAAAAAAGTATCTGAGAATAAGTTGTATATTCTGAGACTTCTTTAAAGATAAAAATATATAAAAAGCATAGCGAGAACTTGTCTATCTCTCAGCTTCCTGGATACAAATTAGTCAACAATAGTTACGTTTTTGATGCAAAAGACTAGGCAATTCTTTGACTTGGTTTATATATTAATTTTTAATTAGTCTGTGATAAGATTATTTTTTTTAGTAGGTATAAACTGCCCAAACATGCAACTCAGTGATATTAGATACATATTACAAGTGTTTTCTAATTGTATACATATTATTTTCAACGCATTCAATATATACTTAGATCTGTTGTAACGTTTCATTTATTTTTATTTTTCATATATTAAATCAAAACATACAAATAAGTATCACATAATATAAAAATAAAATATTTAACTGTTAAGACTACTGTACGTGATTATACTGAAAACCAGTTCGTTTGTTCTTTTGAGTATATTGAACGTTCTACTACTTTTTAGTTTAGCATACATTTTAGAATAATATTTAACCGTCACCCATCCTAATTATTTATAAAACATTCGAGGGCCTTCTTATAATTGCCTGTTATAACAGGCCATCAAAATTTTCAACCTCTCCTATAAAAACATTTCACGGGCTTATATATTACATTAATAATTGTTGCTTGATACACGTACTTTTTAATACGCTTTTATTAGTTTCACGTGTATGTCTGCTTGTTTGTTTGCTTGTAACCGACTTTTTTGAATGCGATTTTGTCTCATTTCCCACGGACCCAATTTTGTTCAAACTTTGTACTCATATCAAGGACCGATAGTAAACTAATAATTCGATGAGATTATCTCATTATCCTGTTTAGAATCTCCAGGATTAATAATTATCTTAAGCTAAATTAGCATTTTTTTATTATATTTTTTAACTATATTTATTTTGTAGTTTTTAAATTACTAATTGATTACATTGTAATTAACTTGACCATCACAATCGGCAGAGGCAGATAAGACATTTCCAACATGGATGTTTTTTGATGATTCATAAGCTGCTACGTTTTATTGAAAAGAAAACTGGAATCACAAATACACACACACTCACACTCACAGATACGGTATCTAAATAGTAACTTTTATTACTAGTGCAAATATAAATTTGAACCAAAAAGACATGTAAATTTCGATTTCCTAAGCACCTACCTTTTAGAAATATAATCGTAAATTATACAGGTACAAAAGCCTTAGAGAGATATTGACAATCTTTGTTCGGGTTTTATAATGTTTATTTAAGCAAAAACCGTTTTTCCCTCTTAACCATTAAGGGATTCCTCTTAAAAAATTAAGGTAAAAAAGTTTTTTATGTTCAGATATAAATTTGATTATTACTATTAGAATTTGAACCTAAAGAATTTCCTAACAGCAAAATCATTGAGGGAAACATGATCCATATTTAGAAATAAAAATAAAAGCGATAGGTAAATAAGTAAAGGTGAATATTTAATACGTACGAGATACTGCTGAGTGCCCTTTATTTATTTATTCAATTATTTATTACGCAAGTGGGTCAAAAAGTTCGCGGAATGGAGGGTAAAAAGTAAGAAATAAAACACAAAATTATTTTTCCTTCTTAATGTATTCCCCCTTAACTCTAATACATTTATAAGAGCTATCAATTAATTTATTAATACCATCGAAAAAAAATTATTTCTCTTTGTCGTCAAAATAGGCCGAAATAGCGCTCTTCACTTCTTCATCACTGGAAAATTTCTTCCCTCGAAGCTCTTTTTTCATTTTTGGGAACAAATAAAAATCACTAGGGGCTAGATCTGGGCTATAGGAAGGATGTTCTAAGATTTCGAAGCCCATTCTTTGAACAGCAGCCATCGCAACTTGCGCCTTGTGCACAGGTGCATTGTCGTGCAAAAGGAGCACACTTTGGGTCAATTTTCCCCGTCTTTTCTCCCTCACAGCAACTCGCAGACGTTCTAATAATGTAGCGTAGTACTTCCCAGTTATAGAAATACCCTTTTCTTTATAATCAATAAGGAGGATTCCTTCTGAATCCCAGAAAACAGAAGCCATGACTTTTCCAGCCGACGGAGACACTTTAAATTTCTTCGGGGGTGGTGTGCCCTTTTTGTGCCACTGCATGGAGTCTTGTTTAGACTCAGGCTCATAATGATGAACCCAAGTTTCATCGCCAGTCACAATTCGGTTCAAAACTTCATCCTTTTGATCACCACAGAGCGCCAAAAACTCGCGACAACACTCAACTAACCTTGGATTATCATTAAGCAAGCAAGCATAACCATATATCATTAAGCAAGGTTTAGAATTTATTGCACATAAGTACACGTTTGACTAAGTTTATTAATTGTTAATTAATTGTAGTTATGTAGCCCTGATATCTAAAATAGTTTAGAATTAAAAGTTGTAAGGAAAGACGGTCTTCTCCTTTTTTATTCCTACAAGCTTAAACAAAAAGAAAGTTCAAACGACTTTTAATTAAGTATTGCTTGGACTTTACGGATCCAGTAAATTGTGTAAGAGCAGACTAAAGTTAATTACTATTTTAACTATTTTATAAGACGTAAAACGATATCGTTCGACCTTCAAGTAACTTATCTACTCAAATTTCAAGTAAACTCAAACTGCGTGGTGTTTATTTTATATTTATTTTTACACAACAATAAAAAATAATGAAATAAACAAAATTAAACCTTTTAGACTTTTGAGGCAATTATATAAAACCCAAAACGTTTCTTAGATAACTAATGTTCTCGTACAAAAAAATTGGTTATAAAATAAGTATGGAGGGAGGTAAACCCTGAGTCTTCGAACGGGGTCCACCAAGGATCCTCCCGCGAATCAAACTCTTTGATAAACCGATACCTTGGAAAGACAAGGCAAAATACCTAGGAGTAACGTTAAATAGAAAGTTAGTTTTCACTGAGCATATTAGAATCGTTCGTAGCAAAGCGGCCTATATTAGGTCGTTTATATCCGCTGTTAGACAAGCGGAGTGAAATGTCCCTTCGCAATAAGGCTTTACAAAGCTTGCATACGTTCCATCATGTTCTATGCGAGTCCCGCTTTTGCGCACGCTAATCAGAAATCCCTTCAGGTGATTCAGAACAGGTTTACACGGATTGAAACCGGGGCGCCGTGGTTCGTACGAAACATCGTTCTCCATAGAGACTTAGACCTTCCGACCATCGTTCAGTACTTCAAGGGGCTTTCCCCTTTCCCAAAAATAAAGACCACGTAAGACTACTTTAGTCAGAAAAAGAAGACCCAAGTCGGTACTCGTTGACCCCGACGACGCGTTCACAGTAGGTAATAACGTGTACGCGTAGGCAGAAGTGACACCACACAACATACAGACACATACCGTCTATACCGGTATAGACGAGGTCCCAACTGAGTAAGTGCTCCGTTGCTCCGGCGGTCTGCCGTCGGAGGACGCTAGTGTCCAAATTTCCTTAGTTTCCCTCCTGACTAACGACGCCCTGAGCCCAGGTCCGTGTCTCAATCTGAGTAGACCTCGGGACGTCGTTACCCCATGGAGGCCCATCTGGCCCCCCCTTTTTAAGGGCGGGTCTCCTGACCCATCCGCTCTCCTGGTGACGCTGTAATAGCCAACAGGGCTAACAGTATAGACAGAAAAATTACATAAAAAACACTCCATGAAATTTCTGCAACTGCATCCTTAGTTTGAATCTAAGTTTTCTTTTACAATTAAGATAAAATAAATTCATGAAATGTATTTGTCTATTTAGATGTTTGATACAACTACTAAGACGAACTACATCATTCTCTGAGTCCGTGATTGTTAACAATAGAGCTTGACAAACAAACAAGAATTAAGCTGTCAGTGATTGAAGGTGTATTTAAATTCATTGAGGGAAGCAATTTGTTATGTTATTTTATTAAAATTAATATTAAATGTATTCCAATCACATTATGTGTAAATTAATACCAATTAAATTGTTTTAATCAAGTGACTGATTGTATAAATTAAAAATACAAAAATACATTAAGATAGTAAATGTACCTAATAGTTTACAGTTCATTTTTACGATAAAACCTCGCTGCGGTCAATTTACATTTGAAAATACTTAGAGTTGCTTTTTAAGGCTGTATGCTGAATATAAAAGAACTTTAAATCCTTATTTTCCTAGCATTTATATAAGCTTACTTTTCTAACAATTCTTTTAGTATTAGTAAACTTATAATATCAGTAAGCTTATAGGTATAATCCGCTATCTCGTCACTGTTATGTCTTAATCGTATTTTTTTTTTATATTTTGTTGTTTTTGTAATAGGGAATATTAGACCATTCTTTAAAGTATTTGTAAAATGGTATTATTAAATGTATCCACAAAAACATTTAACATATATCATTAAGCAATTTATAGTCTAATAAAAATTTTTTTTTTGAATTTTTAAGGATCATTTTAGTTCAGTTAGAATTTTTCAATAGTATTTCTTTTGTATCATAAAGAAAAACTTAA
Source organism: Napeogenes sylphis (assembly GCA_959347405.1). NCBI lineage: Eukaryota > Metazoa > Arthropoda > Insecta > Lepidoptera > Nymphalidae > Napeogenes > Napeogenes sylphis. The sequence continues at coordinate 16,534,844 of OY365777.1, read as the reverse complement.
AACAATATGTTCCTGATATTTTCGTGATTTTAAAATAAACTTTCGATAATTTTAGTTTTACTGTGTCTTAAGATACAACAAGATTAATAAAAGACGTCAAGTAAAGTAATTCTAAAGTTGAGACACCCAAGAGAAATACAAGTTTGAAAAATAAATACCACCTTGGGATTTCTAAGGCATCCTAAAAAGTTATATCTCAATTCAAGAAGTCCTCACGTACTTAATAAAGTTTAATAATAAATAATAGTGTGTTTATATTTAAATAATAATATATCTATGCGTATTTTTCGCTTAGGATATTTTGTCTACGGATCTCGAAAAGATTTATATCATGAATCCACTTTGGAACAAAAAGTCTTTGTCTAATAAACAAAACATTTTTACTAACTGTTGCCAAGTTTTGTTTAAAAATCCGGACCCATGAGTGCAGCATTCTCGTAAGCTAGGCAACAAAGATGATTATTTTGTATATTTTTATCCCCGTCTATATTTTAGTAATTAGAATATTACGTAATTTCGAATTTATTTAATATTAATGTCTAAGACGCCAGAAGTTGATAATATTTATTTTATTTTAGTCGAGTATTTCAGTTGTTTATGGTGTATCTGTATAGTATAATAAAGAAGCCTATCTGTGAGCAATTGTTCTGTAACTATAAGTTCTGTGTTAGAAGCACAACCTTTTTCATTTTGAAATCGATTATTATAACTTTTTATGATCTTTTTACCATAATAGTCTTAAAATAATGTAAGTTCAATTCTTAGTGCATATCTGTCTGTGTAAAGATGTTAATCATTAAACGTTACTTAAATATAATTATTTGTAGAGCATTGGTTACCTATTTCCAATATACTATTTAATTTTTGTATGTATCAAGATAAATTACACAAATTGATCTATTTCCTAAGTAAGCAAATAATTTCCTTGTGTTAAGGTTGTATATATATATATATCTAATAGTTCTGTTTTTATATCCCATAAAGTTTTTTAAAGGGCTGGGTATGTTATTTAGATAGTCATTAAAGTCTTTATAACAACATTAATTATCAACCCTACACATTGAAAGATAAAATAATTGGCAGCAAAACTTCCTAATTGAATTAAATTAAATATTGGGTTAAACTTGAAAAAGAGTTTCGAATATTAAATTAATTTAATAAAAAAAGTTTTATTGTTGTATAAACGTATATATATTAACTTATTTTAAACATTCAATTTCTAATATATAAAGTACGCATTTTTAATTTGGTGTTTCAGATATCACATGTGTTTGATTAGCTATAAAGAATAGAACTGTATATAATATATGTTATGCTAATTTTCTAAAATAGTCTTGTGTGAATAATAACTAAATTGAAACTAAATTGATGGATCAATCGATCGTTTGTAAATTAGAATAATTGTCAGTATTGGCTTTTTTGTTCTTATTAGTTCTAAATATTTGATCTAATTTTAACATTGTTAAAATGATTACTTTAAAATATCCAAATACTTGAATAATTTCCATATATGATTCTCTTACTGAATAATTAGACCCTTATTATTAACAATTATAACAAAATAACCATTCCTTAACATAACAATATTTATTACATATCATATCATATTGTTGTTTTGTTAATTTGAAAGATTTCACGGTTACATATTTTTTTTTGGTCATTATCATTACCCTTTTATTGGCTTTCACTGAATCGAGAGCGTCACAAGGGAAGCTCGATCAAGTATGACGAGGGTTGTGGTAATTGACATGTTTATTATTGAGACCCGTTTTAATTCCTGGAATCGTATTTTTAAGAGAAGTTACAATCTTAAAATAAAAAAACAACGTAAGAATTTATTTATCTTATATTTAAAAATAAAATAACAAATATATAAAAATATATTTTGTTTCACTATAATAAAAATATTTGTTATAAAATGGAATGTATTAAATAAAGATGTTTGCAGCTTTTAAAACAAATCATCGAAGTTTTGCAAAACAAATATTTAAGTGCGGCATAATTTCAATGGATAGAGACTTATAAATATACTGAAATGTATTTAGACTTCTTCCTAAATCCTATTTTGTATAGTATTTAATAATGTGTTAGAGATAGATTCTATATTTTGTAACCTAAAAATTATCTGTCTATCTTTAATCTTAAATACAAATTTTAAAGCCTAAAAAAATATTTATCGAAGCATCAAGTTACTGTGAAGGTTAATTAGTGGGTCCTAATTCATTTAAGTGCACACAGTGCTTTAAAATTACTTGTAAAATTCATAAGAGTTTAATTATTTGACAAATCGGTTGTTAAAAGAAGTACACAATAAGAAAGCTGTTATGAGGTCATCAACGACTCTATTTTTTGTTGACAACTAGTTAATGTAAAAAGTATTGTTAGATCCAATTAAGACAATAAAGTATATTTGTTGTAAGATTTAGTTTGCATTTATGTGTATTATTATAATACTACATTATGTATAGTCAAATGTAACTTATGTAAATATAAAATATAGCAACTAACACATTTGCATCCAAATTAAGGATTCAAAACAGTTTACGTCTTCCTAAGAGCTGATAGTACAGACTCTAGAACACTAATGAATTCTTCACTCTTAATCATAAGAAAATGTAATGTACCTCCAGAAAAATGTATAAAATGTTATATATAAGTATAATCATAAAATAATTGTTCTTAATTTTTGCACTATCTTAAACAAAAACATTTTTTGGGCAATAAAAATTGTTCATACAATAAATTGCAAAAATTTACATATCAAGTTGATTTATCTGAAAATAATAAGACTAATATAAAACGCGTTACTAAAAATAAAGCTTATCAACCAACTTTTAACAAACTTTTAAGAATTCTGTACATGTGTCTTCACCTACTTCTTCACTTCTACTGTCTGACTTCAGACAGTTGTCTAAAAGAAAAATGTTCTCTTATTAGCTTGAACATAGAGGGATATTATATAATTACTACTTTTAAGAATGTTTAAAATAAATTCCCTTGTAAATGTGAAAGCACCATTGAACTAGTCGTGGCGTAGTTAAGTATTCTAGTTTTCTTTTTGGTACCACACCTATGGTCAATTTATTATTTTTCTCACATATAAATTATTGCTGCCTTAATCGAAATTATTAAATATTGTTATATTATATATAATTTAGGTTAATAGGTTTATTTTTAGTTTCTTGATATATTTTTACACTAGCTTTTGCCCGCGACTTCGTTCGCGTGGACTTCAGGTTCGTCCCGTCTAGTCATAACCGAAATATAACACGTCTATCACCGAAACGGTATTTATCGCCGAAATTGCTATGACTCTGCATTTTAAATCTGTGATATCTTCGAAAATATTTATTTAATTTACATGCTGTAAAAAGCCATATTGATCTTTATTAAATGTACAATGTATTTAAGATACTTAATTGGATAAGGATTAATAGTGTATTGCTTAAAATCGCTTCGTAAATAAGCCATTATTTCTCGTACAAAGTAAAGGATAAAAAATGGTTATTGTGGGTTATTCCTAAGAGATAAACATGTACCATCACATACTTTTTTGTAGACCTTTTTAAGTTGTACAATACTGTAGTAAATTGTTTTGATCTATCTTCTAGGATTCAGTCAGTGTTTTTTTTACGACCTCACATTAAAAACCTCAAAAATTGTAGCCTATGTATTCTGATGTATAAGCTATAGCCTATGTGTTATTCTGATGTATAAGCTATATTGTGGTAAAGTTTCATTCAAATCCATTCAGTAGTTTTTACGTGAAAGAGTAACAAACATCCATACATCCATACTTACAAACTTTCGCCTTTATAATAGTAGTAGGATTGATGTACATTTACGAGGCTCGCAACAAGAATCAGATAATATGTTTTAGTCCTATATATTTTGAACTAAAAAAATACTTCGAAAATATTTACTTTAGATCTCTTTACCACTAAAAAAATCCTTTGTTCAATTTGTTTAGTTGAACCTATTTTAGTAATTGGATAACTTAACTTAAATTTAAATCAGAATCCATCGAGAACATTCACAAATAGACACCAGAGAGTAATGGAAGACTCTTGTTCTCATTTAATATACGATTGCCTTTGATAATTTGATTTCATTTGGTTTCTAAAAGGAGTTAAAATTAGGATATTATATTCAACCTTCCAACTGCGAATACTGAATAAATGATGAACACTTTTCTATATTTGGAGTTTGGTTATTTTTGATTTTACTAGATATTTTAGTATTAACAATTAGCAGGTATTTGATTATGAAACTTAATACATATATATTGATATTCTAATCTTAATTTCTCATAAAGATAGAAATCTCGCCAATATCAGCTTAACAATTACTAATCTAACTTATAAATTCAGTCGAAATTAATTGAGTTTTCAAACCTCAATTATAAAATATAAGCTAGACTAAGGAGTAGCAGTCGTTTAAACTTATTTGTAGCATGAATTCCAATATAACAAGTACAGCTCGCGCTAATTGAAATGTCAATCATTGTTGTTAGTAAAACGCCAAGAATTGAGTCAAAGCCACGTTTGTATCCAAAAACTAACTGTTGTACAAAATATTCGTGGATATTTATATATATATATATATATATATATATATATATATATATATATATATATATATGTATATATATATATATATACATATATAATACCGAGGGGTTTAAAATAAATATTTTAAATTTGGTACATTTGACCAGAACTATTGCATCGTAAAATTTTATTTTTCTTCTTAGACATGGTGAAATAATATTAAAACGAAATTTTATAACAAAGGGAAATAATTATGACAAGTTTTTCACCAACATTTTTCTTTAAAATAAAACTCCCGCAAGGGATAATTATTATCCCTGTGTTATAAGGAATTACAAACATGTAAATAACGGATACAAAGTACTCCCAGACTTAGAACAACAATATGTGTATTACTTAAAGAATTTTCCAGTACGAATCGAATCTACAACATTTGGTTTAATAGTCAGGGTTACAAACCACTACGCCAACAATTCATCGAATCGTCATCTCCTTAATAAAGTCCCCAACTATACAAAAAGTCTAGTTTCTTTAACGAGACGGTGAAAATAATGAATTTCTTCTTAAACGTAACTGCAATTAATTGTCTTATACTGTAATATCTAAAACTATTAAAATATATGCATCTATTTCTAACTCATTCTCACTCCTTGATATAAATGTATATAGATCTTAGAAGTATCTACTAAATTATTGGAAATCCAAAGTGAATATGTGTAAATAATAATACATATTTAGTAGACAAAAATGCAAAGATTTAACAATATTACCTTAATGGATAGGTAAGAGAGGTTTTACAATTGTAATATTTTTGCCATATAAAAGCCACGAGTGGAAAGTAATTATGAGACACAGAGCTTGTATAATGCAGTTACATTAAAATGATAGGAACATGCACTCGTACAAGCTAAGTAAGCTAAGCAAGACACTACTCAGAGAAAGTAAATCCTCATTTGTTCGTAAAAAGCTAAAATGTTGTTAGAAAATATTCCAAAAATTTTGTAAAATGTAAATGTAATTTATTTGCACATGTTTTAAAACAATTTTAGTCTAAGAATCAAATCTAATTTTTACTGGAATTTAAAACAGCGAAAGGTGTTCGCAAGACTACTATTTCTGTGGTTAAAATTAAAACTAATTTTAAATTAAACACATGAATTTATTGTAAAATAGTAAAAAAAATATATAATATGATGATGATAAGTAATTATCTACATTTTTTATTCCAACGATTTACGTTATATTTTTTTTAATCTTGATGTTTTACTATATATAAACAAGTATAGCAAAATTATTTAGTTTATTTTAGTTATTATTTAAATTTTAAATAAATATAGTATGAGAAATAAAACGATACGGGCAGACATTCGAACCTGCGACATCTGGGAAACCGAAAACCTTTCGAAACCCTTAAACGATGTTTTTAAATTTGGAGTATGGGTAAACTTTGAAAAGATGTCACAACCGAAATTAATGTTGTTTTTTTTTATTCATATACGTGCCGTTAAGTAGGCAGTCCAATTACGTATATTTTTTTATTGGAAAGTAGAGACAGATACGAAGCTTCTTAGCATTCCATGGATTCACCGTGCGGGTGCCAGGCCCATCGCGTTGCAAGGAGAGGAGTGCAAACAGTGCCTGGGACTTGCAACCCAGGAGTAGGTTTAAGGGGCCCCTTTATTATGCGCAAAAACGCTCACTTTCACCCTCCACACTCCCCTCCCTACCTAACCAAATTTGGAAAGAACCTACTAATGCCGCCTTTGAAATACGTTCTAGAAATGAACCGATGCTTGTTCTAGAAAGGCCAAGGTCTTTAAGTAGTCTATAGAGAGACTTCGCTGTTATACCTCTCGCTCCCACTTCTACCGCGTACAAACTAACTATAAATTTATTCCTGATCAGTTCGTTGGTCAGTTCGTAATACTTATTGAGCTTGAATGTGTGATCCCTTGGGATGTTTGTTTCCCAAGGAATAGTGAGCTCCACAAGTATCACTCGCCTTGGATATTTCGAATACAGGAATAAGTCCGGTCTGGATGACGAAGCACCAACATCCCCAGGGATTTTGTAATGCTTTTCATATGTGTCCATCATGAGAGTCCAATCAGGAGCCGCGCCTAATATTGAATAAGGCTTCGCTTTTGATTTTTTAGAGGAGCCTTCTTTTACGAATTCTACAGATCGTTTGGTGATTGTTATACCCTTCTGCGCTCTTGCTACCGAAAGACTAACCGCTTCCCGTATAATTTCTAATACCTTGTCGTGGCGACGCGAGTATTGACCTTTATCTAGAAGTACCCTACACCCTACTACCCTACTAATAGGTGTTTCGCGGTTGCTATTGCCTCCCCACAGATGTTGCAAGACTTTTCGGTGGCTTTGCCCCATCTTACCAAATTACTTTGATCTGGGAGAGTCATTTGGAATAAATATTATTAGGATATTCCTGGCGGGAGGACTATCAATATATAATATCAATATGTACTATCAATATGTACTATCAATATGTACTATCAATATGTACTATCAATATACACTATCAATATGTACTATCAATATGTACTATCAATATATACTATCAATATGTACTATTAATATATACTATCAATATGTTCTATCAATATTTACTATTAATATGTACTATCAATACATATTATCAATATGTACTTTCAATATATACTATCAATATGCGTGGTTAAACTCACGTATAATTAAATTGTAATTTAATTATACGTGAGTTAGTGAAAAATAGTTTTATCTCAATTTATAAAATATTTTACCTATGTAAAAAACTTTTATAAATAAAAATTTGCGTAACTCTGAGTGACATTTAGTTCTTCACTTTCATGCATACTCTTCACTGTATCAAAAGATTTAGGTATTCAAAGTGTTCAAGAAACGTATCTATATACATATAATAAAACTGTAACTAAGCGCTGTCTGTACATGGAAAATATTTTCAAATAATCATAATGTGGACCTTTATAAAAGCAAGAGAACTCAAAACAATGTTTTTCAATATGTCTGTTCGTCTGTATGTTTGTATGTCTGTATCGTGCGTGTCAGAAACGGACTGAGCGATTTGGATAAAGTTTTCGGGAATATATTGTCATGGGCTTCACTTTACATTTTGTGTTTTTTTTTTTATTTAAATCGGTTAACAAATAAAGTTAATAATCTCTTATTTTCTTACCATTGCAGTAAGACATTTGTTTCAAAACTATTTTTTTTATATTATCGGTAAGAACAGGTTTCATACTTACTAGTTTTATAATTCAAGATGGGTATAATAATATCATTATGAAGCTATACATCTAAAATTAGTATGATATGTATTATGTATATACTATCAATATGTACTATCAATATATACTATCAATATGTACCATCAATATATACTATCAATATATACTATCAATATTTACTATCAATATGTACTATCAATATGTACTATCAATATGTACTATCAATATACACTATCAATATACACTATCAATATACACTATCAATATGTACCATCAATATATACTATCAATATATACTATCAATATATACTATCAATATGTACTATCAATATGTACTATCAATATACACTATCAATATACACTATCAATATACACTATCAATATGTACTATCAATATTTACTATCAATATGTACTATAAATATGTATAATAATATGAATATAATAATATAAATATAATAATCATATATATTTCAATTTATTTTTTAGCTAAAAATATTATGCTTATTATGTCATAAGCATAATATTCTATAAATAATTAAATAATGAAAAAATAATTAACAGGGTTAATCCTATTAAATATATTTTATCTCTCTATATTATTAGGTACTATATTTACTGGTAAAAAGTTACTAAAAATGTATATTTATTTAATTTCATTTTTACATCTTATCTATTTCTGTTGCCGCATCAAAAATCAATACTAAAACAGATTGAAATATTTATTTAACGCTCCCATGAAAAAGAAATGTAATAATGTTCTCGTTATTAATAGCGGCAACAGGTAGCCGCTTGACATACTCAGAGAATATTGACTTATATATTTACTTTAAAAATAAATAGTTAAAAGAAATTAAATAAATATTTAAGAAGGGCTCTATAATCTTATACAACAACATAGGAGCTATTCCAACGTGCCTGTTCCCTAGGGCAAAACAATACCCTTGGAAAAACCTATTCTGAATCAAATTACAAACGAATCATTGGCATCGTTAGTTCTGTACTAGGATGATAAACGTACAGACGTACTAGTATCTATACTTATATCGGTTTGTGGCGTACCACGCAGAATGGAATACTTACGGAAACTACAAGAACACTTGAATGTGGCCATTAATGGAAAATGTTCAAAAGACAAAAAGAATACCTACTTACTTTATTTTTCTCATGTATAAAAGAGAATTTCAATATGTGGCATATTGAGTTAGCTTATATATAAGTATTTATTAAAATTTATTTATTTGTAATAATAATAAAACATAAAATTAAATTATTTAAAAAACGAAACATAATCGGGACTGTTAAAAAACATTTATTAACGTGTGTAACCATGTTAAGGTTTATTTTTATAATGAATAATCAAAAATAAACTGATACTGCCAGGCGTTCGAACATACATTCAATTAATGAAGTCGGTTAAAAATAGCTCAAGTTTTGGCTTAAATTTCCAATTCTTGAAAAACGTCACCTTTTCATGAGTCACATAAGCATATACACATAACATTTCATTTCACATAATATTTCTTATATCAATGATAATGATAAATGTACTACCAAAAAAGAGTGTTGTATTCTATTTTATGTTTTATGTTTCAGCTGTCCCCGGACATTATAGATCCGATTAAAAGGTGATTTCGGAATATACCTATGTTGTTTTTAAATACCACAAATAGGTAGCGGTATACGGTAGCGGTAAACGGTAACACCATTGGGAGAGCAACGGGACGGTTTCTCAGGATTTCAGTTCCTGGACATTGTTAATTTATTTTTCATTATATAATTATTTAAGAAATTAAATGAAGTTAACCTGAATATACATGTTTCTTGATATTTTGAAGAAAATATAATAAAGTTTGAAGTTGTTAGAGTGGTTTAGTAATTTACTGAAGTTCAAGCTACGGTTTCACCCATCTGCCTTGTTATGAAAAATAACAAAGTTTGGAATACGTTTATTGATATTACTGAAATCATGTAATTATAGCGCTTGCAATAAATCGGTCATGTTAGTAAAAGAACGGGTACGAGAAACGTGTTATAAATATCAGTTATTGTAATTTAAATGGCCATGTTAGTTTTAAAGCAATTTATTCTAAGCCTATTTGACTCATAAATGCCTCATAAGAGGTATAATGTTTCAGCGAGTAAGTCAAGCTGATCAAAACATATTCATAAACTTAATTGTATAAAGTTTTATCAGGTTTCCACTTCGGCGCCCAAATTACGATTTACGATATCTTTGGGTACGTGACATAATATTACTACTTTTATTTAAACCACGGGAACGCGAAAAAAACGGAGTCAATATTTAATTTATTTTTTTAAACTTTCAGTGGTATTGTTGTTGATAAACTGTTAATAAATATATAAAAAATAATTGCGTAGAAAACGATTTAGTTATATTTACCTATTTATATTTTCCTTAAAACATGGAATTTAATATATATTTGGTAAATTGTATATTTCATATATACTTGAACACGGAGTTAAATGCGGTTTCATTAGGTCAGTAATATATCGGGGTGCGATGCCGGGAACCTCCTCGTGGTGCACCCTGGGCAACAGCGGTTACTGAGAACCTTCGGGTTCTCCCGCTGGCTGATACCTGGCGCGGTGAAGGTCGGTCATGGGGGTTTGGGCCCGGTTCATGGCTGGCCGGCGGACAGGCTGCCTCTAGGGGTGGTCTGTCTGCGGGGTGGGCTCGGGCCTTTTGGCCTGGGCACTGAGGGTGGGAGGGTGCAGGCCCTCTCTACCTGGGACAGCAGCGGGGTCGCCCCTGGTACTTCTCTGTGCGCAGAGTGGACTGTGGGGCGGTCCCGTGGTTGTGTGGGGGGTACGTGGCGGTCTCTTCCTTGCTGAGGTAGAGGCCGTTGCGCTGATAGGGAGGTGGCCCGGAATAGTCATCATCAGGTACAATAGCGCCTGACGATGATTAGTCCGGGTGAGGTGGCTACGGAGCTCTTCCTAGGGAGGGCTCCGTTAGCGGGGTGGCGGGACGGTCAAGGTCGCATATTCTGCGTCGTCTGCAGGTGGCAGTTTAAAATGCGGCGCAGATGTGTGTACCTTTTCCGGGCCCGTGTGTCGGGGTGGTCTTCTTCGGAGGGTCACCCGCGACGCACACCAGCCGCTGGTGGCGGCTTCGGGTTCGGACCACGACCGTTTTCGGACGTGGTCCGGCCCCGGGAGGTTGAGTCGGATCGGGACACCTTCTTCGTTGAGGGAGTCCTGATTTGGCTCGGCCGGCTTGGGTGGGAAAAAAAAAAGGTCAGTAATATATCAATCCTCATTTTCAAGCGTATATAATTTTATAACTAAGTTAAAATTGTATCCACGTGGGCTCTTGTTCATTCAGCTACAGTATGATGTTTCATAAGTGCAATGTTTATCTGTTTTACATAAAAGATTGACTTTGACTAAGAGTAAGAGCTTGATATACAGAGGAATAAAATAATAGTTGCAATAGTATTTATTTGTTTTAATTAATTATGTGTGTCACGTGTGTGTTTTGAATTATGGACGATAAAAAAAAATGTGGGGAATATTCTTTCTGCATTTTAAAATTGTATTTTTTTAAATGTATAAGTTTACAATAATTAGTATGAAATAGCTATAAAAGTAAAAATGCAAGAACAGTTTTATAAAGTCATTAAAAGTCCGCCTTTGTGATCTAAAACATTTATAAACTATCTGTATCTTAAAATGAAACTCTTTTTATCCAGTAATATAAAAGATTAATTACCTATTCTTAGACTTCAATATCTTTTTAATTAAACAAATTTAAACTTAATGCCTTAAACATTTTTTTTATTAGGACGGCGATATCTAAGATGACATCAACATTGACAATATCTAGAATATACTTCAACATTTAGTGAGATTAGTGAATCCTTATTTAAAAAATAAGAATACTTGGGAATAATTTTCTGATTCTTCCCTGAGCCCTGTGAAATATGATCGTATCCTTTCTCCTAATTTTTTTTTTTTTTTTTTTTTTTTATACGATCTAGGGCAATGCTTGACTACATTCCACCTGATGGTAAGTGGAATGTAGTCTTAGATGGTAAGGCGCATTGCCCTAGCAACCTATTCACTCTTCTCTTGAAGACACTCACATTATATTTGGCCGGAAATACCGACGCAGGCAAATTCTTCCAGTCCTTCGCTGTACGTACTAAAAATAAGGAAGCAAAGCGTTTCGTTCGGTGGAATGTCCACAACAAAAGGATGGATACCTGCCGTGCGTCGGGACGTCCGGTGATGGAAGGGGGACGGGGGAACTAAGTCGTGTAGTTCCTGCGCACACTCTCCAAAATGTATCCTATAGAATACTGAGAGGCTAGCAATTTTACGCCTGTGTTCAAGGTTTTAGAGGTCGGCTTCGACCAATTCGGGATCGCCGATAAGCCTCTTTGCTCGCCTCTCAATTGAGTCCAGAACCGCAAGATGAGACTTTGCGGCACCAGCAAATATGTGACCACAGTACTCTACACACGACCGGATCTGTGCTTTGTATAGAACAAGAAGCTGTCCCGGTGTAAAGTACTGTCGAACCTTCGCAAGAACGGCAAGCTTTGCTGCTGCTGCTCTTGCTCTGGACTCAATGAACCGACCAAAGTTGAGGTTCGAGGAAATCTCTAAACCTAACAACTGAAGCCGGTCACTGTATTCCAAGGATACATTCTGGAAAGTAGGAGCCAAGGTGAAAGGGCTCTTTTTGGCAGTGAACAGACACGTCTGCGTTTTGGTGGCGTTGAACTTGACAAGATTGGCATTGCTCCATGCGGAGACTGCCTGAAGTTTGTCATTCAAACGTTGCACCATGGCTTCTCTTTCAGACTGTATTTGATCTCGACTAGCCCGAGTACTCGGCAGATATCTTTCTACAACTGTGCTGTCGTCTGCATACCCATAGATACCGGGCTTCAACAGATCATTAATGTGCAGCAAAAAAAGAGTTGCAGAAAGAACGGACCCCTGAGGCACTCCGGCATTTATTTTCAAGGGTTCCGAGGAACACCCGTCAACAACTACTCGGAGAGACCTCTGGCTCAAAAAGTCCGTTACCCAGCCGATCAGACCAGGAGATATACCGTACGCTGAAAGCTTGCTTATAAGGCTGGCATGCCAGACCCTGTCAAATGCCCTCGAGACGTCCAGAGAGACGGCGACCGCTTCTCCGTTTTTCTCGATGGCCTCGCCTAAAATATGTGTAGCATACACTAGGAGGTCCCCAGTAGACCTATTACGGCGAAACCCGTATTGTCGGTCACTGAGGAGATCGTTACCTTCTAGGTATGCTAGTAGGCGTGAGTTCAATACACGCTCCATAATCTTGCAGAGTATGGAGGTGATTGAAATCGGTCTGTAATTGACAGGGTCGGCACGGCTGCCTTTTTTGGGCACGGGTTGCACATTAGCAAGCTTCCAGGATTTCGGCACTATTCCAGTCATGAAAGAGAGACGATACAGACGTGCCAGTACAGGAGACAACTCAGCTGCGCATGTCTTCAGCAGAATGGCTGGTATACCATCAGGACCACTGGCTTTATTCACATCTAAACGACACAATGTTCTCCATACCTCTTTGTTAGTGATGCGGATTTCAGGCATCGAAATACCGCAGTGAGGAAGATGTGCTGGAGAAGCATTGCCAGTGTCTAGATGCGAATTTTTAGCAAACAGAGAAGCAAATACATTTGCTTTCTCTGTTGCTGTGTGGGCCAGGGATCCATCCGGCTTCAGCAGAGCAGGCAGTGAGGGTTGGCAGAAATTCGACTCGATCGCTTTCGCAAGAGACCAGAAAGCTCGACTGCCAGTTGGTCTGGCAGAGAGCTTTTCGCCATTCTTAGCGATTCGACCGAGACGAGCCTTCCGCAATGCCTTTTTGTAGGACTTGGCAGCTTGGTTAAAGGCTCTCTTCTTTATACTTACATCCGGAGTTTTGCGGCTTCGAGCATCAGCCCAAATAAGGTATGCCGAATGTTTTCGGTCATGTGCATGACGACATTCGGCATTAAACCATGGGCGAGCTTTGCCACCGATGGGTACGTCAGCAAAAGAAATAAAATACTCCATTGCCTGATGCACCACATCGGTTATAGCATCCGCGCAACTCGACGGATCCAAGGAAGAGAAGCAGACCTGCCGCCACGGATAAGACGCAAAAAAGTGCCGCATCTCATCCCAATCTGCTGACTTGTATTTCCATACTCGCCTAACACCATGTGGTTCGAAAGCTGGTGGGGAATATGTAAATACAGATTTCACCAGACAGTGATCGGAGGTTCCCAAGGGGGACGTGACCTCTAAACGATACCTGTCCGGATCAGTTGTCAGCAGAAGGTCCAGGCAATTGGCTGTATGGCCTACCACATCTGGTACCCTTGTCGCTTGCCTCACCAGCTGAAAGAGGTCCAAGGACAACGCAAAGTTCCGCGCTTCTCTTCCAGCATGGTCGGTCTTCTGGTACGGGAACAGCCAGTCCTGATGACAGGCATTAAAGTCCCCCAGAAAGACGAGCTGCGCCGAAGGGTACTGATATAGAGCCATATCTGCAGCCTCACTGAGATACTCAAATAAACGAGTTGTCTCCTGGTCACCGTTGTGCGAACGGTAGACACAGGAATACAGGATTTTTTCGTTTCCTGTGTCCACTAAAACCCATAAGGGAGAAAAAGTGGGGTCTTCAAGGTGACGGAGACGCTGAATACAGAGGTCGTTCCGCGCATACACACTGACTCCGGCCCGTGAGCGAAAGTTGTGCTCTAACGAGTAACCGGGATAATCCAAGTATGCAGCGCTCAAAGGACATTGTATCTGCGTCTCCGTCAAAAAGAGCAAGTGCGGCTGCTCTGTCTCCAGGTGGTGGTGGACAGCTAAAAGATTTGAGTGCAAACCCCTTATATTAGTGAGGTGCACTTTATATGAGGAGGAGTGCAACCGCTGCTTTAACTGGTTCCCTTTTTTAAACTTTTTCATAAAAAAATAAATATAAAAGTGAATAGGGATGGGAAATGGCAGTTGAACGAGGCAGTACATATCGAACCCGACGTCGAAATTGGTGATGTCTTGCCACTGGGAGGCTAGCCTGGAGACTGCGGGGACGCCCGAACCCCCCCAGGGATCGCCATCGGGCCTCCTCGACTGGTCGCCAACCAGCACGATGGAGCCACCCTGGGATTTTTCGCAGCTGGCGGGGCAGCCTTTCGTGGTTGGCTATCCCACTAATTGGGCCCCCAACTATCTGCGGGCGGTCAGCGGAAAGCCGTCGCTTCGGATCCCGCTACCCTCCTCGACTAGACAACCGACAAAACAAACACCAACCCGACGTCAAACCGGTTCGCCAACGCACCGCAACTGTTCAGACCCATTTCCCATAAACGGCTTCATCGAGCAACGTGCCGGAACACGACTAGGTCGCTTTGCGGCACGACTCTGCCCGATGGGTGGTAACTTTGCCGGCGACCGGATGTTATGGTCTACTACCAAGGAAACTACGGAAATTACAGTACCTTCTAATTTTCCATAGAAGATCGAAAAGAGATTTATACTACGTCGCACAATTAAAGATATTTTAAAACAACTTTAAATTTAAAACAACAATGTAAGCTGAAATAACTAACCTTAGATACCTACAATGCTGTGAGCATATTATTTATTTATTTTATTTATTGGTATTAATCATATCATAATTTATTCCATTCTTGGTGGTAGAACATAATATCGGGTCGCCGGCAAAGTTACCACCCATCGGGCAAAGTCGTGCCGCAAAGCGACCTAGTCGTGTTCCGGCACGTTGCTCGATGAAGCCGTTTATGGGAAATGGGTCTGAACAGCTGCGGTGTGTTGGTCAACCGGTTGACGTCGGGTTGGTGTCTGTCTTGTCGGGTGTCTAGTCGAGGAGGGTAGCGGGATCCGAAGCGACGGCTTTCCGCCCGCAGATAGTTGGGGGCCCAATTAGTGGGTTAGCCACCCACGAACGGCTGCCCCGCCAGCTGCGAAAAATCCCTGGGTGGCTCCATCGTGCTGGTTGGCGACCAGACAAGGAGGCCCGATGGCGATCCCTGGGGGTGTTCGGGCGTCCCCGGAGACTCCAGACTAGCCTCCCAGTGGCATGACAACGTCAATTTCGACGTCGGGTTCGATACGTACCGCCTCGTTCAACCATACCATTTCCCATGCTATTAACTTTTATATATTTTATGAAAAATCACAACAAAAAGAACAAGTATGTTCAGCGGTTGCACTCCTCCTCATTCAAAGTGCACCTCTCTAATATCTGGGGGTTGCACTCTAATATCCTACCTGTCCACCACCATCTTGAGACAGAACAGCTGCAGTTGCTCTTTTTGACGGAGCCGCAGATACAATGTACCTTGGGCGCTGCGCACTTAGATTATACAGGTTACTCGTTAGAGTACAACTCTGTATCGCCTGTCTTTCATGACTGGAATAGTGCCGAAATCCTAGAAGCTTGGTAATGTGCAACCCGGGCCCAAAAAAGGCAGCCATGCCGACCCTGTCAATTACAGACCGATTTCAATCACCTCCATACTTCGCAAGATCACATAGAGCGTGTATTGAACTCGCGCCTACTAGCATACCTAGAAGGTAACGATCTCTTCAGTGACCGACAGTACGGGTTTCGCCGTAATAGGTCTGCTGGGGACATCCTAGTATATGCTACACACATTTCAGGCGAGGCCATCGAGAAGAACGGAGAAGCGGTCGCCGTATCTCTGGACGTCTCGAGGGCATTTGACAGGGTCTGGCATGCGAGCCTAAAAAGCAAGTCTTCAGCGTACGGTATATCTCCTGATCTGATCGGCTGGGTAACAGACTTACTGAGCCAGAGATCTCACCTAGTAGTTGTCGACGGGTGTTCCTCCGAACCCTTGACAATAAATGGAGTGCTTCAGGGGTCCGTTCTTTCTGCAACTCTTTTTCTGCTGCACATTAAAGATCTGTTAAAGCCCGGTATCTATGGGTATGGATATGACAGCACAGTTGTAGAAAGATACGTGCCGAGTACTCGGGCTAGTCGAGATCAAGTACATTCTGAAAGAGAAGCCATTGTGCAACGTTTAAGTGACAAACTTCAGGCAGTCTCCGCATGGAGCAATGCCATTCTTGTCAAGTTCAACGCCACCAAAACGCAGACGTGTCTGTTCAACGCCAAACCCTTTCACCTTGGCTCCTACTTTTCAAAATGTATCCTTGGAATACAGTGACCGGCTTCAGTTGTTAGGCTTAGATATTTTTTCGAACCTCAACTTTGGTCAGTTCATTGAGTCCAGAGCAAGAGCAGCAGCAGGAAAGCTTGCCGTTCTTGTGAAGGTTTGGCAGTACTTTACACCGGGACAGCTTCTTGTTTTATACAAAGCATAGATCTGGTCTTGTGTGGAGTACTGTGGTCACATATTTGTAGGTGCCGCAAAGTCTCATCTTGCGGTTCTGAACTCAATTGAGAGGCGAGCAAAGAGGCTTACAGGCGATCCCGAATTGGTCGAAGCCGACCTCCAAAACCGTGAACACAGACCTAGAAATGCTAGCCTCTCAGTTATCTATAGGATACATTTTGTTGAGTGTGCGCAGGAATTACAGTAAAGTAAAAGTATTGTGTGTTGAATGAGGCAATGCTACATTTTGTTTTTCAACAGGTATGTTTACATTGACAGCTTTACTTCTGTACTTCGGTTTAATATTGACTTTCACAGCTTAGTCACTTGGTAATTTATCTTTAAGATGCGAAATAGAAGGCTTTGCCTTGTGATCATATTTAATATTGTCTTGGCTGATTAATATAACAGATACTTATATGGGCAGTACTAGGACTTACTATATCACTTCTTTGTAAAGGTCACCAATTTTTTTAAACACTACTTTTGATAGCTAACTCTGAAAAGGCTTCATTAACCAATGTCAATCTTTGCCTTTAGACTACGCACATTCTCATTCTATCAGCTGGTGTTTTTGCTACAAAAATATATGAGGGACAACTCCTTTCTTCAAACTTAGATTACATTTTTCTCCTTGTTGTTTTGTTATACATTTGATATTCAATATTATTAGCTGTATCTTCCTTAACCTGAAATAAATCGACAACCATAAAAATTTCATAAAACGAAAAAAGAATACGGTTTTTATAGAAAGTTATACTGAACTTTTGTAAACTAGGTTAGCTTAATTTTAAACTCTAATTTTCTAATGTTCAATAGCTAATGCAACTTACTATAAATTTAAACTATTTAATTAAACTTATTATAAATAAAGTACACTTACGTTAAATTGATCTTTACAACAATATAAATACAATTTAAGACATATATTATCCTTTTTAATTACCATAGACTTTGTCGGGTGTTTTTCTAATATTATTTTTGCATTCCGGTACTATACAATACTTGTAAGATGGTTTTTATCTTCTTCCATGACTTGTAAAGTAATTAAAATATGTATGAAGTAAATAAAAGTTCATAGTAAACATTGACTGGACGTGTCACGCGTAAAATGACTGCGTTTGAACGGCTCAAATTTACTCAATGTTTTAATTTAAACTTTAAAAAAAAACTAGAATCTTTTCAAGCTTATTTATATTTTTTTCTACAATATAGAGAGGAAAATGATTAATTTACGTCTGTTACGTCGTCGTAAGTTACGTCGTTTCTGTAGTATTTGTATACTATTTTTGTATGATATTTCGCCGATAATTTATAATAAATTTAAATAAAATGAATAACTAAATTAAAAATTGTTAATCAATAAACCCATGGGTTATTGTCCCGCCACCTAACGGTTTCACTTTGTACAGATATGTTAATATAACAGATGTAGTTGTTTCCCTAAGGTATAAAAAGATGGCGTTGTTACAAAACATTACGAGTATGTTTGATCACAAATTTGTATTATTATTTTCATTTAAACTGTCTTATTTGCAAATTGATTCTAAAAGAACAAACTCGAATATCAAATAAATAATGAAGAAATACTAAGCAATTTAATATAATACAAAAAATAATAATGATAGAAATGAAAATATCTCGCTTGCTTTCTATAAGAGAGAGAGTGATAGCAAAACATGTCGTGCCAACTTTTGGTAAGAATTTTTACCGTCTAGCCCCCTTGCACAACGCGCGATAAGGAACTACGTTCCAAAAATATCTATATACCTAAAATTTTACATACTGCAAAGATACTGTGCAATTGTGTGTTACTGTGATAATAATTTATGAAATATAAAGAATATATATTTTTCAAATATAATAATGAAGATAATTAAGTTGTCTTTTATTTGCTTAACCATTACAATATGTATTTTTTTCTCTTTGTACTTTTATTAGTCAAGTAACTTTTTACCTATTACTTGACTAATAAAACAAAGCAAAAAGGTGGCTACACTATTAACTGTTGTTTTGACAAATTAAAAAAAAATCTTTACTGTAGTAATATAAAGTTTTCTCACCAGTACAAGATGGCTGACACCAGTGCAATATGCTGTCGGTGTCATGAAATCATTAGCACGGATTTGAGCTTATTGTAAAGTTTACTTTTTCTAGAAACTGGCGAGTTGGGTCTAGTAGTTGAAAAACGAGGAAAAAATAAAATCAAATTTAAACGATTTTTCGGATATCTGGACGAAACTTTTAACTGAAACAGAGATATTCGATTTAATAGTTGAAAATTTAAATTTAAATATCAAGCCTGCTTTTGTTTCACGTTTTACTAAATACTTTTTATATTTAGTTGTAAGTTATTATCGTCACACCACTAAAGTATCTTATTAATATCACTTTGCAAACACCAAACATCCTTCATGTTATTAACTATTCTAATAATTAACAAAATGTTTAAATGGAATGATACTTAAGTGTGAAACTGTGGAACTTCCGATTTAATAGAACCCTGGCTAGATTACTCTAAAAAAAAAAATTTTTTTTTTTTGTACGTCCTCCCACTCATCCTAATTGTGATCCTAATATGCATATTATTATGTACTTATTGAAGTCGTTGCGTCGGGGGACCCTTGTACGTACTTTGACGATGGTGTTTATTTTACGAAGTTAATCATTGAGGACTTAGAACATACGATTCGGTATCGTAATTTCTTACTTGCATTTTAATTTCTTCTTTTATTATGTTATATATTTAATACGAAAAAAAATAAGGATCCGCGTGAAAATGTAATAATTTATAAATGTATTAAGAAAAGTGATTCAAGACTTTTCATAAAGGTATCTACGAATATTTATAAATATTTAATGTGAAACCGTGTGCTTAAACCCTATTATAATAAAAGATTGATCATATTATGTTTTGCAATAAAATCTGTAAAACATGTGAGATTATTACAGATAAATATAAAGATAGCATAGAGGACAATTGTGAAACCATAACTATATAAAGCATATTCCAACCATTTGTTATATGTAGGTACCTACATGAAATTAAAAAAAAAAGTATCAATTAACATTTTGTTTGTCTGTTTGTTTAGAAATAAACTATTGTAAATTCATATATTTTTAATATAAGAATAACTTATCATTAACATACTCAAAGATATAAATGTTTACGTGTGACAAATAACTTTTCTTCATAAATACCATTCTTTTAGTAATATACAACACATACAAAACTATCTAAAGAAATAATGCCGTAGATTTGTTTTTTAGAGTCTAGAAAAATCACACATTTGAATCGACGCTATTATTCCTACGTTTAAATTAAGATATTGGATGTTCAACGCCACCAAACGTTCTTTCTAATATGCTGTCTCCGGCCAGTGAGGTAACTGCAAAACCGACACTGATAGAAATATGTTAAGGGTACAAAACAGACTCAGCAGAATATCAAAAGTAAACGGTGTTAAACACATTGCTAAATCTACTAGTGACAACACTGTGAGCTGTTTTTTGTCCTTCGATGACCGTACATCGGTGCCCTTGACAAGCGCAGAAACCGCACTATGACCAGGACGGAATCCAGTTTACAAACCGAAGTAATTTAAGTACCAATGTGTGTTTTTATACACGAGCCGTAGGTTAATTCTTTATTTACATAATAATTACAATAATTTGTAATTCAACATAAAAACAAAATATTTTTAGGAAGCTAGATACCCATAGATTCGATAAAAAGAAAAAATAATTTATAGCCCTAAATAAACTGATATTTAATTTCTCCGCAAAATAACTTAAATTAGTTACATCCAGTATATTTAAAGTAAAAACAGAAATTATCTAACCACCCTGATCATACTAAAGCTGAACTAAAACAATAGTTATATTAAATTGTGAAGGATTCACCCATTAAGAGTTGGACGATCAACGCCAAATGTCTCTTCACAACTGCGATTCATATTTACTCGCCTAAGACTAAAACTATTTTAATCTAAGCTAATATCAATTTGCCCTCACGGGTAAGATATTATCACATTATATTTGTAACATTTAATACATACTGGAGGTATGTATGTATGTATTTAATACATAATTATCACATTATATTTGTAACATTTAATACATACTGGAGGTATTAATGTTAAAGTAATCATATATTTATAACTTAAGATGAAACTTCTTCCATGTTAACATTTTAGTGATTATGTTATCAGTCGTTCAATGTCCGCTAAAATCCCGTTATCTTTTACAAACCTCTTTTAATTTTACAAATAAAAAATAAATCATATTATTAGCAATATTTTATTCTAAAAGAATTCTTTATGTCAAAATTCTGATAGCAATAGCTTATTAAATTTATTGCCTGATATTAAAAACCCTTTAACAAAAGATTTGGCGAGAATTTCTAAAAGGAGAAAACTGTTAGCTTAAAGGAACATTACGTAACTCGGACAATGATTGTCAACTTTCACAGTCTTTTGTGCTTCTATAATTTACGAGCATGTTCCTTTCTAGAAGATAAGAGTTTAGGTATCTTGTCACAACTTTACATTTCTTTTCGGTTAGAATTTTTATCTGCACGAGATTTATTTAACTATTCGCACAATATATGGAATGCATATATTTTTTTTACTTCTTGTGCGGTCTATTTCAAACTAAATAAAAATGTGTCTAATATCACTGGAATAATTTGTTTGGGCAGTCTTTTTATTACAACAGTCAGATATTTTCTTACGACCGCCCAGATAAAAATCATTATTTTCATAAAAACTAAGTCGAACAAATATATTTCGGTGTCTTTTTCATCCAATATAGTATGATTGTTGGCTGATATGTAATCAAGAAATCGGGGGCGAATAAAGAAGAAGATGCTTTTATGAATTTTATTTTTTTCTATAGTAACGTCGAATAAGCGTTATCACATTAAATACATTAAAAATAAAGAAAGATCACATAAAACTTTAGCTTTATAAAAGAACTTTGTCTGTCTGATTTTTATTTCTTTTTGCTTTTTTAGAATTCACATCACCCAAAATGAGTCCTTCAGTTCAGTTGATAGTAACCCAACTAGTAACTAAAT
This sequence comes from Napeogenes sylphis, assembly GCA_959347405.1. Lineage (NCBI taxonomy): Eukaryota > Metazoa > Arthropoda > Insecta > Lepidoptera > Nymphalidae > Napeogenes > Napeogenes sylphis. The sequence goes on along the minus strand of OY365777.1, from coordinate 16,512,576 downwards.
AACCAACAAGACGTCAAGTATTAGAAAAGTACAAATATGAATTTTCTTTGTTTGTTTAATTTTATATAAATATGGAATGAAAAATAAAACAATACGGGATTTGAACCCGCAACTTCTGGGAAATCATCCCGTCGCTCTACCAATTGAGTTACCGTGTCGCAAAATACTACGTATGTTTTGAGCTGTTAACGTAAAAGTCGAAATTTTGAATTTAAAAAAACTTTTGCAATATTTTCAATATCAAAAGAAATTTCGTTTGCAAAATATAATCTGTTTATTTCTGTGATAAAAATTTTGTTGCGTTTTATTCATTTTTAAGTAAAAGGTTTAGTAGAAATGTTGTGTTTATAGATTCAATAAATAGGATGGAGTTTAATTGGATATCAATATGTGCGTATTTAACTGAGTATAGATGCTTATGTGTCCGTCCACAAACGCCTCAGTAATCACGTGGACAAACCACTATCAATGCCCATAAATGAATGTTTCTGTCGATTTCCCTGAGATTCCATCATCAGATCATACACACGTGGAACTGTAGAGTTGACAGACTTAGTATCAAAAATCACAGGTTTGTTAATATTTACATACCGATATATAGTTAGGAAATTACTCTGTTTACACCTTAATTGCATTATACAACATATTGTGTACATTAAAAATGTAAATATTTCATGTATGTTTATTTATAGATAAGTAGTTTTGTTTATATGCTGTATTTAGTGTTGAACATTTTTAGTAAATGTACATTGTTTTCGCAGGTTGGAAACGTGCGAATTTCTTCGCAAAAGGCAGTTCGTTCTCTCGTTTCGATACTGCTCCTACTGCGACACGATTATTGAACACTCAACAATTACTTAAAACTATTGGACTCAACAGCAAAAATCATGTTGCATCAGGATCAGTATCGAATAATGCCGAGAATGTTAACGCCGAGATTCAGTAAATAACATCATTTGAACAGCTCCATCTATCATACTTATATTTTAACTGTAACCTTTCAGACACTTAAAATATCGTTTTCAAGTTAATTGACATTTCAACACGTCCAGTAAATAATATATATCTTTTAAAAGAATAAAGCGATTGTAATAAAACAAAACGTCAAAGTAAAACACAATATTTAACTATTAAAATTATTTACATTATTTGCTTTATACTTTTTACGTGATGCACAACTAAACAGATACCCAGGCTAAAATTATAAAATAAAATGGAAATGGAGTTATCCCTTAACACCTGACTATATATTTAGTAATATCTTCAATATACAGAAACAACTCTCCTACAGATCTATAAAATGTATAGATAGTATAAAAAAAAGACTGAGTTTCAAAATTATTTATTTAGAAAATATCTTCAAATACCTTGTAAAGAAATGTTCAAAGCCCCTCAATAGTGACAAACGAGTTACCTAATTTATAAAGGGTCTGTCTTTTCCGACAGCATCAGAGGTACGGCGAGCTTATTCTATAAATTCACAAGACAAAATGTGTCAGGAATTTAATTTTAATACTTTTGATATTTTAGTTTTGATTGAAATGTGACAGAATTCTAAAGAAACTTCTGATATTATGGCAAATATAAGATTGACCTAATTGGCAGATTAATCTATCGAAAGTACCTTATTTCCTTTAAAAGATGTTTTCTTTGAAAATTTTGAATTGAGATGAATATATTTATATTACTTTTATTAATATAAAAATGATAGTAAAGCATTTTCAGTGAAATTAAAAAAAACCTTTATTTATACTTTATTTTACCTTTATTGTGTCTTACTTATTTGTTTAAAACCTGAATGATTATTATTTTATATAAAGAGAAATCTTGTTTTCAAAATTGAACAATGCAATTCCATTCATACATTGATGATGATGAGATGATGTTATAGAGGGCAAATATAGGTACATATATATTTCTAATTTAAATCTTATAGATTATACTTTATATTTACATAAATACAAAACTATATATATATATATATAATAAATACTTATGTTAGTGACAAATCATATTTTTTCAGTCTTCGTTTAAATGTTGTGGCGGAAGGACTAGATGTTATATGGCTAGGTAGAAGGTTCCATAACCTCGCAGCTTGAACAGAAAAAGATTTTGAATAAAAGTTAAATTTATAATATTAGGAATATCAAAAGTTTTTGTTAAGACACAAAAACGTTTAGGGCGGCTACTGGGTAACGAGAGATAGAAACGTTCATACAAATAATAGGGGGCTAAATTAGAGAAGAGGTTGTACAACGTTATTTATTTATATGTTTATTATCCACCAAAGTAAGCATATAAAACCGAATATTAAACAACATTCCGGCAATACAAATGGCGATTTTATCGCCTCAAGAGTATAGAATACAGTATGTAGACTGGATAATATTTTATTATGATACTTTATGACAATGATAACATGTTAACATAATTCAAAATAAAAAAATCGTAGTTTACATACATTTTGGTACACTCTTTAACTTATATGTGACGAGTAAAATACGTAATTGATTGCTTTTATTTATTATTAACTACATCCATACAAACGCACACACACGTTGTGTCCACATAGAGTGTGTGTTACTAGGTAAACTATGAATACTCGATTCACGTTGCATACTTCTGGCACTCACTTAATTAGACCGACCTGCAGCAGTCTGGAATTTCTATTTAAATGATACAAAATTCCCTTAGGAACATGAAAATCGAAATACCATACTGTGAAATGTGTAATAGACTCTAAACACGAATATCGAATTTCAAAGTAGAAGTGTGTTGGAAATACAAGATATTTCTCATTTTATTCATTTGTTATCCAAATATTTATTAAATAAACAGGAATGAATTTCAGAATCTATTTAAAGAAAGTTTTTAGACTAATTCGTCATACTAATCCAACAAATTATGTTTTACAGTGATATAGTGTAGAGTGCAGGAAGTAATAAAATTAAAAACACACATATTGTTTATACTGGTTCTAATTTTTTTAATTATTGTAGCAATCAGTTATATTTTGTCTTAATACATTTGCCTATGAAATAAAACAGAGAATATTTGGATAAAATTTATGTACTAATTATGGCCATCTCATTTTAAACACGATGTTTAACTTTAAAAATGCTAATTATAATTTAATTAAATATGGCTCAAAAATCCACATACTATAGAGTAGCAGTAGTTCAAAGTAATTTGCAACATACAGATTTAGTTAATAGAAATGCCAATCACAACACAGGAATGAAAGATTCATGAAAACCAGGAATTGTGCTAAAATGAATACGCCTTTTGTTACTCAAACTAACTTTGCGAGACACAGTGATAGTGATACCATTATCATAGTAACACCCTTAAAATATGGAAAATGTAAAATAAAACGATAATATAAGATAAAACAAACTATCCTCGTATATACAAAAAGTTTACTTAATATTTTACCACCATGCACTTGCAGTTTGTACAAACTAAGTAAGTACTATGTTTGTCAAAATAATTACTGCTACTAAAACAGCTAAACTAATACTAAACTATTACTACACTTTTATATAAAATTTAAATATACATATTATTTTATATACATTTGTGGTCCAGTTAAATATATTTGAAAACCTGTTTGTTAACACTATCATTAAAATATGTTTGTCAATATAAGTTGAGGTGAAAAGATAACAAGAGTTTTTTTATTACATGACGAAGGTAGTGACATTATGACTTAGTATATAAAATAGATAACTAGTTTTTTTTTTTATATGATCTAGGGCAATGCTTGACTACATTCCACCTGATGGTAAGTGGAATGTAGTCTTAGATGGTAAGGCGCATTGCCCTAGCAACCTATTCACTCTTCTCTTGAAGACACTCACATTATATTTGGCCGGAAATACCGACGCAGGCAAATTCTTCCAGTCCTTCGCTGTACGTACTAAAAATAAGGAAGCAAAGCGTTTCGTTCGGTGGAATGTCCACAACAAAAGGATGGATACCTGCAGTGCGTCGGGACGTCCGGTGATGGAAGGGGGACGGGGGAATTAAATTGTGTAATTCCAGCGCACACTCACCAAAATGTATCCTATAGAATACTGAGAGGCTAGCAATTCTACGCCTGTGTTCAAGGCTTTGGAGGTCGGCTCCGACCAATTCGGGATCGCCTATAAGCCTCTTTGCTCGCCTCTCAATTGAGTCCAGAACCGCAAGATGAGACTTTGCGGCACCAGAAAATATGTGACCACAGTACTCCACACACGACCGGATCTGTACTTTGTATAGAACAAGAAGCTGTCCCGGTGTAAAATACTGCCGAACCTTCGCAAAAACGGCAAGCTTTGCTGCTGCTGCTCTTGCTCTGGACTCAATGAACCGACCAAAGTTGAGGTTAGAGGAAATCTCTAAACCTAACAACTGAAGCCGATCACTGTATTCCAAGGATACATTCTGGAAAGTAGGAGCCAAGGTGAAAGGGCTCTTTTTGGCGGTAAACAGACACGTCTGCGTTTTGGTGGCGCTGAACTTGACAAGATTGGCATTGCTCCATGCGGAGACTGCCTGAAGTTTGTCATTCAAACGTTGCACCATGGCTTGTCTTTCAGACTATACTTGATCTCGACTAGCCCGAGTACTCGGCAGATATCTTTCTACAACTGTGCTGTCGTCTGCATACCCATAGATACCGGGCTTCAACAGATCATTAATGTGCAGCAAAAAAAGAGTTGCAGAAAGAACGGACCCCTGAGGCACTCCAGCATTTATTTTCAAGGGTTCCGAGGAACACCCGTCAACAACTACTCGGAGAGATCTCTGGGTCAAAAAGTCCGTTACCCAGCCGATCAGTCCAGGAGATATACCGTACGCTGAAAGCTTGCTTATAAGGCTCGCATGCCAGACCCTGTCAAATGCTCTCGAAACGTCCAGAGAGACGGCGACCGCTTCACCGTTCTTCTCGATGGCCTCGCCTAAAATGTGTGTAGCATACACTAGGAGGTCCCCAGTAGACCTATTACGGCCAAACCCGTATTGTCGGTCACTGAGGAGATCGTTACCTTCTAGGTATGCTAGTAGGCGCGAGTTCAATACACGCTCCATAATCTTGCAGAGTATGGAGATGATTGAAATCGGTCTGTAATTGACGGGGTCGGCACGGCTGCCTTTTTTGGACACGGGTTGCACATTAGCAAGCTTACAGGATTTCGGCACTATTCCAGTCATGAAAGAGAGACTATATAGACGTGTCAGTACAGGAGACAACTCAGCTGCGCATGTCTTGAGCAGAATGGCTGGTATACCATCAGGACCACTGGCTTTATTCACATCTAAACGACACAATGTTCTCCATACCTCTTTGTTAGTGATGCGGATTTCAGGCATCGAAATACCGCAGTGAGGAAGATGTGCTGGAGAAGCATTGCCAGTGTCTAGATGCGAATTATCAGCAAACAGAGAAGCAAATACATTTGCTTTCTCTGTTGCTGTGTGGGCCAGGGATCCATCCGGCTTCAGCAGAGCAGGCAGTGAGAGTTGGCAGAAATTCGACTCGATCGCTTTCGCAAGAGACCAGAAAGCTCGACTGCCAGTTGGTCTGACAGAGAGCTTTTCGCCATTCTTAGCGATTCGATCGAGACGAGCCTTCCGCAATGCCTTTTTGTAGGACTTGGCAGCTTGGTTAAAGGCTCTCTTCTTTGTACTTACATCCGGAGTTTTGCGGCTTCGAGCATCAGCCCAAATAAGGTATGCCGAATGTTTTCGGTCATGTGCATGACGACATTCGGCATTAAACCATGGGCGAGCTTTGCCACCGATGGGTACGTCAGCAAAAGGAATAAAATACTCCATTGCTTGATGCACCACATCAGTTATAGCATCCGCACAACTCGACGGATCCAAAGAAGAGAAGCAGACCTGCCGCCAAGGATAAGACGCAAAAAAGTGCCGCATCTCATTCCAATCTGCTGACTTGTATTTCCATACTCGCCTAACACCATGTGGTTCGATAGCTGGTGGGGAATATGTAAATACAGATTTCACCAGACAGTGATCGGAGGTTCCCAAGGGGGACGTGACCTCTAAACGATACCTGTCCGGATCAGTTGTCAGCAGAAGGTCCAGGCAATTGGCTGTATGGCCTACCACATCTGGTACCCTTGTCGCTTGCCTCACCAGCTGAAAGAGGTCCAAGGACAACGCAAAGTTCCGCGCTTCTCTTCCAGCATGGTCGGTCTTCTGGTACGGGAACAGCCAGTCCTGATGACAGGCATTAAAGTCCCCCAGAAAGACGAGCTGCGCCGAAGGGTATACAGAGCCATATCTGCAGCCTCACTGAGATACTCAAATAAACGAGTTGTCTCCTGGTCACCGCTGTACGAACGGTAGACACAGGAATACAGGATTTTTTCGTTTCCTGTGTCCACTAAAACCCATAGGGAAGAAAAAGTGGGGTCTTCAAGGTGACGGAGACGCTGAATACAGAGGTCGTTCCGCGCGTACACGCTGACTCCGGCCCGTGAGCGAAAGTTGTGCTCTAACGAGTAACCGGGATAATCTAAAGTTGTGTCTCCGTCAAAAAGAGCAATATAAGTTCCGTTATATTGAAACCCAATACAGTTCAGTATTCGTTGGAGATATTTAGGTTAAGTCTAACAAGTCTAGGCTTGGGAATATGAATAGTAAGAAAACATCTAGAGCCGTTTTCTGCCTCTTGACTGTTTGATAAAGCATCCAGACATTAATTATGTGTTTTTTTATAGAAAAAGTCAGAGAAATAAGAATAAGATTTATTAACCATACAGAGAAAAATTCACAACAAAATTTACATCGTAAACAGCTACACTAGTAAAACATTATGTCGCAACCATTTATGCCCACTTCGGGACATGTTACATGTACGTTCCAATATTATACACGCATACAAATAATTAATAAGCCATACTGAAACTGTAATCAAACAAATGAATAAATACTTACTTGGACATAACATTATAACTGTCGGATATTCAATTATCGGAAATCATATACAATATACAAACACAATAGTAAACAAAAAATAATAATAATAACAATAACAATAATATTAAACACGGTAGCAAACACACAAGAAAATAACAACATAATAGTATACAATATACTAAAAGAACAGCAGTGAATTTAATTATGGTTATTAAAAATTTTAATGTTAGAGTTACATTCAATGATTTATGTTACAATCTTGTGTTTTAAGAAAGCTGAGGAGCGCGAAAACAAATCGCCCTCATCAAATGAATCCAGTGATTTGCACATTCTTTGAAGAGGCAAACGAAACCCAATATTAGTCCTGGGAGTATTAAGAGCGAATGAACCAACTCCGTTACAAAAAAGCAAATTAAAAAAAATGGTCTCACATCCCATTTTTTTATTTTTATATACAAGGATAACGTTGGCGTTTGTGTATGTATGTGTATATGCTTTAAAAATAAACGAAGTTTCTAATATAAAATAAATATTCTAACAAACTTTGAATTTTGAAAACTACAGTGGTAATAAACCCATGTTTACTTAAGTTTATTCTAAAAAGCTCGTGTTTGTGGATTTGAAATTCAAATATTCTGGGTTTTTTTTTAAAACCAAACCAGAAATTGATACGTATTAATTCATTTGGAACAATTAAATGAGTACCTAAACATCGATTGGTTTACATAATGTTGTAGACACTTACATGTTCAAAACACGGATCACTAAAAGGCCAAAGGTCTTGAAGTAAGTTGTAGAGAGATTTTGCTCTTATGCCTATCGCTCTCAATTCTACCGCATACAAGTTAACTATAAATTTATTCCTGGATGTAAAATAATATTTGTTTGTGGTAGCATGGATTTTGTTACATTTGGTTGGTTTCTAGACGTTTATTAGAACAATCAAATTTGACAGTGCAACCAGTGTCAAATTGAATCCTCTTTAAAGTACCTACACCTGCTCTGATTATACATGGCTGTGTTATAGTATCAGAGTGGTTGTAACTGAACCCTGACTATAATCAATAAACTTGCGAGTTTACTATTCATAATACGATTTTAACAAAACCTAAAGTAAAACTAAATCTAAAATCTAACGAAGCATAAACTCTCAAACTCTGAAATATTCATATAAATAAAATGCCAAATAAATTTGTTCATTTATGTACAGTAAAAATGTCAGCCAGTTCTGGTTCGTTAAGTTTAAAAAATAGGTCATTTTTTATTATTGCGACTCTTAGTAACGATCGGATAGACATATTGATGGAAAGCCGTAGAGTTGATGGATTCTATTCCGCTATAGAGAATCATGGATCTTGCAACCGGAGTATGTTAAAATACAGTCGAAATTTTACACTGAAATTTAACATATATAATAAAAAAAGACGGAATAAGCAATAAGTATTAATAAATTCTTATCGTTACACAATATATATCTTGTGTTATGCTCATGAACGGGTGCTGCTTGCGGTGACTGGTTGTGTGGCAGGCCGAAGATTTTTTCATTTTTTTTTACTGTTATTATTATTTCATTTTCGTTGCCTGAAATCCTTGATCTTCTGTTCCGATTGATTGCGACGGTTCTAGTTGTTCCAAAATTGCATTTAAGATTGACGTTTGTGACACCGTGATCACAAAAACAAAAAATATATCCGGCTGAGTTTGTTGTGTGGTTCTTCTCAGACCAGGACTCGTTTGAAACCCTCATAGCTTTAACATTAAGATGGAAAATGCTTTTACAGAAAAGCTTATTATGATAAATCAAGTATCGAAATAGGCCCTCCTGACACTTCCATGTTGACGTACACAAGTGATCACTGATTATGATTCTAAGTGGAAAAGGAATTATGCGAGCAGCAGCCGAAGGACTTAAAGAAACCAAAAATCTTTGCAACTAATTTATTAAAATTAAAATATTAAAATATTATAATAAAATTCTTAAGTTTAAACTAAACTATGTGCTCGATTCGAAGTGTGAATCTGGAGTGACGCGATCGCCCCCAGCCATCGTCCGTTTCCACGCTCCCCACCATGTGTTGCAATATCGCGCTTCCAACAATGTGTTGCAATCCCACGGACTGGGTGGCTCGCTTCCAGCTACCTCAGCGGTCTACATGGTTGATGCAGTTGCCTCATGTCGAAAGACCACCATTGTTCCAGTTTTCGTAGAATGTCAATTGTCGTAATTATGCAATATGTAATTAAGGTATAAATAAATAAAATAAATAAATATTAAAATTACTATTTATACAACTTAGTTACATTCTATACAATGCAGTTGTGTTGACTTTAAAACCAGTTGTTGCCTATTTTAAAGAGAACTGATTTTTAGTTAATCCGTTTAAGAAGTTGTACTATTTAAGTCCTTAAAATTTCTTTAAAATTAAACAAAGACTAAACGTAGATTATTTTGTAATAAACATATTTTTATTAAATACTGTAATTTATTTAATACGTGGATTTTGTGAGGCCTTACAAATACGAAAACTTAGTTTTAAATAACAAATTGAAGCCGGAAGAGACACAGTTTTATTGCCATTCACTATTTATTTCTAGAAAAACACTGATGCTTTTGCAGATATGGCTCTGTATCAGTACCCTTCGGCGCAGCTCGTCTTTCTGGGGGACTTTAATGCCTATCATCAGGACTGGCTGTTCCCGTACCAGAAGACCGACCATGCTGGAAGAGAAGCGCGGAACTTTGCGTTGTCTTTGGACCTCTTTCAGCTGGTGAGGCAAGCGACAAGGTTACCAGATGTGGTAGGCCATACAGCCAATTGCCTGGACCTTCTGCTGACAACTGATCCGGACAGGTATCGTGTAGAGGTCACGTCCCCCTTGGGAACCTCCGATCACTGTCTGGTGAAATCTGTATTTACATATTCCCCACCAGCTATCGAACCACATGGTGTTAGGCGAGTATGGAAATATAAGTCAGCAGATTGGAATGAGATGCGGCACTTTTTTGCGTCTTATCCTTGGCGGCAGGTCTGCTTCTCTTCTTTGGATCCGTCGAGTTGTGCGGATGCTATAACTGATGTGGTGCATCAAGCAATGGAGTATTTTATTCCTTTTGCTGACGTACCCATCGGTGGCAAAGCTCGCCCATGGTTTAATGCCGAATGTCGTCATGCACATGACCGAAAACATTCGGCATACCTTATTTGGGCTGATGCTCGAAGCCGCAAAACTCCGGATGTAAGTACAAAGAAGAGAGCCTTTAACCAAGCTGCCAAGTCCTACAAAAAGGCATTGCGGAAGGCTCGTCTCGATCGAATCGCTAAGAATGGCGAAAAGCTCTCTGTCAGACCAACTGGCAGTCGAGCTTTCTGGTCTCTTGCGAAAGCGATCGAGTCGAATTTCTGCCAACTCTCACTGCCTGCTCTGCTGAAGCCGGATGGATCCCTGGCCCACACAGCAACAGAGAAAGCAAATGTATTTGCTTCTCTGTTTGCTGATAATTCGCATCTAGACACTGGCAATGCTTCTCCAGCACATCTTCCTCACTGCGGTATTTCGATGCCTGAAATCCGCATCACTAACAAAGAGGTATGGAGAACATTGTGTCGTTTAGATGTGAATAAAGCCAGTGGTCCTGATGGTATACCAGCCATTCTGCTCAAGACATGCGCAGCTGAGTTGTCTCCTGTACTGACACGTCTATATAGTCTCTCTTTCATGACTGGAATAGTGCCGAAATCCTGGAAGCTTGCTAATGTGCAACCCGTGCCCAAAAAAGGCAGCCGTGCCGACCCCGTCAATTACAGACCGATTTCAATCATCTCCATACTCTGCAAGATTATGGAGCGTGTATTGAACTCGCGCCTACTAGCATACCTAGAAGGTAACGATCTCCTCAGTGACCGACAATACGGGTTTGGCCGTAATAGGTCTACTGGGGACCTCCTAGTGTATGCTACACACATTTTAGGCGAGGCCATCGAGAAGAACGGTGAAGCGGTCGCCGTCTCTCTGGACGTCTCGAGAGCATTTGACAGGGTCTGGCATGCGAGCCTTATAAGCAAGCTTTCAGCGTACGGTATATCTCCTGGACTGATCGGCTGGGTAACGGACTTTTTGACCCAGAGATCTCTCCGAGTAGTTGTTGACGGGTGTTCCTCGGAACCCTTGAAAATAAATGCCGGAGTGCCTCAGGGGTCCGTTCTTTCTGCAACTCTTTTTTTGCTGCACATTAATGATCTGTTGAAGCCCGGTATCTATGGGTATGCAGACGACAGCACAGTTGTAGAAAGATATCTGCCGAGTACTCGGGCTAGTCGAGATCAAGTATAGTCTGAAAGACAAGCCATGGTGCAACGTTTGAATGACAAACTTCAGGCAGTCTCCGCATGGAGCAATGCCAATCTTGTCAAGTTCAGCGCCACCAAAACGCAGACGTGTCTGTTCACCGCCAAAAAGAGCCCTTTCACCTTGGCTCCTACTTTCCAGAATGTATCCTTGGAATACAGTGATCGGCTTCAGTTGTTAGGTTTAGAGATTTCCTCTAACCTCAACTTTGGTCGGTTCATTGAGTCCAGAGCAAGAGCAGCAGCAGCAAAGCTTGCCGTTCTTGCGAAGGTTCGACAGTACTTTACACCGGGACAGCTTCTTGTTCTATACAAAGCACAGATCCGGTCGTGTGTAGAGTACTGTGGTCACATATTTGCTGGTGCCGCAAAGTCTCATCTTGCGGTTCTGGACTCAATTGAGAGGCGAGCAAAGAGGCTTATCGGCGATCCCGAATTGGTCGAAGCCGACCTCCAAAGCCTTGAACACAGGCGTAAAATTGCTAGCCTCTCAGTATTCTATAGGATACATTTTGGTGAGTGTGCGCAGGAACTACACGACTTAGTTCCCCCGTCCCCCTTCCATCACCGGACGTCCCGACGCACGGCAGGTATCCATCTTTTTGTTGTGGACATTCCACCTGTCCGAACGAAGCGCTTTGCTTCCTCATTTTTAGTGAGTACAGCGAAGGACTGGAACAATTTGCCTGTGTCGGTATTTCCGGCCAAATATAATGTGGGTGTCTTCAAGAGAAGAGTGAATAGGTTGCTAGGGCAATGCGCCTTACCATCTAAGACTACATTCCACTTACCATCAGGTGGAATGTAGTCAACATTGCCCTAGATCATATAAAAAAAAAACCTGTATCAGAGATTCCTTTCTAATAGTAGTTGTAAGGGTTATATTGTCTTGTTATATAACCTGTCTTGGTCCTCTGTTAGTTGAGATATCAAATGTAAAAAAAAAACAAATCAGATTGACCGTTTGAAATATTAGAACCAAATTTACACCAAAAATAAGAAAAATACTTTAAACTTGTGTATTTTAAAAACAGTTTGACTGTATACGAATCTTGAGTATCCTTGGTAAAATAAGTGAATGAAATATTTTTTTTATGATGTAGAAGGCTGTATGATATATATCATTTTATTTCCAACGTGTTATGTTCAGAACTTTATGATAGTTTTAAAACTTTACGTAAACTTCGTAAGTTTTATATCAGTCCTGAGAAATATGGCCGACCTTAGCCTCCGCAATTACAGTAATTTCTAATTTCCAATAGGAAATAGAACAGAGAACTGTAATTTATTTGATGTCTGCTATAACTTATTTGAAGACAATTACAATTTAGATTTGTTATGTTATTAAGAACCAATATCTAAACTAAAATAACCAACTTTAAATACTTAAAATGATAGTAACATTTAAGTTGAAATACTTAAAATGCTAATAACATTTAAGTTAAAACCTATTTAGAATTCTTTAAAATATAGGGCTTTTAATTTATTAAAAACTTACTAATATATCAGTCTAGAAATTAAAAAAAAAAAAATGATTTTTGGTGACGATTTTGATATGATGTATTTCATATTTTGTAAAACGCGTCTCAACTCTCGAGGGTATACTTTAAGTAATATGACGAAGGTTGAAATAATTGAGACTTTTATTATTACAGTAAGTACTCTTTTATACGTACCAGTGAGTATTGTTTTCCTCATTTTTTATGTAAGAAATGTTTATGTACATGTAATGTCAGATCACACATACATGTATGTAAACATATATGCATATACATTAAATGGTTGTATCTGTATTACACACGATAACATGTACTGTATTTATTACCAAAAACAAATTCTCCTTCTTTTTTAGTCCTATTTTTTTACCCCCGACCCAAAAAAAGGGGTTTGACCTGTGTATCTGTGTATATGTGTGTCTGTCTATGGCAACTTAGCAACCATACGAGTGGACGGATTCGAATGCTTTTTTTTAATCCAATGCGTGGTTGATCAAGACGGTTCATAGCTATATTTGGTCAAAATAAAAGCAAGATTTATTTTATTTTATTGGTGCGTCTCCAAGATTTATTTTATTGGTGCCGGTGAAAAGTTTTTTCAATATTAATAGTAAAAACTTAAGATATATTAGTGTGTTTGTAGTTTCATTTAGTACTACATAAAAAAAATAATAATTTTAAATAGCAGACAAAAAAATCAGAAACCGCTTCTTTTTATGTCAAATGTTTAGGATTTTTTTTTTTTAGTATAAATATTTAACCATATACTTATATTGTTTTTTATTTCTTTTATCCTATCATATAATTTCTCCTATTTTTTAAACTTTTATATTTGATTTATATAATTATTGCCGAAATTTCATTTCTAAACTTAATAACACAATATATTTAGAAACGTTTTTAATTAAACCTAAAAAACAGAATAATTTACAAAAAGGGTAGACAAAAAATAAAACATCTTAAGGGTCCTTTTTATTTTAGGTCTTAATTATACTTTAACTTTTTATCAATCTCAATTCTAACAAATTTTACGGAAAAAAGTTTTATTTTACATCATTCTAAATTTCAAAAAGTGACAGATTTGATAAAAACATTATTAACAGTAAAATATAAAATCCGCTTTAAATAAATTCTCAATTTATTATATAAAGTGTCAAACCAATCAATGACTAAAAAGTAATTTAAAAACAAGCATTTCATAAACGCACATTGGTAAGATTAAAAAAATATAATTTGTACAATTGTAACTTACGTGAGTTTAATGGTGTAAAGGCATTTTATTACGAAGTAAGGCAATTATTACGAAGTAAGGCAATTATTACGAAGTAAGGCAATTATATTGAAAAAAAAATCAAAAACTATACTTTTCTTTAATTAAGACCAACATCGTCAAGCTCTCGGTAATAAGCTTCAATTTCGTAATAAATAAAATAGAGACAATATTGAATGAATATATCGTGTGTCATATTTAATTTGATACACAATAAATTGATTATTATTTCGAATCATTACTTGTTCTTTTCACCAAATATTTTTATACATTTATCGAAAGAAGCACTGATAGGTGTCTAATAATTATTCGGGCTTAGTGATTTAATCTTGCTTTTTATCTAAATAGTTTCATAAACTAACAAACTGTATATACATAGTGCATAGCTAAACTAGTATTTAATCTGCTATACGAGAACACCGAACGAATGTTATTTGCATTGTCAATACAAGTCGTACTAACTACTAGTACATTTATCGCTGGTGGATTAAGTAAATTTTAAATAACTTTGATACTCATCTTCATTGAATAAAATGTTCGATAAGTCAAGAAAACCATAAGTTAGCTTCTTAAGTATAAGTATACAAGCTGACAGTGAGAGTATAAAGTGTTAACTTTAGCAACGAGTAATGATATCAATATCCCATGTTACTTCATCAAATCTTTGTACTTTTTGAGTTCAAAAAATTTGCAATATAATGCCACGTGAGAGAAATCCTAAGAAACGATAAATAATCATATTTATATCGTTGGAAAAATAGCGTAGAAAAGATACATCTAGATATTCTTTTCAGGGAATATAATAATCCATACGTAATCCTGTGTTATAATATTCCAATTACAGAGGACTTACTAAGAAGCCGTGTGTTTAATCTATACAAGATCCTTTATATTATGATTTAAGCTGGATCATGTTACGTTGGTATTAATATATATAAGCCATGTGGTATTTATCATCAAAGAACAAATAAAGATTATTATTGAGAACAACTGTAAAACCATAACTACTTTGATTGTACAACAAACACCAACCATGTGCTTTATACATGTTTAAAGATAAAAGTAAAAAAAAAACATTAATAGTTGTTTAGTCTCTTTTTCTCTTCTATTTTAAATTATTTTTTTTATTTAATATTCTATTATTAGCATAATACTCAAAAATATAAATGTTAACATATAAAACAAATCACTTTTCTACGTAAATACCATTCGTTAAGGGCATATATAGACTTCTAAAACTATATAAATAAATAATGCCGTAGATTTCTTTTTTAGAGCTCGTGCAATCAACTCAGAGCCGTCACACGACGTGGGAATAGATTAGGTTTTGGAAAAATAATACAGAAACACTACGAGAGCGTTATGGAGGAGTAAATAAAAAATGGCACATACGAATCCGAGGTGATTGAGATACAATCACAGCTATTTTTTTATTCTAATCGAATTAAAAACATTGACAACAGCAAAGCAAACTCATATTTGTGATTGACTCATATTTGAACTGTTGTTGGTTATTCAGAGACTCCAACTGACGAACTAGAGGATTTGATTCTTTGTGAGTGACTATTAAAAAAAAACAGAAATTGTAGTAACGAGACATGGAGGTTTTTTAAGACTTATTTTTTTTATTAAATATGATAACGATACACATTCGAGGGTACTGAAATTAAAATATATGTCGGAGATAAGAGGTAGATTCGTGGCTCGTTCGTTCTTGATGGAGTATTCTGGTACAGGATCCGAGGCGTAGGTCTCAGGCAATTAAACCACACAGACACAATATGACAATTACTTGTATTAAATGTAGGTAATCACAAATTACTTAGTAGGTATACAATTATCAGAGTTTCGTGAACCACCGGTCCCGTTTGGGGGGTCCGGACTGTAAGGCTCACACTAATCAATAATCCCTTCGTCTCGATGCTCTCGGATATTTAAAATGTCTCCGGTGCCCCTCCAAACGATTCCGATCACGTGACTCAATACGTCACGGCGTTCACACCCCACTTACAATGATATCAATTGAGTTACTAATTATCGTTAAATTATCGTGATCTGCGACACGGCCATACTGACAAGTCACACGCCCTCGTGTGCATATGTATCTGAAATCCAAACAATATACAACTGTAGATATTGCTTCGCTCAGCCTTACTGACCACAAAAAAATTAAAGATTCAAATAATTGGAGTCAAGATAGACATCCCGTATTGGAGTCAAGATAGACATCCCAAACAAGAGTCAAGATCAACATTCAAAACTTCGGCGTCAATATAGACATCCTAGGGTGTCAAGTCAATATAGACAACCCGCATTGGCGTCAAGGTAGACAACCATCATTGGCGTCAAGATAGACAACCGTCATTGGCGTCAAGATAGACAACCGTCATTGGCGTCAAGATAGACAACCAGCATTGGCGTCAAGATAGACAACCTGCATTGGCGTCAAGTCAAGATAGACAACCATCATTAGCGTCAAGATAGACAACCGTCATTGGCGTCAAGATAGACAATCGTCATTGGCGTCAAGATAGACAACCGTCATTGGCGTCAAGATAGACAACCAGCATTGGCGTCAAGATAGACAACCAGCATTGGCGTCAATTCAAGATAGACAACCTGCATTGGCGTCAAGTCAAGATAGACAACCATCATTAGCGTCAAGATAGACAACCGTCATTGGCGTCAAGATAGACAACCGTCATTGGCGTCAAGATAGACAACCAGCATTGGCGTCAAGATAGACAACCAGCATTGGCGTCAATTCAAGATAGACAACCTGCATTGGCGTCAAGTCAAGATAGACAACCATCATTGGCGTCAAGATAGACAACCATCATTGGCGTCAAGATAGACAACCATCATTGGCGTCAAGATAGACAACCATCATTGGCGTCAAGATAGACAACCATCATTGGCGTCAAGATAGACAACCATCATTGGCGTCAAGATAGACAACCATCATTGGCGTCAAGATAGACAACCATCATTGGCGTCAAGATAGACAACCATCATTGGCGTCAAGATAGACAACCTGCACTGGTGTCAAGTCAAGATAGACAACCTGCATTGGCGTCAATTCAAGATAGACAACCTGCATTGGCGTCAATTCAAGATAGACAACCTGCATTGGCGTCAAGTCAAGATAGACAACCATCATTGGCGTCAAGATAGACAATTTGGCGTCAAGTCTCTCCTAGATCCCGTGGTTCCTACTTAATTTAATCTGTGATACGGTTAGAATTTAATGATTTTAAAGTATAACGATATTCCTTGAAAAGTCCCTTTATATTCTAGATATGTATAACTAAGTCTGTTTATATTTCTTATATACGGTTACGTTTGTAATAATAAATAGTGAAAATAGAATTAAAAGCGCCTATCCATATTCTTAACAGCCTGACTTGAATCTAAACAATCACTATAATAAAGTTGATCATCACAATCAGAATTCTGTATCAAAACAAATGACCACTAAAATAAATAAAGCACCACTTTTCATTACATTTTAAACCAAAAATGTATTCTAAAAATATAATAAAACACAAAAGGATGAATCTTATTTATCACATATGGCTTTTCACTAAGCCCTACCAACAAACCTCCTGTTTGTTTCATGGCATTGCTTTCAATGCCGAGTCCCACGTACTCCCAATTGAACTACTATCACTTTAACTCAATCGCTTTTACTACAAGCTCTATTCAAGTGATAATTAACCCTCTGGTATCGCTATATATCAAAAACAAAGGTTTTTTTTTAACTTTACCTATCTAAACTCTAAAGGTGAAACTTTTGCAACCCTGGTCATTGTACAATTTGTCGCAGCAGTTGAACTTTATCTATGGCATCTTGCCCCGATCGAATATTGCCAGTCTCTGTTGCGGAAAACATTTACAAGACGTAAATAATAAGTTCTTACTTTTGCTAAATTAACTAGCCGCTTTATTTTACAGCATTTACGGGCCTTGATCGGCAATAATACACATTTACAATATACGATTAATTAATAATTGTAAGTTCGCCCGTGATTACTACACATGTAGGTAGACAGGAAATAAAATATTCCGAAAATTGAATTACAATTATTTTTTTAAAGTTTTGACTGGTTTTAACCGGTTGAATCTTTAGAGCTATTGCGTTACCATTGTTTACCGAATTTAAAACAAAAGTTTAAAACATTGTTTTCCGAGTTTAAAACAAACACTCACGTTTACGAAAATCCAGGAAATATAATTTAAAAATTTAATAAAATAATTTCGCGCCTTATCATAATACGTAACAAAATACGTCAAGTTAAAATGAAATAATTATCAGTAAAAATTTAAAAACAAGATCGTGAGGGTTGATCGCTAATCTCAATACTAGTTATCCCAATAACAATAATAAAGTGCTTATCACTATATTTATCGCTTATTTTTTTTTAACTAGCGAGTATTTAGCGCAAAAATTGGATGTAAATCGAAACGAATCACCTTTATGCTGTGACGTGATCGATGATGGATAAATTGCGCAGACATCAACGCGTTGTTCGCCACGTGCCATGCCAGCACCGCTGCCATAGCTGCCATCGTCACGAACACAGCCACCATCATCAGCACCATCAGCGCCATCAGTGCATTCAGCGCCATCCGCGCCGCGCCATTACCGCCATTTGAGCCGCGCCATCACCGCCATACGCGCCGCGCTATTACCGCCATTCGCGCCGCGTTGTCACCGCCATAATTTCTCTTTTCCTTCTTTCTTCATTAGCAACGATTCCTTCTTTCGTAGAATTCTTCCAATGCTTTGTCATATAATCTAATAAACGACTTCCATAAGCGATTAAATAGGTATTTTCACTCGATTTTCTTGATATGTGGGAATTTTTTTTTTTTTTTTTTAGTCTGTCTATGCTGTTAGCCCTGTTGGCTATTACAGCGTCACCGGGGGAATGGGTGGGTCTCCTGACCCACCCTTAAAAAGGGGGGGCCAGATGGGCCCCCATGGGGAACGACGTCCCGAGGGCGTCTCAGATTGAGACACGGACCTCGGCTCGGGGCGTCGTTAGTCAGGAGGGAAGCTAAGGAAATTTGGACACTAGCGTCCTCCGACGGCAGAACGCCGGAGCAACGGAGCACTTACTCAGTTGGGACCTCGTCTATACCGGTACAGACGGTGTGTGTCTGTATGTTGTGTGGTGTCAATTATGCCTACGCGTACACGTTATTACCTACTGTGAACGCGTCGTCGGGGTCAACGAGTACCGACTTGGGTCTTCTTTTTCTGACTAAAGTAGTCTTACGTGGTCTATACTCTGCGGCGTCAGCCACCAGTGGGTTCGGGTG
Source organism: Napeogenes sylphis (assembly GCA_959347405.1). Taxonomy (NCBI): domain Eukaryota; kingdom Metazoa; phylum Arthropoda; class Insecta; order Lepidoptera; family Nymphalidae; genus Napeogenes; species Napeogenes sylphis. The sequence continues at coordinate 16,493,206 of OY365777.1, read as the reverse complement.
TCGCTCAGCACGTTCAAAGTACTTTTGGGAAAGCCCCTTGAAGTACTGAGCGATGGTCGGAAGGTGAATTGTGGGTAGATCTCAATTTTTAAGTATTGAGATAACATAAATTTAACTTGATTGATTTAAATTGATTTGATTGATTTACAACCATTGATTATCAACTATTCATTGATTGCATTGATTCTGAAACTTCATTGTTATTATCTTGTAGTGTGCTTTTCAAATAATAAAATCACTTCATTTCTTGCTTGACGTAATTTGTAGCTTCAATAAACTTATCTCGCGGGTAGTTGGTGGTTTTGATGCCCGAGTGAATCCCACTTCTGATGTCGGAGATAAGAGGTAGATTCGTGGCTCGTTCGTTCTTGATGGAGTATTCTGGTACAGGATCCGAGGCGTAGGTCTCAGGCAATTAAACCACACAGACACAATATGACAATTACTTGTATTAAATGTAGGTAATCACAAATTACTTAGTAGGTATACAATTATCAGAGTTTCGTGAACCACCGGTCCCGTTTGGGGGGTCCGGACTGTAAGGCTCACACTAATCAATAATCCCTTCGTCTCGATGCTCTCGGATATTTAAAATGTCTCCGGTGCCCCTCCAAACGATTCCGATCACGTGACTCAATACGTCACGGCGTTCACACCCCACTTACAATGATATCAATTGAGTTACTAATTATCGTTAAATTATCGTGATCTGCGACATATATATAAAAAAATATATATATTCTGCGATGTACTAAGATATAAAAATATAAAAAAAGCGTCTTCCTCTCTTATCTACCTCTCAGCTCCCTAATTACAAATAGATCACTAGTTAGGTTTTTTACGTTAAATAAATCAGGGTAACAGTTACTTTATCTTAAGGTTATATTGTGTAAGTAAATTTATTGTGTTTCCTAAAGTACTTAGGGTGTCCCATAAGATCCCTCACTCTTTTTATGCTCTATGTATACACGATATTTGTTATTTAAGATTGATTTATTATATTATATAAAAGTTCTTTTCTATAACCTTCGTCCATATCTTAGCAAGCCTCATTATGCCATCATTCTAAAATTGTTGAAGCTTACTTTTAAAATATACATCTAGATGCGTCTTTATTTCGCTTAAGAATTTGAAAGGTTTATCACTAAGATATTTTTTATAGTAAGAAACAAGTAATAATTTGATGAAGAAAAGTTTAGGGAGTACGAAGGGTAAGATAAAACGTCCCAAATAAACTGTAATTATTTTTAGCTTACGGCCAACGCAACATGCGGTCTTGCGTTGTCGTGATTCACCAATTCAAGTTGTTTTTCTTCTATGGTGGTTTTTAGTTTAATCAGTTGATTACAATATTTGTCGGCATTGATTGCATTCCCTTGCCGAAAGAGCTACTACTACTACACTACACCCTTCCAGTTCCAGAAGATTCAGACTTCGCAAAAGTTAAGGGTCTACTTTCTTTATAGCAATTAATTGTATTTTCGATGCACATTTTGAAACAAATTCTAGTCTCCAGAGACAAGAATTGACAATTTATATAATTATAATTATTATCTACTTTTAGATTTTGGGTCGAAATCGACGCTCTTAAAATAATAATAATAATAATAATTACATCAGGACAAATTACACACATTGATCTAACCCTAAGTAAGCAAATTATTTGGTTGTGTTAAGGGTGTTAGACAACGATACAAATACATAGATATTTTTACACTTACAACTTCTTAAAGATATTTGCAAGGGATATTATAATTATCAAATAAATTAAATATTTATAGTGTCTACTGTCAAGTTTTATCACTAATGATAGTCGACCCAACTTGACAAGAGGTTTTAAGGTAGAATGAGTTTTAGATTATAATAAGATTTTTAAAAGTTATAAGTGGTTATTTTATGTAGTGAGTTCCGATAACGCTGCACGGTTTATTTTCCTTAGATTTATTAGTATAGTAGATATTTTCAAAGACAAACAGTTACAATAACAGACATACAACTTATAATGTCAGTTAGTAAAAGGATAATATTAAAATAATACTGAAAAGAAACAACGTAGTTTAAATATAATTTTATACTGGAAACATATTAAAATAGTGAAATTTTCTTTAAAACTGGAAATATTTCAAATATTTTATTACTATTCAAACACAAATATTAATTGATTCTTTTATTTCTAAATATAAAATAAGTACGACATCTATAATACAATGTTTTGTTTTTCAATGTTACAAAAAATAAGAGCTTAGCGAAAATTATTTAAATTCCTTTTTATTTTTAAGATATACTCTTGCATATCTGTTTGGAAGCAAGTATCTTATTTTATACCTTAGGACCTGAATTAAAGGTATTAGTTAATTTCAAAGTAAAGTTTAAGAGTTGATACACTCAGACACTTACTAGTAGTAACTAACTTAATTAATTTAAACTATTTACAGTTTGTAGTTACGTTACACTGATGTTTCAAGTTAAAAGTTCTAAATTAAAAGTTGTAATGAGTATCCCAGAATGTCCTTCGTCTCTTTATTGCGACCAGTTTTAATAATATAGTCCAGTTTAAACCACTTTTAATTAAATATTGCTTGAACTTTGTAAAGTTTGTATAGTTAAAAGTTAATTACTTTTTAAGCTATTATGTAAACGTATTATTTTATCTTTTTACTTAAAGTAATCTATACTTTTAGTTTTAAGTTAGTAAATTAGACTTCAGGGTGTATAATTTATGACAGCTACAAGCTACATTTAAAAAGGATTGATTTCTTTTTTGCTTTTTAAATAAAAAAAACAATGTTTTTATGTTGTACTAAATGAACCTAAGAACACACTAATGTCATTTGTTTTTACTACTAATATTGTATAAAAACTTTTCACCAGTACGACTGGTTTTATTTTTCAGAAACAACTGCTTTTATTTCGACCAAACATAAATAAGAACCATCTTGATAAACCAAGCTTTTGATTACAAAAAACCGTATCCAAATCCGTCCACGTGTTTTGCTGCTACGTTGCCACTGACAGATACACAGATACACAGATATTCAGATACACAGATACATAGATACACAGAAACACAAATAACAGAAACAAAGGTCAAACTTATAACACCCCTCTTTTTGGGTGGGGGGGTTAAAAATACCTAATTTTGATGATGACTAATATTTTTTTTTTTTGTTTAACCTCAACCCAAACTTTTGACCTATGTGTTAACTTAAAATGAAAGCCTACAATTTAGTAATCGAGATTTTAAATTAATACTCGAAGACTCTTCAGAATTTTAAATGAACTAAAATTAGCTATTTCTGAATTAAGAAACCAAAACAAAGAATCTTTTTAATGAAAGAAATCTATACTTATAAAAGAAAAAGTATGTATGTATGTTCCGGATAAACTCCGAAACGATTTGACCGATTTCAACCAAATTTTCAGAGGATCTTAAGATTGACCCAGCGGATAATCCTGTAAAGTTCGGGGACAATCCGAACATTTTTTATTGAACTTTCAGTGACAGTTTTTTTACTACTAATATTTTTTTTCACATCAAACTATTTAAGGTCAGTTATAAGGTCAAGATACTATCCATGTACAAGCAAGAGAAACGTCTAGACGAAAATGAAATTCAGGTTGAATCATAATTATTATCGCGGTGGTTAATTCTAAATAAGTTAATTCTTAATATATTTTTATTCTGTATTTTGAGTTCTGTATATTTAAATTAAGCCCGGCGAAGCGGGCTGGATATGCTAGGTCCTTACATATGATATTGGCGTTATTCGTAATGGCAACTTCAATCACAATTTTCTCATCTTTGGTAAGTATGAAAAAATCACATTTTCACAGCTATTTTTGTTTCGTTACAATTATTCATTTGTATATTTTCTTCTGTTTTTTTCTGTTTGCGGTACTCAGTTTACAAAATGGAAAACTTAATGGAATATCGCATTGTTTTCGAGAACGAGTTCCACCGCGGCATCAGTGCTTCGGAAACGACTTGAAGGTTTAATGATGTACATGGCGGTCGTGTTGCAAAAGAAAACAAAGTTCATTCTTGGTTCCAATGTTTTCGTTCTGGAAATATTCGTTTCGTCCAAGTTAGCTACAGGTGACGTTGTTAGTGATGAATCTCTTCTTATCCATATGAAGCAAATTGGGAAGATTAAAAAGCTTTAAAGGTGGGTACCTCATGAATTGGCTGTAGCAAACCGGCAAACGCGCGTCAATTCCTGCGTTGCATTACTGAACGGGCACAATAATAAAGGAATTTTAATCGAATCATTGCCTTTGATGAAAAATGGATTCTCTACTATAATTTTAAACGCTTATCGTAATGGTTGGATCCTGGAAAGCAAATCCGCTCCAATCCAAATCCTGCCCAAAGCAATAATTTACCTAAAAAAATTACTTACATAAACAAACTATGCTGGTCATTCGCTCCACCACCACTGCTACTTCACGACAACGCTAGATCACACACAGCCCAAATGACGACTACCAAATTAGAAGAGCTTCAATTAGATTTTCTATTTTCTAGGACATCCACTGTAATCCCCGGACTTTGCTCCAACAGATTACCACTTTTTTCGAAATTTGGATGACTTCTTCCATGGGGCAGTCCAAATCGCTTTCAAAGATTTTATTGATTCCCGTCCCAATATATTTTTTTAGTAAAGAGATCCATGAACTACCTATAAGATGAAAAAAGTACCTAAAAACATGAACCATTGCTTAATTAATTAAATACATTATATTAAAAAAAAATGAATTTTGGTTCCACCCATGCAAAACACATATCTCTTTTGTAAGGACCAAATATAAATACATAGTTAAAAACAATATAAATGAATGAAATAACTTCTTAGTTAACAAGACCTAAATGAAATTATCGCACATAGGTCAGTTATGGGTTTTAAGACTTTTCTGTGAAAGTAATCATTTTACAAAATTAATCACTTTTCATATAATTCTTGGCAATCACACAGTAGAATTTAACAATTATATGAAATTAATAACTGATATTTAAAAACTATACTTATCTACCTATATTTTTTGCATTTATTATTTAGCAGAATAATTTAATTAATTAACTTTTATATGTTTACTATAATAACTAAATTTCTATTGAATTGTAACGAGAATATCAAGTAATAGGTAGTTTTCATATTAATGTTTTCATATTTGACTACGGTCAAATTGCTTCCTAAACATGAAACCTCGCTATCAAAGTCAAAGTTTTCATTTCAAAAGGGTATACGTTGTACTTATGTGAAGTGAAACTCTAATTATAAAATTAAGGAAACAGTGACTAGCTTGCAGTAAACTACTACAATAATGCTACATATGTTATGTCAAATTAGACCAAGGGCCTATAATCTGGAGGAAATCTATATATTGTCATATTTAAAAGGAGCTTATTTAAAATATTGGTTCAGAATTATTTAACATATATTTATTGGCCAACAATATATTTTTATACTACATTGCTCTCGTTCATGAGGTCAACGTCCAGGGCCAGGATGTAAACCGACTATCCCAAATATACCGTAGACACAAGTAGCGTAGAAAATACTTCAATATATATTAAACATTTTTAGTTAATAGTCCTTCCTTAAAGACATTTAAGATTTCCATGTATTCAGTTCTCATCCACTTATTAAATAACTACAATACATAAGCTTATATATTTCTGATACTTTTTAATTTATTGAAAATGAATTTCATTAAAAATAATACGTGTACATTTATATAAATATAGAATGTAAAAAACCGATACGGGCAGGGATTCGAACCCGCGACTACTGGGAAACCGTCCCGTCGCTCTACCAACTGAGCTACCGTATCGCTGTCCGTCTCGGTGAATTAAGCATTCTATATGTGATCGTCTTTATCGGGACGATGGTGACATCTATTAGGTTTCTTTCGAAAATCCTAACCAATGTTTCTAACTTTGCAGTATAGATAAACATTGAAAAGATGCCACTACCGAAATCAATTTTTGAAAATATCTTTAAACATGTATAGCCATGTTAAGCTTATTTAAATTTATATAAATATAGAATGTAAAAAACCGATACGGGCAGGGATTCGAACCCGCGACTACTGGGAAACCGTCCCGTCGCTCTACCAACTGAGCTACCGTATCGCTGTCCGTCTCGGTGAATTAAGCATTCTATATGTGATCGTCTTTATCGGGACGATGGTGACATCTATTAGGTTTCTTTCGAAAATCCTAACCAATGTTTCTAACTTTGCAGTATAGATAAACATTGAAAAGATGCCACTACCGAAATCAATTTTTGAAAATATCTTTAAACATGTATAGCCATGTTAAGCTTATTTAAATTTATATAAATATAGAATGTAAAAAACCGATACGGGCAGGGATTCGAACCCGCGACTACTGGGAAACCGTCCCGTCGCTCTACCAACTGAGCTACCGTATCGCTAATTCACCGAGACGGACAGCGATACGGTAGCTCAGTTGGTAGAGCGACGGGACGGTTTCCCAGTAGTCGCGGTTTCGAATCCCTGCCCGTATCGGTTTTTTACATTCTATATTTATATAAATTTAAATAAGCTTAACATGGCTATACATGTTTAAAGATATTTTCAAAAATTGATTTCGGTAGTAGCATCTTTTCAATGTTTATCTATACTGCAAAGTTAGAAACATTGGTTAGGATTTTCGAAAGAAACCTAATAGATGTCACCATCGTCCCGATAAAGACGATCACATATAGAATGCTTAATTCACCGAGACGGACAGCGATACGGTAGCTCAGTTGGTAGAGCGACGGGACGGTTTCCCAGTAGTCGCGGGTTCGAATCCCTGCCCGTATCGGTTTTTTACATTCTATATTTATATAAATTTAAATAAGCTTAACATGGCTATACATGTTTAAAGATATTTTCAAAAATACGTGTACATATTGTAAACGACATGTTTCTAATGAAGTTTTTATGAATAATATATAAACACAACAACTGATATATAACAACAACAATTTTTTTTTTTTCAATTTGGATTAGCGATATGTGAAAAGTATACATTTTAAGTCCCCTGACTTCTTATTAAAGGAGTCACACTAAATTCTCTGAAGGACCCCCTGCCGCGGCATATTTAGAGTCTGCTCATTTCAATCTCGATCAGTTACCATTTCCAAACATCTATTACTAACTTTAAATAAATCTGATCTTTGTGTATCATTATTATTATTATTATAGTTTTATTTTCATACACGATGTATACATTTGAAAACTATTTAGACAATAATGTTTTCATCCAATCCTTCCTAGCCAAATCTTTTATGAGGTCAGCCCGTTTTTTCTTTTGTCGTCCCACCCTCTTCTTTACGAATAAACATGTTTTCTTTCTTTCTTTCTTTCTTTCTTTCTTTCTTTCTTTCTTTCTTTCTTTCTTTCTTTCTTTCTTTCTTTCTTTCTTTCTTTCTTTCTTTCTTTCTTTCTTTCTTTCTTTCTTTCACTTTCCAATCGGACCTCGACATTTTGTTACTAAATTTATCCATCTATTGTCTTTGTACCTAAATATGTGGATTGCTCAGCTTCATTTCAGCTTTAAAGCTTGTTGCAGAGCATCAGTTACCTTCTTTTTCTCTCATATTATTGATTTTGTCTTATGTATGTTCCCTAGCTTTAGGACGCTTCGCTTCATCCTATGTTGGCAAGACAAGATCTTGTTCCTAATTTTTTTGGTAATAACCTATGTTTGGATTACATATATGAGACTTGGCAAAATACAAGAGTTCATTATTATTTTCTTCAACTTTAGACTGTAGTTTCCTTTTAAAATTTCTTTTTGGGCCCAATATTTCTTCCAAGTCGCATAATTTTTTTTTGCCTCAGTTTACATACTCTTGAACATAGTCTATGGTTTTGCCTTTCATGTATTTGGCAGCTATTTGACATGATTTTAGTTTCTGTGGTCATGACATTTGTAATCCAACTTTCTTATTTTCCACGACTAGATTTTGTAAAATCTTTTTGAGGTCTTTCATAAAACATCAAACTTATATACATCATATGTAATAAAATATATTTTTTTATATCCTTAATGAAACTTTAATTTACTTTTAAAATCTTAAGAAAATCAAAGTGTGTCGGTCAAAGAAGTCAATTTAATTTTTCCCTTAAAAAAATATTTTTGGTATTACGATTTAAAAAAATACCTAATAATTAAGGTAAGCTAAGGTAAAATATCTCAAACAACATAACTTACATACTAAATAATCATAAGCTACATACTAAAAAATCAGATAATTTAGAGGATACAATTACAAGATTACCATTACCATTAAAAGAAAATCAGATATTTGTATACAAAAAACACCTGAAAATAAAATTCTAGGGTAGTTCCTATAATATAATATAGTTATTATTATTATTATAATAAAATTAATCCTTAATCTTTTTTTTATAATAAGTTTTTTTAAAAGTTCATTTGTAAATCTAATCCTGAAATTGCAGCAATAATGTTCACAGTCAGAAGAGATCTAGGTGTCTCTCAGTAAGTCAATTAATTAGTCATCTACCTCCAGCGCTTCCTAAGTTTACGAGCGTATAGTTCAGAAGGCGCTCGAAATCTTAAGAACCGTTGAAGTAGATGATTATTATCATTAACAACTATGTTAAGTAGTTTTTGTGTAAGATTACTATCTTATCATCTTTTGTGTAAGATTACTATCTTATCATCTTATGTGTGCATTGGAGGATAGGTGTTTGTAGTAACAAACACCCATCCTCCAATGCACACATACGAATGTGAATTCATCTATTCATTCTTCACAAAATTCCCTGTTATTTCCCTGTAAATTAAAATAATATTACAACAGCAAATAGATATACAAGCTATTTAGTTACTCAATAATTTAATAATGTTCCTTTCTATTTAATTTAAATTTTATTAATCTCATTCATAATATTTTATAATTATTTTAAAGAAAACTCATAAAAGTCAATCACAAAAATTAATGCGATATAAAAGGTGAACTAAACAGACACATCACTAATGTTTTAAGTAATCGCTTTTATTTAAAGATAAAAGTATACGAAAGACGTCTGTATATTTATTACTACACAAACGATAAGCATGTACAATCAGTATCTTTTAAGGGAGTGTTAGGAATTAATGTTTCTAATTACATTCTTTTATTTTTTATTAAATAAAGCTTTAAAACTTTAAAATGATAAATAGATTATTTTTATTTGATATTAAATAAAGATAATTTTTACAAAGTTTTAAATAAAATATTCTAACGCTTTGCATTGAATTTTGATTACTTCAGAAAATATAATTATGTTTTTATTCAACAAAATGTATAACAAAATAGAGTTTTAATTGCTTTTTCTTTTATTTCTAGACGGTACAAAGAGTAACTTAATCCAATTAACTGAACCGTTGATTTGAAAAATGGCGACAAAGAAATATTGTTTTACCGTTTCATTTATATAAGAAATAACTTGAGTCGTCATTTCGAAGTGTATGGATTGTTTTGAAAGAAAATACAATATGTATTTTATTTATTTGTATTGAAAATATATAATTTAAGGTTTCCTTTAAATCTATAATTTCCAAAAGGTTCATTTGGTCCGATAGTGTAACTGTTTTACTGGTTTGTTTCTCGTCAATCTTTGGTAAAGAAATTTTATTTTTTAAATATATTCCGAATGTTATTATCATTAAGTTGTTAATTGATCGATGTTACTAAACCAAATGGTATTATTATATACAATTTGTTGTCTTGTAAGTAAATGTGTGTACAATGTATTATTTTTAGATTTTGATTATTCAGATGTAATAGAAGCTCCTCATTTGTTAATGGGATCTTAATTTCTTGATAAGTAAATATTGGATTTTTTAAATAAGCTTTTGCTATTTTAAATAAGCTGGAAATATTCCTTTTCTGATATAGCTATAACGTTGAATCAATCACGTCTCAAAAACATTTTATAAAATTATTACCGTATATTTCAATAAACGTATTTGGGATGATATTTAGATTTTCCCGGCCAGTAACGAAACCCTTTCTGAACCCAATTAGTAAAAACACATTTTCATTTTAACATTTGATTGATTTGATTAACATGATTTGTTATAATTGTACCACATTTTACAAACCTTTCAGTGACATCATTATATGTATCTGGTTCGTTTTCTTTGTGTACAAAATTTTTCAGTTTTTAAAATCCACTTGAATGTTTTTTTTTCAGTTTATTGTATATTATATTTAACGTTTCGCTATTTTATCGCAGGTAATAATTAATAAATTCCAAGAATTTAAGTGCAAGGCGATAATTAACTTTTAAGTAATTATAAGTAGAATCTAATATTAAAAGATCATGTGAAATTCTATCTATTTTAAAGTAAGTGTTGTAAGTGACAAAATATAATTTTTTATAAACATTTTAAAATCAAAAAATAATGATCAAACGAAAAATATATTTATATTGTCAGGAATTTGTAACGCCTATTATTTTTTATTTTATTTAGCTATTTAACACTGTATTTTCTTGATTGTATAGTGAAAAACTTGGTGGCTCCTAATGAAACATTTACTATTCACATGACATATTCTAAATTTAATTAATGATTTTATATATATGATCCCTCATACAATATTCATAAGTTACTGAATATTAAATGTACTAAATATATCTACTATCAATTTAATTTCACAGCTGTGCGTCACTTGATTTTAAATTTAATTTTAAATAATTAACATATTTAATGATATTAAGATACATACTTACATAAATACATAATTACAGATCAATTTACCTGAACATGATTTAATGAAATATACTTAACTAACTACAAAAGAATAGGGAACATTCATGTAATTTTTTTTTGACGTAAATTAATCATTTACCTCTCTATATCGTAGAAAAAAATATAAATAGGCTTCAAAAGATTCTAGTTTTTTTTCAAATAAAAAATTAAAAAATGCAGTAAATTAGAGCCGTTCAAACACCGTCATTCTGCGCGCGCTTTGTGTGACGTCAAGTGACACATCCAGTGAATGTTTACAATAAATTTTTTAGTTACTTCATACATATTTTAAGTTTTAATTGCTTTACAAGTCATGGAAGAAGATAAAAATTATCTTACAAATATTGTATAGTACGGGAGAGCAAAAATAGTATTAGAAAAACACCCGACAAAGTATAAAAACAATGGTGTATGATAATTAAAAGGGATAATATATGTCCTAAATGGTGTTTATATTGTTGTGAAGATCAATTTAACGTAAGTATACTTTATTTATAATAAGTTTAATCTAATAGTTTAAATTTATAGTAAGTATTTAACATTAGAAAATTTGAGTTTAAAATTAACCTAACCTAGCATACAAAAGTTCAGTATAACTTTCTATAAAAACCGTATTCTTTTTTTGGTTTTACGAATTTTTTATGTTTGTTGATTTATTTCAGGTTAAGGAAGATACAGCCAATTGTATTGAATATAATATGTATAACGAAACAACAAGGAGAAAAATGTAATCTAAGTTTGAAGAAAAGAGTTGTGCCACATATATTTTTTGTGGCAAAAACACCAGCTGAGAGAACATTCTCATGAATGTGCATAGTCAAAAGGCAAAGATTGACCTCGGTTAATGAAGCTTTTTTGGAGTTAGTTATCAAAAGTAGTGTTTAAAAAATGGTGACCTTCCCAAAGAAGTGATATACTAAGTCCTAGTACTGCCCATACAAATGTCTGTGATATTAATCAGCCAGGACTCAGTAACTCTCCTATTGAATGTGATGATCATAAGGCAGAGCCTTGCTTTTCGCATATTGAAGATAAATTATCAAGTGACTAAGCTGTGCAAGTTAATATTAAACCGAAGTATGGAAGTAAAGGTGTCAATGTAAATATACCTGCTGAATAACAAAATGTAGCATTGTCACCATTTCCTCATTTAACACACAACATTGTACACAACAGTTTTAACAGTAAAACTATCTGTTTTAAAAAGAAAATTGTTTACCGAAAACACAGCTGATAATACTTCTATAGCATCTTATATCTTCTATATCTGCTGATTATCAACCAAGTTATTTATCTGAGTCAAGTGAAGTGGAAAATGATTCAGAGGAAGAAACATTTTAAAAATGTAATGTGTAGTAGCATGCTAAATGCTATTGAAAAAGAATTTGTAGGTATTTGTTTTGTTACGATTTGTTTGAGTATTGAAACAATGTTTTTAGGATTATCTAAACAATTGTATCATTTAATAAAACCTTTAAGCACGAAAATATAGATTTAAATTATTTATTTTTCTCAATAACACTGATACCACAGTATGAACTTCGACTCCGATTATTTGAAATGCGTGTCAAATGACGTCACGTTTCCTTTCGACCAATGGTGGCGCGTTTTGGAATTTTGAATTTCGCTCCCAAAATTTACACTTCTCATAAATTATTTTATAGCCTTAAATGGTCAGTTAATAAAAAATAAATGTTTTTATTATAATAAGATGATAATAAGTAATGAAAATAAAAAAAAATTGACACCATTTTAAATTTTTTGCATGTTCCCTATTAGTACACAATGAAAAATACAATCTAATTAAAAACTAATATCATACTTTTAAAATATTCAATTATTTCATAATTTTTAACTTAAATAACATGTAATCTATAATAATTAATATGTATTTAATATTTTACGGGAATGTAAGTTTTGAGGCTTTAATAATAAAATCTCTTACTGTTACTAACTCATATTAATTCAGAACACATTTAAATAGCAGTAACACCTTTATTATATGAAATCAATAAAGATACAAAAATACAAATACATTTTATTACTTTTTCTTTTTATAGTTAGTTATAGTTATAATTTTATTACAGTTTGAAAGAACGCTTTCTATATATGTTTTATTGTATTTTTGTACTTAAGATAATTAATTTAACATTAATGGTATTAGTTATTTATAATTAATTCATAAACTGAAACCATATTTTAATATAAATATACATATATATAAGTATATATATATAATGGAACAATGACTAAACATATGTTGGAAAAAACTGTTGAGATAAACGAAACAAAAAAAACTTTTCATCGTCTCCGTTAAGATAAGAATATCAACGAAGAAATGTTTGAAAACAAGCGATAAGAGGGTCTTCTATATCCAATACTTGTATAAGAAAATATACTAAAATTTACATAAAATACATAGTAATATATAAAATATATTATTAGACCTTTACATGCTTATTCACTATCAATACATAGAAAACCACTTAATGAATAAAATATTACAGTTTGTAATATATTCCAATTATCCATATCTAGAAAAGTATATTCTAGGAATAAGACATAAATATATAATTATATATTGATATCATGTTTATAGTTATAAGCAATTATGAAAACATAATTATATTAAAATCACAGAAAGATACTTACATTTATACGTAGAATTAGACATAGAAAAGTTGAAAAATATATTTCATTATATTATAAAAAAATATTTTTCATTCTATATTTATATAAATTTAAAACAATATATATGCGTAGAGATATTTTAATTTTTCTTTGAAAATAAAAGTATGTAAACGCTAGGTATTTTATTAAAAGGACTTAAAAAAAATCTTTATATACGAGGTAAAGGTAAAGAAGTAACTATACTTTAAAGAGAAAATCGTTTTGATGTTTTTAGGATTTTATTGTTTTTAATATTTTATGTCATACATTTTGTGATTTTTATCACTTTTAGGTCTTTTCCCTCACTCTTAAACAACAAATAGTTAAATTTACTATTTATATTATTTAGTTTTGTAGTTCTCAACCTAACAACAAATCTGCTTATTTCTGGGACAGATTGCAGATTAAAACAGAAAAAAATCATTTATTATACAAAAACACCGAATTATTATCCTTTTGTGTTATTATATTTGTGTCTTACCCTTTTTTGTGTTATTATTATTGTTGATTTTATGGACGCCTTGAATTATAATTTATAGTGTATTTTATTTTTTACCAAAAAAGTATTCAGGAATCAAAATATTTATATTAATTTATGTGTATATAACAACCACACCCAATTAAATAAAATACTCTTCTAAATTTAATTTTATTGAAGTTATATATTTTATTGAAGGATATATAATAATTTAATTAATAATGTAAAAGGATATAAGTCTTTGTGTTCTTCTTCTCTTCTAGACCTAAGAAAGTAAATTATTTGTAACGTAAAATAAAAGATAAGTCAAAATAGAAGTCGAGACATAAAGGTTTTAAGAATTCAATTAGTACAATACTAAGTCAGTCAGTCTACTATGTTTGGAAAAGATTTTTTTTTTTTTCAAAGAGTGTGACAAACAAGCCTTCTTACTGATTGTATAATCACAGAACGTCCTTTGTAGTTTTAGTACCTTACTAATTACAAAGCAATTAGTTTAAAGTGTTTTTGGATCGATTTCGATTAACTAACTTTAAAGACTTCTAGAACTTTACAGATTGGTAACCATTTAACCAAAATTTATAATATTTATACTTTTATTCCTCATATGTTATTAAACGTTACAAACTTGTAATATAGTAATTTTTGGATTTGGAAATACCAAACTCAAATATCACTAATAGTGTCAGAGGGTACATCTTTTCAATCAGATCTTTAGACTTTATGTTACAAGAAATACAGAAATAATTACATATAATATATAAAAGTATAAAAAAACAGTCAATGTTATTTTCACTCATACATACATATTTTCTGTTATACTGTTAATAGAAATCCTTCGTGTTATTATCGCATCTCATATATCATTAATTTTGGTGCACATTGGGTTTCCTCAAACCACTCAATGGTTTATTATAAGGGTTTTTCTGTAGAACTAAATATGAAGGTTATATTGATGATATTTTACCTGAAATACCACGATTGCGTGAGTCATAGAGATTGTTAGATTAATGGACTAGATTCACAAAAGCGATTCCAATGCTTTTCAGAACTTATTATGACGACATTGAAATTATTTGTGTAAATGAAGTTGTTAATTATATTATTAATTTATTATAAGTTACACGAACTACTTAAAAGGAAAATGTATTAGATTGATAAACCAAAGAATGTTAGATTAGATTGATAAACCAAAGATTCTTAGATTAGATTAGTATTAGATTGATGAACCATTTTTTTTGTTTGTTTATAACTTGAATAATACAAATAACATTCACTTTATAAAATATATAATCACTTTGATTAATGCCTTTATTCTTTAGATATATTTTTATGGGTTTATTTTTTGTGTAGATACACATTTTTTGTATTATGTTAATTTTATTTTATAAATGATTAATAGCCTATGAAGTAATATTGTATCGTAATGGCAGGTTATGTGTGCCGTAGCTTCACTCGATAGTTGAGATAAGATATATTTATCAATCGCACCGCTTTACCCAATAATTATAAAGATAAACTCTATCTTTATCTGATTCCCGGATAACTAACACAAAAAAAATTGATATGATATACTCATCATATGCCAAAATTTTCAAATATATTTTCAAAACAATGCTACGTGCTAAGTAATAAAAAAAATCGGTTTCTTCAGTTATTTTAAAACTTTTTGACTTAAATTTTCAAAAGAATAATTTTAAACTCAATTATGACAAGAAATTAAAATTTGTTGAATATTATAGCACAATTAATGTAAAAGAGTCTGTTTGTAAAGCACTACAAAAATTCAAGAACTGTCATCAATTTGTATAATCGTAGCATTTTGTAACATTCAATGCAGATTCGAAATGCTTCATAGCTAGAATGGTCGTTGGATATATAACACAGAAATACTCGGCATGATTTGTTTTGATGTTTGATTTTTATCTGATCCTTAAATAGGTTTTTTTCGCGTTTTCGGTCCTTTTTTTGATAAATGTAGTTACTGAAGTTGTTGTCTTAAGAATGATGATGTCATCATACTTAACACATTCTAAGGAAAGATTTTTTTATGACAATGCAATTGAGATTAATCTAGTTTTAACAACATTTTTATAAATATTTCATATAATAAAAGAGGTCGTATAATGTCAGTCTAAAGTTGTTTTACCCAAGAGTAAATGGAGTTGATAAGTTAGATGCTGGAGCTATCTCTTAAAAATAACACTTTGGGAATTCGTGAGAAATACTAAAATGTAATGCTTGATCTAGAAACGGCTCACGTGGCCAATGAAGCTGTGTTTTTATAGCTTAATACTTATGATAGATTCATAAGAAAATAGACATTTTCTTAGTTTTTATTGTTATAATAGTTCTTACATTTCTGAAACTTGATGAAAGAGTTATATTTTCTTTTACAGATATACAGGGTTATTTGTAATTAGTTGACCACCTCTTGCAGGCAGCCTCTCAACATCAATCCCAACATCCCATCATTTGTTCTACGACTTTTTATAATTAAATTTTTTTTAAATTTAAATTTACTCATACAACATTTATTTGTTGTCTCTGAACTGGCATTAACTCTGAGCGTCGGTATGGCGCCCGGGCATGGAATTAAGTATTTCTTACAAAATACAGAGTAATAAGTAAAAGAGGGAGCAAATTTTTTCTGTTTCGTTTTTTGTGTTATATATCAAGTTTTTACAGTATATCTGTAAACTCAGTGTGGTAATCAAAGGTTTTATGATGAAGGATAATCATCTTAAATGTTGTAATGAAATATGTTTGTGTTGGTAAAACAGTTACTTCATAATAGAAAAAAAATAGTATTTACTACTCGCCAATAGATGACAGGAAGATCCAAACATTGTAATGATTGCATTGTTTGGCTTTAATGCCATCTATTGGCGAGTACTAAATACAATTTTTTTTCTTTTAATTATAAGTAAATATAATTTTAATAAAACATTATATGCTAAAAAAAGACATGGAGCAAAACTCGGTCATCCAGGTACTAATAATAAAATGTTAAAAAAGGGAGAAAATGTTATTTTAGAAATTAATTTAAAAAACTAACCAACTTATAAAAAACATTGACTTTCTTGTTCTCATGACCTTGATGTAATCTTGGTGCTTCTCTTATCTCTCTTATCTGATACCGTTACATACAACTCCTTAAAAAGTATAATACACACAGGAAACTACTATATTCTACCATACTGTTTATAGAACAATCGATTTTTGATTAATTTAGTTTAGTTCTAGAGCTGATCACTAAAATTAGTTTATATATATCTCATTGTAAAGTGGACGTCACTTAGTAAACTAAAAATTGTTGTTGAATTTTAGATATCCCTATAATATGCATATCAAAGGAGCGATTATCAGAAAGCATGTGTTGTTTAAAGTGTTTCAGTATATTATTTACATTACAGCCTGTTTATTTCTTATAATAATATGTAATGGACTAATATCAAATGAATACCGAAATAATTATGTAAAAAAAACATTATTCGTTGATTATGTAAATGACGAAAAAAACTTTGATTTTCATTCTAATATTGTAAATAACTATTTCGACAGAAGAATGGTGAGCATATTTTTTTACCAAAATCGATTTACGAGGTTTTAACTGATCATTGTAAGTTAGATAGAAAATTAAGATTCTAACTGATTATTGTAAGTTATTTAAAAATAAATGTACAATAGAAGGCGCGCGTTCTGGAGAAAATGTTTTTATATAAGTTTTTTTTACTTTTCCTTCTACAACGTCCTAGATGACGTCAGAGCCTTAAAATTGTTTTCTTGATGGCACAAGGAAAATATGATTTGGAAATCATATGCTACTTATTTTAATAGCAAACAACCTGAATAATAATATTACAAGAGTATTTGTAAGACTTCTTTTTTAGGATTGGCCAACCTCCAATTTAGGAACATTTCTGTTTAAAAACATCCCGATCAATACTATGCCATTCACCCGTGTACGAGATAATAAAACTTATAAAGTTTTAATATGGAAACACTGGGATTGGCTCCAAAATCGACATATTTACAATTTCAATGGAAAAAGGTAAAAATTTTGTTCAATCATTGATGTTATCATTTTAATGTATTATTATATCATTTAATTTATTATGTGAGATAGTTAGTTAGTTTTGATATAATTTAGTTTTTTCGATGTCATGATTTGTAACTATATTTTACGTCTATATTTGTAAACCAAAAACCGGTAAAATATACTAATTTTATTTTGTTAAAGCAAAACAACATATTTTTTACAAATAGCCACACTATTTATATTTTATCATTATTTTTATAGTGAATCATATCATACCATCATCATATTTTAATTAAATTAACATCAAGAATCATTTTTGCATTTAGATCGATACCGACTACCGACCGTTTTATAAGTTATTTGAAAAATGTATGTTAAAAGCTGAACAATGTTTTGAGTACATATGCATGAAGTAAACAAATAGGCGATTTTTCTGATGGTTTCTTTTGGCGATTTTTCAAATCTATACGTAGAGCGTGGCAACACATTTTTGTATTTAAAGTAGTACCACGCCATCAGAAACCATCAGAAAAATCGCTTGTTTGTTTTCGTTATCCAATCCCATAATATTTATTGTGATGTATGCATCACAATAAATATTATATAATAACTAAAGAAAATATATACTACCTAGGTACATTATTAAAAATATTATATATTTTTCAGTAAAGTTGATCCACTACAAGAATGTAGTGTAAAGAACTGTAAATTCACAGGCGATGATGAAACAATATCATCAGTCGACGCTGTTATAGTTCATGTACAGAAAGGCGTGTTTCCAAATACGACTTTAAGGAATACAAAACAGAGATGGGTGTTTTTAAATGATGAATCCCCAAAGAACGCGTTCACAAAACCAAAAGAAGCTCCTAATTTAGCTGATTTATCAAATATGTTCAATTGGTCCATGACTTATAGGTATAAAAGAGATATTTTTTAAATAATAAATATAAGAATGCTTTTATAAATTTTAACCGTTAAGTATTTGTTCAATATTGAAAATCAATTAAAGCAAATAAAGATTTAATTTATTATAATCTGCATTATAATCACACATTTATAAAATTGTAAGTTAGTTTAATAAATTAAGTATTATACAAGATTAAAAGATATAGTAAATCCTTTAACAAATTACTCTGTATAGAACTCCACATTTCTTACAAATGTGAAAGAAATAACTACACAGTTTTTTCTAACATTTGCCACATTTTAATTCTTCACCAAATATTTTTTTCCAGGAGCGATTCCGACGTGCCTGTTCCTTACGGACGAACAATGCCCTTGGAAAAACCTATTCTGAATCAAATAACAGACGAATCATTGGCATCATTAGTTCCGTATTGGAATGATAAACGTACAGACGTACTAGTATCTATCCTAATATCTCATTGTAACGTACACCGTAGAATGAAATACTTAGAGAAACTACAAGAACACTTGAATGTGGACATCTATGGAAAATGTTCAAAAGACAAAAAGACTAGGTATTTAATTTTTCAGCAGATTACATTCATTTATTCATATTATTATTCATAATCAGTTCATATTAAGCAAAATCAATTTGTTTTTTAAGAGCCAACATTATAATTTTTTTAGACTAACTCAAATAAAACATTATAAGCTTTTAAGATAGTTAAAATAAACTGGGCCAGAGCTATATAATTCTAGGAGCTCTGGTTTCTTTTACAACTATCATATAAATATACATACTACTATGTCCCAATTAAATCTTACATTAAACTGAAAAAGATATCTATAGATTAATATTTTATAAAAGGGTGAAACTCTGTCAAGAATCAAAAACAAGTATGTACCACTATGTTAAACGATAATTAGACATGTTTTGCAGAAAATGAGTATAGTATTATATTTTTTACGTTTCAGTTGTCCCGGACATTATAAATCGGATTGTAAGGTGATTTCAAAATATATTTTTTATTTGGCATTTGAAAATTCTGAATGCGATGAATATTTGACGGAGAAGTTATTTCATAATGCCTACAGTAAAGGAGCTATACCTGTAATAATGGGACCAACTGTAGATCGCTGCAACATGCTCTTACCTCCTGAATCTTTTTTGCATGTTGATAAATATGACAATGCAGATGAATTGGCGAAGCATATGATTGAAATAAGTAAGAATATCAGCAATATTTTAGAATTTCATAGATGGAGAAACAACTTTTATGTGGCAAATGAACATGGATACTTCGGAACCAAGTCATATCACTTATGTAGAATATGCGAAGCTTTAAATTACAATGACAAAAAAGTAAAGAATTATGACAAAGAAAGTTTACGAATATTTTTTGACCCTACTTTATCATGTCGCTTATAAAATTGTATTTTAAGGTTATTTTTTGGTTTTAAGTTAAGTATTTTTAATTCTTTAATAAAGAAGCAGATATATGGCTTATTTTCTGAAAAAAAATGTGTGGTATTTTTATTTGTATACAATAAAACTTTTGGTATCGAAACGTATGATTTACTCCAATTTACTTTATACAATTTACGTAACCTTTTTAGATATGCAGAAGTCCTTTGACTGTGTGCCTCGTCAGTGTATCTGCTGGGCATTGCGATCCAAAGGGATTCTTGAGACCTATATTGAGATTATCAGAGACATGTACCGCGACCCCGCTTCTGTGGGTAGGCAGCCGTTGGTAACAGCAGACCCTTCCAGATTATAGTGGGGTTACACCAAAGCTCAGCTCTTGGTTCGTTTTTATTCATTGTAGTTCTCGAAACTGTTTCGGCTCACATCCAAGACCACCCTCCATGGCTAATTATGTATGCCGATTATATAGCACATAGCAATAGCAGCACTACGCTCCAGCATATAGCAATGCTGGAGCGTAAAGTGAACTAACACAAAAGCCTAAGGAGGGGTACTAACAGTGTCGAAGACCGAGTACATGGTTTGTGGGGGCTCAGCCTGGGCCAAATGGCGGGAGGTCACTGGTGTGATCTGTGATCGCAGAATACGACCCTAACTCAAGGGGCTTATATACAAGACCGTCATCCAACCGGTTCTTTTATACGCCAGCGAATGCTGGCCAGTATTATGTTGACACACTCAAGAGATTCATGTCACTGAAATGAAGTGGATGTCGAGGTGGATATGCGGCGTAACGTGGTCGGACCGCATCAGACCACGTTACGCTACCGACTACGTTGAATTAATATGTTATGTATTCACCTCACATACTAATTTAAGGTAGTCTTGCAGTCCGGGATGGAGCGGTTAAGCTCCTAGAGCGAGGCCGGAGATGGTATAGCCACGTTGCGCGTCGGGCTAGGAACTATGTCGGACGGAAATGGCTTTATATGTCTGTCCTTTTAATAAGTCCTTCCGAACGACCAAGGTAGCGCTTGTTGGATATCGTAAAGTAGGACATGAGAGCCAATGGTCTAACCAGCGAGGACGTTAAAAACAGGAAAGGAGACTGTGATATATGGAATTAAGGCCAAGAAGAAGAGAGTTAATAATACGTACACGTTATGTACGATATGTTTAACAGACTAAGTTGTTAATGATAATAATATACCATTATACTATTACTTTCAAATTAATAACTTTTTGAAATTGCAACTAAATATTATCAATTTTAAATAAGCCTGATCTTTGTGTTTCTTACAAAGGTTAAATTACTCTTTGAGGAACCAACATTTTTTTTTAAATCAGTCTAAATAGTTACAACATATACTTGTACAAATGTTTGGTAATAATAGGCAAATTTAAAAAAACGATCAAAAGTTTGATTAATACATTAATTTCCTAATAAATTTAATTCCCTTACAAGTATTTATTCAAGTTAAAACTTTTGCCTAAATTTACTATATGTACTTTGATTCATAATAAATGTTTTGAGAAAAACTAGTTAGGATTTAAATCACATGTTTTAAGTTTTTTTGGAAAAGAAAATCATTAGCAAATGAGTACTGTGTAGATTTTTACATAATTGGTATCGTGTATCCAAAACAATGTACCTGAAATAATATTAAATTTATACACGACGTAAGTAATATTATTATAAAATTGTAAATTTTACATGTATAATTTAAAATAGGATATTCCCTACTCCATGAACATTTCTCAGTATTTAAATTATATTTTCGTGTTCCTTAAAGAACTGATGCAAGATGTATCAATTAAATAGAAAGTCCAGAATAGTGCCAGTAGCGGATTAAGGCTTAGGCCCGTTAGGCCCGGGCCTAAGGCTGCAAATTTTGAGGGGCGCCAAAATTTTTAAGATGACTAAAATTTAAAATCGATTGGGTTTTCTGTAAACTGCAAGACCAAATTTTAAAGTTTATTTTATTGCGCTCTTACTATCGAAACATAGTACCATTTTGAGGGTAGAATTTCTTTGTTAAAATAATTAATCAGGCAAGTCCTAAAATTTGAAATATCTAACAAAAAGATTAAACAAAATTACATTACAAGCAATTTATTATTAATTCTATATTTAAAATAAATGTTTAATTTATATCTGAATTAGATTTCTTATTATTATTGTTATTATTTTAATTATTTTATACACACACACATATATGTACATATATGTTTATATTTATATATATATATATATATATATATATATATATATATATATATATATATACATACTGTTACAAAAGATAAAGGGCGCCATATCGTCTCGGGCCTAGGGCGTCCTCAAACCTAAATCCACTACTGAATAGTGCCACTCGATTTAATCCAGTTAACAGAATAAGAGCTCAGTTAACGGAATTATAAATATCTCAGACCTACCTATGAGATATTTATAATTTATTTAGCAATAGAATGATAGTAAGTTAATATTTAACGCAATATTAGGACATAAAATGGTTTCAACAAAGTGGGTTTATGTATTATAATCACGGATTTTTTTTAAAGCTATTATGGAAAATAATATAGATTATTTCTTAGCAATAAAGTTTTTATTTTTTTTTTGTTGAATTTTACTTTGACACTAACATTTTTTTGGTTTATAATCAATGTTTTTTTAAATGAATACCGTCAATCTATTTAGCATTTGTTTTGGTTTATAATCAATGTTTTTTTAAATAACCACCGTCAATCTATCAACTTTATTCTTGGATCTTTTTTGAGACGGTGACGACAATAATTAGAATATTTTTAAAAGTTCTAATCATTTTTTTTAACTACATATACTGAATACCATAAAATGATGCCATAACCGATATGACGTGTGAAAATGTCTATAAACCTATTAAGCTTATTTACATTTTAAATAAACGTAGAATACAAACGAAGGTGCGGGCTGCAGTCTAACCTAACCGTCCCGTTAATCTGCCATTTGAGCTAACTTTAGGCCCAACCAGAATACCAAAAACATGCTATAAAAAATCTATACCTTACATGTTTGAAATTATCTTTAAACATGTATAGCCATGTTAAGCTTATTTAAATTTATATAAATATAGAATGTAAAAAACCGATACGGGCAGGGATTTGAACCCGCGACTACTGGGACGGACTACTGGACGGTTTCCCAGTAGTCGCGGGTTCGAATCCCTGCCCGTATCGGTTTTTTACATTCTATATTTATATAAATATACCTTACATATGTGTGTGTATATCACACATATGAAGTCTGAATATGAACCAACATTCGTTTCGCTATAATTTAAGTTTTAATTACCGTCGATAAGAGCAAATGTAGAATTTGATTAGCTTGACTTCATTACTAGTAGTTATTACTGGTTAGAAGTTACTGACTAACTCACGAGTAGGGTTGGGAGTAATGTGGACACATACTTTAAATATAATATGGAATTTAGAAACAGTAACTTTTACTTTTTACTTTACTTTTTAGTAAAAGTAATTATTTACTTTTTGGTAAAAGTAATTATTATTTATCTAATATTACAAATTTTATAATTTATTTCGGTCTTAAATAGGCAATAGCTAATATTATCTTTATTTAATAAATATAAATAAAATTGAAATATTATTTGTATATGTACATGTATATGTACACGTTTTAAAATACCCACAATTATTGATTTTTACGTATTATATAATGAAACTCAATACTTACAAACTTCAAAGAAAATATCTTTTAAAGAAAATTAGGTGTCTTCGTTGGAACAGTATATAACTTAATGTTCACGTGAAAATCTAAAGTTGTATACAATTTTATTGTTTTATCATACATTTTATATTAAAAGTAAAATATATATATCAAAAATACCTTTTGTGTTGTAAATTTATTCGGTAAGCTCTCGGCACCATTGTATGTTGTCGGAATAGACAGACCCTTGGTATATTTAGTAAACAAACACGTCTCCCACAAAGCTGATTAGTCTAAGGGGCTTTTGAGATTTCTTTACAAAGTATCTGAAGGTATGGGCTAACTAAATAACTAAGACTGTCTGACCTTGGGTTTACAGAAACTAAGATAGAATTTATATATTTTAATTATAACGTAAATTTGGAAACAGCAATTTATGTTAGACAAAAGTAAACATTGTGTGAAACGTGTTATATTTATACTAGAAAAATATATATGTAAAAAAAATATGTTATTTTAACTACGACGTAATACTGATAAGACGCATGGAAAAATATGTTCAATGATTTGAAATATTTATTGATAACGCTAATTATGAAGCGAGCCATATTTTCTTCATTTGTAATAAACATATTACAGAACATTCTACAACTTTTTATGATTTTTACGTAATATATAATATACGAGTATTTATATAATATAAATATACACAGGGTTATTTTTAATTAGTTGCCTCTCTGCATCAATCCCAACAACATTTGTTCTACGACTTTTTAAAAATCTTGATAAACAACACAATAAATACGAAAGAAAAAAATGTTTACTCCTTTTTTTACTTATTACTACGCGCGCAGTTCAGAGGCAACAAATAAATTTTGTATGGGAAAAGTCAAATTTTAAAACTATTAATTTTAAAAAGTTATATATACATAGTAGGAGTTTCATTTATTTATTTATAACGTTAGTTACTGATAGACACAGATAGTAGAACACGCAAGTACAGTGACTGAAATATATTATTTTATATTCCTTGTTTAAAACAATATGATTTCAGTTATAGCCAATTTTAGTGATATCGTATAATAAACTTCTTATTCTTGGTCGTTCTTCATATTGGGATCCCAGTATTGTTTTAACTTTAGAAATTTACTAAATCGCCCTAACAACAACTTCTAACTCAAGTTTATTCGAATGGCCTTTTAATGCCTACTTAAAGATATTGATAATATTAATAATATCACAGAAAAAAATACTGAAATTGATCTAACCCCTAAATGTAAAAAAATATATATTTACTAATGTGAACAACAGACAACGATACAAATACATAGAAATACGGACATCTATGCTTATCACATATATGCCTATCCCTGTCGGGCATCGAACCTGATTGCTATTCGTTATTTGCGCTGCTATTCGTTAGGCGTCTGCGCAAACCACTCCATCAACGGAGCGGCGTTTGATAGGTAATGTTCAATGAAAAGACTACAGATATATAATATTATAATATATATAATATTATAAAGTTTTAAGGTTCTCATCTGTCTAGACTGTTTCAACATTTGATAGCTATTATCAAATTTTATCTTTCAGTGGTTTCATAGATCTACAATTAATTAAATTATTTTAACAAAATCAATATACCTCTTGGATAGAGCAGGCTTGGCGGAACCGACTAGCCAGCATTATCGCAACTACTATATATATATATATATATATATATAACACATACCATTGATGTTTTAAAAATAAACTTTATTTTATTTACATACAAACATACAATAAAATTCGGTTTTTTTTACATACAAGATACGTCAGGGTCAAAATATATCCTCAAACTGTTTTCATCGTAATATGTATCTTCTTGGTCATTGTAATTTAAAGCTTCACATATTCTGCAGAAATGAAATGACTTAGTTCCGAAGTACCCATGTTCATTAACCACATAAAAATCATTTTTCCATCTATGATACGATAGAATCTTTCTACGGTTTTTACTTATTTCAATCATATGCTTAGCTAACGCCCCAGGATTTATAAATTCATTGATATGTAAAAAACAATTAGGAGGTAGTAACATCTCGCAGCTTTCTATAGAAGGACCCATTATTACTGGTATAGCGCCCTTATTATAAGCATGGTAAAACGATTTCTCTGTTAAGTATTCCTCGCATTGTGAGTTTTCAAATACTAAATAAAAAAAATATTCCGACATCTGCTTACAATCCGATCTAAAATGCCCGGGACAGCTGAAAATAATTTATCATAGAATATACGATTAATTATGCCTCTTGTCCTGTCTTGTAAATGATTTCAATTCATTTCAATCCAAAATATTTTTATTCAAGTAGGCTTTTACACGCACTTTTGAATGTCAATTACATTAAATTGGTCAGTATAGTCAGTCTGTGAGTTAGCTACCACCAACTCGGAATGTTGTTCTGCTGAGAAGAGTTGGCCAGAAACTCAACAGTTGCTCTTTTTAAATTAAAATAAAAAAATGCACAATGCTTCCTTTGATATATGTAAACATTCTCTTAACCCATTGTGTTAGTACTTTTTATTGCTAATATACGTACCTACGTAGGTACATAAGTATCTAGTTGCATGAATATATCGTATATTATGAATTTAATTTGAAATAAGTATAAATTTAAAAATCTTCGATCCTGAACTTCTGAAAAAGGGCTGTCGTCTGCCAATTAAGCTAAGGTGCAGCCACCCTCAATAAGTTTAGATTATTTCAAATATATAATCGCAATGTAAATAAGCCTTACATTGCTAAATTTGTTTATAAAGAAATTCAAATGTAAATTTCGGTTATGACTCTTCTATTTTATTCT
This sequence comes from Napeogenes sylphis, assembly GCA_959347405.1. Classification (NCBI taxonomy): domain Eukaryota; kingdom Metazoa; phylum Arthropoda; class Insecta; order Lepidoptera; family Nymphalidae; genus Napeogenes; species Napeogenes sylphis. The sequence goes on along the minus strand of OY365777.1, from coordinate 16,466,355 downwards.
ATATAACAAAGTTAGAAAGTTAGTAAGATGCGGTCTGTTAAAGTAAAGTAAAACATGATACAGAAACATACATACACAGTACACAACACTTCTTATAAGGATTGAAAGAAGGAAAGTAATATGAGAGATTCTATGTGACTCGGGTTCGGCGTATACTTGCAGTTGTTTTTCTTTAATTAAAATTATACTAAAAAAATTAAGAATTAATTATAATTTTCTTGGCTTGTTGTACATTTTATTTAATAAAGATTTTGTAGGTAGGTTCATTTAGTACAATTAAGAAACCAGTAACATAACTTTAAAAAGGAAAAACAAAAAATATTCAAAATTTAAAAACCTTCGATACAAAAAGACCTCTAAAAACAATAAAAATAATATTATTATGTAGGTATTTATTAAAGTCGTTGCGTCGGGGGACCGTTATACGTACGTTGACGATGGTGTCCATTTTACGAAGTTAATCATTGAGGATTTAGACTATACGATTCGATATAGTGATTTCTTTATTTGCCTTGACAACTTACTTGTATTTTAATTTCTTCCTTTATTAAACAGTCCCCTGATGCAATGACTTCAATAAGTACATAATAATATTATTTTTATTCTTTTTAGAGGTCTTTTTGTATCGAAGGTTTTTAAATTTTGAATGTTTTTTGTTTTTCCTTTTTAAAGTTATGTTACTGGTTTCTTAATTGTACTAAAAGAACCTACCTACAAAATTTTCAATTGTTTAAGTATTTCTATTAATCTATCCTAATATTATAAGGAGGAAAGATTAGTTTGTTTGTTCGAATTGAATATGCTCCGAAACTACTGGACCGATTTAAAAAATTCTTTTAGGATTAGAATCCTACATTATCCCTGATGAACATTGGCTATATTTTATAATCATTATCATCATCATCATCACAAATATTATAAAGAGGAAAGATTTGATTGTTTGTACTGGACCGACTTAATAAAATATTTAATCTTTAAAATCCTACATTCTCTCTCTGATGAACATAGATTATATTTTAATACGAGAAAAATAAGGATCCGCGTGAAAATTTCGACCATGTAATAAATTATAAATGTATTAAGTAACATGATTCAAGACTTTTTCATATAAGTATACACGAATATTAAAAAATATAAACATTTAGAGTTAAAATTAAAATGATTTACAATTATTAATAATACTGTGCTGAAGGGATTTATACTATCACTAGCTGTTGCCCGTGACTCTTTATGACTACAATCATAAGCCATATAAAAATATTTTTTAAAGTCTATTATTGATCAGCTAATTATTGCATAAGAACCTTTCACCAATAAAACGTCAATATCTTGGAGACGACTTTTTCTATTTCGAAAAATCTTAGCTAAAAACTATCTCGACAAACATAGCTTTCGATTAAAAAAACCGCATTCAAATCCGTTCACGCATTTGGCCGCTACATTGCCACAGACAGACACACAGATACACAGATCAACAGGTCAAACTTATAACACCCATCTTTTTAGTCGGGAGTTCAAAACAGGATCTCTCGTGGCAACTACGTAATCGCGCGGATAGCCTTTGTTATGTCACAGACAAAACCACGTGCAAAAATTAGTATTTCCATAGCAAGTATTACTTTTAAATAATAATACAGGACAAATTACACACATTGACCTAACCCCTAAGTAAGCAAATTATTTGCTTGGGTTAAGGGTGTTAGACAACGATACAAATACATAGAAATGCACATTATAAATACTGAGAATATATTTAATAAACGTCCAAACCCAGAATTACAAACATCTACGTTCCTTACATACATGCCTGTCCTTGTCAGGGATCGAACCCGAGCCCCATTGAACGCTGTACGTTAGGCGTCTACGCTAACCACTTGACTGATGAGGCGGTTGAACGAGGCGAGGTTATTCCTGTACATAAGCTACAATATTACCAAGTTTCATCAAAATCCGTTCTGTAGTTTTGGCGTAATTCAGTAACAATCGTCCATCCATCCAAAAATCCAAACATAAAAGTTATACATTACAACTTATAAGTTTAAACATTAGTAAGATTTACACCATAAAATACAGAACACCTGTAATTCAATATTCTAAATTAATTTGTTAATTTCTAAACTTTTCTTAATAGTTTCTTCTAATTAAAAACGTATGCCGTCAGTGGTGAGGCAATAAATTGTGGATACAATGTTGTTAAAACTAACTTTTAGTTTTTAAAATTTTAATGTTTGTTTCAGGACATACATTAATATCACAACATTTTTCTGGAATAATTTTATAGTGGATTTTATAATTTTGAATTTTATACACATTACACTTCCGCATTAAGGATTATATTATCCCTGTGTCACGACGCGCTTCACATACACAATGTAAACAAAGGAAACAAAGTACACCCAGACTCATAACAACAATCTGAACCACATAAAGAAATGTCCCGTGTGGGAATCGAACCCTTGGCTCAGTGGTCCGGCTCATTAACCATTGCACTAACATGTCATCAAGTACTTTGTTATTACTGTCATGATATACTCACATTACATCACAGACTAACCCTTTATAGTTTTCATAAACAACACAATAACAAAAAAAATACAACCTTTGTATTGATTTTGACAACCATTAATTTTAAACAAAATGTGCACAAAGACAAAAAATACACTCAATATGCAAGAACTTGATGTAAAAAACTACTGCCCAAAGAAACTATTTATTATTTAATCCAAACAAAGTCGCGAGTAAAAGCTAGAAATATATATTTTTATAAACAATATCTCTTCTAATTCTACGTTTCTCGTATGCTCGATTTTAATAGATAATTAAAATAATTAAATTTAATAAGTTTTTAATTTAAATAATTAATTAAATAACTAACATCCTACCATAATTTAAGGTTAATATTTTAAGGGTTGTTAAACACACCTTAACACAAAGGTTGCATTATTACTCAGGGCTCAAGCAAAGACGAATACTAATTATGAAATCGGAAAGTGCTTTTTTTATAAAAAACCCTTTATACATTTATATATAACCACGTCTGCAATGAAAAGTGTTATCCAATAAAACATCATAAAAATACTGATTTATTTCTTTATATTCAATTTAAAATCCAGTGAATACTAAAGAGTTTTAACGAGTACGAGTTAAAAAAACTCATAAAAAGCAATATTGAAGCTATTCAGCGATTTCAGAAATGAATAAAGAGTATTGTCGGCCAGGTCAGATATCTCAAAAGTATTATTGCAATTAAAGATTTAGTTAGTTTTTTCAATACAAGTTTCATAAATGAATATAACTATTCATTTAATACGAATAATAGAATATAACTTTATAATAACTTATAAAGTGACGAATAAACATATAAATAACTTATTAACAAATTGAAGATATATTTTTCTTTGGTTGTATATTACCTACATTCTTAAATTTAATAAACTTAAAATATTAAGTAAAGGTAAAAAAGTTTTCTTATCGAACATTATAAACTTTTAATTTGTATAGGATTGTTATAAATTATATTGTTTTTTATATTTCTTAAATGGAAATAAGTATATGATGCGATTGCAAATTTTATAATCTTATTTAAAAACAGATTTACCCTTTCTATAAAGCTGACGGCTCATGGTGTATTTTTAGACCATTAATAATTAATGACACAACTTGATATCGACTTCACAGACTTGACTTTGTTAATACTGGAAATTATATTAAAAATATTAAAATAGTCCTGCAGATCGTGTTACATAAAAAAATTGATTAATAATACTAAATAATTTAATTATAAGGTAACTGATTATGGATTTCTGATCTTAAAAAAGTTTACGTATATGTAGAAATATATATACATATACTGGAAAGTACAAAATATTAATTTTCAATTTGTTACTCAAAGAGAAAAATAAAAAATAAAAAAGAATACACATATATACAAATAGATTTAATTTAATTCTAGTAAGTCAATTAACAATTTTATCTTTTTTTTTGTCTGTCCGTATGTGCACAGAAGTCTTCAAACTTCTATAAGGAAAACATAGTAAGTTTAGCACGAAACAATATTTAGGTTGTGTTTTAGGGAAATCTGTCAGGTTAAAATCTTTCGGACTTTGTCAATAGAATAAACTACAAGTAAAATAATATTTTTTGAATGTATCTATATACATACAATAAAACTGTAAATGATCGCTGTACATGGAAAATATTTAAAATAATCATAATAGGGGATTTATGTATACTAGAAACACTTCTACACGCAAAAACTACTTGACGGAGTTTAATGAAACTTTTAAGTTTATCTACGCGAACGTTGTCGCAGGCACAGCTAGTACTTTATCCATTTTAAATGGCAAAATCTGAGTTGCACCAAATTAACAAATAATAATACGTGTTAACTCTTTGTATTTGCTAAAACTAGTGAGCGGTGATCAAAACCTTAAAATTGATCGTGTTTTTAGAAACGACAGATATTTTTATATTACATGTAAATTAGAAATAAAGCATTAATAATTCTTATCTAAACAGCAGATTTAGATATTTTGTAATAAAACTTATAATAATCATAATCTTTATTACTTTATGAATAGTTATTATGTTTTATAAAAATACTATATACTTTTTAATTTATTAAAAAAAAGTAATTATTTCATTTGGACCAATTTATGACAGTATTTCTAAGATCTGGAGTACTTTATAAATACATTATTCCCTTTCCCGCTCTATATATATCAATAAGTTGAATATAATGTATGTAATGAAACATTTAAATTTATGATTGTCTATTTTAAAAGTAAACGAAAAATAAATCATTTTTTCATCTGAGAAATCTAAAAATATAACTTTCGTTGGTTCTTTTCGTTTCCGTGGTGACCACTACTTTTAATAAATTTACCAAATTAACGCTGCGAGCGTAAGGTTGGATGTAATACACCCAGCCTCTGGTAAATCGTTCGATATTTTCTGTTCCGTGCGTCAAAAAAGGGTGTGCGTCTGAGTTGCTTCGCGAAGGATTTGTATTTTACGCCGCCACTGACCAGCGAGTTATTTCAACAGGGTCAAAGTTGCGGGTGAGTTTCTCCCACCTTACGCTTCGTGTTACCAATTCGCGTAAACACTTTTTTGTACATTTTTCGTTATGTATTAGTTTTTTCTGTACTTTTTGTTTAAGTTTTTTTTTGCAGTTTTCGACAGTAGTTGCCAAATAAGCCTAACAAATATTACTTGAAACTATATGTATTGGTTGACGCCAATTCTTTTTATTTCATCAATCTCGAATCCGGGAAAACAACCAACAAGGCCCATACAATCTGAGCAATAAATGTTTTGATGTTGTGGACAGACTTGTGGCTCCAATTTCGAAATCAAATCGCAATGTCCCTTTTGATGATTGGTTTACCAGTTGATGATGCATTTATTGAAAAAACATCGCTTGACAAGCAGAGGCATAGGTCGTAAAAATAAGGCCGAGATTCCAAGTCAGATACTTCAAAGCGAGAGATCCCCACCACACTGTTTAGATTTCAAAAGGATATAACATTATTGTCTCATATACAAAAAAAAAATGTTTTTATTATGTTCACATTACACCACGATGAAATTAACAACAAAATACAATTTACAATGGAATTACAGTCAAATAATACTTTAGCTTTCCTTGATATTCTTATTATCAAGAATCCTGACAACACATTGGGATACACTGTTTATAGGAAACCCACACATACAGATAGGTACTTCAATGGTAAATCACACCACCACCCTAGCCAGTTAGCTACCGTTGGCAAACCTTTGTTTCAGAGAGCACAACACATCTGTGACGCTGAACACCTAGAGAGCGAGCTGCAGCATGTCAAGCATGCTTTGATCAACAACCACCTGCCCGTACCTCGCCAGCGTCGCAGAAACCACATCAAGCCACTCCCAGTTGAGCGTCAACCGGCCATACCACCATATGTGAAAGGAGTTACTGACAGAATCGGCAACATTTTAAAAAAGGTTTCTATAAAAACTATCTACAAACCTCAAAGGAAAGTGAGCCAATTCTTGAGACTTATCAAAAGTAATATTCCTTTACAATGTGCTGGAGTATTTAAACTTGACTGCGATTGTGGCTTGTCATACATAGATCAAACAAAGAGGAGATGCTTGGGGATTATCTAACACCTGGGACCCACTTTTGAAAAATATAAAATCCCATGTCTGTGTTCGCACTGTAAGACTTCAAGATACTGTTAGTGCGTTTTGTGTGAATCCTGAACTGTACGCACGGAAGCTTAGAAACCGTTGTAGGTAGATGACTAATTAACTGACTTACTGACAGACACCTCCATCTCGTCTTACCGTGAACACGATTGCTGCAAGGCATTCGAAACGTCGGGTTAGATTTAAAATGTAAATATAAAATTTAATTCAATATACGCGATTTAAATCCGTAAAAATAGTTTTATTTAAATGTGTAATACTCGTGAAAACCTTAGAAAACATTAAGTATAAATTTATATTTCATTTGTTTCAAAATAATATTAGCTAGGATAGAAATCATTTTTTTGTAGTTTGTTTATAGTCAATTTTATTATAAAACTTAAAATACATAGTGTAATTCTAGATTTAAGTAAAAAAATAGATTTTTAAAATTCCATAAGTAAATGTTAATAGATATCATTTAATTTTACTTCTTACCCTCAGCCAATTTAAGGATAAATAAATAATTTAATTAACTAATAAAAAGATAAATAAAATAAAATTAACACACCAAAAAGAGTAGTCCATTTTATGCTCCTTGTAAAAATTTGTGTCAGGAATACAATTGTAAAGTTTGCTACAACTGTGTTCACAGAAACACAAAATGCAGGTTTGCAATTTTAATAGTCAAACTAGTTCATCATCATTCTTTTAATAACTGTTTTTTTTAATACTAGTAGGAGTGTCAGGAATACAATTGTAAAGTTTGCTACAACTGTGTTCACAGAAACACAAAATGCAAGTTTCCAATTTTAATAGTCAAACTAGTTCATCATCATTCTTTTAATAACTGTTTTTTTAATACTAGTAGGACTTAAAGCTGCAGCCTCTGGAATTCTAACTGAGTTCAAGACCAATTTAAACTAAAACTGTTTAATAATATAAATTACAAATTTGTGTAAATGATACACATAATTAAACAACTTCCAGAAACAGTCTAAGAATAGGTCGTTGACCTTTTAATTAACTTGATAAAGGAGAATATTAATTAAACACATAGATTAAGATTACGAAAAGCAATGACTTTTTAATTAGTTTGTACTGAACTATTCCTCGATTTTTAATTATATAGCAACCTCATACTTGTTAACCTAAGCTTATATAGAACGGTTTTATATTACTTAATTATTTGAATACTGGTAGAGGTTTAAAAAATGCAATAGATCACCACTGAAGATTTTTTTAATAAAGGATCTTATAATTTTGCAAATCACCAATTTACAAAAACGTATGCGAAAACTAACGAAAAATTTATTAACCAACTTTTATATCATTGGAACGTTGAGTTCATTCCTCAGTGAAATAGTCCTCCTTATATTCGGTTTGTCATTTCTTGTGGAAACGGAACGTATTGATATATTACTCTGATGATTATACCGCTCTAAATTCTGTATACGGTTATAATCGAATATAGTAATATTCCATAATATTCCATTCCATTCCATACCTTAATAAGTATATATTGTTCAAGAAATAAATATTTTTTTCTTTGGAGACTTACGTGCGCTTACGTGCTTTGCAATTATAATAATACTACTTAAATTATTGCAGAAAATAAATTAAAAATTTGCTCAGAATTTTGTCGCATCCCCATGGCCTAAATAAAATCAGTAATATTATTACGTCACGTACCAAAGCTATCGTAAATTGTAATTCAGGCGACGAAGTGGAAACCTGATAAACGGTCTCTACAATTAAGTTTATAAATGTTTTTGGCAAACTTGATTTATTCGCTAACACGTAATTTCTAAGAAGTAATATATTGTATCTTCAAAAAGTACATAATATTCGACATAAATAAATCATCAACTACACCAGAAATGTACGATTAAAATGGATGTTTTATTAACACTTTGAAAATCCAAATACTACATCATGCGGCAAGGTGTAAGCAAGACGATTCAAACGAACCACAATAAACATCAGATTTAAATAAAATAGATATTTTAGATAATATTCTTTCTTCTGCCTTCAAAATCTGGAGAATATTTTATTTTGTAGTCATGTCTGATTATATTGTGTAAATGAAATATAAAGTAAACTGATAGACAATCTCAAGATGTACATTAATCTAAAAAGTACAGAAAAATCGAATGTCTCTGTGTAAACCATAAGAGATAAAAAAATATATTTAGACTACCTATAGCAGCGTTTCTTGACCTTTTTAAGTGCGCGGATCCCTAAATATCAAGCACGATTTCAAGGACCCCTTAATAAAAGCAAACACCTGAATAAATTAAGGAAAATGTATTTTAGTACTGAAATATAAATATATTTAGGTATATAAATTTAAAATTTATATAAAGTAAATTAGTTATATTTAATTTGAAGATTTACTTAGTTGTAATCTTAATTTTTTTTTTTTATTTCATTTAATCTTAACTGAATTCCAATTGTAATCTGTTTCATATTTGTTTTTTTTATATTCAAGAACAGAATGCCTTTCCTCATTGCTGCCATGGCGGCGGTCTTCATATTCATACTCGCGGACCCCCAGGGGACGCCGACAACTAGTAAGTCACTGATGTATAGGATTACTAACGATGCAACAAACTGTCAGGATGTATCATAAATAATCCCAATTCTATCTAAGGTAAATACCTGAATAAATTATTAATTCCTATACATAGTTACAACCATTGTTATTGTTTTATGGTATTGTTTTCACATTTATATAAGTATATATGATTGTTAACGTGAATTATCAATCTAGATACTATCAAGAAATTTCAACTTATAAAATATATTAAAAGATATATTAAAAGATTCCAATCCAATCCAAGATTTCATATTTTTATTGCTGTACATCACGTTAGTTACATATTTTTAGAGGAAAATTATAATAATAAAGAATCTTTCACTTTTATTCCAATAAAGAGAGAATATTAAATAAAAATAACAAGACTATTTTTTACATTGACGAATGACAAGTAAAGTAATACGAGTTACAAAATATATTTATATATATTTTAAATAAATAGGTTGGCAGGTTCGATCATTATAATCCATTAAAACCTAATTATTTACTATATGTCATGCTTTAATTTAATCGTATTGACATTCCCAAGTGTTCATATCTTTTTATTTTAGAATAATCTACCTAAATAAAAAGATTATGTTAATTACTGACTAACTGGTTCACAGAAGTTCATCAAGATTGTCATCGACCTTCTAATATGCAATTTTTTTTCATGCTAAAATTAAAAACTAAAAAGAAATTGGTATTATTTTCTTATAAGGAAAAGATTTACTTACGTGTTGAAAATTCAGTCACGATAAAAACAGCTTATGGAGATTTTATAAGTGCATTGTCTTCCTATAAATAAGAAACAAGTTTCGTTTCGAATCGCGTCTATCTGAAATACTTGTACGTGGCTCACTACATATATATTTAAAGTATTTTCTTTTATTTTTACGAGTAAGTACACGTTATAAAATAAAACTATATTTATCTTTTTTTTTCTTAAACACATTTGTATTTATGTTCTGAAAGTGAAATTAAAAAAAAACTTAGTCCAGCGAAGGAATGAAACAACTTGCCTGACTCGGTATTTCCGTCCGAATATTTTTTAATTTTTTAATTTTTTTTTGTCTGTCTATGCTGTTAGCCCTGTTGGCTATTACAGCGTCACCGGGGGAATGGGTGGGTCAGGAGACCCACCCTTAAAAAGGGGGGGCCAGATGGGCCCCATGGGGAACGACGTCCCGAGGGCGTCTCAGATTGAGACACGGACCTCGGCTCGGGGCGTCGTTAGTCAGGAGGGAAGCTAAGGAAATTTGGACACTAGCGTCCTCCGACGGCAGAACGCCGGAGCAACGGAGCACTTACTCAGTTGGGACCTCGTCTATACCGGTACAGACGGTGTGTGTCTGTATGTTGTGTGGTGTCAATTATGCCTACGCGTACACGTTATTACCTACTGTGAACGCTTCGTCGGGGTCAACGAGTACCGACTTGGGTCTTCTTTTTCTGACTAAAGTAGTCTTACGTGGTCTATACTCTGTGGCGTCAGCCACCAGTGGGTTCGGGTGTCGCTCAGCTCGTTCAAAGTACTTTTGGGAAAGCCCCTTGAAGTACTGAGCGATGGTCGGAAGGTCTAAGTCTCTATGGAGATCGATGTTGCGTACGAACCACGGCGCCCCGGTTGCAATCCGTGTAAACCTGTTCTGAATCACCTGAAGGGGTTTCAGATTAGCGTGCGCAAAAGCGGGACTCGCATAGGACATGACGGAACGTATGCAAGCTTTGTAAGGTGTCATCTTATTGCGAAGGGACATTTTACTCCGCTTGCCTAACAGCGGATATAAACGACCTAATATGTAGGCCGCTCTGCTACGAACGGTCCTAATATGCGCAGTGAAAACTAACTTTCTATCTAACGTTACTCCTAGGTATTTTGCCTCGTCTTTCCAAGGTATCGGTTTATCAAAGAGTTTGATTCGCGGAAGGATCCTTGGGGGGCCCCATTCGAAGAGCACCGAAACGCTCTTCTCAGGGTTTACCTCGATCCGCCATTTCCGCAGCCAACTCTCGAGGGAGTCGACTCCGAATTGGAGACGTTGGTATATCTCCCAGTGATCCTTAGAGGACGTGTAAAGCGCGTTATCGTCCGCGTACATGGCAAGGTGCACTTTAGATCGCGGCCTAGGAATATCGCTATCGTAGATGGAGTAGAGGATGGGCGAGAGAACTGAACCCTGGGGGACACCCGTCCTGATGGGGCGGGGGCGTCCAAATATAATATGTTTGTCTGTAAGAGAAGAGTGAATAGGTTACTAAGATAATGCGGCTTACCATTCATGATTACATTTCCACTTTCCATCAGGTGGAATGTCGTCAAGCAATAACTTACTATAAAAAAAATCCTTCGGTTTGATATCTTTACATCAATGGAGTTCACGAGAAGACGAGACATAGGTCTATCATTTTGTCAGTTGTTCAGTTATCTACCTCTAATGAAGTCTAAGTTTCTAGTCATAAAGTTCAAGATACCACGCTCTAACAGTATTTTGAGATCTTATAATTTTTTTTTTTTTTTTTTTTTTTTTTCATTTATTTGGAAAATAGAACAGCTTTACAATTTTTCATAGTTTCAATATAAAAAAAAAAAACTAACTGACTGTATGCCAGTTTACTTGCTTGCTATTTATACATTTTCACATTTAAATATCTAAATGGTACATTTACATAACAAAACAGGTTACAACAATACATATAATATTTAGCATACACATATCTACTCTCTGGTAGGTTAAATACAGCGATAGAAGATAAATGTATAGTGTTAGGATATAGAATCAAACCAAATCGTAGCCATGGTTTTTCTTACAATCTTAGACTTAGTGTTAAATAGATCTATTTCGTGACAGCTTGCCAAGTCATTAAGTTTTATAATAGCCCGACAGGCATATGAGTTTTTTCTATAATTAGCGATGTTAGGAGGCACAGAGATATATTCAAATGGACGCCTAGAAACCAGCTTATTAGGAACTAGTAGACAGATAAAAGATAGCAAGTCAGGACAATCTATTCTACTTTGAGCAATATCAAATAAATATGAAACATCGGTTATGTTTCGTCTTACCCAGAGCGGCAGTAAGTGATGCCTTTTACATCTTTTTTCATAGCCAGAATCACGTAGACAGAGTTTGAATTGCAAAAATTTTAAAAACCTTTTTTGGATATATTCTAATCTATTAATATATACGTCATAACAAGGGTTCCAGACTTGAGATGCATACTCTAGAATGCTACGTACAAACGAACAATACAAAATTTTTATTGATTTACAATTTTTGAAATCTTTACTCGATCTGATAATGAAACCTAATGCTTTATTAGCTCTGTTCGTTATATGTTCAATATGCTCTTTAAATAAAACCTTGGTATCTTGTATAACACCAAGATCTTTAACAGAGTCTTTAAGTGCTAAATGTTGATTTTTTAAATTATAGCTATAATTAATAACATTTATTTTACGTGAAAAGGTAATAGCAGTGCATTTGGAGACATTTAGGTCTAATTTGTTCAAAGTGCAATATTGCTCAAACCTCAAAAGATCCTGTTGAAGAAGTTCACTATTTGCTACAGTTTCGATACGCTTGAAGATTTTCATATCATCAGCATAAAGTAAATACTGAGAGTTTTTGAAACACAAACCGATATCATTCACATACAGAATGAATAGCAAAGGACCTAATAGTGATCCTTGCGGGACTCCTGATGGGATATCAATCCAGGAAGAAGAAAACCCGTTGACGACAACAGCTTGAGAGCGTTTATGGATGTAAGATGTAAACCATCTAAATAGATTTCCGTGAATCCCAGCGGAATACAACTTTTGCAAAAGGATTAGATGGTCTATTCTATCAAAAGCTTTACTGTAATCTGTGTAAATAGAATCAACTTGGCAGCCTTTATCCATGGAAGTTGGCAAATAATCATTAAAAATCAATAAATTTGTTATTGTCGACCGTTTCTTAACAAAACCGTGTTGCTGATAAGTTAGTGACGAAGATAGAATCGAGTACATTTGCTCAAAGACAATTTTTTCAAATATTTTTGCAAAAATACACAATTTGGAAATAGGTCTGTAATTTTGAACTTTATTTTTGACTCCGTTTTTGTGAATTGGTGTAATAAAGGCGGACTTCCAAATTTGTGGCACCAGACCTTCATTAATAGAGCGTTTAAATAGTATTGACAGTGGAAGTGCTAAATTATCAGCACATTCCACGACTAAGCTTGGGGGTGTATGGTCGGGCCCGGCACCTTTATCTAAATCGACAGATTTTAACAGTTTTATTACTTGCATGACATCAATATTAATACTGCTGATGGTACTGGAAAAATTATAATTTGGATTGTTATTTGATTTAACCGATGCTGTTGGCATTTGGAAAGTATATTTAAAATATTGGGAAAATAACTCGCAAATACCTTCCCCCGTGTTTGCAGTTATATCCTCATAAGTCATGGTTGATGGAAATGATGAAGATGCTTTTTTATTTGACTTTATAAAGGACCAAAATGATTTGGAGTTTTTTTTTAAAGATTCTTCAGTTTTTGATATATACATGCTATAACATTCTTGTTCTAATTTTTTTGCCCTTGTACGTAGAAGAGAAAAAGTTTGGTAATCTGATAAATTACCATAATTGTTAAATTTTACTAAGAACTTGAATTTTTCTTTCAGCAATTTCTTTAGTGCTGAGTTATACCACACTGGGTAGTCATTTTTACGTATAGTTTTTTTAAGAATAAATTTATTTTCTATTTCGTATAAAGTATTATAAAAACAGTTAACAGTTAGTTATAATGCGTTCATAGACATGAGATTTTACATTGTTCACGACTGGATGTGTTAAATAGGCTCCAAACAGATTCGTTGTTGAAAAATAGGACTATATAACTTGGTATTTATAATAAATCGTTTATAATAAATTTGGATCACTACATGATTAATGTAATGTCTTTCCTAATGCTGGTAAAAAGAAACTATGTCTTGACTTGACTGTTAATAACAATTACAAGTTTGTATGGTGCAATTATCACTAAACATAATAAAACTTTAATAATAAAGATTTAAAATGATACGAATCTTAAAATTTAATAATTAATTAAATAATTTACAAAGCTATGTGTTACGTTAACAAATTGGGAGACAAGACTAAATTAAATAAATTAAATTAAAGGAATTACAAAAAATAAGTTGAACACAAAGCATCTTAGCATTACATTCTTTGAATGGGATGCAAAGTACCAATGCACTGTTACCTGTTATCTGTATACTGTATATACCATCATACGTCTAATCAGAATCCCAAATATGTTTTGTTTATTTTGATATATAATTATGATTGTTTTAAATTGTAAAGAAGGTGACTAATCAGAACATATAGATATCAATGAATACATGTAAATATTATTGAATAACACGCTTTTATATATATATATTTTTTTATTTAAGATATAACAATTACATGTCACTTACATTTTTATTACAATAATACCTTTAAACCCTTATTGGGTTTGACTTGGCATATTTATATTTGAGGTTCATTCATAAACAAAAGTAAAAGACATAAAACGTAATATTAGGTAAATGAATACAGTAAAAAATACAAACAAATAACATCAAATGAAAAATATAAGCTGGAACAACATTTGAACGATGGAAGCGGAATGAGTGTGCTCATAATAAGGGTAGATTCATAATTCCTTGCGGTCATTAGAAGCACATAAACAAGTCTTTGACGTATACAGTATGGTTACTTTTTTTTTTTTGAATAAATTTTATTCACTTATTTATTCTTATAAATATTATATATACAGTCACACACACACACCCACACATACATATATATATATATATATATATATATATATATATATATATACATACACACATACATGTATATATACATATACATACACATACACACACACACGTATATATATATATACACATTGTTACACATTTTAAATTTAGCTTTTACAAAAGAATTTACAAAGGGACATTCTATGAATTAATACTAACATAAGGCAAGCTAACAATAGCAGTAAATTACGTTTTCAAGAATAAATTTGTTATATTTGTGTATAATATTGTTTTAACTTGTATTTAATATTCGTTATGTTTAGTGTGTTCCTAAAATTTACAGGCAATTTATTATAGATTCTTGGTATCAAGTAGCTACATGTTCGTCTACCGTAGATATTTGTAGTTTTACCTTTAGTGATCATATCTTTCTGATGGGTCTTCCTAGTTATAATTTTAGCATCAAGAGGTACTAGAAACTGCTGCGAGTTACGGAATTCATATATCAATAGCGCATATTCAGCCTTCTCATATATGGGAATTATTTTACAATAAGCAAATAAGGCGCGATGGTTTTCTTTAAGCATTTCTTTAACTTTACTAGGTACTATTTGTTTGAGCAGTCTAATTTGTAAGTCGTATATTCTACTTAGGTATGAAGTGTACGTTCGCCCATAGCTCGTAACACCGTATGAAATAACGGAGTCCCCCAAAGCAATATATAGACTTTGGAGGATTTTTGGCGTACGTAACCTAATACGAAAGTACGTAACCTATCACAAATCATGTCTATGTGTGGAGCCCAGTTCAGTCTATCATCTATAATCATTCCCAAATATCTTGCTTTTCTGACTTGCTCAATGCTATCACACCCGCCATCACATAGGGTTCCGTGGCTTTTATGCTGGCAAGAGTGATTGTGCGATATTAATTTAACATTTTCTAGGCCTTGAGTGTTGTAGGCAGATCTCACATGTATAAATTTTGTTTTATCAGCATTTAATACTAATCCAGCATCATGAGACCACATGCTCAATGCTATAAAATCAGTTTGTAAATTTTGCATCGCTATTTTCAGATTTTTGTCAGAACTAATTAGACACGTGTCATCGGCATATTGGTAGATTTGGCAATATTTTAAAACATTTTTTGCATCATTTTCATAGGTCAAATAATGAAGGGGACCAATTACCGATCCTTGAGCCGTACCAACAGTAACATTTACCACGTCGCTTACGGTATTGCCGATTTTAACTGTATATTCTCTATTGGAAAGATAGTCTTTACACCATTCCAACAAAGGTCCACGTATTCCAGTAGCAGCTAGTCTCTCAATTAACAGATCATGTTTTAAAGTGTCAAAAGCTTTACTGTAATCTATGAATAAGAGAAACACGTGTTTTTTACTATTAAGGTGAGAGTTAATTGTATCTGTAAATTCTGTGAAGAACTGTCGAAGTACTTTTATTGGGCCGAAATCCGAATTGTGTATTAGTTAGAATATTATTATTATCATAGAAATTATAAATTTGACCTGCAATGTATTTTTCAGCTATTTTATTAATTATAGGTAGTAGGGTTATAGGGCGGTAGTTAGAATATTGGTCTGCACTTCCTTTTTTAAAAACTGGCCTTACCAGTCCACTTTTAAGTTCTGAAGGATATATCCCTTTCATAACGCTAATGTTAATTAAATTTTTTATAGTATTAACAATCTTGTCCCCTATTGAAATGATGTCTAGAGCACGTATTTTATCTCTACCAGGAGCTTTTCTTGGATTTAATGATTTAATTATTTTATATATTATGTCTTTACTTTTTGCTTTCTTAAATAACATTGTTTTGTCTTCGTTGGTTAAATAGTGTCGTTTGTCCAATAGTGTTATATTACTATATATTAGTATCTACGTACCTACAATAATTGATTGGATATAATATATTTTTCCTGTAATATCCACATATAACATGTTTCAAAGGAAATCAATAAAAAGTTTCTTTATAACTCTATTATCTAATACCTGTTATAATTATAATATCTTCAACATCAAAAGTAAATTCTTGAACATTTTTGACTTGTAACTTTATAAAATAAGCTGTCTTTATCTTTGTTTCTTGTCGTAGTGGTTAGACGTTTGTTACGTTTGGTAAACTAACACGCTCTTCACTTAGCTGATTAGTCTGAGCGACTTTGGACGTTTCTTTCCAAGGTATTTAAAAGTATAAACTAAATCAATAATTCAGAAATTTATTCTTGTTTTTCTTTTAACAGAATTTAAAATACCAATAATAAAAAGTTATACCCTTACAATGAAGAACCATTTGTATTTTAATTGGAATTGAATTGTTTTGAATTGTACAATTTTACAAATTTCTGTACATAACAAATATTAAAAAAAAAAACATGATGGGGGCCTTTATAAGAGAAAAAGAATCCAAAACAATGGTTTTTCATTTTATCTGGATGTGTTTATGTCTGTATCTGTCTGTGCACGCTAATTTCATAACCGGCGAACCAATGGATGCAGTTTTCAAAAATATATTGTGACGTATATGTTGTATAGTTTTCAAAAATATACATGTAATAAATCTGTAGAGAAGTAGTCTTTTATATTGAAAATATTACAAAAAAATATCCAGGATGTGAAGGAATAACTAACACAATCCATTTCTAACATTTTTTTCTGTTTATCTGTGTGTCTTTTAGTTTTGCACACACCGCGTAAAAAATACAGACAGGTTTTGAAAATATCTATAAACATGTATAACCATGTTAAGCTTATTTAAATTTATATAAATTTAAATATATAGCCAATTTAAATAATTTTTATACGTAAAAATTGCGCGTCAATCTGATATCAGTTAGTTTTTCACTTTCATTGCACACTCTTAACTGTATCAACGATTATGTAATTAAAGGGTTCAAGAATTAATTTTAAAACATTTAACATTAAAACTCTAACTGATCGCTATATTATGTATATTTTTACTTCTTTGTCTTTGTATTTAAAGCTCTACGTAATCTGCATAAGTGAATATCCTTGGCTCCGAAGTAGGTTTATTTGCTACATAATCGTTTCTCCATCTATGGATTGTTAATGATTAAATACTATATCCACTTATTCTATTCATATGATTCGACAATTCTACATGTAAGAAATAATCACGAGATAAAAACATTTCATAATACCTTTGATACCATTACCATTAGTCTCTATAAAATAACTTCTCCGTCAAATACTCGTCAAATACTCATCGCTTTCTAATATTGTAAAGAACTGTGAGCAGTGCTGATCTCATTCTGAGACCATAGAGTGCTTTGAAATAGAAGAATAAGTAGAAGAGTGTAAAAAACAAGTTTGTTATGAGATTCGTCAACAGTTTGTCGAGAATACTTTACCTGGCGTTTTTTCCTTTATTTAAAGAATGAAGTGTGAACATAACATAGACAAGCAGTGTTATTCCAAGTATGATTCTTAGAGTTATCGAAATTTTAAATCTTCTTAATTTTAATGGTTTAAGAGACTATTGGTATCTGAGATCCACTAGAGAAATACATCAAATCTGTCAAGTCTGTGTAAAAGTAACACTGCCGCACTGTGAGACCTCAAAATATTGTCAGTGTATTTTTCATGCTCCCTGTACTCTATGCCCGGAATCTTAAAACCATTGAAGGCTTAGGAAGGAATTAACTGATTTCATGACAAACACCCACATCTCGTTTTTCCGTTAACAAGATTGTTAATGATTGTCAATTAAATTAAACCGTCTACAAAAAGAACATAGGTATTATCGTTAAGTATATTAACCCGGCGTCAGCACAGTTAAAATATGTTACAAGGATAGTAGGGTTGGGTCCAGGAGACCCGTGAAGAAAATCGTCATAATTTCAATAATTACAAGACATTTACTAATATATGGCTGTAATTGGATAAAACGACTATAGTTTAAGTGGTCATGTATGAGTAAAAAGAACTTGAAGTAAAACTTTCTTTTTAATATTTTTTTTATGATAATGAAGCAAAATATTAACAAAAATAATAACCTTTGTTTTAAAGTCACAAAATTTGAACCAAATATGAACTTTTTTTCTAAAATATTAATAATTAGGATACATGTAAATCACATTTAATAAGACTACAAATAAAATTACAAATTAGTTTTATGAATCAGTCATATCATTGCTTACATATGCGCAGTCTCTACAGTACAATATTGCAAACTCAGTGCATATATATTTGTTTCAGTTCCGTCAAGTTCAATTACTTTTTCAGTCTTTTTTGGCAGGACAGTCTTGCAACCTTTTTCTGACCTTCAGTATCTTTGCAGACGGGTCCCTAACAGGGTTTCCTAAAAAAATCGCGTATTGTTTGGCACATTAGTCTTAGCAACTGCAGGATGCCTTTTCGGTCGCGCAAATGCTCACGAACAAGAGTAATGCGTAAATTGAGAATTTGCAACATTTTGTAACAATGTTGTTATTTATCTTAAGAAATATATGTGCATTTATTGAAGCCATATTTACATATATATTATAAAATTTTCAACCCTAAATCGAATGTTTAGGCCTAAAGGCATCTATGGCCACTTTATTGTATCTCTTCCAATAAAATTAGTAGATTGTACCTGGCTGTCGTAAGTGCTGACAAAATTCTACTGTGATTCTGTTCTGTAATTTAATCAGGGGTTAATTATCACTATTCATTTCACATGCGTTTTCGTCGGTATTACTAGTTTGGCTGCAATGCTCAAATGAACTTCTACATCTTTAGTTTCCGAATTTTCATGATTGGAGTCTGATTTCTCCAAGATACTCAATATTCGCTGTCGTTCGCGTTCTTCCAGAACCGTTATTTCAAAAGTCATGCGAATAAAATAAATAAATATACTTTTTTATAATGGCGCGAAATTACTACACGAAGTGTATGGTCGGGTCAAATTTACCCTTTGTCATGTTTAGAAGCGTTTATACACCGCTGCGATTGCAATACGACTAAATATCGATATTCCGTGGAAAGATACGACCCTTAGCTCCAGCTATTGAGAATTATGGCAAGGTGGCACCAAAAACATTAGAAATACGCGCATTTGAAAATAGCCCGGGTCAAATAGACCCAACTGTGCGAACGCCGGGTTAAAACTAAGTACTAATGATTTATGAGTTTAATCAAATATGATAGTCATGAAAAAATACAGTGACGTCATGTTAACGAATGGTGAAAAAGTATCTTAGTTTTATTTTTATATAAATAATTACATTTTTTTGAAAATTTCTATACATGTATACCTAATGTATATCAATTACAAGCTGATTAAAATTTTGCATAAACATATAAAAAAAAATAATCAGGCAGAATTATGTTCTTTTATGACATTATTATAACCATTTTCAAACACCAACCTCGGTTGCGAGCATCTTTGCAATGTTAATATCTACTACAAAAATAGAAACGTTTGTTAGTTGCTCAAGAAACTCTACACTGTCTGTCTAAATGTCGCCACCGTCTCGATAAAGAATAGTAGAATTATAAGATTATTTCCTCGTGGTCGTGGGTTCGCATCCTATCCGTATTGCATTTTTTTTATAATAAATTTATTTAAGAAATCATAATAACTTTAACCGCCCCGTTGGTCGAGTGGTTAGCGCAGACGCCTAACGACAGCGACGCTCGGGGGCTCGGGTTCGATTACCGAAAAGAACAGGCATATATGTGACGAGCATAGATGTCTGTATTTCTAGGTGTGGTCGTTTATTAAATATATTCCCAGTATTTATAATTTGTATTTCTATGTAGTCGTATCGTTGTCTAACACCCTTAACACAAGCAAATAATTTGCTTACTTAGGGGTTAGACCAATGTGTGTCATTTGTCCAGTGTTATTTTTATAATCATTTATTTCATTATAATCTTATTATTTACATTTATACATATAACATAAAAAAACAACATTATAAATATAAATATAAAAAATAGTATTCCACCAACGTGGGCCTTACGACAAGTCCGTCGGTGGTTAGGTCGACAGCGAAAGAAACTTCCGACCCTTGATCCAGTTGTTTAGTGAGAGCCTCTTGAGATGATGATCGAGACTCTTCGCTATAAGACCATTTACGGAAACTACCATCGGGAAAATTATTGTTGAGTCAACATCCCACATGTCGGTAATCTCGTGAGCTAAGTCCAAGTATTTTGATAGTTTGTCCTTCTCAGCTTTCACATGATTAGCGTCACACGAGACACTGATATCAACAAGAAATGCCCGGCGCTCTAACCGATCTACCAATACGATCTCAGGCTTATTAGCTACAATAGTCCTGTCCGAGATGATAGATCGGTCCCAATAGAGCTTAGCATGACCATTTTCCAAAACTGGTGTGTACTTATTTATTATTATTATAATACTATATAAAACTCCATTACAAAATCTGTAATAAACTGCTTTAAACTACAAAGTGAGGGTTCGCTTCGAAAAGCTCTTCCTGATGTTTAATTTCTTAAAGACCTTAAGCCTGTTATGAGCTGACGAGTATTTCTTTAAACAATTAACTTCACTGAACATTAGTGTAATTAAGGACGAAATTTTCCGGAGTTCTTCAAACCTTCTAGTTTTAATGTTACTGTATTAAAGGAATCGCTTTTAAATACTGATTATTTTGCACAATTATATATTTTCACATTATTTATCACATCATAATGGAATTATTAAAAAAAAACATGTAGATATTAAGTAAAGTTATTGATTCTCGAAAAAAATTACTTTCAAACAAGATTTGTAAGTGGTAACACCAGTAACAGTTCCAAGCTTTTAGAAAATGTGTGTTGCCGGTCCTGCAAAGACTCTGTTTTCAAATGGTTCTACTATCAAGACATCAGGATGAACTTGAAACAAGGTACCACAAAAAGAATCTACACATCTGTGGTATAGCTGAATACAAGATGGAGAATACTATTTCTAAAATGTTAGTATTTGCTCTGAAAACATCAGCTAACGACAATTTTTCTGGATGATATAATAAACAATACAAACTAAATAAAAAATCTATTGGTAATAAGTTTTAAACAAAAAAACTTTTGATTATACTAATATTAGCTCGGATAAATAATTCCCACAGACTGGAGAAGAGATAGCTAAAATTATAAGTGAAAAATCTTGAACTAGCCTGGTAGTGATCGCTTCATACACAACATTGTGACATGAAAACATTGTAGTATCATTTTCCACACAAACGTTGGTTAGTTGTTTTTTTAATTTGTTAGACGTTAATAAAAGAGTTACCTCACAAATATCTACTGCTTTTAGAAACGTCCATATTATCCTAAAATAAGTAAATTTATTCTTTGCATCTATAAAATATATAATAAAGTAGTAGTGTGAACAAATCTACACATTTTTTTTTGTTTTTTATCGATGATTGGCGGTTTTTGATAAGAGTCTGGATGGAAAACCAGGAAGGAAGGGAATATTGTACGTTTTTAATAAAAACGGACTAGGTGTCTGAAAAAATATTACCGTAACACTGGGCTGGACGTGATAAAAATGAAAATTATAATTTAATTATGACACAAGCAAGTTCTGTATTTTAATGACATGTAAATTAAGATTTAATTTTGTTAAAAGAAAAAATATTCAAAGTTACTATTGTATCAGGTAAAGAAGTTTTAGAGCAAAGTATTATTTGAAAAATGGATGATAAAAAACAAAGCAACTTAAAACGCGAGTAATATGCACAATATTTTTTTACTCATTTGTATATAACAAAGGCACCGTCTTCATTAAGAGGGTTTATCGAATAGATGCGTCATTAAAAAAACTGGGTAATTTCCTTTTATTCCATTTAAAATTCACAGAATACTAAAAAGATTTACCGAGCCTGAGGTAGCTCATAAAAAGAACTTTACTATTCAGCGATTTCAATGATGGATAAAAATTATTGTCTTCCAGGTTATATAAATACTTTCATAATGTTTATGTTATTTAAGATTCAGTAACGTTTATTTAGTACATTATAATTCTGAAGAAAACTTTTATTTTGGTTGTATATATTTTCTTTAAATTAAACTACGTTATTTCAGATATTTAAAAATATTTGTGTATAAAAGGTATGTGGAAATTCTCATACAAATTTTGTGAATAATTGTATTTATCGCTTTGGATTAAGTTTTATAATTCTGTAATTTCGTCAAATATCTTATATTATCTTAAACTAATACCATGATAGGTATAGGACACTTAATGATAAATTGCTAAAGAGATACTATACCAAGTTAAGACAACACAAAACAAAAAAAGAATATTGTAGATATCTCAGATACCTCAGATGTTTCGAATACAGGAATAAGTCCGGTCTGGATGACGAAACACCAACATCCCCAGGGATTTTGTAAGTCTTTTCATACGTATCCATCATGAGAATCCAATCAGGAGCCGCGCCTAATATTGAATAAGGCTTCGCTTTTGATTTTTTGAAGGAGCCTTCTTTTACGAATTCTACAGATCGTATCGTGGTTGTTATACCCTTCCGCGCTCTTGCTACTGAAAGACTAACTGCTTCCCGTATAATTTCTAATACATTATCGTGGCGACGCGAGTATTGACCTTTATCTAGAAGTACCCTACATCCTACTAATAGGTGTTTCGCGGTTCCTATTGCCTCCCTACAGATGTTGCAAGACTTTTCGGTGGCTTTGCCCCATCTTACTAAATTACTTTGATCTGGGAGAGTCATTTGGAATGCATTAAGATAGAATTTTAATAATGCTGGGGACCAATCATAAATTAAGGTGCGCCACTTCAAAGCTAGTGGAATACAAAAATCTCCTATGGTCACCCATTCGTTTTGAATTTCTAGGCTCATCGCGTGAAGTCGGTAACTATCATTTTCGTCTTGTCGAATAAAAGATTTTGTTATGTCTATGTCTTCAACAAACTTCTGTCTTCCGTAACCGTACTAACGCACTGACCGCCTAGTATAAGACCCGGATCGTAAGAGGTAAATTTGGTATTCCGTCTACCCAGACACAGACTACAACATTTAGTTGGTTTTGTCCTCAATCCGCCCGTCCACGTACAGAAATCCTCAACTACATTTAAAAGTACCTGACATTGTTTCGGATTATGTGTCAGTATCGCGAGATCATCTGCAAAGGCTAGTATGGATTCTTTGTGCTTGTTTTTGAACTTAAACCGATAACCCTACTTTTTTTCATTTTTAATTAATTTGTCTATTAAAATATTAATAACTATATTAAATATAATAGGAGAAATACAACAGCCCTGAAATAAACCAACGTTATAATTAAGTGGTTTTGAATGGTTTTCATTAAAAACTATAGAGAATTTTAATTTTGAATAATATGATGCAATAATGTCGCGAACTACCGTAGGAAAGTTATACCATTTAAGCGTGAACATCATTAGTTCATGTCGTACCGACCCAAAGGCGTTTTCTAAGTCTATCCAACAAACCGTAATTTGTCTCTCGCTAGTTCTAGCATCTTTCAGGCTTTCCGATATTAACGTATTATGTTCCAGGCATCCAGAAATTCCGGGCAAAAACCCTTTCTGGTGATTAGGCCTGAAATATCTATTTTTAATCATGAATAGCGTCATTTTTGTTTGTAAAAAAGAGAAAAATATTTTGGAAATTGTATTTGTTAGGGCTATCGGTCTAGTATCCTTGGGATTATTGACATTGTCGTTTTTCGGAATGAGGACAAAAAGGGCTTTTCCGAACGATACCGGTATTTGCTTTCTTGACCAGATTTTACCGAATATATTTAAAAGATGTTTATGGAGCGACGGACATTTTTTGTAAACTATATAAGGGATACCATCCGGAGCTGGTGCTGACTTAGATGGTTTCATTTTAATTATTTTATTGATTTCCTCCAAAGTTGGTGGGTTGGCTTGAAAATCTTCAGTAGGAGTCTCAGGTTTGTGTTCGTTTGGATCCCCATATAGTCTTTGGTTTTCTGGCACTTCGTATGTGCTTTTATAATGGTCGAAAATTTGCTCGTTGGTCAAGAGAAGCTTACCTTTTAATAATAAACTTTAGTTAACGAATTAACCGTGCCGTCTTTTGTTAAATGTATCCTCATATTGAATTCTCCAACTCAAACAAGTAGAAGATATAATAATGTCTAAATGATACTGGTAAGACTAATATTTGTTTTGGAAACATAAAAAGTTCATATTTTTAGATAGGTTAATTCTAAAAATAACATTATTAATGTTCTATGAACATTGGTTAGGATTTTCGAAAGAAACCTAATAGATGTCACCACCGTCCCGATAAAGACGATCGCAAATAGAATGCTTAATTCACCGAGGCGGACAGCGATACGGTAGCTCAGTTGGTAGAGCGACGAGACGGTTTCCCAGTAGTCGCGGGTTCGATTCCCTGCCCGTATCGGTTTTTTACATTCTATATTTATATAAATTTAAATAAGCTTAACATGGCTATACATGTTTAAAGATATTTTCAAACATTGATTTCGGTAGTGGCATCTTTTCAATGTTTATCTATACTGCAAAGTTAGAAACATTGGTTAGGATTTTCGAAAGAAACCTAATAGATGTCACCACCGTCCCGATAAAGACGATCGCATATAGAATGCTTAATTCACCGAGGCGGACAGCGATACGGTAGCTCAGTTGGTAGAGCGACGGGACGGTTTCCCAGTAGTCGCGGGTTCGAGTCCCTGCCCGTATCGGTTTTTTACATTCTATATTTATATAAATTTAAATAAGCTTAACATGGCTATACATGTTTAAAGATATTTTCAAACATTGATTTCGGTAGTGGCATCTTTTCAATGTTTATCTATACTGCAAAGTTAGAAACATTGGTTAGGATTTTCGAAAGAAACCTAATAGATGTCACCACCGTCCCGATAAAGACGATCGCATATAGAATGCTTAATTCACCGAGGCGGACAGCGATACGGTAGCTCAGTTGGTAGAGCGACGGGACGGTTTCCCAGTAGTCGCGGGTTCGAGTCCCTGCCCGTATCGGTTTTTTACATTCTATATTTATATAAATTTAAATAAGCTTAACATGGCTATACATGTTTAAAGATATTTTCAAACATTGATTTCGGTAGTGGCATCTTTTCAATGTTTATCTATACTGCAAAGTTAGAAACATTGGTTAGGATTTTCGAAAGAAACCTAATAGATGTCACCACCGTCCCGATAAAGACGATCGCAAATAGAATGCTTAATTCACCGAGGCGGACAGCGATACGGTAGCTCAGTTGGTAGAGCGACGAGACGGTTTCCCAGTAGTCGCGGGTTCGAGTCCCTGCCCGTATCGGTTTTTTACATTCTATATTTATATAAATTTAAATAAGCTTAACATGGCTATACATGTTTAAAGATATTTTCAAACATTGATTTCGGTAGTGGCATCTTTTCAATGTTTATCTATACTGCAAAGTTAGAAACATTGATTAGGATTTTCGAAAGAAACCTAATAGATGTCACCACCGTCCCGATAAAGACGATCGCATATAGAATGCTTAATTCACCGAGGCGGACAGCGATACGGTAGCTCAGTTGGTAGAGCGACGGGACGGTTTCCCAGTAGTCGCGGGTTCGAGTCCCTGCCCGTATCGGTTTTTTACATTCTATATTTATATAAATTTAAATAAGCTTAACATGGCTATACATGTTTAAAGATATTTTCAAACATTGATTTCGGTAGTGGCATCTTTTCAATGTTTATCTATACTGCAAAGTTAGAAACATTGGTTAGGATTTTCGAAAGAAACCTAATAGATGTCACCACCGTCCCGATAAAGACGATCGCATATAGAATGCTTAATTCACCGAGGCGGACAGCGATACGGTAGCTCAGTTGGTAGAGCGACGGGACGGTTTCCCAGTAGTCGCGGGTTCGAGTCCCTGCCCGTATCGGTTTTTTACATTCTATATTTATATAAATTTAAATAAGCTTAACATGGCTATACATGTTTAAAGATATTTTCAAACATTGATTTCGGTAGTGGCATCTTTTCAATGTTTATCTATACTGCAAAGTTAGAAACATTGGTTAGGATTTTCGAAAGAAACCTAATAGATGTCACCACCGTCCCGATAAAGACGATCGCAAATAGAATGCTTAATTCACCGAGGCGGACAGCGATACGGTAGCTCAGTTGGTAGAGCGACGGGACGGTTTCCCAGTAGTCGCGGGTTCGAGTCCCTGCCCGTATCGGTTTTTTACATTGTATATTTATATAAATTTAATATAAGTTGTTTTATTTAAAATCTTCCATTTATTGTAAAATATAAATATAATGTGAATTTTTATATACGAAAACTATAAATGTATATCTACTATTAAAAAGGACTGTATTTATTTGTTCTATGCACAAGCTACTGAGACTAGATATTTTAATTAATTAGTTTTGTTAGTGTATTTTTTTTATTCTATTTACTCATAAGCGTTTTTGGTTAATACTTTTTTTATTGTTATTTTTTTGTACTCATATATTAGTTTCCTTTCATTAATTTTATCTGTAATAATGTTTCTATCTTTTCCATTTTATTTTTTAATAATAAATCAAGGGTTTACTAGAAGTGATCTCTTCAAGGAATAAGTCGGTCTTTGTATACTTTAATAATTATTTTTTTGTTTTTATATATTGTAATTTACATGGTGTTATTGTGTTCTATAAGTAGTTTAAAAACAATAACAACTATAGGACATGATATTATTTAAATAATTAAAACAATTGCTTTTGCCCAAAATATAAACATGTAATTTCAAGAAAATTTAATATTTATACTTTTGTTGGAATATTTATAGTTTGTTTAGACTTTAAAAATATTTGCTTTATGAAACTTAATACTACGCAGAAAATTTGCTCTTAACTAGTTAGCGTTTCGAAAATCTCTATTTACTGACTCAATTAACTCTTAAGCTTGTTATGAGCTCGTATGTCTTAACTGTTAACTTCACCGTATACAAAGTACACCGTATCTCGACCGGATATTTGGCGTAGCTTACCTATATTAACAGGATATTCTGTTATTTATCTTATAAGTATAAGAACATTACTAAAATTTATAGCAGATAATGTTGCTGAGAATACGAAGCACATTGTTTATTTTATACAGTTTATTAGTTTTTTAAAATTAAATTGCGTTTACACATCTTAATTGAAAGCCACCCGACATTTTTGAATAACAATGTGTGATGATACACAGGGTTTTATTTATTAATTTAATATTTTAATCAAAAGCCTATTCTGTCTATCTGTCTGAGATGGTTCTTATCTATGGTTCGTCAAAATAAAAGCAGTAGTTTCCAAGATATTAAGCTTTTATTGATGCAAGCGAAAGATTCTTATGCAATATTGATAGTAAAAACCTTAAATAACGAATTAACAATATCAAATAATTTGTTTTAAGTCCTCATTAATTAGCTCCGAAAATTTCGTTAAATAAACACCATCGCAACGCTCGTTCAAGGCCTTTATTTTTCTCGATACTAATAAGTCTCATAAAGAGCTAAGCTTTCAATTTTAATTCTATTACCGTATTATTGTATCCAAAAAGTGTTAAACACGTGAAATACAATTAATTAATTATTAGAAATTATACGGGAAGCGATTAGTCTTTTAGTAGCAAGAGCGCGGAAGGGTATAACAACCACGATACGATCTGTAGAGTTCGTAAAAGAAGGCTCCTCCAAAAAATCAAAAGCAAAGCCTTATTCAATTTTAGGCGCGGCTCCTGATTGGACTCTCATGATGGATACGTATGAAAAGCATTACAAAATCCCTGGGGATGTTGGTGTTTCGTCATCCAGACCAGATTTATTCCTGTATTCTAAATATCTGAGGCGTGATTCTTATGGAGCTTACTGTTCCTTGGGAAACAAACATCCCAAGGGATCACACATTCAAGCTCAATAAGTATTACGAACTGACCAACGAACTGATCAGGAATAAATTTATAGTTAGATTGTACGCGGTAGAAGTGGGAGCGAGAGGCATAACAGCAAAATCTCTCTATAGCCTACTTAAAGACCTTGGCCTTTCTAGAACAAGCATCGGTTCATTTCTAGAACGTATTTTAAAGGCGGCATTAGTAGGATTTTCCAAATTTGGTTAGGTAGTGGAGGGTGAAGGTGAGCGTTTTTGCGCATAATAAAGGGGCCCCTTAAACCTACTCGTGGGTCGCAAGTCCCAGGCACTGCTTGCACTCCTCTCCTTGCAACGCGATGGGCCCGGCACGCTCACGGTGAATCCATGGAATGCTCAGAAGCTCCGTCTTATCTGTTAAGTAATTCGGTAATATTATTTAATAAATCCTGGTTTCTAAGTCTTAAAATAAATACAAATATTATAATTTAAGTCACTTCGAATTCTTTAGCTCTAATTTGATAATGGTATTTTGTAGTACTAACAAATGTGCAAACTGTGAAGCAGAAATGACAAATGCTATTTATTATTAAATATTCACCCGAGAGTTTAGATTACTATGGTAAGGCCATTATTGCTCTGACATTTTGTTAATCATTTCTAAATAGCAAGTTCATTAATAAAAAAATGTGTTCCAACTGATAAATTTTATAATATAGATACAGCCCAACCAATCACAGCCGATACATGCAGACTGCCTCAACCTGACACTGCAACTGATTTTTTAAATAAATGTATATACAGACTGTATTATAATTTCTTGATATAATTAAATCAAATAATGAAGTAGATATAGTTATTTTATAATTTGAAATAAATATATAATTCTTTTATACACAATATTTTACTTTTTCGTAAATACAAGGAGAAAAAGTTTTATATATTGTAAAACACCCATCCAATTCTTAAAGGAAACTAACAATAGCAAGAAAGAAAGCATCAGGTAACCTTGCCTCCAACTTAACTCTCTGAATATAAAAATTAATTATGTTTTTGCTACAGAAGACACCGGAGTAAATTATTGGCCTCGGTTTTGGGTAAAATAAATGTTTGTAATATTTTTGCGTCAGACACCGTACCTTTAGTATTGTCTAAGATATGACGTTCCTTGATTTATTACACTTATTAGATACTTGAAGACCTTATAGAAATTTTTTTTTATAAAAATTTCTTTCTTATATACAAATAAGAAAGAAAAATGATAAGTACAGAAATCACATTCTAAACTATGTCTCAGGATAACTTTTTCATTTATATAATTTAGTTGAAGTAGGGAAAAAGCGAGAAAGGCAATCTGGTAAACAAGATTTTTTGTTGACTTTTCCTTTTCCACTTTGTGTATAAAATGATTGCCTCAAGGCAAAAAAAATATAAAAAAATCAAAGATAGAATAATTAGGATCATAAAAGTTAATTTAAGTATTTATATATATTATTAATCTGTTTTTACAAAGTACAATTACTAAGCTTTTCCAAATTACAGTTATATGGAAATAAATAATTTATTTAATTTAAGTATGAAAAATACATCTAATTACATCATAGGTCTGAAAAGTTATAAAAAAATATATATAAAGAAAATAATAAGATGTATGTTGGTTTTCTTCATTATTATAAGACATGACGGGAATGCTATAGGTATCAATAGATTTTATCATTAACTTAATTCTTCTGTTTTTTAATGAAGGAATAAATTTATTAGCTCTACTTTGTTTTCTATTAGAACAAAGACAACTTCACAATTTCGTATTTCATCAATTATTACATTTTAATATCAATTAACTAAGACACTATATTTGTTAAGATTACTAGTTGGAGTCACAAGAACTCTGCATGTACTATTACTATGGTCTAAAATTTAAATTTTATGTTATTTTATGATGTTTTGTAAGAATAATATAACATGAGTAAAATCTTTTCGTAACTATGACTCCAAATTGATGTCTATAGGATTCATTACTTTTATAAAAAAATAAAAAATGTTGCAACGACAAAAACCTACCACAGTTTCAAATAATTGAACTATAATGTTTTCAGTAATGAGAACAAAGATTTATTGAATAGATTAATATTAGAACGGACTCACCTACTGCAGTGCTTATACCTTTTTTTGTTTTTTAATGCAATATCAATCCAACTAATTGAATTTTTGTTCATGCTTAATAACTTTATTTAAAAAACATTTGCTTCACTTAAATTTTATATAAAATTATTATTATTATTCTTGCAGGATCTCCAATTCTAAGCTGAATAGAGTAAGCTTGTCTGGATTCTTAAAAGGGGATTGTTCCTTTGGATATTTGGCCTGAAGAAGGAACATAAAAACTGGTGTCAAATACTTTATTCATTTCATTTCATTTCATTTCATTTCATTTCATTTCATTTCATTTCACTTCACTTCACTTCACTTCACTTCACTTCACTTCACTTCACTTCACTTCACTTCACTTCACTTCACTTCACTTCACTTCACTTCACTTCACTTCACTTCACTTCACTTCACTTCACTTCACTTCACTTCACTTCACTTCACTTCACTTGATGAAATGAAATGAAGTGATCACTTCATTTCATTTCATTTTATTTTAAAAACTTATTTCACATACAATTATTACAAGAGATTACAGTAATAGGATGTTGATACAGTAAAACAATCGTGCAAAGGCGGTATTTTCGCTTAAAAGGGATCTCTTACAGACAACCCTTGATAGTAATGAAAATTACCTCGCAGGTAAGGATAGTGCAAGCACACTACAACGAGAATAAGAATTTATACATAAGGACACAATAAAAATAAAAACTATCGTTTTTAATTATATAAGTAATTAAATAATAATGATAATAATACTTAAGACTAGAAAAGTTGTCTAGCTGGCTTGAAAGCTTACGGTGACGTATTAATGGTTGATATAGATGAAGACCGCATTAAACTTTTGGACTTGGCATTTACAGGTATCTTTATAAATTATGTAATAAGATATAAAGTATGTATTAGTATATAATAATAAATAAAGTAATATGCAGGCAACATAATATTTTTTTTATGTTCAGTAGTAATTGTAATAATAATCTTATTTTATATATTAAAAGTATCTTACAAAATAAAACTACAAAAACACAGATTTCCTTAATACACAACTAACACAACTTTTAACTAATTAGGTTTTTAACTTTGCTTCCCAAAGCACTCACTTAACTTTAGGGAGTGCTTTTAGTGACTAAAGCTTAAATGAACTCGGCTCTTAAACCTATTATTAGCGGACGTGTATTTTTTAAAACAATCTTTACTGTACACTAGCATAATAGATGAGGAAGTTTTATGACTTACAACCAACGTTCTAGTTATAGTTTAACTGTATTACAATTATAAATTGAATAACGTAGGTAAATGTGTATTCAATTATACCAGAAGACACATTGTTATGAATAACAGAAAACGTAACACCAGAGCGAGACGCTTATTTGGTCAGTATAAAACTTATTTATTATTGGGCTCAGTTAAATTAAACGAACGTTTTAGTTACTCAGAAACTGGTGTATCAACTGTTTTTCTAATTTCTAAAACAATGCTAACAACATAGCCATATTATTAATTATTAACAGGCAATAACTATATTATGTCCCTGAAAATTTATTAAAATATTTTTTTTTTAAATAAAAAAAAATTAAAATTCATATAATTTTACTATTTAATCTTCATGCAGATATTCGCTTATTTAAGAAAAACTGCTATTTGCTCAAAATTAACACTTGAAACAAAAATAAAGTTGTTGTGCCCACTCCATAAAATAAGTAACTCTTTCAGAATCAATTGTATAAGTTTTTACAATTATTTCTCAAACAAATACATAGATTGCGTTAAGAGCGCACGCTTACTTGCTTACCTCTCATTCACAGCGTTTATAAAAGTTTATTTTCGTTTATTTTTTATTTTTTTTTACTATGTTCACGTGCATCAGCTGTAAGTTGCAACACAGCGATGGCTCTGTATGTATTGTTTGCAAAAATAAATACAATTTTGCGGGCTCTGGTGTCTCGGAAGCTGGTTACAGGCGTTTGGGTGATATGAAAAATACCTGGCGCTGTCCTAAGTACAAGGCAAGTACGTCTCCTTCTCCAATGCCGACCTTACCCTCGCCAACTCAACTCGACAGTATTCAACGTCAGCTCAGTGCAACAACTAAACAATTAGCACCACTAGCATCTATCCTGGCGTTCGTTGCAGGTATATAATCCGACGTCGTCTACCTAAAGAAATCCGTAGAAATGACCCATGATCTTATACACAAATTTTCGGACACTGTGAAATCTTCAATGTAGAGAAGGTGACAGAAATCAGTGGGCTCGAGCGAACAATGTTGAGATACGGGGCATTCCCTTGAAGAAACAACGAGAACCTCTACGATCTAGCCCAGAAAATGGGTAACCTAAGCGGCCAGATCATTAAGAAGGAAGAAATTAACTACATCGCTAGAATACTAACTCGAGTGCCGAAAGCGGAAAAACCTCAACTAGAGTTTCTCAATTACCGGAAACTTCTACGTTAGTGATCATCTCATTATAAAAAAAAAGTTTGTTAAGTAAAGACATAAAGTAAGAACATTAGCCAAAAAGAAAATAATTTTCAATATATCTGGGTGAAACATTCAAAGATAACCTCACGGAAGGCATTGTTCCTTAAGCATGGAAGTCGGCCTTTGTAACTCTCATACATAAAAATGGTATCGTAATAATATAAAAATTTACCGCCTTATATGAAAGCTTTGTACTTTTGCAAAGATCTTAAAATAAATATGTATACACAAATCTATAATACGCTTTCCATATTGTTCATCCCCGAACAACATGGATTTTAAAAAGGCGTTCTACTTTGACCAGTTTGCTAACATTAACATAAATGTTTCCTCAAATATGGAATCAGTGGAACAAGTGGACGCCGTATTTACAGATTGAAGAAAAGCGTTTGACCGTATAGATCATGACATACTGCTACGTAAGCTTTTACTCTCGGGAATCCATGGAAACTTGTACCGGTGGTTCACGTCATACATCGAGAATCGTTCCCAAGTAGTTGTTCTCAATGGTTATGCTCCCTCCTATTGCACTCCCCCTTCCGGTGTTCCCCAAGGTTCCGTGCTTGGAACTGTACTCTTTAGTATCTTCATGAATGACATACCTACATGCATTGACCACTCAGAATTTCGTCTTTACGCAGATGATATAAAGATATATAGAACAATCAACTCCGTGAACAGCTGCTATCTTTTTCAAGATGATTTATTAAGTTTTCAAAATTATTGTTCTTTAAACAAGCTAGATCTAAATGTTGTTAAATGTCACAGCATATCCTTTATTCGAAAACCTAAACTTAACGTAAACTATAATTATATTATCAACGGCCATCACCTGCAAAGAGTTGATAAGGTACGTAACCTAGGCTTGATACATGACTCTAAGCTTATGTATGACATGCACACCGATTATTTCGTTTAAAAAAAGAACAAAACTTTGGGATTTGTGTTAAGATCTAGTTCACAATTTAAAAGTGTAAAGGTGATCAAAATCCTGTATTGTTCCTTTGGACGTAGTATTCTCTAGAATTGTTCTCAAGTGTGGAATCCTAGATATCACGTGCACATTAATAGACTGGAGTCCATTCAAAGTAGGTTTCTGATATTCTTAAATTATAAATGTAACTCCAGCGACCGACAGTACGAACAGAGATGTAAGAGATACCACATACGCACATTCACAGGTGAAATATATCTGATATTTTATGTTTAGTGAAAATAGCTCAAAGGCTTTTATTAAGACTCACTACGTTTACTTTCAAAAATAACTCACGTGTACCGAAAGGATTTTAAGAAAACCTATTTAATTGTACATTCCTGTTTGTCTAACAAATAACAGACAAAACTTTTTCCTAATTAGATCTGCTAACAAATTATATGCACTGGCTGACATGCCAAACCTGGACTTGTTCACAACGAAACCGAATAAGTTTAAATATGTCTTATATCCTTTGGTGTGCCTACGATGTTGTGAATCTTTATGTCCGGTTTGTAAACGGTCGGGATGGAGTATTTCTTTAAGATGGAGCCGATCTTATCCGTTACTCCTTTGACATAAGGTAAATAGGTAAGGTATTACCGCTACAAACTCCAGGTGTTTATAAAATAAACTGCAGCTGCGGTAGTTCTTACATAGGCCAAACGAAGCGCTCTATTTCGGAAAGGGTCAAAGAACATATTGCTTCTGTAAAGAACCGACAGACGAATAACGATCGCAGAATATGCATTGGAACGGGAACCAATCACTGGATTGAATTTCATCGTACCCAGATCCTCTCCACAGAACGACACTTTTATGCTCGAGTTGTACGTGAAGCGATTGAAATCAAGAAAAACAGGACTTTCAATCGGGAAGATGGATTTAAGTTATCGGGATCGTGGAACCCAGTGACAAACGCCATAACACCTCCCTTTTTTAAGCATTCGGTTAAACACCTGGATAGGGATACTGTGAGTGTAGTTTGTGACGGTACGTGGCGGACAGAGAATATTAATAATAATGAAGATGTGCGGGTAGATGAAGAAATTTCTTCCCCACGGATTCGACGACGGAGAGCCTGCACCGCTAAGACAGTCAGCCTGTGACCACGGCCGGTGCAACCTGGTCGAAATGTCAGGCACATAAAAGGTATGTGATACCTATTCTTACGCGTTAATTCCCGATTTCTTAAATAATAAAATATAATGAAACGCGATAGTTTAAAAGTTAGTAATGTAATATTAATACAAACATGTTATTTTGATTTCAGACAATTGTTCAATTACCATGCAACAGATGGCGAGTCTATTTTAATTATTTGTATGTACATTACTGCATAAAATTATGTTCTTATTTCCTAGAAATGTATTGCAAAAAAAAAATATTTTATTAAAATGTGGCCAAATAAATTACTACTAAGTCTTCTGTAGTAAATGTAATTATAATTAATGTTTATATGTTGCATTTCTGTAATTACAGAGCGAAAATATATTTTACTATTATTAATATACCTAATATATACTGAATACTGTAATAAAAATATATACTTACATAATATTACATTTAAATATCAATATTCATGTTATTCTAAATAAGAAATTATAATATTACATGGACGATATTTTTGGCTCGACCTATTTTCACAGTTTATAGCAAAAATTTTAACATTCTATTTGTATACAGAAGTGAAAAGCTTAATGAGCAGCCGGTCAGTTTGTATGCACTTAGTTTGAAAATTTTAGCAAATTGAGTAGAATATAGTAATGTAATATACCCAGAGGTAAGAGAATTGCATGTAAGTTTACATTTGTAACAAACGAGGTCTAATCATATTTAAGTACTTTCCTACTTGGCCCCAGTTAGTAAGTACTTATGTTATACAAATTATGCAAACACTTTTATACCAAAGTCTTTATATAAAGAACATGCCTTTTCATAGAACTCAGAATATTGAGTACAAGTAATTTTGTTAAGCGAAGTTGAACATTAAATGACATTGAAATTATAAGAGTATCATACATATTTAAAATGCGTTACCATCATTTTGCAATTCTTAAAACATCATTCTACTGTTGTACAATAACTTTTTTTGGTACAAAACGTGCATTCAGTTTTTGCTCCATTCCGAGTATTTTAAATATAGTGGTGGTTGGCGTATCAATGAGCTCCACTAAATTCTTTATTGATTTTTATATAAAACAATTCTACTCCACAGTGTGTCTTATCTTTTGTGGTAATGGTTTTAATTATAAAAACATAATTAGTAACTTAGCTTTTGTTACATATTTGGAGATTTTCCTTCTAAAATTACTTTCATAAATATTTTTTTAGTCTCAAGGTTATTTTAATAATAGACCAGGCACTCTAATCAGATGTAGTAAATAATAAATTACGTACAGTACCTTTGATCTCCAACAACAAAACAAACATTGTATTATTTACTCGAAAGAATATTATATTTTTATTATGATTTGTACTCTAGTAATAAAGAATGTAATCAACTTAGCACCAAAATGTTTCTTGAAACCAGTGAGTGAAAAGAATTACAGAAACTTTGGAACATGACGTGATGATAATGTAAATATAATTCAATTATGACACGAGCACTTTCTGTATTTAAATGCAAATTAACATTGACATACGATACCATACATAAGACTACACAGATGAGGGAATATTTACATAATCATTGAATAAATGATATGTTTGTAATAAGTTTAGTTATAGTAATAATTTTAGTACTTAATAAATCTTTTTAAAAAAAAAAGGGTTTAGTAATAATATTAATAATATTATCATATAAGTATACTTTGGTAAGCGAATCACCATTGCCGGAAATATTGGTTTAGCTTTGTAAATGTTCTTGGAATTGTCAAACCAAGGCTTGTAGAAAGATTTGGGTATAAGGCTAAATGGTTTGTTTATTTTGCAAATGTATTAATATTGATTGCCAAAATGAAAACTTTTTTTTTATAAATTTTGCTTTTGTATAGTTAATTAACATTCTTGCTATATTTTTGTAATTTTTTTTTATGCCAGGCCGTAAATATCTTTAATTATAAGAAAGAAAAGGATATTGCTATAACAACAACAATTAAAATAGTTGTAAAACATTTATTTCGTCCCTTTATATGGATATCCAAGGGAGTGGGGTAAAAAGAAATTTGACTAATATAGCTCCTGGCAACATCCAGAATCATAATCTGTAAGCTTTTTTGAGTTCATAACCATCAACAGTATGCGGTCCTCATATTTTGCATACTTAACTACCTACAGCGCCTGCACTATAAAAAGCATACAAATAAAATTATTTTATACTTATTTAGAAGTTGTTATGTCTAGGGACCGCTAAATAAAGGAAGAAATCAAATTGCAAGTAAGTTACCAAGACAAATAACCAAAAAAAGTTATATCTAATGGTATAGTCTAAGTCCTTAGTCATTAGCTGCGACTGCATAAAAAGACACCATCTTCAACGTATTTACAACGGGCCCTAGAAGTGAAGCATTCCAAAACTTTTGGAAACCTGACAAAGACTGCAATTAGATCACATAACAGAAAGTGACTTTTTCGGTTTTAATCAGTTTTAACAAGGCATTAGAAGGTTCCATACAAGATATTTTGGCTCAAATAATACACTACAACTTTTGACGTATGATTCATATCCTTTTATACAAATCTTGAAACTTGGAACTTGAAATTTATAAACACCTATCATAATATATTAAAGTATCAGAAACATAAATTGCAAGATTAAAAACATCTCTAAAATTATAATAAATATTATCATATTTTATAACAGATTGAATAGTAATAATAATAAATGAATTAGAGTACTTATAAATAACAATAATTCATCAACGATTAATCAAGATGTTAATTATCTTTACAGCCTAAAATCATCGTAGAAATGACTGTTTGATAGTAGCTCCTACGGAAAAGCGTCGATTTGTTGATGTGAAGCGTCATTACGTTTAATACTATGAATATTAAATTAGAAATCGATATATTGTGTCAAAACAATGTCATGTTTCTAATCTTATCTCTGTTTATCGGTTCGTACATAATTTTCTAACAATATGCCCAATATCCCTTGTGGTAAATATATAAATCCGGCTCCCGGCTTTCAAACAAAGTTTGTTACTGAGTATAAATTAATATGTCAGGGCAAATACCTGTATGTGTGGCGACTCTATTGAATGATTTAAAATGTTTAATAAAAAGTTTTCTTAAAACATCGAACCTATTAGTAACAAAAGCGTAGAGTAATGCCGATTTTTTTTTATAATTTCGTATACTTTTTCGATTGATTATTATCCATTCTATATATTTCCAAAAATATATATCGGCGCGAAGGCTTTATAAAAAAAAATCATGATCATCGAAAGAGGAACATTGGATTATAATTTATTAGATTAACTAGTTATTGCTTGTAACAGAATCAATTTATAGTGAGAAGTGATCAAAATACATTGTTAAAACCACACTTATGATGTTACTAGACTTGTTTATGTCAGTCGTCATTTTAGTATAAATACGGGCGGTCGACAGTCCGAGAGTAGGCGTTTGACAGGGTCTGGCACAACGGGTTGGTGTACAAGTTACTACGACTCGGGGTGTCAGATAGTCTCGTATTTTTAATACGAGACTACCTTTCGAGCCGTTCCTTCCGCTACAAAGTAGAGGGGACACTGTCTTCCCCCCGCCCCCTCAGGGCGGGTGACCCTCAAGGCTCCGTCCTCTCGCCCAGCTTATAATTCAATTCAAATTCAATTCAAAATATCTTTATTCAAGTAGGCATTTACACGCACTTTTGAATCGTCAATTACATTAAATTGGTCAGTATAGTCAGTCTGTGAGTAAGCTACCACCAGCTCGGAATGCTGTTCTGCTGAGAAGAGCTGGCCAGAAACTCAACAGTTGCTCTTTTTAAATAAAATTTAACAATGTTTGACTTATAAATTAAATATATTATATTATAACATCAACCCTGCAAATGAGTCAATGACCCAAGTTCCACACATTTCGATCAACCAAAAACTCTTGAATGTTATAGTAAGATTTATTTAATAATATACCTTTAATTTTAGATTTGAAATCAAGAAAAGGAAGATCTAAGATATCTTGTGGAACCTTATTATATATGCGTATACTCAAGCCCATGAAGGATTTCTTAACTTTTTGAAGTCTAAATTTAGGCGTTACGAGCCTATTTTTATTTCTTGTATTGATAGTATGTCTGTCGCTGTTTTTTTTATAGTCATTTAAATTTTGGCGTATATATAGTAAGTTATTAAAAATGTATTGAGAAGCGACCGTAAGAATACCGATTTCTTTAAAAACTTCTCTTAGGGAGTCTCTAGCTTTTAAGTTACAAATAGCCCGTATAGCTCGTTTTTGTAAAATAAATAAAGAATTAATTTCGGCAGCGCTGCCCCATAGTAAGATACCGTAAGACAATATACTGTGAAAATAACTAAAATAAACGAGTCGAGCCGTATTAGCGTCTGTTAATTGTCTTACTTTTTTAATTGCAAAGACGGCTGAGCTAAGTTTGCTTGCGAGTGTCGAGAGATGGGGGTTCCACTGGAGCTTTTTATCTAAAGTTATACCTAAGAAAGTTGTCGAGTCAGTCAGTTCTAACACTTCATTGTTAAGGAATAAACTACAATCTTGACTTTTTACATTAGGAAGTGTAAATTCCATGCATTTAGTTTTCTTAGTATTTAATACCAAATTATTAATTTCAAACCAATGAAGAACACGTGACAGAGCACAGTTAACTTTGTCAAAATTAGGTTTATTACGATCAACTTTAAAAATAAGTGAGGTATCATCAGCAAAAAGTACAATGTCACATAGTCCTTTTACGTAATGGGGCAAATCATTAATATAGAGTAAAAATAAGAAAGGGCCTAGAATAGATCCTTGTGGAACACCCATTTTTAGGTGAGATCCAACCGATTTACAATTATTTACATCAACCGTCTGAACTCTTTGATTCAAGTAAGAGGCAATAATATCAAGCGCAGCACTACGCACACCATAGTGATTAAGTTTGCAAAGTAATGTTTGATGGTCCACGCAATCAAAGGCTTTAGATAAATCACAAAACACTCCGATTGCATTCTGTGACTTTTCCCATGCGTCGTAAATGTGCTTAAGAAGCGCGGCACCCGCATCAGTTGTTGATTTGCCTTTGGTGAAACCATATTGTTCACTATGCATGATTTCATTGCTATAAACAAATTCTGACATTTGGTTTAGTATAATTTTTTCGAAGATTTTACTTAAAGTAGGTAAAATAGAGATAGGTCTATAATTTCCGGGTATTAGTCTATCGCCACTTTTGAACAAAGGAACCACTTTACTATTTTTCATTATGTCTGGGAAAGTACCGGTTTCAATACATTTGTTAAAAATTAAGGATAATTGTGGAGCAATATCATTTATAATACTTATTAGTAATTTTACTGACATACCCCAAAGATCACCCGTTTTTTTCATATTTAGATTTCTAAAAGTTTTAACAATTTCATATGATGTAACAGGTTTAAAAACAAAACATTTATTACTGACTCTTACGTTATTCGTCAATTCGACGATTGCATCACATGGTGAAGAATTTAAATTACGCGTGACTGTTAAAGGAATTTCGTTAAAAAAAGTCTCAAAAATAGCCGCCACAGTTGAATTTGAATTTATTTCAATATTATCAATTTTTAACTTAATAGGTTCACTAGCAGCCCTATTTTTCCCAGAAACACTAGATAAAACATCCCAAGTTGCCTTTATTTTATTTTCTGAGTTTAAGATTTTATTTCTTATGTAAAGCGACTTAGCTTGTATGCAAACGGTCTTAAATATTTTAGAAAAAATCCTAACTTTATTCAAGAATACCGGATCTTGATTCCATTGCCTCTCACTATATAAATCATATAACTTATCTCTACTTTTATATATTCCCACGGTAGCCCAATCACTAAATTTAAGTTTCAGGTATTTAGTCATAGTTTTTGGCTTAAAAACATTATTAAATTCTTATAACAAAAAACCGAAAATGTTATTATATAAATTATTTGGATTATCATTGCTCATATTTACTTTACCCACTTTTTGCTGAACAGTATTCTTAAATGTTAGGACCCGGTTTTTTGTAATTGGTCTACAAGTAAACTTTTGGGGCTTTTCACTTTCGTGATTAATTAATAGAGAAAATTTTAGACCACAGTGGTCTGAACTTAAATTCGTCATTACTGTTTCTTCATAAATGTTACAGCGACAGAACACATTATCAATACAAGTCGCGGAAATACAAGTAATACGAGTAGGTTCAAAAAAGACGTTCAGTAAGTTAAAAGATTTAAACAAATTTAATAAACGTACACTAGACAAATTTTCTTGTAATATATCTACATTGAAATCGCCGCAAACAATCACGGACTTGTTTTTATGACAAAGCTTAGTTAAAATATCCTCCATTTTGTTTTCAAATTCATCAAAGTCACTAGAGGGGGGTCGGTACACGCACAAAATAATATGTTCATTGAGCTCAATGCAGGATAGTTCAATAATTTGCTCGACAGAGAGCGCCACTATATCTGATCGAGACTTTAACACTACATCGTTACGAGCTAAGATAAGTGAGCCACCGCGAATAGCTTTCTCTCTACAGAACGAACTTGACAATTTATAATTTTCTACATTTATATTATTGTTATTCTTTGATAACTAGTGCTCTGTAATGCACAATAAACTTATGTCATATTTTTGAACAAAGAGTTCCACTTCCAATTCCTTGCCACCTAAGCCTTGTATATTTTGATGGACAATATTTAACAACTTAGGCTTTGTCTTATCCATTAGTTTAAAGTGGAACGCTTATGTTCTGTCAGTAATACATTATTTAACCTACATTTATTTTTCGTTATATCTGTTATAACGAAGTTTTTTAAATTAAATGCTACTAAAGTAGCAATTTGTTTTTTATAATATAAAGGCAGATACATTGTACCTTTTGTCATCCTAAACCTATTATAAATAAATTTATTTACATCATAGTAAAAGAATGCATCACTATGACGGTATGTCAAATTATATAATGTCAAATTTAAATTATATATATATTTATTTTGTTTGTCTGAATAAGAAGATGAATATGGAAATGCACAAATTACAATTTTACACTTATTCTTATTATGTAATTTCAATAATTTTTCAATATTACTAATTATTTCAATTTTCTTACCCGACAGAAGAGCACGGCGGTGCTCTTCTGTCGGGTCTTCTTCGGTAAGGGTCGACACGGGGGTGCTAAAGAGAGTTAGAATCTTTGACCCACCAATTGATTGGCAAAAAGAAGCCGGGTCTTCTTCGGTAAGGGTCGACACGGAGGTGCTAAAGAGAGTTAGAATCTTTGACCCACCAATTGATTGGCAAAAAGAAGCCAAATACTTGGGAGTAACGCTCGATAGTAAATTATCTTTCGGCAGCCATATTAGAACGGTTAGAAACAGAGCGGCCTTCTTTCTAGGCCGATTCTATCCCCTCGTGTGCAAGCGGAGTAAACTGTCCCTTAGAAATAAGGTCACACTTTACAAAGTTTGTATATGCACCGTCATGTCCTATGCGAGTGTCGCCTTCGCTCACGCCAATCTGCAACCCCTTTAGGTGATTCAAAATAGATTCATGCGCACTGCCACGGGCGCACCTTGGTATATGCGCAATGCAGACCTCCATAGAGACCTGGGTTTATCTACAATAGCGCAACACTTCAAGGAGTTCTCTCAGAGCTTCTTTGATAGGGCCGCGGTACATCCGAACCCACTGGTGGCTGAAACGACCACCTACCAGCCTAAAGTCACACCGTTAGCTTTCAAAAGAAGACCCAAGTCAATTCTAATCGACTCAGATGACAAAATAACGACTGACAACAGACGTTTAGCTTACACAACATCTCATACCTACACACACCGCCTTCGCGAGGCCCTAAACGCACGCTGCCTCGACGTTCTGCCGTCAGAGGGCGTTAGTGTCATTATATCCTTCTATCCCATCCTATAAATACGCTGCCTTAAGCCGAGGTCCGGCCTTTTATAGGCACCCTTAAGGCAGACGTGTCACCCGGGCCCCTCAGGCCCGAGTTTTTTTCGGGCGGGTCTCAGTACTTGCCCACTCCCCCGGTGGATCTCTATAAGGATACTGTTACGCTGTCCGTTAAATAAACGAAGCTATAATTATTTGTGCAGTTTTTTTTTGAAACCGTCATTATGATTCACCATCACGACGACTACAATACAGTGACGGCAGCAATGCTGACGTCACACCTTTTAAAAACAATCGAAAATAATATTTTTACGGCTTATGTTCCTAGTCATAACTATATTATTATTACAGTCTACGTGGACGAAGTCAGGGGCAACAGCTAGTAACATAAATAGGGTATATTAAAAACCGCCAGTTCTTTTTTAGTTTGATACCTTTTAGTCTGTAATTAAAAGTAAAGTGTAAATAGTTACAACAGCGATTTGAGTTTTTTTAAAAACGTTTTATTAATAAAAGTAGATACCTACTTTTTTATTAGTATATATGACATGTTGTAGTATAAACACAATATTAGTCAATCTTCACTACCACTTATTAGTTTCTAGATGGCAGCCATGCGACGCCGATGAGGGTCGTTATTATTACAATAATAATTACTACATACATTTCTTTAAAATGTAATTAATTTATTATCAGAATTTATTATTATTATTATTTAAGCTTGTATTATTTTGAGAGATTTATTAATATTTTTTTCTCATCTCATAATTATTTTCCTTTTAAAGCGATTACTTTTAATTTGATGTTCCTATAAATTCTGATGTACATTTTTAATTTATAGAATAAAGAACAAGTAGTCTACTTAAGTTGTAAATATATAATAATATTATATATGCAAAAGTTTGGATGTTTGGAGGAATAAATGGATGTTTGTAACTTAATTACGTCAAAACTACTTAACGGGTTTTAATAGAACTTGAGAATATAGTAGCTTATGTACCAGAATAACATAAAGGTTGTGGAAATCCTAATTTTTGAGAGTAGTTTTGGCTGTGATATAACATAAGTTGCAGCGCGATTACGTAATTGCGACGAGAGCTCCTGTTCTTAATCGTTTGGTTCACTGAATTTTACTAAAATAAAAATACAAAAATAAAAAACGATACTTTGGCATCTAAATTAAATGTTTAGTATGGTCTGTAGAAGCTAGGAAAAATGTTCAAGATTATCCCAAAAACCTTTAAACCTTAATATAAATACTATATAGTGCCATAATGTTTTCCACTTTTTTACTTCACCTCTACGCAGCCATAACATTTTGTTTCAGACTTTTGCCACTTTTCATAGTTTATTTCATAATCAGCATTACCCACAATTTGAATAATTCGCAGTTTTTATTCGTACATTTCAAAACACTTTTACAGAAGTCACGGGTTAGAGGTAATAAGCCACATTA
Source organism: Napeogenes sylphis (assembly GCA_959347405.1). Lineage (NCBI taxonomy): Eukaryota > Metazoa > Arthropoda > Insecta > Lepidoptera > Nymphalidae > Napeogenes > Napeogenes sylphis. The sequence goes on along the minus strand of OY365777.1, from coordinate 16,421,819 downwards.
ATATTATTTTTAAAGTTCACGTAGGCAACAGCTTTAAGCAGAAATTTAATATTTTTACTGCATGGAAACTTAGAATTTGATAAACATCGACATCAAATATTTTAATAAATAAACATTAATAGATTTTTAGTACTGTCGATAATCATTAATTAATTTGCCAATTTTAATGGCTTTGTACGTCCATGTTTTAATAAATAACGATCAGTGTTGCTAATTATAAGTCCAATTATTGTATTTATAATGTCAGTTATTATAGGAGCCTGGTAATCTCTTGTTGTCTCATTTGTTAGTTGTAATGGTTATGTAATATATGTTGACCATCGATTCAAATATTCATTTAAGAATACATATTTATTTATAATTGGCTTCGTTGTATTGGTCAACATATACATCAGTAGTGGCATATTTAAAATTAGTGCTTCTTGTAACTGGAAAAAATATATTTGAGAAAAGAAAAGCAGCTGCATTTAGTTATGGAACTGTTATAATAATTAAGGGAATTTGTGAAGGAATCGTGCCACATACGTTGAAAACAACATCTGATATGGGAACTATTGCAATTTCTTTGTTAAGTGTGTATATCCTAATGTCTGCCAACTTTTTTATTTTTCTAAATGTGATCAAATCCGTAATATCCTGCAATAAGATTATTGCGAGCAGAAGAGATAATCGAGTGGTTTCACTGGTTGGAGTTGCAATATTTTGTGATATTATTACAATGCTAGCCATGTTAGATAAATTTATATTTTCTTTAAATTGTTGGTAGGATTTTTAAAAGATTATAGATGAATTGTACACACACTCATTGTGCTGTTGAATAGATTATTACAAGAATATTGGAAAAAACAAAAAGAATTAGTAAAACTATGAAAATTTAACTCCATTAGGTCATGAAGAAGGTTTAATAACGATGGAGTTGATGGAGTTGATGGATGAAGAAGGTTTAATAACGATGGAGATTTAATAACGAGATGACATAAGGTAGTCATCATGGCACTGAATGAAATCTGGCTGAGAAAACAAGAATATTTTTGTACTTCGAATGTGCCCTGGTATTGCGTACAAAATAAACCTCGGCCTGCAAAAGTACGTTCTCGCGGTGATGGAGTAGACTTTTATACCGGAAAAGAAATTTCAGTGCACATCCTTACCCACACTGAAAGTGCGACTGTTGAGTAAATGTGGCTTAGTGTTTGTAATGATGTTTTTCTCTGTTATACAGTCCTAGTACAGATACTAGAGGGAAAAGATAAATTAATTAATTTTTTTTTCTTTGCTATTTAAATTTATGTTACTGGTTTCTGTATTGTATTAAATGAACCTACAAACACACAAAATTTTTAATTGTTTAAGTATTTATATTAATCTATCCTAATATTCTAAAGAGGAAAGATTTGTTTGTTTGTTTAAATTGAATAAGCTCCGAAACTAGGGGACCGATTTTCAAAAAAAACTTTTAGCATTAGAATCCTAAATTATGATGTACAAAGGTTATATTTATTACGAGAAATATATATATTATATTTAATAAAATAAGGATCCACGTGAAAGTTTCGACTATGTAATAAATTATAAAATGTGTTAAGTAACGTGATTCAAGACTTTTTCATATGGGTAGGTAGATAGGTAGGTTTCATATATACGAATATTAATAAATATAAATATTTAGAGTTAAAATGATTTACAATTTTTAATAATACTATGATAAAGGGATTTATATTATCACTAGCTGTCACTCGTGACTTTTTAAGACTACTATCATAAGCCATATAAATATATTTATATAGCTATATAAATATATAGCGCGGGCAAAGCCGCTGGGAACAGCTAATTATTGTATAAGAACCTCTCCCCCGTACAAATAAAACTACACTACGACGACTATTTCTATTTCAACCAAACATAGATAAGAACTGTCTCGACAAGCATAGCTTTCGATTTAAAAAAAACGCATTCAAATCCGTCCACGCCGCAAAATTTGGCCGCAAATTGCCACAGACAGATACACAGATACACAGATCGGCAGGTCAAACTTATGACAACCTTCTTTTTAGTCGGGGGTTAAAAACATCTGTGAATCTTAATCCATGGATTTTTTGGCGGCACTAACAAATGGTTGTTTTTTGCTACATCTGTAAGTGTTTACTTATTACATCTTTCGTTTTTAATTTTTACTAAAAGTTTTTTACTAACAGTTGTTTTTATTGAAAATGAAATATGTTTAAAAAGTCAGTCAAATTTAATTTGTTCGTCGGAAGCTTCCTTTGCTACTGAGGACACTGGAAGAAAATCCATTTATAGTCGTTCAAAGTAAAATAAAACGATAAACATATCGTTTAACGTCGATTGTTTTCCTTATAAAAGTTGACTGTAATTTTATTAGGGGATTGTTCATTGGATAGGATATTTGGCCTGAAGAAGAATCATGAAGACTGTTGTCATAATGCTTTATGACTAGAGAAGTTGTCTAGCTGGCTTGAAAGTGTACGGTGATGTATGAAGAGTTGATGTATATGAAGAAAGCTCTAAATTTTTGGACTTGGCATTTACAGGTATCTAAATAAATTATATAATAAGATATAAAGTATGTATTAGAATTTCATATTTATTAAAATAATATGCAGACAACAATTATTAGAGAGCTTTATGTTCGCAAACCCGCGCAACATCCTCCTAGCGGCTATTATTATAATAGTTGAATATATGACTGTTATTAAAAATCATAATATATATGACTGTTATTAAAAATCATAATATTTTATTTGTGTCCGGTAGTAAGTGTAATAAAATTCTTATAGTATATATTAAAAGTATCTTAATAATATTTTATAAAACACAAGTACAAAACACAGATTTACTTAATACACAACTAACACAATGTTTAACTAATTAGGTTATTTACTTCACTTCCAAAAGCACTCACTAAAGCTTAAATGAACTCGGCTCTTAAGCCTGTTATGAGCGGACGTGTATTTTTTAAAACAATTAACTTTACTGTACACTAGCATAATAGATGAGGAAGTTTTCTGGCTTGCAACCAACGGGCTAGCTATAGTTTAACTGTATTACAATTACAAATTGAATAACGTAGATAAATGCTTATTCAGTTATACCAGAACATACATTGTTATGAATATCAGAAAACGTAACGTATTTTATTATTGGCTTCAGTTAAATAAAACGAACGTGGTGTTGCTTTTGAAATTGTTTTTAAAATACTTAGCTTATTAGTGCTTTACTTGATAATATTAACAACATAGCCACATTACTAATTATTAATTGGCACTAACTAAATGTACCTTAAAAGTCATGGAAATTGAAATTCCTAATAACTTTTTAAAAACGATATAATTTTAATGTTTAATGATATTCGTAAACGTCAGAGACACTGATTTTCACAAAATTAACACTATAAGCAAAAATAAACTAGCTGTGCCCACCATTTCACAAAATAAGTACATCCTTCAGAGTCTACTGTATACGTTTTTACAATAATTTCCCAGCATTATAACTAATTGCGATAGCGTTGGGGGCCGAATTTCCTCTCCCTCAAATATGTCAAAGGAGGTGTTGTCTGATGCTGGATTATGCTCTTGAAAGGGTGCTACTTCTGGTGGAAGAATACAAAGGTCTTCTTGCTGTCCATGTTTTTTTATATGTATGTATTATTTTATTTTATAAGCAATTTGTGGTTCTTTAAATACGGTTATATTAAGCATTCCCATCGAATTAAATGCGATGGTTCTAGTAGTTCGAAAATTGATTACAAAATATTAACATTTTGTGAAACAGTGGTGACAATAAAAAAAACTTCTTAGCAGACCAGGGTGTACAGGGTGTAGCTTTAAGTGAAAGTTACGGATTGCCTATACAGTGGAGACTATTTCGATAAGTATATTATCAAAATAGAACTTCCTGATGATCTCATTTGACGTACACAGGTAATCTCTGTAATGATGAATTAAAGTAAGAAAAATAAAATAAATAAACTAAATATCTTAAAACAGTTTCACGTGACATGCCCATTTTTTTCCATTTTAATAATCAATTATATACCCCCCCCCCCCCCAAGGAGGTGTTGGTCAACGGATTACTTGGACTACCCGGTGGCGTAAAGGACGCTACCGTTTTTAAGGCTACCGACATAAAACCAACGGTTGCCCTCATCGCCATTGTGGGACGCTACAGGATCGCCGCTTTCGAACTCACCGTGACACCCTGCCACTTGACATACCCTTCAATATACCATTAAACTAAGTGCCAGAGAATAATTCTAGGAATATATAATACAATCTGTATTATATAAATATCTATTTATATACATCAATCACATTTCTAATGCTGATTAATATTACCTGTATCCTTGACGTCTAAAGATATTATTTAATCAATGCCGAAGCCGAATCCTTCTTTTATTTTCATGTTTTTTTTATTAATTATTCGATAAAATTATCTCATTATCCTGATAAGGATCTCCAGGATTAATAATTGTCTTTTGTTTCATTTCCCACGGACCGATTTTGTTAAACCTTTGTACACATATCAAGCACCGATAGTAAATTAATAATTTGATGAAATCATCTTATTATCCTGATTAGGATCTTAGGATTAAAAATAGAGTCAATTTTATTTAAAAAATATTTTTTTGAAAATAATCAATCACTACAATGACTTTAAAAATGCCACAAAAGTAATAGCACGAAGCACCCTACTTTTTTTTCTACAATAATATTATTATATTTTGGCCATTATTCATTAACATATTACGAGTTTTTTTTTACTTTTTCGTTTATTTCATTTTAAAAGCGGTTTCTTTATTTATTAAAACTATATTTTCTAACTGTGACTTGTTTGCCACCACACTAGATGATAACATTTTTTAACGAACTTTTTGTATTTGTCTTTTTTTTTTGCTGAAGTTACATCTGCACCAAAAAAAAGAATTTTAATTCTTTTGTTTAATTAGTATAACAACTACAGGAACATTGAGAGTTGTTGTCGTATTTCTGCTTAATACCGAATGTATTTAACTTAGCGTGCTTTATGAAATACATTAGATTCCTAATAAAATTATACAGATACACTCTAGGGCTCAGACGTGATGACAATTTAAATCATAATTCACACGCAATATTTAAATTTAAATGAAATGTAAATTATATGTGACTATAACAACTAAAATAATATTCTTGATAAACATTTATTTCTGACATTTCATAATGGATTGAAATAAAAAATATATAAATGTTATTTTCTCAATATAAAAAAAATAGATTCATAAAATTCCTTTTTTTAATAAAACATTAAGTAATTGACCGATTCGAAAATCGGTAATATTAAAAGCAAACCATGTTAAGGTGGTAACATGTTATGATTAATGTTAAGATGGAGTATGAAGGGTTTATTTTGGGCCTCAATTTATTTTTGACCTACATAAATGATATTATCAAATATTAGCATCAAACAAACCTACATTTCCGATTGAGGTCACTTTTAGTAACGTAATATCCATTCAACCTTGTAATTTTGTGTTCCGACAAATTCTTAATTATTTTGCAACAGATGGCGAGTCTGTCCTAATTATTCGTATATACATTACTGTATATTTTTTTTATAAAATTGTGTTTTTAAATTTGATGTTAATTTAAATATGAATGTTTGGTCAAAATGTGGTGAAATAAATTAATATTTGTTCAAATAAATTACTCCTATTCTTCTATGATAAATCTAATAATTAATGATTGTATGTTTTTAATTAGAGTACTAAAATCTATTTTCCTATTATTAATTTACCCAATATATACTGAATACTCTAATAAAAATATAGACTTACATAATATTACATTTAAATATCAACATTATATATAATAAGAATAGAAAAGAATATTACATGGACGATATTTTTGGGTTCGACCTATTTTCACAGATTATAGCAAACATTTTAACATTCTATTTGTATACGGAAGTGAAAAGCTTAATGACCAGCCAGTCAGTTTGTATGCATTTAGTTTGAAAATGCTAGGGAAATTTAGTAATGTTTTATACCCAGTGGTAAGAGAATTGCACGTAGGTTTACATTTATAACAAATAGAGGTCTTATAATATTTAAGAGTTTCCCTACTTGGCCTTGTTGGTAAATACTTATTTTATACAAATTATGCATACACCCTTATAACAAAATATTTATAAAAAAAATCTGCGTTTTATAGAACTCACAATATTGAGTACAACTAATTATGTTAAGCGATGTTGACTATTAAACAATATTAAAATTATAACGGCATCATACATATTTCAAATGCGTTACCATAATTAAAATTTTTTGAAACATTATTGTACTCTTGTACAAAAAATAGTTTTTGGTACGAAATTGCATTCAGTTTTGGCACCATTCCTAGTATTTTAAATATAGTAGTGATTGCTATATCAATTATTTGCAATAATTTCTGTACTGATTTATATATATATATATATATATATATATATATATATATATATATATATATATATATATATATATATATATATATATATATATATATATATATATATATATATATATATATATATATGTATATATACACGAGTGCCACTCCATAGTCCATCTTATAATTTGTGTGTTTAACTATGTGTATTTTGAAAACTGATCTTAACTAAAACATTTATAATAAATAATTAGCAATACAATAAAGTCCTAAAACACGAAAATGACGAGAAATATGTCTGCATGACGAGAAGTATGCAAGTATGTTTTAAAATATTGTTATAAGCTGGATAATTTCAATTAAATATCTATTTGAAAATGATGGTTGCACCGTTGTACGTACGTTAACGATGATGTCTTTTTTACGAAGTTAATCATTGAAGACTAAGACTATACGAATCAATATCGATTTTTTTATTTGCCTAGGTAACTTATTTGCATTATAATTTCTTCCTTTATTAAGCGATTCTTCGACGCAACGACTTCAATAAGTACATAATATTATTATTTTTATTCTATTTAGAGGTCATTTGTATTGGGGTTTCATTATTGTACTAAATGAACCTACGGACAAACACATTTTCACTTATTTAAGTATTTCTAACAATATTGCATAACATGTACCAATAAAACCTCAATATCTGGGGGATGACTGTTTCTATTACATATAAGAAATATATACCAAATATAACTAACAACCATCTCGACAAATCAGGCTTTCGATGAAAAAAACCACAAATAAATCCGTCCACGCGTTTGGCTGCTAGAATATTCACAGACAGACACACAGATACACAGATCGACAGTTCAATCATATAAGACCCCTCTTTTTAGTCGGGGGTTAAAAATAATATAGTTTAATGAAGAAAGAAAAAGTAAAATAACTATGTCTGTTGCAGGCAAATACTTTTATTACTTACTTTTTTATGAATCTTTGACAAAAAATAAACGATGATTTCTCTACGATGTTGGACGTTTTGACTCTTAACTAATATATTATTTTAGATATTATAGGAGCCTTGTCACGTAAGCCAAGGTGACAAAAGCAGAACCTTAACAACAAAAAAGTGTATACTTCATCTTTTATTTTTAGGTAACGATTAGAACCTCGACGTTTTAGTCGAAAATTAACTCATTTTATTATGTCATGTTACACAATAACAATTACTGCTACTAACAATACCTGCTACAATAATAATTGTTCGGTCTCGACCAGGTCATGACGTAAATAACGTAATAAAACGTTGTTTTAATTGAATGGATCGCTATAAAAGGTAAGGGACGATTTGTGATATCATTACAGTTTTCTCATTTGGGATTCTATCCAAATTAGGAAGGTAACTATTATAATATAAGAGTTTGAATTCACGAAGACTCTTTCAAAGTTCTATCGGCCCTCAAACAGATAGGGCAGACTGTTTTAACTTTATCGTAACTTTGTCCTTCAATGGATTACTTTCTTATTTTCTACTTGAATTATCATACTCTTTCTGTTATCAAATATACTTTTGGTTGGGTTTTATATATTACAAGCTTTGAATATAAGCAATAGTTTTTTTCTTAATAATAGTACATACCCACTTTGTTAAGAACCTTCAATCATCGTTAATAACTTTATCTATACCTCCTATTCACCTGTATTTGGATATATATTTTTTTAATATACTGTTATATATTTATTTCTCTATTATTTTTTAATCATTAAGTAATTAAAATCTTACATCAACTTGCTTACTTTTAAAATTATCCCCGAAACATTATTATGTGATAGTAACTTCTCTTAAATATCATTCCGGGACTTGAAAAAGGGTCCTGTAATAATAAACGTGTCAATTACCAAAACCCTTGTCATACTTCGTAAAGCTACCATTAAGACGGGCTTGATTCTGTAGAAGCCTTGATGATAATGACTACATACATAAGTAAGTTACTCAAAAAACTATCCTTAAAAAATACAACTAAATGTAAGTATATAAAACATATTGTTTTTTTTAGGATTGCTTATTTTATTACGGTTTACATAAAAATCAATCTATACAGCCGTCGTAAACACAGTTTATCAGAATTGCTTTTTTTGCAATCAGGGTTTAATTTTGTAAATAAGACCCTTTTAAATTTTATAGGAAATATTTAGAATGAAAGATCCTTTAGGAATGGAATATTTAAAGAAAGTTAGAATACTTGCGTTTCTACTTTCTTGTGGTATATTAACCGATTTGAAAATAATATTAACCACTACGGACAAAGATTTGAAAATTCGATTCTTTTCAGATATTATTTTTGTTTATGGAATTTTCTTAACATTATTCTCCCCAGTTAAAATTTCGGAATAAACATGAGAGATGTTACCACAATAAAGATACACACGCGTAACGACGACACCGAAATACGAAATACGAATACATAGAATACTAAACTGCTACTAAAAGCTGCTAGCGGTACGGTAACTCAACTAGAGCGACTGGTAGGTTTCGCAGAGATCGGCGTTTGAATTGAGTGATTTAAAGGACAATACATTTTTTTTATTTATTTTTTTTTGTTTTGTTTTGTTTAAAAAAATAACGTGTGACAAATGTGCCTTGATAAATAGAAACGTAGGGTTAGGATAGGGTGTAGGTAAATGGGGTGCGATGCCGGGAACCTCCTCGTGGTGCACCCTGGGCAACAGCGGTTACTGAGAACCTTCGGGTTCTCCCGCTGGCTGATACCTGGCGCGGTGGAGGTCGGTCATGGGGGTTTGTGCCCGGTTCATGGCTGGCCGGCGGACAGGCTGCCTTTCGGGGTGGTCTGTCTGCGGGGTGGGCTCGGGCCTTTTGGCCTGGGCACTGAGGGTGGGAGGGCGCAGGCCCTCTCTACCGGGGACAGCAGCGGGGTCGCCCCTGGTACTTCTCTGTGCGCAAAGTGGACTGTGGGGCGGTCCCGTGGTTGTGTGGGGGGTACGCGGCGGTCTCTTCCTTGCTGAGGTAGAGGCCGTTGCGCTGATAGGGTGGTGGCCCGGAATAGTCATCATCAGGTACAATAGCGCCTGACGATGATTAGTTCGGGTGAGGTGGCTACGGAGCTCTTCCTAGGGAGGGCTCCGTTAGCGGGGTGGCGGGACGGTCGAGGTCGCATATTCTGCGTCGTCTGCAGGTGGCAGTTTAAATTGCGGCGCAGATGTGTGTAACTCTTCCGGCCCCGTGTGTCGGGGTGGTCTTCTTCGGAGGGTCACCCGCGACGCACACTAGCCGCTGGTGGCGGCTTCGGGTTCGGACCACGACCGTTTTCGGACGTGGTCCGGCCCCGGGAGGTTGAGTCGGATCGGGACACCTTCTTCGTTGAGGGAGTCCTGATTTGGCTCGGCCGGCTTGGGTGGAGGGCAGGGGAGCCCTTCGCGATTCAACAAGCCGGCCACCGGAGTGGGACGCGCTCAAGTCAACCGGGCGCGTCACTCCATAGAGGTGGTGGTCGCTCACGCGGCCTTCCGTCGGAGCAACGTGGATGTGTGCGCAAGCGTTCCCGTGGCGCTCCATTATGACGGAGAGGTGTTAACCGTCTGGTTTAGTGAGTAAGAGTCTCACATAACCGCTTCCATCTTCCCCTGGATGGAAGTGTGTATCCATGAGGATACCAGACGTTAAAAAAAAAAAAAAAAAAAAAAAAAAAGGTGTAGGTAAATAGTACTTATGGAAAGGTTGAAAAGGGGTAGGTGCCTGACTCTTTATTGTACAAATCGTAGTTTGTTTGAAAATGTGTCTGTTTCATGTTTTACCCTCAATAAATAATTTTGTATAATAATTATTCTGTATAATTTTCATGTTTTTTCCTTAATATATAATTTAAAAATCACATTTTTATTAAAGTTTTTATCAAGTAGGTTCTTAAATATTGAAGTATTTCACGAATCGTAAATAAATCTTTATCGCAATGCTCATAAAACAAAAGAAAACTTTTTTTTCTCTCAAGTGTTATTCATTTCCTCGAACAAATAAATAATATTTTAACATTAACAAAATTTGCTTTAAAATAACTAGATTGGCACTAATGTGTCAAAAATGGGAGTACAAAAAATTATTAGAATCTGCATTATAGCTACACTAGTTGTTGCACATGACTTCGTCCACGTAAACAGTTAAAAAATATTTTTAATGCTAGGAACAAAAGCATAAAAATATTATTTTCAATTATTTTTGACGTATCCACCGATACCTCATACGACAATTTTTTTTATTCCGTTTAGAGTTTAGACGCCGGTAGTAGGAAACATAAAAATAAGAGATGTCAAGGGACACCCGTGTGGAACGAAGTTCCTTACGATTAATTATTGAAGGAATAGGGAATATGCATAAAATTTAAAATGGTCTCAAATACTTTTTTTTCGGATACTTATTATCATTTTATTTTATTAAATATAAAAACATTTTTTTTATTTACTAATCATTTAAGGCCCTAAAATAATTTGTAAAAAGTGTAAATTAAGGGGGCGAAATTCAAACTTCCAAAACGCGCCACCATTGGTCGAAAGGAAATGTGACGTCATTTGACACGCCATTCAAATTACCGGTGTCGAAGATCTTACTGTGGTATCAGTGTTATTGAGAAAAATAAATAATTTAAAACTATATTTTTGACTTAACTCAGTTAAATAACTTTGTTGATAATCAGCAGATATAGAAGATATAAGATGCTATAAAAGTATTATCAGCTGTGTTTTCAGTAAACAATTTTCTTTTTAAAACATAGGTTTACTGGTAAAGTAAAACTATGTAAAATAGTTAGTTTTACTGGTAAAGTAAAAGTATTGTGTGTTGAATGAGGAAATGGTAACAATGCTACATTTTGTTTTTCAGCAGGTATATTTACATTGACATCTTACTTCCATACTTCGGTTTAATATTAACTTGCACAGCTTAGTCACTTGGTAATTCATCTTTAATATGCGAAAACCAAGGCTCTGCATTGTGATCACATTTAATATTGTCTTGGCTGATTAATATCACAGACATTTGTATGGGCAGTACTAGGACTTACTTACTATATCACTTCTTTGTAAAGGTCACCAATTTTTTTAAACACTACTTTTGATAGCTAACTCTAAAAAGGCTTCATTAACCGATGTCAATCTTTGCCTTTTGACTACGCACATTCTCATTCTATCAGCTGGTGTTTTTGCCACAAAAATATATGAGGAACAACTCCTTTCTTCAAACTTAGATTACATTTTTCTCCTTGTTGTTTTGTTATACATATTATATTCAATGTTATTAGCTATATCTTCCTTAACCTGAAATAAATCGACAACCATAAAAATTTCGTAAAACCAAAAAAAGAACACGGTTTTTATAGAAAGTTTTACTGAACTTTTGTAAACTAGGTTAGGTTAATTTTAAACTCAATTTTTCTAATGTTCAATAACTAATGAAACTTACTATAAATTTAAACTATTAAATTAAACTAATTATAAATAAAGTATACTTACGTTAAATTGATCTTCACAACAATATAAACACAATTTAAGACATATCACATATATTATCCCTTTTAATTACCATAGATCATTGTTTTTGTATTTTCGCAATTCGCATCTCTTGGAATATAAAAAACACTTTGTCGGGTGTTTTTCTAATAATATTTTTGCACTCCGGTACTATACAATATTTGTAAGATGGTTTTTATCTTCTTCCACGACTTGTAAAGCACTGTTAACTTAAAATATGTATGAAGTAAATAAAAAGTTCATAGTAAACATTGACTGGACGTGTCATTTGACGTCACGCAGGGCGCGCACAAAATGACGGCGTTTGAACCGTGAACGGCTCAATTTTACTCAATGTTTTAATTTTCACTTTGAAAAAAAAAACTGTAATCTTTTTAAGCCTATTTTTTTTTCTACGATATAGAGAGGTAAATGATTAATTTACGTCAACAAAAAAACATGAATATTAGCTATTGTAATAAAAACAATATTAAATTATTAATATAAGCTAATATGCTAATGAATAATATTTGTATACTATTTTTGTATGATATTTCTATAACCTATGTGTAATTCTGGGTCTTTAGCTAGGTAGTTAGCTAGCTATATATTTCATCGTAATCGGTTCAGTAGTATTTACGTGGAAGAGTTACAAATTTCCATACATACTCACAAACTTTCGTATTTATAATATTAGTAGGAATTACAAATAACAGTTAATATCTGAATATAACAATTTCAAAAATAAACAAGTGACGGCAGGTTAACTTTTAAAATTTCTTTTTCTTGGTCTTTAGAGTAATGAAAGTGTAATATTATGGACCAATTCCATACAAAGTATATAAGTATATAGTAGGGTAGTATACTTCGTTCTTCAAGGATTGCATTAAAGATAATTTTGCTTTTAGATTTTAAAAATTTAAAATAATGAATTTTGTTATATTTTAGTTACAAAAAATGTTTTGAATTATTACAATTCCAAAAGTGCTTTGGCATTGTTGACAAAATAATTCAGACATTGTTGTCAAAAACAATTAAAATACTCGTTGGATTGTCTTACAAAACAATAATACACTTCGAAAACGAAACTTAGGTATATTTCTAATATCAATAAAACGGTAAAACAATCAACATTTCTTCGTCGCTATTTTTCAAATCAAGAGCTCGTTGAATTGAATTAATTTCCTCTTAACAATTGTCGGGTCTACTATGGAAAGGGAAGTGCTGGTTTTCAAGAAACAATTTTATTAAAATTCTCTACAGTTGTTTTAATGAATTTATATTTTATTTAATATTAACCAAATAACCATATAATAACATTTGGATGTTAAGAGTATAATACATAATTTAATATTTGAATTTTTTTTTTATTGTCCTAGTGTTATTTTTTTTTAGTTAAATAGAAATAAAATTACTAAGTAATTTCAAAATTATAATAATTTTAAATATAAATCTATATTTATAAACTTTTAATCACAAACATTCACTTATCACTAATTATTATAACGACTCATATATGATTAAATACAGTAAACTAGATAATAACACAATTATTATCCTTTAATCTATAAAGCCAAGTCATTAATTAAAACTTCAGTGATTAACTAAAAGCCTAATCGTTTCACCTCTTGTGATATAAACTTTTGTTTAGGAATTTTCTATAAAACCATTACGTAATATTGATAAATAGATGATGTTTTTTAAATTAAACTGAAAAGAACAAAAACGAAAATTTTGAAAAAGTATTACTTATTGTTATCTTAACGGGAAAATTTGTAGGAATGAATGGAAGTATGAAAGTACGTTCCTGTTTTTTTTACTTTTTAATCACGAAACGGATTTGTATGAAACTTATTTACTGATACCGTTATATAGTTTATTCATCATAATAGTACAAAAAAAATCTCCAAAATCACTATGAGAGTTAAGTAGGTGTGGTTTTGAGCCTCGGCATACTCTGCTTAAAGCATAACCAGGTACATGAAATATTATTTTCGTGTAAGACCTGGTGATGTAATATATGACGGGATTAATTACTCTTTATTTATGCCATGGTTGTACTGGTTGTATTAGAAAATTTATTTTACAAAACAAAATTAAGTATTAGGAGTGCGATGTACAAAAATATTATAAATCCGCATGACGCTGTTTTCTTTCGGGATTGGATTAGTAGAACTAATGTTGCGGACGTGTTCTATTCGTATTTTGTTATCTACAGTGACCGTGGTGCCTCCAATAGCAAAGTATATTTTTGAAAGAAAGATTAACGTTTTCCAATACTTTAATACAAGAGAAAATATCATGAACCTGATCTATCATATTATTTTGGTAAGGCATTTTTATCATTTATTTGGCAGTCGTCTAGTAAGAGTTCCACGTTTTGAGCTGCAATTAGGTTCTATTTGTATAGATAACTAACTTATAATTAATGTAAACTGGTTTAAATGTTCATTTTGTTTATATTTTGAAATAAAATTGGAATCCTTTTCAGATATTACTTAAGTTAAGAAATGAGGTTTTCTTTGAATGGTTCTAACTGTGTAACTCGATTGCTCTTTAATTTTCCATTTTATATAAATTTGATTGAACCTTACTAGTAATATTACTAGTAAGGTTCAATCCAACACGCTCAAGATAAACGGTCTATGATTTCCCTTACAAATGATATTGTCCACAATCAGTAATTAAACCTGGACCTCTAGTTAACAAGTCACAATTGTTAATAATTAGACCCGTTGAACATGAGTTGCGAATGAAACCAACGCCAAATCAACGAAAAGATCTCAAAACTTAAAGGTTTTTTTAATATAAAACAGATGGTCGTGAATCTAAGTTTGGTGTTATTATAATAATTTGGACAGTAAATAAAAAAAAGCACGCCTTTAACAATTTTATTATAACAAATTCTTGCAGTAGAAATGACTGTTAGAGATGACATAAAATAATTCTTAAATAATATCGTTTATAGTATTTCTTAGACACAACCAATATATTATGTACAACAGACTTAAAACTTAATTACCAGTTAAGCTACTTTACAAAAAAAAGATGATATCTTTTTACCTCAAAATAGTCTATTCACTTATAATTAATGAGTTTAAACTGTGTGGTGTTTAATGTATTGATCTTTCAAATAAAAACCAAAGCAAGTATCTTAGAAAACGAAATGAACGGAAACTGTATTTAATACCAAAAGCTATAATTAAATAAAATAAGTAGTTTTCATATGAAAACGACTCCAGTAAAATTGCTCTCCAAATACAAAAACTCGTGTCATTATCTCGAAACAATTAGTATAAAATTCTTTTATGCAAAGTCAGTCTAATTGAATCGAAAGAGGAGACGGAGAGGCTATCTAGCAATAAACTCGGTGGATATTCGTTATGCAATAATGAATTGATTTTTAGCAATTACTGCACTTTTATGTGACGTATGTTATGTGACATCATAAAACTAAATAACACCAAATAGAGGTAATAAGTATGAAACACGAGTAACAAGACAATGTATATCCACATAATTTAAATTGTGACAATTTAAAGAAGTTTGGATAAAATACGTATTCTGAGATAATTAAGTGATAAAAATTAGTTTACAGCATGCTGCCTGCAGCGGATTTAAAGTTTTTGGATATATCGTCCAAGAATGCATAGACCACGCTAACTGGATAAAACAAATCGACTCCAGTAGTGTAGATTTTTTTGTAAACTTATTTAATCTTTTTTTTTTTTGTCTATACTGTTAGCCCTGTTAGCTATTACAGCGGCACCGGGGGAGAGCTTATTTAATTATCACTATACTTATACTAGTGTACTCCTAGTACTAACGTATTAGAAAATTATCATAAAAAAATTAAATTATTTAAAAGTATACCTTTCAAATTATTGACGATATGTTTAATGAACTAATCATATCTAATACATATTTTCTTTCAATGAACCACCTCTGAAAAGTGTACATTTAAGTCTACAGAAAGTTTAACTAACTTGTTACGTAAGTTCTCTGAACGTAGTTTTATTTCAATTAAATGAGTGGCAATAAATTGTCTTGGAAACGTTCTGCGACGTCATTGTTAGAGCTTGCTGGTTTGGATCTAATATTGTTGCCATTTCTAGAAAACTACAATCTATAAATAATCCTTACCTTTAATCAACTTAAATTAAACAAGTAAAAGTTTATGTAAAAAGAGTCGTCTTTTACATAAACTTCTACTTGTTACCTTTAAGTTAATTAAAGATAACTATCAAAAAATTAATTATTAAACATTAATTAAAGATAATTCATTTTAACTGGTCCTAAGTAATCACTTTATATTTAATAAAAAAATATATATACTATTTTAATCATAAATTTCGTCTATTTTATTATAAACTTTGAACTTGAAATCAGGTTAAAAAAAAAGGAATTGAATTAAAGAATAATTCATTTAGAAATATCTTAAGTCGTCCCAAGGAGACAATATCTTTTTACGAAAGTGATTTTTTCCTTAAAATAAATTCACGATAGCATTTTTGTACTATAGTCTATAGTGTATCATAATTATAAACAAAAACGTTAAAAGCTTTAATATTTTAGTAAGAAGTATATATACAGTAAAGCAAACACATTATTTTCACTACTATAATATTTGTGAATATATATTCATATTTTGTTCTAAATAAAAGAGTTCATTTAAAATACCATAATTATAAACCATATATTGAACTCTTTAGGAAAAGAAAAATTTAGTTTTTGTAATCAGAGAAAAACTATTCCTCGTTCTAAGGAATTTATGTAGTTTGAACGAAGATTGTCAACTTCTGTCCAACTCTTTTGTGCTTGTATAATTTATGATGATGTTCCGAAAAGAAAAGAGAGAGTCGCAAATTCACTAATTTTTGGTTCAAATTTCTATATGCACTAAATTTACAAAACTCAATTATTTTGAATAATGGATAAAAAATAAATATGATATTTGAACGCATTGAACTGAATCAATTAATGATGATTATTTTGAATAACTGATATATAATCAAATATTATATTTGCACGCATTGTAAGAAGGTAATGAACTGAATCAAATGTTTATTACTTATCGAGACAAATTAATATTATGAGTTAAAATTCATTTACAATTAATGACTTTTTAGTTCTAATATTACTAGACCAGACAAGAGGTCATTAGGATTTCAAGCTATTTCAAGCTAAGATATACATTTACTTGTAATTTGATATATCCTAGCTAATAAAAGAAAAAATAGACCTGAATTTGTGTTGAATGTCTTGAAACTAAAATTCGTATAACCTGTTATAAGGCAGTTATAATAACTATATCGAATATCTAACATTACTGTAGTCGTGAGAGTCAACAAAAATAAATATTTTCTTAAAAACAAAATCAAATAATTTACTCCGGTGTCTTTAGCGTGTTAAAAAACCTACTAAGTTGTGGCTTACTTATAATCAGGGAGCTTTGTACAGTTTATATTTCTAAATAAGTCGCAGATTGTATAATACTTTCCTAAATTTTTTTGTCGGTAACAGTAAATTCGAACATATATCATATTTAAATTCGATAAATTATAATTAAATTCCTACATATACACAACTTATCTTAAAAAAAAATCTGCCTCTTTGACCTCAGCAATAGTTTTCCTTGTTTTTCTTAAATAGCGTATTTCACAAAAAATGGTACATTTGGAAATCAATCCCTTTTGGTTTAACAGTCAGGGACTCTACCAAAATGAACTAGACGTCAAGTGTGAGTCAAGTAATTAATTTCAGAAGTAAAAATAAAAAGTAAAATAGCTGTGATTGTATCTGAATAACATCGGAGTGAAATGTGACATTTTTCATTTACTTTTTCATCACGCGCACGTCGACTGTTTCTGTATTATTTTTCCAATACCTAATCTGTTTTCACGTCGTGTGTTGGTTCTGAAATTGATTGCAGGACCAATCTGAAAGAGAAATCGATTGTAATTTGTATGTGTTATTCTTATCACATAATTCTGGATGTGTATTCATTTGTCTAACCGTTGGTATTTCTATACACAGTTGGTTTTTTAAAAATGTAGACATTTAATTCCTTTTTTTTGTTCACAACATCAACAAACATTTGGCTAATGTATGTTAAAATTATAATAATAATGTGAAAGAAAACAAGAATCTTTCAGTATTTTTTTAATTAAATAGTTTATTAGTTGCTTTCAATATAATCTGTATATTTTCTGTGATCATCCTATTCGGTTTTAATATATGAATACAAACAACATAACTTCGCATTAATCAAAATATTAAGGATCTTGTAGAAATTAAGCACACGGTTTCGCAATAAGTCCTGTGTAATTAGAATATTATAACTAAAATCCAATTGAAAGTGACATGAGGCAAACTTTGTCACTTCTTCATAGATGAAGCATCGGTTAACCACTAGTTAATTATTAGAAATTACATAATTTTACAATAATTAAAATATATTTTTATGTTCCCAGTCTATTTACTAATTACTTTTACATTTAATTATACTTATTTTTTAAGAGTTCACTCATAATGTTATTGGTGTGCCCACACAATTCATATATTATAAATAAGTAACAAATCAATTTACTTCTGACAATATATTGACTAATATACTTATATAATCCACAGGTAATAAATGTAAGGTATATACTTGTGAGACTCGTATTTGCAATGCAAATGGCCCTAGCACCCTTGCTAATCGTATTCATATGAAACACTAAACACATTAATGTTTATTCTATCATCTTAAGCAAATTATTATTCTACTTACCATAAAAACAAAAAAAATATATACTCAGGATAAACCACTAAAACAAATTGAAAATATGTTTTTTTTAAATACCTAGAACAAGTGAGTTGCAGCCTTAAAGATATTTAATTTTCTTTTAGTGCATGACATTATTGTAATAGTTTTTATAAAACTCGATCTTGGAACTGATAGGAATATTCATAATATTTAAAGACTAATTTGTTATTTCAAACTGAGATAATGAAAAATATGTATTAAAATTCAAATATCAAGTATTTCGTATTGTAGTGTTGTTATTTTGCCGCAACTCTTTTAATAACCAAGTCCTTCCTGTTCAACCATGCGTTAATCGAGAATAGAAAATAGAGAAAAACTATAATGTTACTTGTATAGCTCTATTACAGTTAAAGCCAATGAGATATCCACCCTAACTAAGGTATGAACGCACACATGTCACATTACTTTTCTCCACAAGAGGCTGCAGAAATGTATGCTCCGCTGAAGCATTCTAAACTATGACCTCAAATAGAAAATATGAACTTAACATTAACGTGAATGTTTAAGCATGCAAACCTCAACTAGCGCTGATATCGATGTTCCACTAGACCTATTTCATCTCAAAGATACTCCACGTTTCACTCAGTGACCATAAAAAGACCGTCAAAAACCATTTGTTTGTTCAAACATGATGAATGACATGCTAAATAAGTTATTAAATAATATAAGTATGATTAAATAATTTAACTATTGTTACTAAATATTGTGTAGAGATGCGTTTTGAAATTCGATATATTATTTGACTTTTGACTGAAATATGACTATTTTTAATCACTTTCTAGGTAACCTTGATTACATTAATAGAAAATACAATTTACCAAATAATTAGAGTCAAATAATTATTTCTCCTATATCTAATCATAAGCAATCCTGACAACTGACTTATAACTGACTGACTTTAACTGTTGAAAAATACAAAAAAAAAGTAATAATTTGTAACGTTGTATTTTTTTGTTAAATTTGAATAAATAATTGACAATTAGGTTAGTAAAAGTGGAGGATTCAATATTTTGCTGTGAATTCGTTTTCGAAATGTTTATCGAATCTGAAACTTTTAATTAGTTTTTACGAACAAAAGTTGTATCAATTAATAAAGTTAGTAAATTATTTTTTTCTTTAACTTTTTGTTTGTTTTATATATTCGGTAGTTAATTGCTAAAAACAGATGAAGTATAATTAATACCGCAGCAAAAAAAACCTTTTAAAAGTTTAATATTTTGTTAATGATTTTTATACTTTATCCGGGACTAAACAAAAATATCCTTGATCAAATGTTCACTTGTGTATTGAATGATATTATAACATAACTACGCCTTAGATTATGAAAATCGGTTCATTATCATACTTAGGTGATCTAATTCTGATAGGAATGAAGCTTATATTAAATGTATATTTACAGGTTTTCAATGCTCTTCTTAAACTAGTTAAGAATTAATTAATTAATTAAATAATCTTCTTAATTTTGACTTTCAATAGTAATGATTCTTAAAATTATTCTTTTATTTTGCATTGATATAAGATGATTTGTACTTTTTTTTGTCAAATATTTAATAAATCCCGAGCCTTTATTTGGTTTTTCAACGTTCTTTAAAACTATTAAAACTATTGCAAAAGGCAATGCGATAAAATGTAGTTTTTGAACATTTGCTTTGTTATATCTGAGATTTATACCAGTAATTTGGGCATGCTGGTTCAATTGAATGAAATAACAAATTATTTAATTTAATTTATTGTAATATAAACACTCAATTGACTTTTATTACAACAAAAGAAAATAAACCAGTGGTGGGAGAGCCATAACTAACCTCGATATCAGTTTAAGATACCTAGTACAAACATACCTAGTACAAACGTTAAAATTTGTGTGACTCATTCATAAGGTTTCTTATAAAACCGTTTTCTAATTTTTTTTTGTAATTAATATCTCGACTCAACTTAAATAACTTTGCTATACCGAAAATACTTTAACAATTTGTTTTTATATAGAGAAGGATATATTACTTTATACGTATGATTTTAAAAAGGTATATTTATTAACATATATACATACGTATGATATTTAGCTATATTCTCGGTAGCGTTTCAATGAAAGCACTAAAATGTCCTGCATAACATACTTCACACTATACTAACTTTCATAAATGAAAAATATTACTTTTTAAGCCGGAAGTAAAGTAAGTAAATTAACAAAAGTACTGCGTCAGTAAATTATGTCAGTACAAGTCAAAGTCCCTTCGTAATCGATGACTCTATGTTAAAAAAAAGCACGAACTAATAGATAAGACAGATAACTATGTTTTTTTCTTTATAAACTGTATTTATAAAACTTAAAAAACTTGGTAAGACAAGCAGTCATGTAGATAAATATGTATTAATATAATCTAATTTAAATTTAAATAGTACAAAAATTAAACTTGAAATGATTCATATCTTCCTAGGACATAATTTGCGATACTTTATTTTTTTAACACTGTGTCATAAATGGAACCAAATAAATGTAAATAAATAAAAAGTAAGTTTTAAATAATTTTAACAATCAGTTCAACAGTTTAACAGCATTTTATATATTTTTGGTAGAAATTCTGGTTTTCATATAATAATATCTTAAATTGTAAGACGTCGTCTTCAAAGGTTATTCCAGATATCAAATATATCACAGACCTCTTTTCTATTTTTATTGGAAATTAGAAATTGCAGTAATTTAGAGGGATAAGTACGGTCATATTTCACAGGACTAAGCGAAAGTCAGAACTTTTTTCCCAAGTGGTCTTCGTTTCAGTTAAGGCGTCACCTCTAGTACCAAATGACTAAATACTTCTGTGAATCTTTCAGATTATGCAAAACAACTTTAAGAAAGTAATTTAAAAAAATACTACAAAAGTTTTATCCGCAGTGATACGTTTTTGAACTTTACTTAAATAAACGGCTATATTTTCATTCTTCGTTTTATTTTTTTTTAGTGAACAAAACAAAAACATTCAGAAAATACAAACATAAAGTTCATTATGTTTATAACTTTATTCGTACTTATATATTTTTTTCTGAATATTTAGTTTTATTGCAATATTAAATAGAACCTGATTGATTAGCATTACAACACAGACAGAGCCTAGCAGCCGATTCGATCGAAGCAGTCGTATTCTTAACAGGACTTGTCTTGCAACTTGTCAATGGATAGTGAATTAACTTTTCTATTAAAAGTTTACTTATGTTTGTATATCATTTTGGTTAATAACAGGTTAAGTGTGCAATAAACATTATTTAATTAATTAAATCACTGATATCAATCTTATATTCACATAATAAAACTTATGAATGATTTAGTCAGTCTATACAATATTATTTTTGAACAATCAAAATATACTTTGGAGCTCCTCAAATTGTTAACATTTCATTTTATTCGTATGAAATTCTGCTTTTATTTTAAGAACTAAATTTATTTTTAAATGTGGAAACTACATGTATTTGAATTTTAAATGCACGAGCTTTTAGCAGATTAAAACTTTTAGAATATATTGAAGTAAAGAAGTATATCTATTAAGTGTATTTTATATGTTTAGTTTCAAGGGATATTTAGACATTTACTTTACTTTACTTTAGATACTTTGTTCATTTCTAAAAGCACAGAGTAATATAATATTAATAATAATAAATAATTCATAATAATTAATGAGAAATAATATTATATTAATCTGTCCTTTAAGCATATTATAGTAAAAAACGTAAAAATGTTGAAGATATCATAAAAATAATCCCCGTAGGTAGATTGAATACAATATTTTATAATTAATTTATTTTATCATTACTTACTATATGAATAGCAAATAGAAACGTGTATTAGCTTATGTATCATTATCAACACTTACGTGTGTGTGTAACTGTGACTCAAATAGTCAATAGATATAATGGATTTTATTTTATAAATAAGTTATCAAATAGTTTCATTCAGGTTTTTCTCCATGGAACCTTCACCTTTTGGAACCGTGTAGTAGTTGTTGATGAAGTAGAGTTTGATGTTTTATAATAAGTTAGGTATGGATGGACCTTCTCTTTAAACATAATAAATGAACGAAATGAGCTACTGTACTAAAGTGAAATATAGAATTTTATTAAATTGGCTTCATTATTAGTAATTAACCACTAACATTAGTAATTGCCGGGATGCATAGTATAAAGTCAATTTATTTTTAACAAGTATAAATTTACTACAATTATTTTTATCATGGCCCAAGCTTTCTGAAAAAAATATATATACACATTAAACGATAATCAGATTTTATGTATGTAGGTAAGATAAATTATATCAAATTTCAATTCTCTACATCTATTAATTACTACACCACTTAAATTTATAAAAATATAGTATGCGATACGGTAGCTCAGTTGGTAGAACGACGGGACGGTTTCCCAGTAGACGCGGGTTCGAGTTTATTTTTCATTCTATATTTATATAAATTTAAATAAGCTTAACGTATATGGCTATACGTGTTTATAGATATTTTCAAATACTACACTACTTATTAATTTCTACATATTTTCCCCACAATTTTCAACGAAAATATTTTGAAAAGAAAATATTTTTGTTGCATCTATCTGTAATCTCAAGTTCCTGTAGAACTCCATAATTGTATTTTTTAATTTATATTATAAATAAAATATGTATGGTATCAAAGGTAAGTTCTTAAGACATTTGTCTTGTAAATTTATACAGTAAGCTCTCAGCACCTTTGTTTGTAGTCAGACCCTTGTTAAATTTGGTAAACAAATACGGTTCCCACTGAGCCGATTGGTCTGGTCGGCCTCTGACGTTTTTGTTTACAAGATATTTGAAGTTATGAACTTAATAAATAATTTGGAACTATCCAAATGTTCGCAAACATCAATATAAAATGTATTTTCGTAACAGATTACAGTAATAACAATAAACGTACCACAAACTTTGTTTTACTTCATAATAAGGAAAATAGATATTGATACAACTTGAACTTTAGTAATTAACCAAATCGCTCAAACAAAAACTTTAAAGTTAGAAAATGTCTATAACATGTTAAATTTTTTTTAATTTGAATCATTAAATTTGAATTCATTGTGTTTTGTTGAGAGACTCGACATCGATATTTTTATGTGAAGGTTGATAAAAAGATTTACCAATTACTTCATTTAATATGTGAATTTGTTTTTCCGACCACAATTTGCTATGATTTTCATTGTATATTATTTTAAATATATAAAAAAAATCCTAATTTCTAATTCGGAATTATTGTATGTGATGTGCCTAGATGGCTGTATTTCTGGAATTGGGGGTTTATTTAATATTTTCTTATTTATTGATTTTAATAAGACACAGTGCTCTTATTACTATTACCCTTTTTTTTTAGTTGTTACTATGTACGTAATTAAATAACAAACACGAAGAAAAGATATTTATATTGAACGTATGACATATTGCTTTCATTCCATGGAATTTTAGGGGAAAATAACAATAACAAGAAAGCATCTGGTGACCCTGTCTGACACTTAGCTCTCTGATTACAAACATCCCGCCATTAATAATGTTTTTGCTACAGAAGACACCGGAGTCAATTATTTGGCCTTGTTTTTGGGCAAAATAAAAATTTGTATTAACTCTACGTCAGACATTGTACCTGCAGTGCTTGTTGTCTAGAAAAATACTGTTAATGGATTTAATATACTTTTAAGATACTTAAAGATTTTTTTAATATAATATATTGAAATTAACATACATATATAGATATAAGATTCTAAAATAATGAGAAGTGTAGTAATACTATAACATCATCTCGAACGCTCATGGGTAGCTAGAAGAGATGTCTTTGAAGATAAGCTCGTCCTATGTATACGTCTTTGTTATTATTCCAATTTTTGTAACTAATTGCAGTACATGATATAAAAAAAATGAATAAAATAAAATAAAAAGCAAATACGAGATATATTTTCTACTACAATTAATTGGAAATGGAGAGAAGGTGAAAACATCGTATCGTTTAGGGTATAAATGTTTTTTTAGTGATTCTCCTGTTTAATGACAATATAATATGATTCTGTCGTAACCAACTCATACAACTGCAAGTTGGAATAATTATGAAAATGTTAGTTAATTTAATTAATTATTTTCTATTATTTCATCTTAATTATTACTTAACTTACCCATGTACTATTATGAGATGTAGTGAAAATATAGTTTTTATATTTGTAAAGCATAAAAAGTTTTATAGAGTTTTAAATTAATATCAGAGGCAGGTATGTTATAGTTATCAACAGTTTTTATCACAAACTAATTATTTAAACTTTAATGAAATTTAAATTTGCTTTAATGTCTTAATATATTGTATTAAAATCGTTTTTGAATTTGCTAGTGACCAAGTACCTGACAATTTTAAACATTTGCTAATAATTAATCACTTTTCAAACATAACAAAAAAGAATACCTCATTTTATTTTCCTTTTTTTTTTAATCTTTATAAACTATATATAATACTAATAAGTTTGTTCAATAGTTGTCAACAAGCACCAAATATGTACACTATCAAACGATAGAAAGAGATAGACATACTGCAGAGAGGCGTCAATGTATTTTTGCCAACTAGTATATTATATTTTACAAACAAATGTGTCTAGTGAATAATTAAAATTTTGTTTAGTTTAATTAGTTTAATTACAATTAATGTTTATAGAATTATAGTTTTATAATTATTGAAGTGAAACTTCTTTATCGACAGATGGGATAAAATTTTATAGCAATGTCGAAAAATTATGACGTTTCTCTGTTACGCGCCATCTTTATTTCTAAGTCACATTTTACGGTTACGCGCCATATTTGAAGTGAAACTTTTTTATCGACGGATGGGAGAAATTTTATAGAAATGTCAAAAAAATTTAACGTTTTTCTGTTACGCGCCATCTTTATTTTTGCTTAAACTTTATCTAATTTAGCTTAATTAGCCATTCCTGTAAAGTTGTAATTAGTGAATCATTTTTCAAAAAATTATGTCATAAAGAAGTTTCACTTCTTACATGTGTACACTAATACACACACACATATTATTTTTGTTATTTTTTGTTTTGTATGCTTTTTTAAAGACACATATATTAGAGTGTTCGACGAATCTGACACACGGTAAAATTCTAACGAGTTTATGTTCTGTGTCTAAAATGTGTTTAAATGAATGTATGTTTCTTTATTTTATAATAAATTAGATTTTGGCCGCGGCTTCGCACGCCTTAAATTCATAATTAAACAATTCCCCATTCCGTTTTTTTTGTATAGACTTCTATTCTTCTTTTTTTTGTATTGACTTGTTGTATGATATCACACATATAGATTTCCATTAAAATAACCAAAACATGACCATGTAAACTTGAGGAATTCTGAGCTACATAATCGACATTATTTTGACCATCAACTTGTAGGTCTGGTTTTATTAAAAAAAAATCTTCTATTTTAATGTTAATTAAAAAGTATTAGATAAACAGTTAGTTATATGCATGAACAAAAATATCAATACTGAGCATTAACTACATTTTAAGACGGTTTGCACGGTTCCATACCATAGTGCGCCGGCCGACGGTCCCTATATTTTAAATCTGTAATATCTTCGAAAATATTCATTTAAATTATATGCTGTACAGGGCTAAATTCTTTCATATTAAATGTAAAATGTATTTAAGGTACTTACTTAGATAAGGTTTAATGCTGTATTGCTTAAAATCGCTTCGTAAATAAGCAATTAATTCTCGTAAAAAGTAAAGAAGAAAAAATTTAATTAAAAATTTAAAAAATCCCCTATACAAAAAGACCTCTAAAAAGAATAAAAATAATATTATTATGTACTTATTAAAGTCGTTGCGTCGGGGAACTATTGTATGTAATGGCCGATGGTGTATATTCGGAACTAATGAATGAGAACTTTTACTCTACGATTAGATGTTGTTATTTCGTTATTTGCAATTGGTAACTTACTTGCAATTTGAGTTCTGTCTTTATTTATTTTTGTAATTTTATAAACATGATATTTGTTTAAAAAATGTGGTACTTTTATTATTGTAATCAAATTAATAAAATTAAGTGAACAGCTTAGCGCATCCTTAAGATGTGACAAAATATCCATCAATTGGAACAAAGTTGAAAACGTTAATAATTAAGTAAAAGATATCATACGTATATAGATATGCGTTTCACAGATCGGGTAGTTGACTAACAAAAGTCATCAAAACAATATATTATAAGAATGTTTGAGATGGGTAAAGGTGCTTCGTGTTAACAAAATTAACCATCAAAGCATTTCTAATAAAACCTTGAAAGAATGAAGAATTATGGTATATTTTTTAACATTATTTTCAGAGAAAAATAGCTAAGAGATTTTAATAAAGGAGAGGTAGAAAAAATATATTTTTAAGATAATTTATGTTCTACTTGAGCCTTAAAACTTTGAAGATAAAATAGACAAAAACTAATTTATCTTAGAGCTTTAATTGTTTTTATAGATATATGAATTATTGTAAAATGATCAAACTGTTGTCAAAATATTTACCGTCTATTATTTTTTTTTAATCTTATGCAACATCGTAACAACAACGCAAGCACATCGCAATATTGCAAAAAAATGCGATGTTGTTTTTGACCGTTATTTGTCTAACTTTTACAATTTTCCCTATTTTTCCGATTTAAACAGCATATATCATTTTATGTATTTTATTATTATTAAGTTACTAGAAATTACTTCAAGAAATGTCAGAAAAAAAACTAGAATCCTACAAACACACTTCCTTTATTTAATTTTATAAACAAACTCGTTTCCTACTAAACTGATTAGTCGTTTCCTACTAACTGAGAGACTTTGAGTGCTTTTAAAAAAAGTATTAAAAGTTTGTAATAATTAAATTTGAAGCGTAATAAAGTTAACCAGCTTTTATAAAAAATGTATTAACGAAAATAATTAAATGAGTCCTTAATTTGCCATTTTTAGATCAAGAATACTTTGCTTATGCCTGAACAAATAAATTAAAAACAGATAAATTCGGATTTTGGTCCACGTTAATATAGTTGAAGATCGGTTCTTAAATCTTTTAAGCTTAGAATATGATATATGTATCTCGTTATTATTATATCTAAAACAATTTTTAACAGTGAATCTATACTAATATTACAAAGCTGAAGAGTTTTTTTGTTTGAACGCACTAATCTCTGGGACTACTGGCCCGAATTGAAAAATTCTTTTTGTGTTGAATAGTCCGTTTATTGAGGAAGGCTATAGGGTATATATCATCTCGCTGTGACTAATAGAAGTTAAGCAGCAATGAAAAATGCTGCAAATTTAATATAATCTAATAGGTTCTGACTGACTTAGTTATAGCATACAGTCTAAACCGCAGGTCGTAGAGATAGTAAAATTGGAGGATACATTTGTTTTTCTACGTAGTGGTGTACTAAGAAAAGATTTTTAAATTCCACCCTTAAGGGTTTTAAATATCAATTTTATATGGAACTCGGCGGCAACACTAAAAACCACGCGGACGAAGTCGCGAGCGACCCCTAGTACTTTAATAAAGCTTCAGCTTGAGAATGTAGCGGTGTTCCTTAGTGAGGTTTTGAGCTTTAATAAATCTAATATGATAATTTACGAATAATATAATGATGAATGATTGGGCTTGTTTATGTTCTTTTCACACAGTACTGACGTCGAAGTAAGCCTATTCTTTATATGATAAAATGGTGCCCACCGTCTAATCAAGAATAGAAAATATATGAAGAAAAGAAATATTTAATTAAGAATATAATAGTAAATCCCACGAATATCCTTGCCAGTAAGCTGCCATATTCAAATATTTTTATCAGAGACTACAACAAATTTGTGGTGTGTGCCTAAATAATGAGCTCCAATGTCATACATACACTTACTCATGAACAATGTAAAATGTTTGTCAGTCACCCTACTGTAAACTTCCGACATACAGTTACTGCTTTTGGTACAAATTCCTCTAAACGCTTCGAAATCTTTTGAACCTTTGATAGAAGATACCAAATTAATTAACATTTACACGTGAACCGGTTCCACTCCAAATTAGTTTTTCTTAAATGTATTGAAATTCGAAGTTCTATTAACTTGGGTATTCCTTAACTGCATTACAGGGATAACTTATTAGTATTGTTTGTCAACAACATTTACAGCTAATTATTGATAAGATATGCGTCAGTAATATAACATTTCATAAATGTTTGTATGGTAATCCTAGAATATAGTTTATTACGAAAAACAGACAACATAATATTAGAGCGAGGTTTGTTATTCGTCAATATAAAACTTACATTAATAATGAAATGAACGTTATTTTATTAATGAAACGAACGTGCAAAAGCTTTTCCAACACCATAACATTATTTACTTGAATATCGATTTCTTTTTATTTTTTTGCTAAAACTCTCTAAGTGGCACACTTTATAGCATTGTGAAAAATTTTCGACTGCCTTTATAGGAAATTATATGACTAATAATTTTTGAAACATTGGAAAGCAAAAAGTATGATTAGCATAGTTAAATATTTGGTAAATATTATTCGATGCTTTAAGTTACATTATAATTACATTCCATAATTCTTTCGTAAAATAAAACATTTTTTTATTTTCTTGTCACGTTCAAACAAAGGCAAAAATATTGTTTTCACTTCCTAAAACATATCGTACAGTCCAGAAATTGCCAAACCGGAACCATTTTTGAGGAAGTCCTAATATTACCTTCAATAATATTTTTTGTTTTAGACTAGAAATTCTTTTAATAATAGATTTGATCCACCAATCAAACGTACGTCAGAATCACTTTTTCTTATAACATCAATAAATTACGCGCTTTACGCGCTTTCAGTATCCACAACAAAGTAAACATTATATTATTTACTCGAAATATTATGTTTTATATTTTTATTAACCTCCGACTAAAAAGAGGGGTGTTATAAGTTTGACCTGTCGATCTGTGTTGTGATCTGTGTCTGTGGGAATGTAGCGGCCAAATGCGTGGACGGATTTGAATGCAGTTTTTTTTTAATCGAAAGCTATGTTCTTCGAGATGGTTTTTAGCTATGATTGGTCGAAATAGAAACAGTCGTCTCCAAGATGTTGACGTTTTATTGGTGAAAGGTACTTATGTAATAATTAGCTGTTTCCAGCGGTTTTGCCCGCGCTTTATAGGAAAAACAGCCTTGTTATGAAGGCCAAAAGGTTTTTACACTTCTTTACTCAGGTAAAGTACTTTATTAGGCATAGCTGTTGCTCGTGACTGCGTCCAAGCAGACTGTAAAAAATATATTTATATGGCTTATGATCGTAGTTATAAAGAGTCACGGGCAGCAGCTAGTGATTATATGAATCCCTTCATCATAGTCATATTAGTGATTGTAAATAATTTTAACTCTAAATGTTTATATTTATTAATATTCGTATATTCCTATATGAAAAAGTCTTGAATCAAGTCATTGCGTAGGACCCCTTAGTAAAAGAAGAAATTAATGCAAGTAAGTTACCAAGGCAAATAAAGAAATTACGATATCGAATCGTATAGTTTAAGTCCTTAATGATTAACTTCGTAAAATAGACAGTATCGTCAACGTACGTACAACGGTCCCTCGACGCAACGACTTCAATAAGTATATAATAATATTATTTTTATTCTTTTTAGAGGTCTTTATGTGTCGGGGGTTTTTTAAATTTTTAATTTAATTTTTATAATTTGTACTCTAGTCAGAAAGTAATTAACTCACCACCAAAATGGTACATGAAACCAGTGAGTGAAAATAAATATACAGAAACTTTGGAACATAACGTTATTGTAATATATATAATTCAATGATGACTTAAGCAGTTTCTATATTTAAATGCAAATTAACATTGACATACTACGATACCATACATAAGATTACACAGTTAAGGGAATACTTAAATTAAATCTTCGAATAAATTACAGGTAATTAATGATTAAATTTAAGCTTAAAATTATTAATAAAACTTCCTTTTACCTTAGGGATAACCTAATTTATAAAGTATGATAAGTAGTAATATTATTAATAATATATTAATTAACAAGTAAGTTTTGGATTTTAGTTACAAATCTATAAACCTAATTTATACATTTTCTTTGAGAACTATTTGTTTCTTTTTCATATAAAAGAAGTAGTATTGTGTAAATGCATACCACTTACTAGAAATGACAATGTATCTACTAACATTTGTAATTCAATAAGATAATATAATTATTTAAATAGTAAAATGAAAAAATAGATTCAAATGAATTCACATCTATTGTACACATGGCAGTTGCGCTATTTTAGATTCGAAACTGATCATTTTAGAGATATGAGTATTATGCAAATAGGAGAATATGATAATTATGCAAATATCATGACTAATCTATTTTAATATATCGTATGAAGAATTCACGATTAAAATGATTATTACAAATGTTATATTTTTTAATTTCTGAAATGTGTTTTTAATCAAGTGTGAGCTAAAATTAATTGCCATTAGCTTATTGACCACAAAACACAGTCACACAGGCGCAGTAGATCGGGACAGGCATACCCTAAGGGTAAACCGACACATATTTCACATTTCACAGTCTTGACAGTGTCAATCAACCTTAAATATAATATAAACACAGCAGATGGATGAATACAAATCATTGTTAATATTTTGCGAACGTTACTTGGTTTTCCATAATTAATATATTAAAGTAATGATGTTTTGATGTATGATTTTTGTATAAAAAAAAATAGTAAAAATAAAAATAATATTCAAGAGAAAATTATTTTTGGTTTGAAGAACAGATTACATATGCGAATTATTAAAATTGCAAATTCGTGAACACCAGCTTTTAGTGGATTACCATTTTGAAAACATAATCAAATAGCTATGCTAACATTTTTTAACATGGAAATAATATTTTAATTTTAAGAGATACATAATTTACCAAAAGTTAATGGAGAAATGATTAAAAAAATTAAAGTAATAAACACACCGAAATAACAAAATAAAACTGAAAAAAATATAGTTTCGATTATATGAATATGCGCTTTTTAAAATCTTTCCTGTAATGGAACAAAATAACCAATACCGCTGTCTTTTGTAGCAAAAATGCAATAAATATCATATTGGTAATAAAAGATAGACAAACACACTAGATGTTTTTCTATTATTGTTATTCAAAGGCAATACTTACGTTCACCAGGGAATCATCATCATCTGCATTGTCTTTATTCCAATTTTGGGATCAGAACATTATGTCTTTTCCTTCCATTCTTCCCTGTCACTTCTCATGTTATGTCTTTCATCCTTCCTTATAATATGCCCATACCATGAAAGACGCTTTTATCTAATATTTTCTGTCCCTGGCGCTACTCCTGAGCTAATGCTTCTCCAAGACCTAATGAAGTATGACGGAACCAAGGTATCAAAAATCGAAGTAGACTGATAACGGCATTCCATCCAAAGCAATATGAATAAACGAGAAAAGACCACCGAAATCGCAGAACGAGTGTTTTGTTTTGCGTCTACATACTTATTTTCAAGCCAACGTTTCGAGCTTTTGTTGCTATTTTTCCAGTCTTTTCTGTCCTCCTCAAGTCAAGACCTCCTCCAAGTCAAGACCTCCTCAAGACCTCAAGTCCATCCTCACCGGCAAAAACATTATCATCAGCGAAACAATATGAACCAGAATGCCTCCTCCTGAATGTCCGACATAAGAGGAGAGGCAAGGACTTATAACCGATCTCTAGTACAATCCCATAGCCATACTGAATTTGCCTATGTTTCCAGAAGCCGACCGGACTTGTGTACAAAATTGACTGTATATTGCACTAACCAACTTTACATACATTTCTCTTTCAATGCCCAACGTACTACATCACGCAGAACTCAGTGTACGTCTGTGCTTCTCACATAATTGGCGGAGAGCGAAGATGGTGTCTGTCATAACTTGGCCAGGCATAAAGCCGAACTAACTTTCCGTGATATTACTCTGGTATCGTATTATTCTCTCTATTACTTTCTACCCCACTTTTATAGTATGTGACATGAGTTTTGATTCGCGATAACTATAGCAATTTTGTACATCAATCTAATTTTTATACATGGGCACTGTCGAACTAATGCACCATTCATCGGGGACCACTTCTTCATACAAGAATTTATGAAAAGAACAATGCCAGTCACTTATAATTATATTCCCTCAATAACTTCCACACCTTCACTGGTACTGCATCCGGTCTTCATTATTCATTTACTTGTTTTAATAATACCTCGTTTAATGATAGGCTTTTTAATACTCGACTCCAATCATTGTCTACATTCATCAACATTTTAAAATATACATTTTATCTCTCTTTTACAGCATCATCTCCCATCATCACCTTTTATGCATTTTACATGTACTGCATATCTAGCATTATTATCCCTTCGCTTTTTATACGGCGTACCGTATGTAAAGAACTTGTTTGAAAATAACTACAGTTCTTTTTACCTTTAGTAAACTCAAGTGACCTGTATATCTTGTTTTGCGCCTCAAATCTAGTGATGGTTACAGATACATTCGTACATTCGTACTTTTTTTCTTTCAGAAACATATGCACTTTGCCATTGCAACACCAAGTTTTTTTGTCTATCATACTTTTTTTCCTTTGGGTTCGCCTTTGCCACACTTCTAATCCGCTATACATTACAATACCGCTATTTCCTTCCACCTAATTATTATAAATGACTCTTTCCTTAAATTCCTCTTTTTGTACCCAATTCCATTTTATTTGGAGAGGGGGTTGTTTCTTGAACTTATTTGTTTGCACTTGATGTTAACTGCCACGATAAAGAGAGGTCTGGTCTGTGAGTTCTCCTTAGCAAAAAGTTAACAATCTGCTTCATATTTCGGCCACTTATGTAGATGATTAAGTGCCCATCTTTTTTTAAACTAAGTATTGGTGATTGCCAAATAGAAGGCAAAAAAAGTCTTTAGCAATAACTCACTCTCATAATTACGTTTATTGAACCCCCAAGTGCCATGTACTTAAATCACCCCCACGTATATCTCTTCATTTCCAGGAACATCCATCACGCTAGAAGTAAAATCGTCACCCTAGAAGTAAATTATCTCCAAAACTTATATTTCATCCCATCATTATACCTGGTTTGAGTAGCACTTAACAAAGTGCAAATCAAGTTTTTAAATATCATTTTCATAGCTATGATTCTATCACCTACCCTCTTCACCTCAGTCACACACTTTTTTGATTTCTCATTATGCACAACACTGACTCAATTCCTTTTTAGTCAATTCCTAAATATTAAAACTTGTATCCTTCGTCAAATTCTCTCGCTTTTGATCCCTACAATTTTGTCTCCTGTAAACATACTGCATTTATTCGTCATCTTTTCAACACGTTCGCGAATTCTCTGTCTCTTCCAGGTACGATTGTGTCTACATTCTAATTTTTAAACCTGGCTTGCATCTCTTCGTTTCTGGGCTAGATTCTTACGTCGCACCTGCCCGGCTTGGTGTGAAAACACTGACCCATATCTCACTGCGCCCGGGCACTGCCTCTGCGTCTCGATTTTAGGGAAACGCCCTAGCCCAATCTCACTTTAATTTTTAACCTTGGCATACTGATTTGGCATATTTGTTTCAAGGCCGCTCGCCTGCTTGACGCCAAGCCTCCATGGAAATTTTCTCGTAAGTAGTACCGCTACTCGACGATTGGGGATATAGATTGGTTGTGATAGGACCTGAGTTAAGGGATACTGACAAGTAATGAGATAGAGCACATATCAGTAACTATTGTTAGTTATTAACTATTCATCGACAAAAACTGAGAATATAAGATGTTAACTATCTTTACAGCCTCAAATGATGTTTAACAGGTTTGCTGATAACACCTTCAAAAGATAAGCGTTGATTTATATTACATTATTGCGTTGCTATTAATTAAACTTTAAAACAAGTAATAATAAATTGGTAAATGGAATATTGTGTCAAAACAATGTCATGTTCCTAAGCTTATCTCTGTTTATCAGTTCGTAAATAATTCTCTAACAATATGCCCAATATCCTTTGTGGTAAACATATGAATCCGGCTCTCGGCTTTCAAACAAAGTTTGTAACTGAATATAAATTAATATGTCAGGGCAAGTACCTATATGTGTAACGACTCGATTGGATGATTCAACTGTTTTTAAAAATGGACACCTTTTAGGAATGAAAGCGTATAAGGGTAATTCCGTTAATTTTTATATATATTTTCGTATTTCGCACATTTTCTCCTTGTATTTCATTTGTATCGTATTATTGAATATTACTAAGAATTCAGTGTCTAAATATGATATATTTTTGATTGCATACCTAAACTTAAAAGTTAATGATATTTAATAAAATCATATTCAACATAATAGAATAGCAGACAACATATTTTCTTATTACGGAAAAGGTGTATTAAAATTAATGAGATCGTTGAGATTAACAAATTGACTGGAATGTAATGGTTTTGAATATAATGTGGTAAAGAACTAGTGGTAGTCAATTAGTTGACAAGCAATCCTTTGAGGATTGCAATGACTGCAAAAAGTTAGTTTATTCGGAATGAAGCATCAATATATTGAAAATATCTATAAACATGTAAAACTATGTTAAGCTTATTTAAATTTATATAAATATAGAATGAAAAATAAACCGACACGGGCAGGGGTTCGAAACCGCGACTACTGGGAAACCGTCCCGTTGCTCTACCAACTGAGCTACCGTATCGTTGACTATTGCAATTTCTTTGTTAAGTGTGTATATCCTCATATCGGCAAACTTGTTTCCTGCAAAAAGATTATTGCGAGCAGAAAAGATAAACGAATGGTTTCACTGGTTGAAGTTTCAATATTGTGTGATATTATTATAATGGTAGCCATGTTAAAACCCTATACATTGTCTTTAAATTTTAAATTGTTTGTATAGTTTTTATTTCATTATAGATTATACATACACTTCTTGTGGTGTTTAATAGGTCATTATAGGAATATTGAACAAAATAAAAAGAACTAGTAAAATTTAATTAAAATTTATAAAAACCCCTGATGCAAAAATACATCTAAAAAGGATAAAAATAATATTATTATGTAATTATTAAAGTCGTTGCTTAGGGGGACCGTTGCACGTACAATGACGATGATATTTTACAAAATTTTCAGAGCTTATTAATGAAGACTTGGGCTTAATGATTTGATATCGTTATTTCGTTATTTGCCTTGGTAACTTACTTGCATATTATTTTGTTCCTTTATTTAGCCGTCCCCCGACACAACGACTTCAATAAGGACATAATAATATTATTTTCATCCTTTTTAGATGTCTTTTTGTATCGGGAGTTTTTAAAATTTTAATTGCTTTTTTTTCTACAATTTATTTTTTATTTTTTTTTATTTTGTACTGGATGAACCTACGAACACACTCATTTCACTTATTGAGATTTTTACTATAAATATTTTATAAAAACCTTTTACCAGTACCAATAAAAGCTAAATATCTCGGAGACGACTGCTTCTATTTCGACTAAATATAGCTAAGAACCATCTTGAGAAACCAGGCATTTGATTAAAAAAACCGCTTTCATATCTGTTTACGCGTTTGGCTGCTACGTTGCCATAGAGAAACACACATATACAGCTACACATATACAAATACACAGGTCAGGTTTGGTCATTCTGGAAATAGAGTGCAATCAACCTGGAATTTATACAATAAAAAATGTTAAAACAAATATTTAACAACTTACTAAGCAGTAACTAAGCTAATTACTACCTAGTACTTTGTTATTCTAAATCTACTTGTACAAACAACAACTAAGTAAATATTTGTAAATTATTTACACTATAAGGTTTTGCGCTATTTCAAAATATTACCTTTACAAAATAAATAAAAAAATTTAGTAGAAGCTTTAAACAAACTTACTATTATTTATTTATTTATTTATTTATTTATGTACCAAAAAAATACAATACAGAAATTTTACATTGAAAAAAAAAAAAGTGTACAAAGGCTTAACTTATCTCTTTAAGAGATCTCTCCCAGTTATCCTTAGGCGAAAAAGAGTTTTTATTAACATGCAAGCGGTCTGGTACGTTAATAACATAACAAAAAAAAAATAATAATAAACACAGTAAAAGAAAAAAAACAAATAATATCTGTTGTTTTTCAACTTTATAGTAGAATTAGAATAAAAATATCTATATATATCTATATTATATACATATATATATACATACATACATATACATACATACATATACATCCATACATATACCTACACATATACTGTCAAATATATATACATGTTCAAACATAATTATACATGCATATACACACACAAACATACGCATAACATTATATATTATATAAAATCTCGATACGTATATACATACATGTATACACAAACATAATACAATTTATGATAAAGAGGAGAGGTAGTGCTTTTTCAGTCTTAGCTTGAAAGAGCTAAGAGAATGAATTCCATGAAATACCTCCCTCGGAAGGGAATTCCAAAGTTGAGCAGCGACAACGGTAAAAGAATTGGAATAGAAGGTGGTATTAAAATGAGGTACTTCTAGAGTTTTTAGGGTGACACACGAACGATGTGGTCTTGTTCTAGGAACGGGCGTTTGAAAACGTTCACTTAAGTAAGAGGGAGAGGAAAGATTTAATAAATTGTAAACGAGTGATAGTATATGCACATTCCGGCAAAGGCGTATAGGGAGCTACTTTAACTTTTTGCGAAATTCTGACACATGATCGAATTTGCGCAATCCGTAGATAAAGCAGATTGCCAAATTTTGGAGGCGTTCGAGTCTATTTAGCAGCTCCTCAGATGCATCCAAATAGCAGACATCAGCGTAATCCAGAAGCGGTAGAAGAAGAGTTTGAGCTAACATTATTTTAGTTTCCAGAGGAAGAAAATTCTGCAACCGTCTAAGAGAGTGTAGTGAGTAGTGAAATTTTCTGCTAACTTCGTCAACTTGTGCTGTCCATGAAAGATCACAGTCCATAATGATACCGAGATTTTTGGTTTTGTCAGAGAATGGTATTAAAATGGAGTTATAAGTCAGAAAAGGTAGGTCAGCCTTAATTATTCTGTGTCGTAATTGCTTATTACCTACAATCAAGGCTTGTGACTTGAGTGGGTTAATCAGGAGGCCGTACTCCTCAGCCCACGTATTAATCATCCTGAGGTCATTGTTAAGAGCTTCAATAGTTGTAGCCAGATCGTTAATTGTGGTGTGTCGATATAGCTGCAAATCGTCTGCATAGAGATGGTAGTGACATGAAATGACTTTAGAGATTTCGTTAATAAACAGTGAGAAGAGAAGAGGAGATAATACACCGCCTTGTGGTACACCTGCAGAGATGTCTGTCCAGTCTGAGAAATCCTCATTCACACAAACTCTCTGCCGGCGCCCACGTAGATAAGAAGAAAACCACTTGATTGCGGGAGATGAGATATTAAGAGAGTTTAATATACTTAGCAACACGTCAAAGTCAACTGAATTGAACGCGTTGCTGAAGTCTAACAATATAACAATGGTTAATTTTTTATTGTCCATGGCATGGCGAACATTTTCAGTTACTTTCAGTAACGCAGTGGTAGTACTGTGGAGAGAACGGAAACCGGATTGGAAAGGATTGAGTCGGTTATTGGCAGGTAGGAAAGAGGTAAGTTGTTTGTATTCCCCTTCTTCCAAAAGTTTGGATAAAATTGGTAAAATGGAGATAGGGCGAAATTGTGAAAAAGAAGTAGGATTAGAAGTTTTAGGAAGTGGAATTATATGAGCCAATTTCCAGGCCTTAGGATAGCATGTGGTAATTAGAGAAAAGTTTAAAATATGGGTAATTAACGGGGTTATAATATTTAGGATAGGAAGAAGCATTTCCCGACCAATATTGTCATTACCGACTGCTTTTGTTGCAATGGCCATGATACCCTTCCTAACATCACTCTCCGCAATTTCATGGAAACTAAAAATATCACAGATAGGTGGGGTGGCTGATGCCAGTTTTTGAAGAGTAGGAAGTTTTAAAGCGTTGTTAATTTTAAAAGGAGGAGAAGAAAAGTGAGAATTTAGTAAGTTTAAATCAGTTTGTTTATTTATATTAACAGCGGACTTACCCACACCCAGTGATTTAAAAAATCTCCACTTCTGAGAAGGAGAAAAGTGCTCGAGAGAAGAAAATATATGACGGCGCTTAGCGTCTCTACACATCCTATTACAGAGATTTCGCAGTTTTTTATAGGCAGCAATATTTAAATCGTTTGGATTCTTTTTGCATTTATTTTTGGCCCTATTGCGTCTTTGCATAGCTTGTTTAATCGACGAAGTAAGCCAGGGCGCAGGTAGGTGTTTGACCCTTACTGGTTTTAGTGGCGCATGGGAATCACATAAACTAGTAAGGCTAGCGTTAAAAGAATCCACCTATTCGTCTATATATAAAGACGATCACATATAGAATGCTTAATTCACCGAGGCGGACAGCGATAAGGTAGCTCAGTTAGTAGTATCGGTTTAATTTTCATTCTTTATTTTTTTAAATTTAAATAAGCTTAACATGGCTATACATGTTTATAAGCATTTTCAAACAATAATAATATTATTTAGTAACGTTATTTTTAGCATGAATGTACTAAATAATATTTCGGTAAATTTTATAGACAATTATAAACTGTCTAAAATATTTTATTCTTTAAAACTTTATCAAACTACGAAACCCTTGTCATTATATTTTTAATATAGCTGTGCTGTTTATTCTCACTTGGAAGAAGATAATGCTTTAAACATTTTCTAGTGGTTCTTTATTAAAAATATAAACTGTGATTAAAATTTTTAAACCAAGCTTTTGCTTTTGCTAGTTTTAAAATATATACGAGATACTATTGGGTAGAACTCTACTGATGACTAAATTACTTTCCTCAATTTATAATAAATCAAACTATTTAAGCCTACTGCGGGAGGAATTTGCCAATATTTGATTTCATTTGTTTACATATTTGACAATAAATATCACTCGTGGTTTTTCGTAAATCAAGGCTCTTCCAAGCAGAAAGTTAAAAAAAATATATTGTTTTAATATCTATTCTTTATTACTAATTTACTAATATTACTTTATCAAAATTTTGAGATAAGCTTGAGTTTAATTAATAAATTATCAAAAAAATAACAGCAAAATAAATTTAATAATAATAATAATAATAAGAGCTTTATTCAAGTAGCATACACGAGTAAGGATACATTTATCAATGAGAAATTATTACACTTATTATAAAAATAAAACAAAAGATGCTACTGAAAAGGACATGATCTCAGCTAAAAGCTGCTTTTCAGTTCACGCCTCGAGCTAATGCTGCCACAGTAGGCAAACACAATTAACAAATTAAAAAGAGAAAACCAAACACAAAAAAAAAAACAAAACAAAAAACTGACTATGTTCCAAATATGTTGAGTAAAGCGTTGTTATGCCAAGAGTTGACACATGAGCTGATTATATACAATGTCTTCATATATAAAATTGCACACAAAAGAAAAAATGTAAAACAATAATTAAACGATGCAGTGTAAAATAATAATAAAAAAGATAAAAACACACAGACGTATATAAAATAAATTAATGTTTTAAATACATTATTAGACCATTAAAAGATGGAATTACTTGAATTATAAATTAAAAAAATAATAATAATAATAAACAGGTTTTCGGATATCCCATCATTAAATTCTAAAGTTCTGATGCAACGTTTTTGATTTATTACTCTATTCTCTAATCAGCGATTTCGCGTTATATTGGAATATAACAATCGTTTAATCAGCGATTCCACAATGTATGTGAATAAAACCTACCTACGCTGATCAGCAATTATTCAGTGAGTAGTAGTAGTGAGTAGATGTCACTATGATTTCTCTTTCAGGTAGACTTTGACCGTAAAAAGAACGTTTATTATTTTTAAATATGGAATAGTAACATATATTTAAAAAACAACACATAATGTAAGAACATTTCAAACATTCCTGCAATACAGTTAAGTAATACTTCTAACATAAAACGGTAATTCCTATTTTCACCCCATTCTCCTAATCCATGGTTTATTTAATTTGTTTAGGATTTATTTTGATAATTGTAGCGTCTAGATGTGAAATAAAATCGCCGGTTTATTAATAACATTTTGGTAAAATATTTTAATGTTACAGCGTTATAATATCTGCTTTAAAAAATAGTTTGGCGATACCTGTTATTAACATTTTCATGTTATGAACTATTTCATATGTAGAATACAAATTCTATTCTTGAAATATCTTATCCATTTCATTTTATAAACGTACTGGCTTTCCCCGCTATTATTCATAATAAACCAAATAATAAGTACTTAATATTTTTTACTTTTATTATTCTTTTTTACTATTACTCACAATACCCTTTAGGTGGAATTTCATTACAGGTGATTAAACGTTGCAAAAAAAATCTTTCCAGTATTATAACTATAAAAGTTATACTTTGAAAATGTGATTTAATTATTAACGCTTCTGACGGATGAAATTTGTTAAAATTCGATCTCAGTGGAACTCATTACGACAAAAATTTAAATTTCGCCAAGTTTTTTACTTGTAGGTAGGTGCTACTTTTTAAATGTTTTTTTACGCCTTCGCTTTCCGTTTATAGATAGAATTTCAGAATATTCGTTCTTAATAATAATTAACAAGCATGGTGAAAAAAATATTCTGGATAAGTTTTATACCTTTAAGAGCTTTATAGCTTTAGAACATTTTGTTTTGAATATTCTCAGCAACCTCCCCAGCATGTAAAATTTTGTGAAATCCAATATTTTAATTATAAATCCTATATTTTCCTCTGCTTGATGACTTCAATATTTCTACCAAGTTTTAAATTTCTAGGTCCTATATATAAGTAAATTAGCACAAAAAAAGTAGTTTCGTATAGATTCAAAAAAGAAAAGTCATTTAAAAGAAAAGAAAAGAAAAAATAGTCATATAATTACATTTTTTTTCTCATCGTCAGTCGCTTATCACTGCTTTAACGGACACGAAATATAGTAAACTAGATAACGACACCTTGATAATACTTTTCTTTTGTATACAACACGAAGTCATCAATTAAAACTTTGGTGATTAACGCTAAGCTTAATCGCTTTAACCTTAGTAATTGAAAGTTTCGTTTATGACTTTTTGGTTAAAACTTTGGACATTGTTATAAATAAACGATAAATATATTATGATTTTTATACCAGTGTGTTTCGTATGGTAGAAATCTGACTACAAATGGTATAATATATAATTATAATTATTATAATTTATATATAATATACAATTTTTAGTTAATATACGTTGACCTTTTAGTCTGCTCTTACATAATTTACCGGTTATGTAAAATTCAAATAATACTTAATTAAAAGTCGTTTAAACTGGACAAAGTTCTTTGTGTTTTACCTTACTGCAATAAAAAACGAAAAGGGTGTTTTTTAATTCAGAACTTCTACAAAGACCAGGGTTACATAACTACAAACTGTTAACTTTACTCTTTCAGATTAATTGATTTACAGTTACACTTTGCAAATTAAAATACTTTAATTCCTAACTAGCTAGAAATATACTAAATCTTCAAAATATAATGAAAGATTAAAATTATATTATTTTGTAGAGTAAAACATCCACTTATATTTAGGTGTCATATTTCTATTGATATTTTGAAATATATATATTAAAGGAGCGAAAGTAAGTATAAATATCAATTTATGGAAATGTTTCAATAACAGAGATTTAAAAGAAACGTTTTCAATTGTAAAGGAAATTCTAATATATTAATGTTCTTACACAAAATACTATACGAACTATATTTTTACATTTTTGTATTAGTTTAATATCTTCTTATACAGACTTTATTTCAAATGCGTATGTGTGTTTGTATTATAACCAATTGTATTTTTAAGGTTTTATAAGTTTGAACTGTCGATCTGTGTATCTGTGTAACTGTGTATCTGTCTGGCGAAAATTTCCGGCCAAACGCGTGGACGGATTTGAATGCGGTTTTTTTTAATCGAAAGCCATGCTCGTCGAAATGGTTCTTATTTATGTTTGATTAAAATAGAAATAGTCGTCTCCAAGATATTGACGTTTTATTCGTGCGGGGGAGAGGTTCTTGTGCAATAATTAGCTGTTTGCGGCAAAACTCGTAGACAGATTTGAATGCGGTTTTTTTTTTATCGAAAGCCATGCTCGTCGAAATGGTTCTTATTTATGTTTTATTAAAATAGAAATAGTCGTCTCCAAGATATTGACGTTTTATTCATGCGGGGAGAGGTTCTTATGTAATAATTAGCTGTTCCCAGCTGTTTCGCCCGCTATATAGGAAAAAAAGCCTTCTTATGAAGGCAAAAAGGTTTTTACACTTACTTACTCCGGTAAAGTACTTTATTAGGGATAGCTGTTGCCCGTGACTGCGTCCACGTAGACTGAAAAAATATATTTATATGGCTTATGATCGTAGTCATAAAGAATCACGGGCAACAGCTAGTGATAATATAAATCCCTTTATCATAGTGTTATAAGTGATTGTAAATCATTTTAACTCTAAATGTTTATATTTATTAATATTCGTATATATGAAACCTACCTATCTACCTACCCATATGAAAAAGTCTTGAATCATGTTACTTAATACATTTATAATTTATTACATTGTCGAAACTTTCACGTAGATCCTTATTTTATTAAATATAATATATATTTCTCTTAATAAATATAACCTATGTACATTGTAATATAGGATTCGAATGCTATAAGATTTTTTTTAAAAATCGGTCCCGTAGTTTCGGAGCCTATTCAATTTAAAGAAACAAACAAATCTTTCCTACTTAATCAATTGAAATTTTTTAAGTAAAATTCAGAAATTAGTAACATAAGTTTAAAAAACAGAAAAAAAATAATTTAAAAAACCCCCGATAAAAAAAGACCTCTAAAAAGAATAAAAATAATATTATTATGTACTTATTGAAGTCTTTGCGTCGGGG
This sequence comes from Napeogenes sylphis, assembly GCA_959347405.1. NCBI lineage: Eukaryota > Metazoa > Arthropoda > Insecta > Lepidoptera > Nymphalidae > Napeogenes > Napeogenes sylphis. The sequence continues at coordinate 16,377,974 of OY365777.1, read as the reverse complement.
GACCGTTTAATATAGGAAGAAATTAAAATGCAAGTAAGCTACCAAAGGCAAATAAAGAAATTACGATATCGAATCGTAAGTCCTCAATGATTAACTTCGTAATATATACACTATCAACGTACGTACAACGGTCCCCCGAGGCAACGACTTCAATAAGTACATAATAATATTATTTTTATTCTTTTTAGATTTTTTTTGGTATCGGGGGTTTTTTAAATTTTTAATTTAATTTTTTATTACATTCATTTGTAAATAATGTTACGAAAACCATTTCACACAAAACTGAAATCCAAAATTCTTAATATTTTGTACTATTGTAATAATTCTAATTGTATTTCATAAAAATTATCATTGTCAATTATTCAGTGATATATTTTATTGGAAGGACAATTGTTGATTGCATTCAAATGGATATTCTGTAAATACTAACTATTAAAAATACATAAAACTATATGCTATAATAGTGCTGAACTACAATGACAGATGTTAAAAATCAAAAAAATATTTTTACCACAAGCTTACAAACAAAAATACATACAATTTTAATAATAATAAATAATAATAAAAGTCTAATAATAATACATACAATTTTATTCAAACCCGTGACCTATTGAAAACGATCATTTCACTATAACTTTTCTACTTACTACCTATGTTTATACCAGCTTCGTAATATATTCATCATGATATATAATTATTAGTGCACAGTTGTCTTTTTCGGGACGATGATGACATCTATTAAGTTTTTAAAAGAACTATCATGATTATATATTTTCTTTATAAATACTTCCAAATTTGATTTCAGTTATTTTCAATGTTATTTTATACTGCAAAGTTTAAAACATTATTAGTATTTTCGAAAGAATTGGTTATTGAAGAAAAAATATATTTATAATCTAGATCCAGAGTAATAAATTCAGATAAAATATATACTACTTGAATGTATAGTTACCTTTTTTGTATATATTATATAATGTACCAAATCTTAAAGAAATTCTGATTTAATACTTTATTTGTCAGCTGACAAGGATTTTTATAAAAGAATCGTACAGTTCGCAACGATGTTCGCTTTTGGGCAAACTTTTTCTAGTATACTATTTGGATAGATTTTTTGTTTTACTACTAAAATAGGCTATGGAATTCTCAGCAATCCAGCCGTAAATCGGTTACAATAACAAAAAATCTCTCGTTCGCTATTGCGTCAAAAAAAAGAGAGACTTTTCTTTATTGGAACTATTTCTTATCATTTATTATAAAATAATAATAGCAACAAAAAAAATATGTTCATTCCAAGGACATTCGTTTTACTGAAAAATTCGTATGAATATTATGGACTCCAAATAACCTAGTGATTGCACTCTTTGATCAATGGACGATCCATTTTCCATATATCAAAGTGAAACATACCGATAAACATTAACTTTATAGAATTCATACTTATTTTTCTCTTTTGTTTATTTTTAATTAAAAATAGTATTATCCACAATGTTTTAGCCTATGGTAATTGCTTGTGTTCAATTTCCAGTACAAATAGCTTATCACGATATTTTAGAACCCTTTAACAAAAGATTTTGCAACGAATTGCTAAGAAGAGAAAAACTGTTTTAACTTAAAGGAAAACTTTGTAACTCGAACAAAGATTGTCAACTTATTTCCAAGTCCTTTATCCTCTCGTAATTTACGAGGATGGTCTTTAACGTTAAATGTTTAGGAAGTCGCAACTTTACATCCCTTTTTTGATTTCTATTTGCTTTAGATTTTTATTATTGGATGGACTTCAGGTTAGTATTTCATACTGGTATTAATAATTTTGAGGAATATATCAACGTCTTGCTGATAAAAAACATAAGAAAGACCAGAATAAATTTTAGATACACTATTAAAATAAATAATTAAGTAGTATATAGGAAGTATTATATTTTAGTAAACATTTAAGTAATACCAGATAATCCTCAAGGTAAATACTTTCCCAAAATAGGTTTTAGGAAAATATTTACTTAGATGATTATAGAAATAGAAATTCAAATAAATATAGAAATAGAAATAGAGCAAATAGAAATTTGACTTAGGAGTCGAATTATTGTTCGACATAGGTTCCGAACCTACTTCCGTTTTTAACGTATCAAAAACATTGTTAATATTTCCCTATTTATAATAAAGGAACTGAGAGATAGACTAGAGACACAGATGTCTAAATATATCTCAGAATATTTATTCTTAACTTTAGCATCATTATTAAATTAATAATGTCAAAAACAACCCATGAATAAACTTTATACCCAGATTAAAATATAAACAACTTTACGCTTAATTTATTAGTATTTCTGCCTTTCATTCGTTCTTGTCACTCATCATTTCTGTACGCTGACACTTCTGCTACATATCATGCACCAGGGTACCTCCTATATGTCCGATCTCGTAGCATCCATTATCAATAATAAGAGGTAGTGACTCACAGCCGATCCTTGGCGAAATCTCACTGCCTCACTGAAATTGTCGGTGTTTCTAGCAACTGACCGTGCTAGATCGGGTGTACATTGTACTAACCAACTTCACATACTTCCCAGGCATACACTTCTCTTTCAAGCCTACCGCTTAACATTAAGTGGGACCCGGTTGAATGCTTTCTCGAAATCAAACACTAAGTTTCTGTACTTCTCAAAGAACTAGCGGAGAACTGATGGCATCCGTCGTTCCCCGACCAGGCATAAAACCGAACTGATACTCCGTAACATTATTCTCTTCTCGCATTCTGCTCTCTATTACTTTTTCCCACACTTTTATATTATGTGAGCTTTATTCCGCAATAATTATTTTATACTTTTATTTAATGAATGGGTACTTCTATTGTACCATTTAAAGCAAATCACTTTTTCATGTAATAACTTACAAAGAAACAAAGTTAACCACTTACATTCAATTTCACTAAACAACTTCCATGCCTACACTGGTATTTAATCCAGTTCTATATATAGCTTTTCCATTTTTTATCCCGTGCATTGCCGTTTTCGTCTCCTCATCATCGGTTTCTTTTTTTACAAATTCCTCAGTTACTGGCTGGGATAGTTTTTTAATTTACCCGAATTGGTGCAAAAACCATAACAAACTTCTAACAAGGACCGGATGTTCCGCCTGCAAGTTGCCAAATCCTAATCACATTTAACTGTTAACCTTTTTATACTGCTAATATTTTTGACTTATTTATTATGTCCTCGATAAGACGTTAAACTGTAGTGCATTCACGGAGTGGATGTAGACAGCCATCTGAGGGCTTATTACTGTTTGTTCTAAAAGGCCTCGATGGGACAGTGGGCATCAGCACAGGATGTGCACTCAGGGTGGCGGCGGAGGAATGTCTTGCACATCAACGGCGACACACATGGACCCGGTCAGGCGGTCTACTGTGCACCCACAACCCGCACCGGACAAGCGTGGTGGGTTTCAACGTCCAAACCTCTACTCTCATGACACACAGCACAAAGAATGCGCCCCAAGTACCCGGCTTTAGTTCCAGCGGAGCCGAGGCCTTTCCTGGCAGAGGGCGGACTCTCCCTGGTGCCAAGAGGCCTCAAAATCCCCGGGTGGGTTATCTATGCCAGACGACCAATGCAACCACAACGGATTCCGATTTGCTTCGCATCTTTGACTTTAATTGCAGATCCTTAAGAACGGAGGAAAGACTTTTGGAATTAGAAAATGCATTAGAAAGTGTTAACTGGGATATTATAGGGTTATCAGAGATTAGGAGAGACGGGGAAGATACATTAGAGAGACAGTCAAATACTTTATATTATAGTGGAGGGTCCAATAGCCGTAACGGAGTTGGATTTCTCATTGCAAATAAACGGAAAAATAATATTTTAAAACTCAAAGCTTACTCAGATAGGATTGCCATATTAAAATTTAAAATACATGACAGTAAAATTTTAACAATAATTCAAGTATACGCACCAACATCCAGCCACTCTGACGACGAAATAGAAGAGTTTTACTATCTCCTCAACACAGCGTACGAAGAGAACAGAGGTACATGGACTCTCGTACAAGGAGACTTTAACGCTAAATTAGGGCCCCGACAACCACAGGACAACTACCATATTCATGGACTTGGTCAGCGAAACGAGCGCGGTACGCGACTCCTACAATTCGCTTTTGGGCAAAACATGAGTGTGAGCAATAGCTTCTTTTATAAGAAATCCCAACGACGTTGGACTTGGTGTTCTCCGGACAGCGTCACCAAAAATGAAATAGACTTCTGCCTCTCATCACACAAACGAATTGTTACCAACGTTGAAGTCATAAACAATCTCAAATTTAACTCTGACCACAGACCTCTCCGAATATCAATAAAACTGGCATTAAAAATCCAACGTTACCAGATGATTAAGAAATCTATTAAAAGACTAGATAGGCAGCATATTTTGGCAAATAAAGATCAATTTCTCTTGGATCTCAAAAACACATTTTGTGCACTGGAGCTAGACATAGACATTAACGAGGCCGTAAATTCACAATATCACAATATACAAAAGTCAATTAAAACCGCCGACAACAAGATTAAGCCCAGTAAAAGCAAATCCAGCAAATTAGGCAGTAAAACCAAAGCCCTAATTGTGGAAAGGCAGAATATACCCGTTCATAGTTCCCTTTTTAGACTTAAGGACAGGACAGTTAAACGCAATATACGCAAGGATCTCCGTAACTACAACACCTCTCTCATACAAACAGCCCTCGAACAAAACTCCTCTCTGAAAACAGCAAAACGGGGAATTAGCGTAGGCCGCTCATTAATAGCGTCCTCAAAAGATAGTCAGGGAGCGAAACAGAGCAATAGAGACCAAAAAAATTCAAATTTGCACGAACTTTTTTTCTAAATTGTATAGTAATGATGACCACAACCAGCCTCAGTATCCTGTTGTATATTCATGCTCGAACGACATAGTGCCGATTACTGACTCCGAAAAACATCGTGCACTTATTAGCATGAAGAACAACAGAAGTCCTGGAGCTGATGGCATTACGACAGACCAATTATAAATAGGTGAACCAGCAGTCCTACCCCATATCAACAACCTTTTCAATAATATTTTAAATACTGGAAGCTTACCTAACAATTTTTGTCACTCAGAAATAATATTGCTACATAAAAAAGGAAAAAAATCTGATATCAATAATTATCGTCCCATCAGTCTTGTTTCACATCTATATAAAACCTTTATAAAGGTTATTGAAAACAGAATTGCCCGAACTCTAGATAAACATCAGCCGCCTGAACAAGCCGGCTTCCGTCCCGGCCTCTCTACCACCGACCACCTACATTCCATCAACCAAATAATTGAAAAACACTCAGAATACCAACTACCTCTCTACCTTAGCCTTCATTGATTACTCTTAAGCTTTTGACAGTATCTCACATAACTCAATATTTTCTGCATTACATAGTCAAGGGATAAACAGCACATACATACAACTCATTCAGAATATTTACAACCAAAGTACAGCCGCAATCAGAATCCATTCATCCACAGGACAAGCCTTCCGCATACAAAAAGGAGTGAAGCAAGGAGATCCGTTATCACCGAAGGTTTTCATAGCCGTATTGGAGGAAGTCTTTAGAAAAGTAGCAGCCAGCTGGGCAGAAAGGGGTATAATCCTCGGCACCAAAAGATTAACTAATCTCGGTTTTGCCAATGATATTGTCCTTTTCTCGTCTTCAGCGTCCGAATTGACTCTAATGCTAGAAGACCTTAGCACAGCGGGCCGTGGGGTGGGCCTATATATGAACATGTCGAAGACCAAGTTGATGACCAACACCTTTCATCAACCGATTACCGTTCATAGTGAGATGCTGGAATACTTTGATGAGTACCTTTACCTTGGCCAAATAGTCTCCTTCCAGGCAAGACAAGATAAAGAAGTTGTTCGACGCACGGAAAACGCCTGGAGAAGCTATTGGGCCATGAAAGACCTTATGAAGGGTGATTTACCATTATCCCTTAAGAGGAAACTCATGGACGTGTGCATCCTCCCCATATTGACATATGGCTCCCAAACATGGTCTTTGACACTTTAACAGAGATCCACCCTCGCGGTCTGCCAGAGATCCATGGAGCGAAGTATTCTTGGTATCAAATTGATAGACCGGCTTAAGAATACCGAAATATGCTCCAAAACTGGAATAAGAGATGTCACACGGAAGGCTGCTATTTTAAAATGGAACTGGGCTGGTCACGTCTGCCGCATGTCAGATGATCTCTGGGCTAAGATCACATATCAGTGGGTGCCCAAGAATGCATGAAGACCACGTGGCAGACCACGACGGCGATGGCGAGATGAGCTGGACTCTTTCCGGAAGGATTGGCCCTGTCTAGCACAAAACAGAGAGACGTGGAAAGAGAGTAGAGAGGCCTTTGCCCAGCAGTGGGACACACCGGGCTGAAATATATATATATATTATGGCCGGCTGCCTATCTAAAGCCAATCATCCTTGGGAATGCTCTCCTTGGAAGTACCGCTGCCAGAAACAAAAAAGATACTATTGAATCGGGAAAGTATAATACAGTGGTCCGAGAAGCCGGAGTCGTTGGATTTTCGTATACTTCGCTATACAACCGAACAGGTAGTGTGGCTAGTATGTTCTGACCGACTTCATTACTTATCATTATATTACATACCTAGCTGTGCCTGCGACTTCGAACGCGTAGCTTTCGATTTGGATAAAACGTACCCTTTGTTTGTAATACCAATGAACGTATATGTAAATGTAAGTACCCTATGTACCAATGTATGTAAAAACCAATAAAACTTCAAAGTTTCATCAAAACTCAATCAAGTAGTTTTTGAGTACCTATAGGAGTATTTTTAGTTTATTAATGTATATTTTTTAATGTTTAACCACTGGTAAATAGGAAGGGTACGAAAATAAGAGATTATTAACTTCTTTATTTGTTAACCGATTGTTATGTTAAGTGAAGGATATTACAATATAATATAATCATCAATCAATCATTACAAATCGTTTCATCCGTTTCTGAGATTAGCGTGCACAAACATACAGGCATTTATAGACATACAGACGAACAAACAAAATGAAAAACCATTATTATATAAAGCCTATATAAATATTGCTAATATAAAAAAAATATATATGATTTTCAATCTATTTACAGACAGATCAGTTACAGTTTATTGTATGTATATAGATAAATTTCTTAAACAGTTATTCATTGCACACTTTTCACTCTATCCAAAGATATATATAGTGAAAAAATTAAGAAGAATTAATGTTATTCAGAGTGACACTCACTTTTCATGTATATAAGTTATTTAAATTGACTATATATTTTTTAGGTGTTGCATGCACAAATAAAACACAAACAGATAAACAGGAAATAAAATCAATGTTAGAAATGGATTCTGTTAGTTATCTCTTCATAATCTGGTTATTTATTTCTAATATTTTCAAAGTACAGAGATTACACCTCTACAAATTGATTCCATGTATAGAAGAAGATTTGTTTGGGTCCTATAATGTTTCTATTGACATAAAGTGACATTTTTTTTAATTTCTTAACCGATTTAAATGAAATAAACACTAAATGTTATAGAAGACTGTCACAATATATTTCTGCACCAAACTGCATACTAATTGGTTCAGCCGTTTCTGATATAGCGTGCTCTTGTTCTTACAAAAGTTCGCATCATATTTTTTTTTATTTTTCATGTACAGATCTCGATCAGTGACAACTTTAGTATATGTATTATATTCAAAATTTGTTAAAGTATAACTAAGGCTATTTTAATCCAATTTCAATGCAGTAGTAAGAATAAAAATAAAAAAAACTGTCTCTGATTGTATCTGAATAACGTCGGCTACAAATGTGACATTTTTAATTTACCTTTCCAACACGCCCGCGTCGAGTGTTTCTGTATTATTTTTTCGACGTCTATTTCGTTTTGATTTCGTACTAAAGGTGATTTATAAAAAAAATCAAGGCAATGTTTTGCCATTTATTTATTTTCAGTAAGTATAAATATGTGTATGTAATACAGAATTGGACTTTATAATATAGTTAAGTAGTTGTACTTAAAACTAATCACTATATTTTGTGTGAAAATCCTACTATAAAGATATTTGGTTTTAAGATATTAATACCAACGTAACATAATCCAGCTTAAATCATAATATAAAGGATCTAGTAGATATTAAACACACGGCTTCGTAGTAAGTCCTTTGTAATTGGAATATTATAACACAGGTTTAGGCATACGTTTTATATTTTCTGAAAAAAATGTCTTAATGTATTATTGTTTTGTGTTTTTTTTTTTAATTATATAACTATGAGTTTGCCTATTTGTTGTGAATTCACTTACGTGGCGTTGCCATTGTCTTGCCCTCAGAAAGTTAAATTACGTCGTCACACATGTTACTACGTGTTGCTATGTCGAGGAATCGGTTAATATTTTTAGTTTTGACTATAATTTTATTTGAATAAAACTAGATTATACTTAAAGATTCGTTTAAGTATAATATAACTTATCATTTTTTTTGGGTTGTTGTTCTTACATTTTATTCTATAAAGATAAATATTAAAATAATTCCTTAGTATAACAAATTTACTAATATATTTTGCTAATCCTCAGGCTATAAACGTATAGTACCTACTTGTACGGACTGTATTTGCAATTCAAATGACATTCCCTCGCTTGCTAGGTGTACTAAATATTTGTAGAAGACTAAACACTAGGGTACGGAATGTTTGTTTGTTTACAAAAGTTATTTAGCTAAACACATTACTTTGTGATTAAAAATGTTACAGATTTTTCAGTTTTCAAATGAACATGTATTTTCTTTTTATTCAACGAATTATTTCACACATTTGTATATACAAAGATACCGTCTACACTGAAATATGAGATCCAATACAAGCGTCATTTAAAAACTGGGTAATTTCTTTTTATTCAATTTAAGAATCACTGAATACTGAAGAGTTTTAATGAGCGCGGGTTAGCTAATAAAAGGTTTTATAGCGATTCCAGTAATGAATAAAAAGTATTGTAAACCAGGTCAGATAAGTAATCTAATGATATATATGCAATTTAAGATTCAATAAGTATTTTAAATACAATGTACATTGATAAGTAGTTTTTATTTTAAGGTGTTTAACCTTTTATATAGTACATCTCAATTAAGAAAAAATCCTTTTGTTTGTTAGTTATATAATAAATTGTAAAATTAATAAACGTTTCAAAACACAAAAAAGCTTTTTATTGCGGCTTGCATAATTGACTTTTATTAACATTCGCTTGTTTAGGATTTGTAAATGAAGTTATTTAGATTTTTTTTTTACTGAAACTTTCCATTCTTGAATAATCTTGAATAACGAAACAATAAATTCAAAACTTATTTGTTTTCAACTTAACCAATGCAACTTTAACTTTAATATAAAGCTATTTTGCATTAGAGACTCGACCATTGACGACTGATAGGATCATTAATAACGAATTGAACCGACATGGTTGTTTCAAACTTAAATGCTGAAAATTATAAATTTGAAATCCAGAGATATGGTATATCTGAATTTAAATTTATAATTTTATAATGACCATAGAATGTCTATTATAAAATACTAGTTTTCTCATGCGGCTTCGCCCGCTTATTCTGAATCTAGTAATTTAATTGATCCATTTTATTCTCCATGGGTACTGAGATAGACTGATAGACCAGTCATTAAACCAAGATATTTATTGGAATAGATAGTGCTGTACTGGGATCATCTCGATAAAAAATATCGTATAAAAATGTAAGTCAGGTAGTTCAATGCGCGAGTGCAAATTTTCGTAATTATTTACATTGTAACTAAACCATACACTATCATAAAACATAAACTATCCGTGTACCAAATTTCACACATTTCAGTTTATGAGTTTTTGCGTGATTGAGGAACAAACATACAAACTTTCAGATTTCTAATATTAATTGAATACTAAAAATAAATCAAAGTAATTTCAAACAAACCGGTTACGTAACTCGATTGACACAATAGGATCATAACTTAAAAAGATCTATATAAATACGTACATACGTTTTGATTCTTAATTTTATTTAGCAAAAAATATATTTATTTTATTCCAATTTATATACATATAACATCAATGTCAATCTGTCTATACATATAACAAAGCAGTAGAAAAACGCATGTACAATAAATATAATATAGTCTAAACGTTAATCTCTAATACAATTTGATGGTCTCTTTTTTGCAGTATTTAAAATAGATTACATGACATTTGACATGAAACAACATTTATCGGCTGCAAGCATGTTGAGCAACAAATTAATTGCCACTTAAAGATAATTTGTAATTAGGAATTCACCTACACAATATCACTAGAATAGTCGATTACAAAGCTTACGCAAAGTGCAAAATTAAAAGTAGAGGTACTATTAACTTATCTACATGTTCTTTATAATTTTCGAATTGGTTTATATTATTCTAGCTACAAAGAACATCGTGACATACGCGGTATCATTACATATATAATATTTTAGTTATAAAAGTACATTATGTTGAGTGAGTTAGGTATTAGAGAGGTAGAGAGTTAGGCATTCGTTAGGTAAAAGAGTAACATATGGTGCTACAAGAATTTTCATACACGGTATCATGACTTACAAAGTAGGTATAATAACTTACTCTTAAAACTACATGATGTAGTGCCGTAGATAAGCAAACTGACGGTGCCTGAAGTATTTTTAGACGCAATATGTTTGTGTATTCTTAAAGATATTACTTTCTGCATTACGGATTTTAAAATCTTGGATACATTTTTTGTAACGAATTTAAGAAATCTTATTTTGAATATAAATATATTAAACAGATTTTAAAACATTAAAAGTATTGTTAAAGAGGTATTGTCGTGAAAGACGAGATAAGTAGGTGTAGGAACAGATTTTTTATGAACCCGTTATTGTTTTATTTCTAATATTGTTTAAAACATTCGTGTTTCCCTATGAACGTACTGTAAATGCTGGTAAATCTGTGTTTTCTGGTTATCTTATTTATTCTAAAAGTATTATATAAAATATGTTTTATCATTATTATTTTTTATTTTCGTTAACCTAAAGTACTCACTTTTTAAGCGAGATAACCACAACTGGTTTCAAAACCAGAGCATATCCCATGAAACAACCAAGTTATTAAAAAAAATATATTAATATTAATTTATATAACATATCCAGATACGAGAGTTTGAAATAAATAAAATTTAATAAACTGGTAGTATTGAAGACATTATGGGTTTGTAATTTTATTTCTTGTTGTAATGGTATTTTGTTGTTTCAACAAATGTGCAAACTTTGCAGAACAAATGACAAACACTATTATTAACCCTAACATTTAAATTACTTTGGTAAACTGGTTATTGCTATAGTTTTGGGATTAATGTTTTGTTAATAATTCCCAAATGTACTTATTAAAGTGTAAAAACGACCTGACTTTGCTTGGCTATTCAAGGTTCCCTTATATATACGAAATTTAGTATAACATAAACCTTAATGTAAAATAACAATTATTTAAAAAAAAATCACTAATACCAACTGTATTTTAGCAAATTTAACTTTTGTCTGTTTAAGCACTAAACATTGTTACAACTATAACGATCAGCTGATTAATTCTTTTATAATAAATTGATGAAAACTTATTTCTGAATATTAAATTCTTATTTATTAAAGTATATAGTATGATTTTTTTTGTTTATTTATAGGCTTAAATCTAATTTCAAATACCAGGAACATACATTTTTAATTAGTAGCATTTACCTTTAAAGTACTCACTAAACTAGAGTACATTAACCCTATCACATATTTATAATATAATTTAAAAAATTTAACACCAAACTCCCAATTGCCTCTGAATATTTATGTCTGAATATTATTATTTTTTTTTAGAAACAGCATAGGTATCGGCAGTGGCACTACACATATAACTTATAATATCGGTGTGATGTGTGTCGATAGCTGAACATATGACTCTCACAGGTGCTCGGTGGATTCAACAAATTATGAAAAGTTATCGCATTACACAATGCTATTTTATCTTTAAAACGGAATGAAAATGAACGATGTATGAGAAATTAGATAGTAAGATAATGTATCGTTTATTATTATAGTAGGATAAATAGCAGGCACATAGTCAATGTGGAATGAAAAAGATAAGTACCACAATAATAATTCTTAACACAAACCTTACTTTGGAAAAATCAACCAGATTAAAACTAAAATTATATAATGAATTTGTATATTTATGAATTTTAATATTAATTGCGTTAATATATGTATAATCATATATTTATATATATTTACTTAAAAAAATCTAGACTAATATGGTGTGTTTGTTTGACCATTCTGCAATATTATGATCGTATTAAAAGCAGATGTTTTTATAGAAATCTATGAGTCAATCCTTCAAATTATGTTATGAAAAGCGTCCAATGGAGTACTATGTACTCCAGATGTGAGTGGTTTCCCGTTTCAGATATCACAGTTCTTTGGTTTTTATTTTTGTTATTTATTATTATTTCTTTATTTTTATTTAATTTCGTAAATGTTTAAATAAAAGTGAAATAAATATATATGTTATCAAAAGTCAGTTTCTCGTACTATGTCACGTAAATTTATACTATCAATACTATAAGATCTTTGCACCTTTATTTGTTTCTAGAATAGAAAGAGCTTTGCTTAATTTGGTAAACAATAACCGTCCCCACTAAGCTGATTACTCTGAGAGGCTTTGATAGTTCTTTACAAGATATTTGAAGGTATGGAAATAAGTAATTAAATCAAAAACTTGTTTTGGCTTTTTGTTTGATAGACGCGTAACATTATAATATATAATATATTATAAATTCGTCTGCATAAGATAGCAGCCGTCAGCGCTAATGTAGTAAAGATACATTGGTAATTAAAAAGTATTGAAATTACATACAAATGTTGAATTTAGAACTTATCAACTTTGAAGAATAATTAATATAGAACTACAAAATGTGGTTCTGTACAAACTCTCGTTTTAGTTTTCGTAATTAACAAAATTTATATTTAAACGTCTAAAATACCTAAAACCTCTTACGTTTGAATTTTATATTTAAATAATAAAAAATTTGAAAACTTTAAAGCAAACAAATTAAATTAGCCGATAACTATTAAATAAATAGTTACCTAGCTAAATAAATAATTTAAATACAATAGGTTACATTTCATATGTAACGTTACTAGTTCTACAAATAACAATACAAATATAACTACATTTAACACAATATTTATATTGAACATAATATGAAATTTCGTTTTTTATTAGGATTTGGGGAAATAACAATAACAAGAAAGCATCTGGTGACCCTGTCTGACACTTAGGTCTCTGATTACAAACATCCCGCCATTAATAATGTTTTTGCTACAGAAGACACCGGAGTAAATTATTTGGGCTCGTTTTTGAGCAAAATAAATGTTTATAATAACTCTACGTCAGACACCGTACCTTAAGTTCTTGCTGTGGTGGATATGATGTCCCTTGATTTGTTATTTGTTTTATATAGTAAATATTTTTTCATTTAAGACAGAAAATAGATACCTAAAAAAAAATATTCTTTAATAATGAAAAATATAATAGAACTCTTACAGCACAAACTTGTAACTTCTTTTAATTGAATTACCAAAACTTCAATTAATCTATAGGTAATAACAATTTTTTTTTAGGACAACAATGCTTCATAACATATAATTTACAGCATAATTTATACGAACTTACTGGAGTATTAAATAAATTAAGACAATTCACAATTTATTAAGCTGGAGAACCGCTTTAAAGATCCGTAATATGAATGTAAATGGTTATGATCGCAATTGTCAGGATCTATTGTTAAACTTCGTCTTGAATTATTGTGCTTAAACTATTATTGCTGTACCAGCAATAATTAATTGAGGATTAACATTCTTGTCTATTTGGTTAGGGTTAAATACATCTTATAGCAATGAAATAGAATACAAGCTTATATATTCGTTTCTCAATATAGCTTTGGGTATATTGACTGAGCAACATCTGAAAATAATGTGCTTCATATTTTATACTGGTTCAATAGTCCGATATTCTATCATCATTTAGTAACGTCTCTCTCGGTTATATTCCTGTATCTGCTTCAACCAAGTTGCAGCTATTCCTTTCTTTAAATTTTTAATTTATTTCTTACTAGTTCTTTATAAACTGGTTGGAAATTATCGATATAATATGATGATATCGCAGGGGATGATGATGTATATGTATGTACCCTTCCAATAATATTTCTTTAAATTCGTAATAAAGTAATATTTTTTTACAACGCGCCGCAGTAAATAAACCTGCCTATGATTTTGGATTCTCATACAAAGACCAAACAACGAGGAGTATCGATGCAATAGTTAGGGAACATATCTTGAATATCAAGAATGGGCGTAGGTCTGCAGTATCTTAATATACTACTCCCTACTAACACACAAAGGATGACCCTCAAGTAACATATTAAGGCCATTGATATTTAATTTTAACGGAGTTAGTATCAAAGAGCATATCTTAAAAAACTTGTTAAAATTTAGGTGAGAAATTTACTGTAACTTTATTGAAAAGTATTGACGCAGACCCTGGAAACAGCTAGTAAAGGAATAAAATATATCAACATTTATTAAAAAATATATCAAAACGTGTATTTCTATGGTTTATGATCGAATATGTGAAAATAATACAACTATAATTTTCGATATATATATATTTTTTTTGTTTCCAATGAGGAATTGAAATATTTAGATTTGTTTGGAACCTCCTTACGACTAACCTAAATACCTTGTAGGGATAATAAAAAACATAATACCTAACGTAGAACTAAAAAGTAAAGCCTTTAAAAGCATATTTTCTTTGTTTTCAATGACAACGTTAGCATTTTGAAAAAAATTACTCCGTTTTAAAATAAATGCACCAATAAAGCCTTGTTGAAAATGAAACCTTTCTCCATAATAAAAGAGAATAAAAATAGGTAAAAAACACTTAAACACTACTACTAAAATAAAAAACCTCTTTTCTGGTTTATTTCATTTGGTATAACTATTTAACTGTATTTTTAATTGTAATACAGTTCATAGCCCACATCATTCTTTACAGCTACCAAATGATATGGAAAATTACTCAAAATACAAAATTGTAATAACTTGTAACGTAGAACACTATTCAACTTGTGTCTGTTTATAGTGTCGTGACGACAAGCCACGATCAGTCATGGCGGCCTGCTTTTAATTTAACTTAAATCGCGCGAAAGAAAATTCAAATTTACTTTACCTAATAAAAGTTAAAAATAAAAAAATTAAGTGAAAGATAAATAACATAGTTATTGTTTACCTTTAAGCTATCAATTTCAATACTTTTTATAACTTATTTTGATAAAGGTATAGTAGCCAATTAATGTAATTAGCTTAGTACCAAAACGCCATATGGAAACAAATTAGTTGTCTAAAAAACTCATATAAATAAACTGGAACTTTACGTGACGACAGTGTAAATAATAATTCAATTTGGACACGAGCCACTTCCGCATTTGTGTAGTATGTAATTGAATAGGCTCGTGTACGTAATGTCCTCTCAAGTATATTATATAATTTATAAAATAGTATAAATATGATATTGTTGTCATATAATTATGCTTTTATTATTATAAAATATATTTTTTAAATTTTATTTTATTTTTACATAATAATTTAACATGGAATTACACGATGTTGGTTGTGGTATCCTTTTTATATTAATCTATAATGTAAAGCTAAAAACATTCTCTAGGTTTTTCGAAAAAAGCCCGTCCCGATAAAGAGCTAAAAAAATATCGAAACAAGTAGAAATACGATACCTCCATCCAGATAGCATGTCGGGACAGTTTCCCAGAGGTCGCAGCATCGAATCCTACCATCCGTATCAATTTATTTATCATTCTCTATTTACTTAAGATTAAACATTTTTTTAAATTGCTACGATAGTGTAATTATTCAAATACTTTCTTCATATGCATTAATAAACCAATATCGAAAAACAATCTGTTCAACAATTGAGGTCACTTTTAGTTCCGTTATTTAATTAAATTTGGAAATATATTGGTCAGACAATTGTGCAAATATCGAGGCTCGGATGAGGATCTATTTTAAAACCTCGTATTTCAATTACTGTATTAAAATTTTATCGCCATCTGAATCAAATTCATGATCTGCTGCTGGACGTTTTTAAACAGTTTAAAACAACCATTTAGTCATTGTTAAAAATAAGTTACTTACTTCTTCATAACTTTATACCAAGAACAAAAAAAGGTAATTTGATATCTTATAATCAAATGAAAAAAGGCTTGGTTTTAAAAACAAATTTATTTTAAAACATATGCAGATTATTTGAATTGCAAATTCGTGCGGACGAGCTTTTAAGGGATTAACACTTGTACATAATCATACTGTCATTTTATATTTATAAGAACTATAAGCCTACAAAGTCTCATCATATTCAATCAAGTAGTTTTTGCGTATAGGAGTATTTCTAGTTTATTTACGTGATTTTTTTATGTTTAATTACTGATAAGCAACAATAATACGAAAATAAAAAATTATTAACTTCTTCATTTGTTAAAAAAAAAACAAAATGTAAAGTGAAGCCCATTACAGTATATCCCCGAATCCTGCATCCAAATCCATTAATCTGTTTCTGAGATTGCACAATGCATTTTATGTGTAAAGATACATATTTTGAAATCTGAAAAGTGTGGTAATGAAAGTTAAAAACTAAATGTTACTCAGAGTGACGCTCAATTTCTTTGTATAAAAATTTACATTAGCTTCATTATTTTTTTCGTGATACGTGTACAACTAAAAGACAAAATGGTAAACAGACAAAAATTTCAAAAATGCTGAAAATGGATTCTGCTAGTTATCCCTTCACATCCTGGTATATTTTTTAAATATTATCAATGTGCAAAGATTACTCCTCTACAGTTTTATTACATGTATAAAATAAGATTTTCATGGTATCTATTACGTGATTGACATGAATTGACATAACTTTTTTATTTCTATACCGATTTAGATAAAAAACACTAAATGTTAAGTGAAGAATATTACAATAAATTCCCGAATACTGATTTTTTTCTGAGAACCGTGCACAAACATACAGACATACAAACATATAGACAAACAGAAAAAATTTAAACTATTGTTTTGGGTTCTCCTGCTCTTATAAATGCAGGGGCCATTTATAAGAGTCATCATCATGTTTTTTTTTATATTTTCCATGTACAGTTTTCGATTAGTGACAATTTTATTATATGTATAGATACTTCTTATAAATAAAGTTATTAAATTTAAAAACAACTTGAATAATTAGAAAAAATAAAAAGTATCTTAACATGTTATTTTACAGACTTGCTTGCCGCCGATATTAGCTTTTTACCAAACTCTAGTCCAATATTTGTGATTTGACCCTTAAATAAGAAAATATTATAGAGTCAAAAGTATAAAAATAACGATGGATGTTAAAAATTTTATCAAAGTATGTGAAGCAGTTTGTTGTGAGATCCGGTAATAGACAATAATTTTAAAAACTATGGTTTTGAGTTCTTTGTGAGATAAGTAGTATCATTTTTTTCTAAAAAAAAATATTTTATAGATTTGGCTTTTGCTATATCTATATTTGTATTATAAATGCAAAATTCTCTCTTTTAGTTTATTAAATTTTAAAGTTATAAACCAAATTAGGCGAAAGATTTTTTCGCAAAATTTGGTTATTTTGGTTATTACTATAAGAATTGTTAGAAGAGACAGACAAATAAAAATGCCAAAAATAAGGATTTAGGGAGTTATATTGTAATCAGCATACAGCCTTAAAGCTGCTTAAAAGAGCATAAAAAAGCAAACCGTGGTATTTTCGAATGCAAATTGACCGTGGCGAGGGCTTTATGTAAAAATAACTGCTTCTATACTTACATTTAGTCATGAAACGTATTTTTGGATTTTATATTGAGTAACGTGATTAAACTAATTTAATTGATATTGATTATACCTAAATTAGATGCAGTTTTTAATTAGAACCTAATACAATTTCAAACGAAAACTTTTACTTGGAAGAAATCATTAATTATATCACATAATTCAGAGTATGCTTATTTTATTACAAATTATTTAGTTTATTAATAAAAATGAATTATTATGAACTAATATGTTTGAAAGTCCATTAAATTCTGATACAGTAACCAAGTGTACTACAGGGTTATTATATTTAGGTACTAGTGGTCGCATAGCACCCTTTTTTTTTATTACGTCGACAAAAATATATAGTTGACATTAAGAGTGTTAACGGAAGCCACGAAGTTGTGTGTGGATTGTTTTAATCATTAATTGAATTAATTGATTAAAAGTGCATGATTTTTTTTTATTTATTTATTTATATGCTTTAATTCAGCCGGATATCACATTCCACCGTTCCGCGTATATTTATTAAACGAGTTCGAAGTTATTGCTGTAATCATTAAATTAAGAGTCTAATTTACATAATGTCTCGTAAAATTCATATTATGCTACGTTGTCAACTAACACAAAATCAGATAAGTATGGAATCCAGCTTTGTAATTCAAGTTAATATCAAAATAGTTTATGTCATCTGAATAATTTATCTTATCTTGATCTGTTGAAGTGAAACTTCCATTCAAACTAAGAAACATCATGAGCTATTTTTCATACACAATGATTAGCTTTAGGTTATTTAAGAAGATTCTACATTTTATAACACTGTTCAAATGATTGTAATTCGTTAAGCTATTCATTACATTTTATCTAATACCTTTACCTTATACATTAATCTCGCAATAAATAGTTATTATCCCTATGAGTCACGCTATCGTAGAAAAATATGGAATCTTTACGTTTTTCTCTGTAGAAAAAACTCAAATAAAAGAAAATAGGGGTCTCCAGAGATTTAAGCAAACCCAACGAGCACCAAAACTAATGTTATATGAGATGCAATAATAACACGAGGAATTTGTATTAAATTTTGTAACAGGAAAAATATATAAATCAGTGAAATTTAAAATTTACTATTTCTTATAATACTTTTGTACTACTTACTTTTTTATATTTTTTAACACAACAAAGTGAAGAAGTGTATGTGATTTTTAAATAAATTAATTATCTTTGGTTTTTTTTTATATGTAACATTACAAATAGTTTAGATATATAGTTTTATATATAAATTAATAATAATATTAATATATATATCGATTATTATAGCAATTTGTTTTATGTACAAAATGTGATTTCCTTATTATTACCTAAGAATTATTTAGTCTCTGAATTCGCAAAATTATTAAAACCATGAATTCCTTCAAAGACAAAAGCAAATTATCTTAATTTTGGTGTCTTTTGCAAAACAAATATGATAAATGCTGTCCTGTTCTTAAGCTCTAAGAGCGGTAAAAGCTCTATTAAAAACGGTAAAAGCTAAAGTAGTGGATAAAAGAGACTTATTCTCGTTTATAAATTGAATGCAAATAAAATCTGGGCAGAAAGAATCTATACAAAACTAAAAATATTATTAGAAGTATCCTTCTGACTTGTTATAATATCATTGTTGTAACATCAAAAAAAAAAACAAAATATATCTGAAAAATATTTTCTAGTAGGTAATACACCTGGTATTACCTAAATGTTCATGTTTCACAGATTTTTTTATTAAAAAGAAAAGATTTCATCTAAGGATTATTTCTTTACTAATTATCTTAAGTGTTAAAAATTCACTCGGCAATGTAGATAAATTTAACACTATTATAAAATTTAAATAATAGTATTATTCTTAACGAATCTAACTCGAGAATTTTTAGTTTTAATTTTGATTACTTTGTAACAAGTCAGGTTTCTGTCAGTTTTTGATAGGCGAGTTTTTTTAAGAGTAATGAATTTCACTATTCGCTGCTGTCCATCCTCTAATCAGATCTTATATGCTGCTCTAAGAAACGACCTGTCAACTAGTGGTTAGATTCTGACTAATAAACCAAAGGTGTCTGTATTGTAAAATATGTTATAATATCTTTACTATAGCGATTCGTAATTACTTAAAAAAAAATAAAGTCTTAAACATTTGTTAAATATTTTCCACCTTAAATATTAAACTTACGTTCATATGCAGAAACACTTTAAGCCTTTTGAATTCTAATGATTCTTCAAAATTTTAGATTAATAGATATTAATATAACATCATAAATGTTAAAAAAATCTATTATTCCTAAAATGCTTTAACATAGTTTGCAAAAAAAATACCCGTGATATTTTCTTGTAAAACAATAACATTCTTCGAAAACTGACTGATGTTATATTCCTATAAATAAAACGATAAAACAATAAAGATTTATTTCTCGCCATTTTAAAATCAACGTTTCAATAATGTATTAAGTTTCCTTTTAATAGTTGTAGGGTTTACAATGGAAAGAAAAGTGCCGATTTTGTAGAAACGATTGCTATTAAAGTCCTTTAACAACAATTGTTTAGTATAGTGTACACTATGGTAGTGATTTAATAGATTTCATCTCATTTAATATTAACAAAACTATATCTTCTGAAATAATAAATTTTGGTTGGAAAGCACTGTTTCACTTAAAGAAGTTTCACGTACAATATTATTTTATATTGTCATAATATTAATTGATCCGTGTTTTGATAAAAATCCTGTTAATTTATGTCTTCTTTAAATAGATAACTTTTTCTAAAAATAGAATTAAAAAAAAACAAACTTCATTGAAAACTATATCGTTATTTACGTACTTTAATTTATTATTTACTTTGTTTACTATGCGAAGCGTATACTTAGTATCAAATGTATCAAACGAGATTATAATTAAACATTTTATTATAACCAAGTCATTAAATAAAACCATGGTTTGTTTGTATGGTTTTGTGATTTTTAAACTTTTGTTTTGGAAGTAATTTTAAAATTACTAGTAAGTTCTTAAAAGGGCTATAGAAATATAGTAAATTAAATGAATCATTATATGTACTTACCTTTAATTCGGTAATAGTTTCACATTTTTAAGATCTCAAATAATAATAGTATCTATATAAAACTGAAGGGTTATGCTAAAATATAATGTTATATTTTATGTTAACAATTTAAAAGATGTAACAATTTAAAGCAGATATTATAAAACAAAGCTCATACTTGTTATTAAAAGATTTTAAAGGAGAGTTGAAATATAATAAACGTACTTTTAATTGTAGTCTAAGATATAAGTGTAATAGAGAGGACCTGTTCATATTTTTAACACTACATTCACCATATTGTTCAATCCTGCTAACCTTTCCTACCTCATAAAACATTTCATTATTTTGGATGAGTCACTTCAACGCCCTATTTGCTCTGAGCATACGTTTACCTTAGAAATACCTCTCACAAATTCCTTAAGGTTAAAAATGTCAGTCTAAAAGACTTGTTGCCTTTATCGCTAGAGTATACAAAGACTCATGCATTTTTTTAATGAAAGTCAAAGAATTCCATCTTAACTTACTTAACCTTTTCTAAAACCCTATTTCCATTTACAGAGTTTCTTTCCAAGCCGTCAATAACATAAACTTTTTGATTGTGAAGAGTATTTTTGTGTATACATTACTATTATATTATGTAAGGAAATTTTCTATGAACGTATTTAAATATCTAAGTCCATTCTCACTATTCATGTCCTTGATCAAAGGTTGCGCTGAAAGACTGCTTCTTAGCAATAATGCTGCCTGTAATGTTTGGTGTTTTTCTTTTTCTTTGTACAATAAATAATATGTACATGTAATTTGTTAATTTAATGGCTGTTATGCAATCTTTAGAAAAGATTTGAAGGCTTAGAAATCGACAACAGGATATGGTTTTCTGTTCACGAATCGTCTAATTTCTTGATGTTCAGTAAAAATAAACCGGTTTTAGTCTATCTTTATAAAGTCTGGCATATAAATCAATATGGCTGCAATTGATGCTCGAATGTTCACTTATAAATTTATCAAATAAATTAAATTTTAAACAAGTTAGTGTTAGTATATATATATATAACCGTTAGTGATACTTAGTGAAAATTCTTTTATTTTCATTTGGCATCACTTTTGATTATTCTTTTTCTCAAATATGTATATAATATGTAATATCTTTTTATGTAATAAAACTGCAGCTATCCAAATAAACTAGTTTATTTATTAATTTATATTTTTTTCTTTTTTTTTAGTAAATTACGTTTGCGACAGACAGAGGATTGAAAAAAAAACCGAAATTATTTAAGAAATTAACTTTAATTAAATTTAAACTTATTACAAATTAACCCTATGAACGATGATTCCACCTCGATGTGGGAATATGGAATGATCGTTCTTACAATTAATATTAATTATTAAAACTCATGGGAATACAATGCAAATGCTTTATCGACAAATTACTTTATTAAATATAATATTACAGAAACTCAACGTAGGCGGTTTCCATATAGTGGTTCTATGTAACTCCTCCCCCCTAAGAAAGGCGACTATTTCAGTACGTTCAGTGAAAATGTTGCCGGAATGGTTTCAGGGTTGCCAGATGTTTTCAGGATCTCGAGCGATGGCTGCTTTTCTTTTTGTACATTCATGTTGTTTTTATATAGGTAACGTCGAATTGCCAAAATAATACCGAGTACGGCTGTACCTAATAGTATAATATAAAATGGTATTGTGGTATGATACAAGGCATCTTTTCGCACTTCGTCGATTCGGATAGGAATCTGAATCATAAGCTGGTCCTGAACATCATGTAATCCTTGAAGATCAATAGATTTTAAGAGTATGTGAGTCGCTTTGGCTGACTGCTTTAAGGTGTCATAGGGTATTTTCATTAGTTTTAGGGGTTGTCCTTTAATTTCGTTGTAATCATTTGCTATTGTGAATTGTTCCGATTTCAAACGACATCCAGCAGGAATCGTAGCTAGGTAACTTCCCTGTAGCGATGTGTAGTCCTTTTGGTTACAAATCAGTTGCACTTTCGTTTGTTGAGGAAAGGACAGAGCATAGTGCTTGTCATCGAGTTTCTCCATCGCTTCTTTAGTCAAGGTGACTGTAGTAAATTCACAGGTTTTTTGTATGACTTGATTGATGATCAATTCCTGGATACAATCTGGTCTGATGCGAATCTGATGATGAATTTCCTTCTCACAGAGATACCAGTTCTTTACCTTCGGGCATTCAGCCTCCATGTACACAAATGATATCTCGATTGTTGCAAGGAAAGGGAAAGGTGGGATAAGAGCCTGGTCGTGCTTGTTCGGTACTACTGATAATTTATAAAAATCATAAGTTTCTTTAGAATAAATTGAAAATTTAAATATAAAAACTATTTGCTTATTAATAAAGTACGACCCTGGTTTAATAATATTATAATATTCCCTGAGTACTAAATCTAATATTTGCTCTTTTGAGTAAATTGCTTTTAATTTTAAGACCATAGATTCTAATACCTCAATGTCTATAATAGAATGATGTGTACTAGAAGCCTGGATAAAAGCTAAAAAATTTTCTATTCTAAGTAATTCTAAAGATAAATCTTCTATGTTTTCACTAACTAACTCTAGAAGTTGAGCAAAATTTGCGTATTTTGTTAAGCCATCGTCACTTATAGCCTTATTCTGTAATAATAATTCTAAGGTATTATTTAACATAATCTGGTTATCTACTATTTGTCTAATAACGTTTCCATGTTTTGACATCCACTCCTTGCTCAGACTGATGTGACTATTAAATTCAGATAATAATTTTATTTGATTATTTTCTAACACTCTAATTGCCTCATTATATTTCAACGCATCATCGTGATCTAAATTACCGGTTAAACTTTTTATCATAGTACCTAAACTATCTATAAGACCTCTTTTTACTCTACTAGGCTCTAAAGAATGTAGTTGTTTTAAAATATTGCCAAGCTTATTAGTAAGGTAATTAATTTGAATTTCATATAGGTTATAGGTTATATTACTCATGCGATTTTTACAGTCAAGCAGTTGAGTTTCTAATGAATGAATATTAGTCTCAATGTTATCTAAATTTATATATTGTATGAATGTATGATAGTGCGTAGTCAGTTTTATGGGTCCGAGTTTGAAAGGTAGTATTCCTGGTCCGTCGTTAAGACTCTCGAGTTTTATCTCCTGAGGTTGAGTCATTGAGAGGGTTGTTACTAGGAGGATTCTGTAACAAATTAGCTGTTTTAGAGACTCGTTTTAGTCGTGATTGGGCTATGGGGCCACGGTTTTTAGAGGTATAATTATGAATTAGTAAGTCGGCTAGTACAGTGTCATGAGTGTATCGTGGAGCAGTCTTTTGTCGACTAGCAGTTGAATTTTTTATAAAAACTGATTGTTGGGGTGCATATTCCTTTTCAGGTTCGCGATCTTTATTTCTTTTTTCTATTAATGCGGTCCGATTTTCAAGTGATGATGAATTAATAATATCGTATACTTGTTTCATTTTATCTTTATGAATTTGAGTGTATTGTTGCAAGAGCTTTTGCGTTATATCTATATTCGTCCAATCCCTAGGGTCAAAATGTCCAGTCAACAAATCAAAAGGGCGACATCGTGTGAAACTATGTATGGAGCTATTATAGGCTATTATAGCATAGGGCACAAGGTTTATTATTGGTTCGTCTTTATGTTTCAGTTTAAGAAGTCTTAGGTGTTCTAAAAGAGTTAAATGAAATCGTTCTATGTTACCATTGTCATTAGGTGAATGAGCTAGTATTCGATGGTGGTTAATTTTATGAAGTCTAGTAAATTCCATAAATAATTGATTAGTAAATTCGGTTCCATTGTCAGTAATAAGAGCCATAGGTATACCATGATGGGTACTGTATTGTAATAGAGATTGTAATACACTTAAAGCTGTGCCGTCACGAAGATGATAAGCTTGACCATACTTCGTGAAAACGTCAATGAAAGTTACATATTTTTCATTTTGAACTGTGAACAAATCCATATGAACTATTTCAAATGGTTTAGTGGCAGGTGGAACGATGTTGAATTGTGGTCTAACTGGGTTTCTGTCGTATTTGGCTTGACCGCAAGTGGTACATTCATTAATAAATTTTGTTATTTGTTCTCTCATTTTAGGCCAATAATACTTGTATGACAAAGCTGAATAACATTCGTTGATACCACGATGATTTGTTTTACCGTCATGGTAGTGTCGGATGATATCTTGTTGACGCAAGTATTCTTTAACATTCTCTAATTCTTTCTTAACTAAAACAAGGTTATAGGAGGAGCACTTAAACTTATCTTGTAGGATCGGTATTATTGAATACATAGCTAAAGGAGGGTTTATTAACATAGCTGTTTTAATTTTAGGACTAATATATTCCTTAACAGCATTTATCACATCCTCTTCTAAATTTGGTTGAGATAATTGGATACTAATACGTGTATGAGTGTCGAACGGCTTAGTCACTACAGGTCGTTTCTTAACGTCAGTCACAAGGTCAAAATAAATTTGTCTATTAAATTTATTAAGTGGTTCATCAATTATCGGGATTTCTAAGATTGGGTTTTCTAAGCTAGTATGAACTGTTTCCGTAGAAGAGCTAGCTGGGGCAGGAATAGTTTCTGATGGATTACCGAGTAAAGAGTTAAGCTCATCTATATCTTCTATCAAAGATAGTGCCTCTTTTGTATGGATTTCGATACGGAAAAGAGCATCTGCATTTAAGTTTAATTTTCCTTTTTTATAAATTACTGTAAAGTTATATTCGCTCATTTTCAGTCGCCAACGTGTAAGTCGGGAATTTGGTTTCTTCATGCTCATTAACCACTGTAAAGGCTTATGGTCAGTATAAATTTTGAATTTTCTTCCGAATAAATAAGGTCTAAAATATTTTGTTGCCCAAACTATGGCTAAAAGTTCCTTTTCAGTAGTACTATAGTTTAATTTGCTGTCATTTAAAGTTCTAGAAGCGTAACAGATAGGCTTATCGGAACCTATGGGTCCTTGAGAAAGAACCGCGCCTAGAGCTACGTTCGAAGTGTCAGTCGTTAAAACAAAGTCTTTTGTAAAATCAGGGTACTGCAATATGGGGTCATTTGTCAATAGGTTATTACATTTTTTAAAACAATTAGTATACTCAGAATCTAATGTAATTTTATTGTTTTTCTTTAAGCATTTAATCATGGCCTTCGTTAAGCGAGCAAAATCGGGGATGAACTTTCTATAATATCCTAAGAGTCCTAAAAATTGTTTAATTTCTTTACTGTTTTTAGGTAATGGGTAATTTTCAATAGCCTTGATCTTATCTGGGTTTGGTTTAATACCATCCCTGCTTATTATGTGACCAAGGTAAGCAGTTTCCAATTTTAAAAACTCCGATTTATCCATTTGGATTTTAAAGTTGGATTCTCGTAATCTGTTAAAAACTTTTTCGAGGTTAATGATATGTTCCTGAAGGCATGTACTAAATACTATAATGTCATCAAGATAAACTAAACATATTTCATTCTGAAGGCCGCGGAGTACGTTATCCATTACTCGCTGGAAGGTTGAAGGAGAATTTTTTAAACCCATGGGCATACGAAGAAATTCGAAATGCCCATGTTCGACATTAAATGCTGTTTTAGGTATATCCTGGGGTTCCATCTCAACTTGATAGAATCCACTAGCTAAATCCAGGGTGGTGAAATATTGACATTTTCCTAATTTGTCAAAAACATCAGTAATATTCGGGATAGGATATTTGTCATCTAATGTTTTTTCATTAAGTTTTCTAAAATCCACCACTATACGCCATTTTTGCTTGCCAGAGGCATCTATTTTCTTTGGCACCACCCAAATAGGTGAGCTCCAAGCGGACTCAGAAGGTCTTATTATTCCTTGTTCTAACATTTTATTTAATTGGGATTTTACTTCTTCTCTGTGTACAAAGGGGTATCGATAGTTTTTAGAATGTACTGGTATTTCGTCGGTGGTTCGTATCCTATGTTTAACTTTATCTGTTAAAGTTATTTTTTAACCATCTATGTAAAATACGTCAGAATACCGGGAGCAAAGAGCTACGAGGTTAGCCTTCTCCTCCAGGTTTAAATGGTCCGTACGTAAACGTGAAATAACGTCTTGTGTGCGAGTCTTTAATTGTTGAGTACTCGTGCACTCAGCGTTAAATAAATCCGCGTGAGCCGGACGATCGAGTGAGAATATAATATCATTCGGTGTCGGGTTTTCAATTTCTAAATAACAACGATTATTCTTTACAGAAGTAATGCACTCATGGATAGTGCAATTGCACAGTATTTGTTCTTTAATAAGACCTTCTAAAATATCGACGGGAACACGAATAATTTTAGAAGTTTCCGCGGGGATAACGTCTTCGTATAGGTTTACATTACACGAGTTATACATTTTAATCGGGTTCGACGCGTTTCTTGTAAGCAATTTTCGGTCTTTTAAATCAATACGAGCATTTACTTAATAAATCTAAACCTATTAATCCGTCAAAGTATTCATGAAAATTATATACGAATAACTTGATATTGCTGGCGTCATTGAATTCCGCAAAGCATGGCAACGTAATAGAATAATTGTTCCTACTCGTCGCGTGTATGTTGGTTACTTCAAAAGGATCAAATTGTAACGGGAACTGAGCGAAGTACTTCTCGACGGCTTCGGGACTAATAAAAGATTGATTAGCACCGGTATCTATTAAAAATTTTAAATGAGGATTTTCTATTTGTATGTACGGAAGTTGTCTCTGTGTTTGAAGATTTAATTCTATTTTTGTTTTTGTGATTTCGAAGTCTCCCGAAAATCCTGCTGATCTTGTTCAGTTTCAGTTATTTGAATTTCAGAGTCAAAAGAATTATTGTCAGAAGTCATGTTTAATTCATGAGAAAATCCGGGCGTAAAATCAGTATCGTAGTAATCAGTATAGTAATTGTACTCCGGCTCATAACAATGATTGTAATATGAATCGTCATATGCCGCACATTCATTTACATTCATTTCCCGTGATTTAAAATAATTCATGGGATTATTCGAGGGTAAAGGTTTTGGTGTAAAATATTGGACACCACTCATATGTTGAGGACCTTGAGGTGGGTTATTTCGGGGTGGTAATCTAAAAATGTTACTACGAGGTCTATAATTTGGTGGAGGTGCAGCGAACATCCTTTGTGTATTAGTAAGCATGCGTGGTTGATTATATCCGGTTACCGGGAATTTAAAGGGTTGCGGTGGAGGTCCCATAGGGCGCTGATTTAACGGAGCCGGCCAGTTAGGTACTGGGTTATTATGAGGTTTTGTATGAGTGAATGTTGCTGGTTGTAACGAATTAGTTGATTTAGGGGTCGTCTGAATTTTATGGGAGTCGCGTTGTTGTAAATACATTACGTTAAGCTCCTCCTGAACGAATTCGAGAGCTTTCTCTATCGTATCTGGGCGCATGCATCGTATGCGCAACCCTAACGGTTCTTTTAAACCCCGTACATATGCTTGCATGGTAACTTTTTTGTAAAGCTCTCGTTTCGCTTGGACTGTGGTGGGCAAACTTTCATGCAAAGTTACGTACGTCATAATGGTGCTAAATAAAGTTTGGCAATGATTGTAAAACTCTTGCAGGGTACGATTACCTTGACTTGCTATAGAAAGGTCATTATATAATGCGGTCTCATCACGTTGATCCGAGAAGTTATTTATGAGGGCTGTTCGTATACCTATCCAGTTTTCTGGTATACCGTTTGCATTTATAGTGCATGCGGCTGTCCCTGTTATTTTATTTAAAATTCCATTTAACAAACATAAATTGGAAAACTCGCTACTAGGATTATCATTAAGGTATTGTGTAGCCAACGAATCGCATATTTTTATAAAACGAGTAAGGATATTTGGATTTCCGTCAAATTCTGGGATTAAGCGGAGGACTTTGAAAATATCGTCTGGGCTAAATTCCGTCATTATTACTGGCTTTGATTTAATTTCTACTCCTAAATTATTTAATTTTAAATTGCCTAATCCTATAATATCTCTATTACTATCCGTTAACTGTCTGCGGGCCTGGCGCGATTCAGGCTCCCGCGAACTAAAGGCTCTGGGGTGATAAATCTTGAAGTTTAAGATTCAAAGGAGCAACACGAGAATAATTCAAGTGTACTTACATATACAGCATTTCTGGTTTTCTCTTCGAATCGATTTTCAGATTCCTCCCCTGGTCTGCTGCAGGTCCGTAGATTCAGGATATCCGGAACGGTGCTTGATAGCCAACCCGGGTGACTCGCGACGCGATTATCGATGTAAGATATGGCCTTGAAGTCTCCCGCGAATATCCTACCGACTGCGCCAATTACGTTTGCGACAGACAGAGGATTGAAAAAAAACCGAAATGATTTAAGAAATTAACTTTAATTAAATTTAAACTTATTACAAATTAACCCTATGAACGATGATCCCACCTCGATGTGGGAATATGGAATGATCGTTCTTACAAATAATATTAATTATTAAAACTCATGGGAATACAATGCAAATGCTTTATCGACAAATTGCTTTATTAAATATAATATTACAGAAACTCAACGTAGGCGGTTTCCATATAGTGGTTCTATGTAACTAGTATGAAAGTTTATGGACCGCAAATGTTTATATTTACTGTTATGAAAATTTACTTTTGAAGTATAAGTAAATTTCAAACATTTATTCAGAGCAACTTGTCAATAAACGTTTCAAACTCAAAGATAACGTTTAAGGCTTTGTAAAAACTCGATGAGTCAGGCTTATTTAAAGTTAGTAGTAGAAATGGTAACTGAAGATCGAAACGAGCAAGTTCTAATGACGCGGTCGCACTAATTTCGCTGAGGGAAGTCCCAGCGAAATTAGTGGGACTCGTTGAATTAAAATAGAAACGTAACAAAGCGTTACGTTACGAGTTAGTAGACGATTCGTTAGACCTTGGTTGAAATGTGTATTAGAAAACAATTAGTTTGTAATTGAATAACATTCATCGTTAATTTATTAGCTTAATAATGTGTACGTAATAATTTTTGCTAGAAGTAAGAAGAGATCTTTAGAAGAAGAATCAGGATTTTTTTTTTGTATTTTCTGTGTTCCTTATTATTATTATTTTTTTTATAGTTGTTGTCAAAATAAAGTTGTTTGATTTGGTTTGATACGAATACAATTACATTTTGTTATTGTTCACTTATATAATTATTGATATACTTATAGTATAGCAGTACTAATAAAATAAATACATGAAAACTAAACCCGATGGCAATTGTAAATAACTTCAATAAAGAAATATTAAGAAGAAATGTTTACTGTCCATTATTTTTCAATTTTGTATGGTATTTATCTCTTTAATAAAGTTATATTTATACAAATTATATTCAAAGTTACTTGATTAAGAATAAAACTATTTTAATCTGTTCTATCACCAATTGGCCTTACTGTTTGTATGATAGTAAAATATATCGTGAGTATTAAGCTTTTCTTTAGTTTATTTTAGAAATTCTTTAATACCAATCTGGGAAAATGGATCTTCTTCATGGTCTACATTTTGGGTAATCGTTTTCAGAGCCATTCAAAGAACACTAAAGTTCCACCATGGATCTAACTGGAACAAGTTGATAAACGATATCTTTACATATCTGTTACTTATTCACTTACCTCTTTTTTTATCTCTATAATTTAGAATAACAAAATAAATAATAATATTACTGAACAAGTTACACATATTGATCTAATCCTTAAGTAAGCCAATTATTTGCTTGTGTTAAGAGTGTTAGACAACGATAGAAATACAAATTATAAATATTTAGAATATATATAATAAACCCTGAAATACAGACATTTATGCTCATAACATAGATGCCTGTGCCTGTTGGGAATCGAACCCGAACCCCTTTGCGCCGATTTACATTGGGTGTCTGCCCACAACCACTCGATCAACGGGGCAGTTAAATAAGAATATAAATCATGTTATTTGCCATGGCTAATAATATGAAATGATATTATAAATTTTTAAACCCTTTAACAAAAGATTGACCGAGAATGACTAAGAAGAGGAACTTGTTATCTTAAAGGAACATTACGTTACTCGAACAAAGATTGTCAACTTCTTTCAAAGTCTTTTGTGTTTTCATAATTTACGAGTAAGTTCCTAATTCAACAAGTCATATATTATTATTTTTTTATACTTACAGAACATTATATAAAGAAGTTAATACATAAATAGTAACATACACTATCGAGATTACTTTTCTCATATGAGTGACGTCAAGTTCTCTCTGCTGTCAAACTAAAACTATCCTTCCCCGTTGCTTATTAATTATTAACAATTTGCAAAATTTCAAAAACATATTGGAAAGGTAGTACTAAATTAGGTCATTTACTAATATTAATATAGAAACCAATAAATCTTTTATAGGACCTAAGATATAAAACTCCAAGTAAACTATACTATACTAGTAAGTAAAATATTTTATTTAACTTGCAATGTATTGTTTTCTCTGCAGTAGTTTGAATCAAATCTTGCAAATAAAATTAAAACTACTGTCCAGTTCCGGTTCCGGTTCCAGTGTCAATAGCGCACCAAGAGATGTGCGGGTTATAATTTTATTTTTGATCTTTCCAGTGTGTCTGTATGAACTTAATATGCATGTATGTAAACAAAAGTTTTGACTTGAACATTACGGTGAAAAAATTTAAATTGTTGTTTGATAAATTACTGTTGAAAGTTTGATCCAAGCAAAAGATTTTATATTTTACTATTAATACTAATAATATTATAAAAAACTCAATAAATCAACTAGAAACAAATCTATTTTGAAATCGTACTAAATATAAATCATAAACATTATATAAATAATATAAAATGTAATACAATGATGACATTATATTTGAATAAATATTTCCGCAAAATGTTTTGCAAGGAAGAATGATATTATTTTCTTTTTATATTTAATTCGAATACTGATAAGTTCCAAAAAATATTAATTTACAAAGGCATAATATATAACGAAAGCTTAATCACTTTTTAATAACTTATAAGATAATAAGATCACATATCGGCCCTCACACGTCTTTCGTCGAGTAATATGAGAATAGTAACAAAAACATTTTTTGAAATAAATATTTAATAAAACAAAAAACATATATTTATTTCATATTTCACTTTTGTTACATGGTAAATTGATTTTCATCTCACTTGTAAATAGCTTTACATTCACCGCTACTGGTACGACGAGAGTCAGCGGGACAGGAAACAGATAATGCAGAATATGTGTCATTTACAGTTCGACATTGTATCGGTGCATCCGTCGAGGAGGATGTTTCAATAATCTCTTCAGTTTTTCCTTGCTTTGATCTACCATGACCATTTTTGAAAAATGCAATTAAAAATATGCAAATAAATATGAAAACTATATAAATCATCATTTCCAAACTGTTGTCGCAGAGAATCAATTGTGACTGATCGTGTAGCGATTTTATTAGCAAAAAAATGAGATCACTGACCTAAAAATATTATTGACCTATTGGTCTGAGTGAATGATATATATAATTAAATAACAGAGATTATTAAATACCAAGAATAATTAGAAATAATATTATTTTTCCTTACAGAGATCTAAAAAACAACCAAGAATTTATCATTTTACATATAATAAAATTGTCACTGATCGATTTCTGTACATGGAAAATATTAAAAAAAACATAATGAGAGTCTTTTATAAGAGCAAGAGAACCTAAAACAATGGTTTTTCATTTCATTTGTTTGTCTGTATGTCTATATTATATGTATGTTTATGCACGCTAATCTCAGAAACGGGATAATGGATTTGGGGATATACTGTCATGGGTTTCACTTAACATTTTTGTTTTTTTTAACATATAAAGAAATTAATAATTTCTTATTTTTGTACAATTGCTGCTTTCATTGATAAAATTAACATTAAAAAAATTACATAAATAAACTAGAAATACTCCTAAACACAAAACTTCTTCATTGAGTTTGATGAAACTTTGACGGTTTATAGTTTTTAAATACATTGGTAAGTACAAAGGGTACGTAATATCAAAATCGAAATCTACGCGTCGATTTTCTTATATGTACCAGCTGTCTAGTTAGTACATATAAGAAAAATATTCCTGAAAGTTGCGTTCATTTTTACTTGCAAACAATTTTCAAAATCAATAATAAGTCAACATAATTTAACTTTAAATAAATCAATATTCACAGTATATACTGACGGTACTTTTTTATATGTAAATGTAAAAAAAAAAATACAAATGTAAATATATTAATATCACCAGTAAAATTTGAAGAGCAGATAACGGGTTTTTTAGTGATAAATTTGATAATAATGTTTGTTTTAATTCAGTAAAAAAAAGATATTATTAATACATCATCACCAGACTGATAATCAAATTCAGTTTAGTAAGAGTATATGAATAGAATTAAAATAAAGGAGTAATATCATAATTAATTGGTAAAAATTCTTCATTTATCTTATCTATACATATAATAAAATTGTCACTAACCCATTTCTGTACATGGAAAATGTTTAAAAAAAAAACATCACAGGGGGCGTTTATTACAGCAAGAGAACCCAAAACAATGGGTTTTTAGTTTGTCTGTATGTTTGTGCACACTAATCTCAGAAACAGATTAATCGATTTGGGATCAAGTTTCGGAAATATATAGTCATTGGATTCACTTTACATTTTGTTTTTTTTTTAACAACCGGTTTACAAATGAAGAAGTTAACAATCTCTTATTGTCGTACTGTTGCTGCTTACCAGTTTGAAGTTTTATAGTTTTTACATACATTAGTGAGTACAAAGGGTAAGTTTTATCATAATTCTACGCGTACGAAGTCGCAGGCACAGCTAGTAATTGAATAAAATACTCGTATTTGTCCTTTAGCGTATGGTTGTGGCGTCACTTAAAGTATTCCTAGTACAGTTTTATAGTATCATAGAGTATGTCCGTTTTCGTGATGACAAGAAAATATCAGTTTTTGGTTGTCATTGGTAGTACGAGTTCAAATTTATACCCAACGTTCATACGATGTCGACCAAAACGTATGTCGATCGCAGCATATTCTTCTATTTTTAGTCGTATTTTTGGATAACTAACATTTTGGATTTCCTATAAGTTATTATTATAATATGGTTTCCATTGAATTTTGAATTCTGACCTAATAGAAGTTAATTAGAGGTTAAAATTTACATTTAAAATGATATTATCGGTCCAAATGAAAAATATAATGGCCGCATTAACTTATAGAGATGTGAATGCTATACTTTTATAACAATTACTATGTAATAAATGAGACTAACAACTTCGACGATTGAACACTTGGTCTGTTGGACCCATTTAAATATTCAAATGGTAGTTCTCATAGTGGACCATTCAAGAGAAAATAGAACAAGGACTATTTAAGGTAAGACAAAATATATTCTTATTTATTCCTTGATATCTACTAGCGTTCTTACAAAATTAATAATCAGTAATGCTTCAAAATATACATCATTATATGTTTCATGAGTTTTCTTGCTTGACATTTGAAATAAATCATTCACAATATAACTTATTTTAATATTACTGTTGTTATCGCCAATAAATATTATGAGGATATATTAAATATCCTCGACACTTAGTGAGTGAAGTTTGTCTTGCTATTGTCAAAAATGGCAGCACCGGTTTTGTAAAATGTGCTTCGGACTTGTTTATAAGTCGCTCGTTCGTTAGACGAATGTGATTCTGTCGTCGGCAGAGTTCGCGTCAAGAAGTGATTATACCAAGTCTAGCCATAAATATTGTAACACAGAGAAAAAAAAATTTTTCATTGCAAATAACATTTATTACTTTTACAGTGTGTTAGTTTAATATAAAAAAATTAATAATTAAGAATATAAAAATCTTACTCAAAGTGTTGTACATTAGCTGCAATACAGTCCTATAAACGTTGATGACAGTTATCAATTGAAGCACGCGCCCTTACCATGGGGAAATTCTTCACTGGCAAAGGTATGGATTGTTTAAGGGACTCCTAATTATCATGGCGTTTAGAGCTAGCTGTACCTCCTCAAACTGACCATAAATCACAATCCAGCGGATTAAGAT
This sequence comes from Napeogenes sylphis, assembly GCA_959347405.1. Lineage (NCBI taxonomy): Eukaryota > Metazoa > Arthropoda > Insecta > Lepidoptera > Nymphalidae > Napeogenes > Napeogenes sylphis. The sequence continues at coordinate 16,342,782 of OY365777.1, read as the reverse complement.
CAGGACTATACGACGACCAGTCTTTAGCTCTGATGAAGTCCGAGTCGTTAACTTCCAACCCAGACTGCGTGCACCAATCTTTATGACCCAGCGCCGAGTCTTGCTGCAAGGACCATATTTGGTTATTGAATATGGTGTTATTAAGGTGCTTAACTACCTTCTCAAGAATGGTATCTTGATACACTTGTGCCGATGTTTTGATACCTTTTTCACAAAAATATGGCTCAGCCACACCTTCATAGCTACCCCCACTAAACCATGACTGAAGTCGGATAATACTCACGTTGCACTCTGTCGACTAATTTAAAAACTTTGTTAGAGCTTGCATTTTGTTTGTTAAAATGTTGCTCAATTGTAAAAAAAAATCATAGATTTTCTTAGGTTTTTTTTTTCAAAGGCACGATGGATGAAGGAGACCTGTGTGTGCTTAAAAAAACTACTGGCCTACTGAAGTTGAACTGATGTTACTTAGTACTTACTGACTACATTTGACAGACTGATGAATGCCTATTAGGAGTAGGAGCTAAGATAAGTACTCGATACTTTGAAGGATCGATAGTATTAAGCATACGATCCTCTTTTTTTTTTTAATGTTCTCTAGTACAGTATCGATTGTTTCTAAACGAAACCATGTGCATGTCTGACCGACCGCGACATTTGTGAAAGAATATAAAAGAAATGTCGTAAAAGACTACATATCACTATTGAAAGACTACATATCAATATTTTCAAAACCATCATTTTCAAAAGAGGATCGTTTGTCGCCGAGAATCTTAACAACGCGATTCAAAAAATAATAACATATGTTCACATATCAAATTTAGATTTGACCTGTAACCGTCACCCCACATTTAAAATATAGTATTCAAGTTAATCGACACTTAACATATAATAATATTGATTAAATGTGTTTCTAAATAAAATATGTTGGAAATTAATTCTGTTCATTTCAATACACCCCGGCTATATATATTTTTTAATATCTTTGATGTACAGAAACGATTTCGCTACATATCTATTAAATATATAAACTTGATTTGTAACAAATTAAGATTAAACCAAAGGTATATTCAATAATTTGCAGACGCCATTTTTTATAATAATTAATACATTTGTAAATATTTTTATCATGATAATATCTAATTAGAGAGCACAAATGTTTCAATGCATATTTTGTCATGCGGTACCGATGTACGAAATATGTATCGCATATTATCATGGCCGATAATTCCAGCCGCTTTTTAGAACGATTTTGTCGTTCTAAATCCTGCAATTCACCTCCCTTAGCACCCCTTACTAATCCCAACGCCAAACATTTTTTAGCAGCCATTTTTTATAGTACGAAATACCTTCTCACCAATATTTTGTTAAGCGAGTAAAAAACTAACATAGTAGGTACAAGTTTTCTTAGACTTTACCGCCTCTTAACTGTCAAACTTGTAACTCATACTGCCGTTATGATGCAATATAATTAGCAACGTCAATAGTTTGGTTTATTTAAACGATCGCTGCTATATTATATGCTTGCTATGTATTATAGCAAGCATATAATATATAATATAGACAAACGTTTTTGAATATTTATAAATGGACTAACTAAAATAGTATAAAACTCGTACGATACAATAACACTCGTACTAGGGACACAATTAACATGCCATACGAAATGCTGTTTCAGTGCAGGCCAACCATCTCTTTTGGTTTAATTATTATTTATTAGTATACAATAAATATAGTATAACCTGACATAAAATATGACGATCACTCTGTGGGTTTGTATAAGGTCTATTACGATTTTTTACTTGCATAAAAAAGTTCAAATTATAAAACTTATAAACCTCGGAGTGCCGGGCCTTTTGCCCTCCAAATGCTAAACGACACGGAAAGCCACCACTCCCTGGAGCAGTTTGCTCGTGTTACTCAATAAGACCATGGCCCTCTTTGCGAAGGGCCAGACGAAGGGTCACTCTTCCTTCCGCAACAGGCACAGCCTTCCTTCCTTTCATGGCTTCGGGAAACAGCCAAGACGCGAGGCAGGCGCCAAAAACTTCCCAAAGTCGACCACTCATCTCCTGGAGGGCGTATTCAAGCACCCGGCCCGGGATATCATCTATTCCCATTGCTGTCGTCTTGCAGGGTACTGCCTACCTCCATCAAAGCCTTCGATACGGGCGGGATACTCAAACATACTTCAAATCATCATTTATTACATCTTCTTCTCATTAGAGAAGATTTTTTTGTATATTTATAGAATTGAATTGAACTGTCAACCAAGACAGGATTATCTCAAATTCTTATTTCATTTTGTCGAAATTTTTTTCGTCGAGATGTTTTTGTCAAAACTTCTACCGGACGCCGTAAAAATGAGGATTTATTCTTACTTAGCAAAAAAAAAATATTGTTCTTATACATCGACCTAAAATTTATATTGCATATATTAAGACAGACAGCCATATAAAAATACATTTTCCTAAGATTTTATTGCAATATCAGAAGAAATTTATACCATGACTTAAAACATCATTCGTTTTAAATTATAAAAATCACATGAAATTTGATATAGGAAAACTATGTAGGATGTAACCACCAACAAAAACAACTATTGGACAAGACATGATCTTTTTAATAAAAACAGTTGAGTACTCTTTCATAAAAGAGAAGACATGTGATGTAACGATAACTACAATGCTTAATACTTTAAAGGTTAATAAAACACATCGCAAAAATAGATTATTTTTTTAAATTAGGATGTTTTACTTTTAAAGTATAAGTTAACTCTTCAGAATAAATGGTTTAAAAAAAACAGAATTTGCGCACATCTCTATTAAAAAATAAAGTGAGTTACGACGTTCCGATAATCTCTTTCTGAGGCTTAAATTAACTCTTAAGCTCGTGTTTCTTTAAGTAATACGTAGTAGTAAGTAATTTAGACAATATTTACGGGACTTTTTTTTATTTGACATAACTATGGATATAGAACATTTTATTAACAATGTTGGTTACTAATATTTCAAGCCCTAAAAAGGCGACATTAGTCTCGGTATTACATAACATTGTCTATTGTACGGCAGTTCACTTTTATATTAGAAAAAAAATATCACAAATCCTCCCTCATATTATGATTTTAAATATAAATAAATGTCGGCATCAGAAATTATAAAACAGTAGTATTATCTGAGGCTTTCACGAATACTACCTACACATTGAAATATAATATTTTTACGGATAGACACCTCCATCTTGTCTTACCGTGAAAATTATTGCTTCAAAGCAATCGAAATGTCGGTTAGATTTAAAATGTAAATTTATAATTTTTAATTATACGCGAGTTAAATCCATAAAAATAGTTATATTTCAATAAAACAGTATTCTCATTCATATGCACTGTTATGTAAAAGCCTTTGGGTTTTTTTTAACAAATTGTTATTATTTCCGAAATTTCAAAAGAAACAAATTTTTTTTTAGATAAAACAAAGAGGTATTAATAAGATTTCTTAATACTATGTATTATGATAAATTTCTTGAAGTTTGATGAACCTAATTAACATTAAGTACGTTGTCTTGCGTATAAAGAAAAATAAATTAAATCACATAAGAGCGAATCGATGAATTTATCTCTTTTTTGCTGTGTTTATAACGTTCAGAACAATGTTTTAGATAGTATTATTTTAATCTACTTTAAGTTAGGATAAATTAAAGATCTTAAAATAAGTGTGGCATTCAGTTAAATAATATTTAATAAAATAAATAACAGTTACTTATATTCGTATGTATTATAATATATCAAAATTAGCGACAAGATAAAGTAGGATCCAAAAATTTTCGTAAACTTTCTTCGTCGTAATATTTTTCTTCTCTGTCATTGTAGTTTAAGGCTTCGCATATTCTGCATAAGTGGTATGACTTGGTTCCTAAGTATCCATGTTCATTTACAACATAAAAATCGTTTCTCCATCTATGAAATGATAATAGTTTGCTGCTATTTTTACTTATTTCTATCATATGCTTCGCCAATTCTTCTGCATTGTCATATTCATCAATATGTAAAAACGATTCAGGAGGTAAGAGCATCGCGCAACGGTCTACAGTAGGTCCCATTATTACAGGTATAGCTCCTTTACTGTAGGCATTATGAAATAACTTTTCGGTCAAATACTCATCGCATTCAGAATTTTCAAACACCAAATAAAATAGATATGCCGATATCACCGTACAATCTGATTTAAAATGCCCGGGACAACTGAAACATAAAAAAAAGAATACAACACTCTTCAACACAAATCTAAATATAAACAAAACAGAAAACTTAAAAACTTACACTCAAAATTAATTAAGGATTGTAAGCGACTAATCTTTTTTACTGATCAAAACATCTGTAATAGAACTAAATACTGGACTATGGCAAATTGAATATACAAGAAAATAAAATAAAAATAGTGTTTAAAACAAATATTGGTTTTAAAAACAAAGCTACCGTACGTAACCTAATAAACCGATCATAGTATTTAAAATATATTTTATTTTTCTCAATGTTTTAAAAACTGGACGTACTAAAAGATATGACATTTTAAAATTGAGATAAAGCTTTAGATTATCTCTATTAACTTTCAGTTGAATTATTGTTTTTTTTTTTTAATAATAATAAAAAATATTAATTCACAGCAGATATTGAAAAAAATCTATTTAACATTATAACATTTTGTGGTACATTTTTAGTATAAACAAATAAATTTGAAGTTGCACCCCGTGAAAATCAATTCAATATGCCCAGTAACAAGAGTTGAACTCCTAAATATGAGAAAAAAAATAAAAAATACTACATAAAAACATATATGTATATACTACATAAAACAAATACCTAGTCTTTTTGTCTTTTGAACATTTTCCATAAATATCCACTTTCAAGTGTTTTTGTAGTTTGTGTAAGTATTCCATTCTGCGGTGTACGTCACAATGAGACATTAGAATAGATACTAGTACGTCTGTACGTTTATCATTCCAGTACGGAACCAACGATGCCAATGATTCGTCTGTTATTTGTTTCAGAATAGGTTTTTCCAAGGGCATTGTTCGTCCGTAAGGAATAGGCACGTCGGAATCGCTCCTAGAAAATATTTGATGATTAATCTTCGAGTACGTGGTAGGTTCTTAAAAATGTGTATTATAAGGACACATGATACATACAACTCAGGAAGTATGATTTGTTTAACAAGTAAATTTATTTAACAAATCATAATTCCTACGCTGATAAAATATTTAAAAGTATGTATATATTAATAGGTAAGTATTTGAGTTTGGATAGTATGAAAAATATTTTTCATACCTATAGGTCATGGACCAATTGAACATATTTGATAGATATGTTAAATTAGGAGCCTGTTGTGCCATTCCAAATGCGTTCTTCGTAGATTCGTCATTTAAAAAGACCCATCTCTGTTTTGTATTTCTAAACGTCGTATTTGGAAACACGCCTCTTTCTACGTGAACTATAACAGCATCGACTGATGATATTGTTTTATCATCGCCTGTAAATTTACAGTTCTTTACACTGCATCCTTGTAGTGGATCAACTTTACTGAAACATATATACCATGAGATTTAGACATGTGTCGGTAATGCTCTTTGACAAGACTTTTAATCTGAGAAATGACAAACGCTACATTTTGAACATCTTTGTTTCTTTCTTGAATACTTAGGAAAGTTATTATTAAATTAACCTTTTTAATAATAATGTAATAAATAAGTAGCATGTTCACGTTCTGATAGTGGCTACGTTTTATAAAAAGATAAATATATCAAGGCGAGTAACAACACAGTAGCTAATTTGGAAACGTGACGGGGAATCCTGTGGGAGGTCACGGGTTCTAGTGCAGTTAATATTGTCGATTTTTTAAATTGTATATTTTTGTTTAGTGAGTCTAATATATTTTCATTTTAATGACATTAGTTCATAAAAGTTTAAGGTTATACAAAAGTCCTTATCCAATTATTGATTGTTACTAACTTACTGTTTATTCTTATAACTGTAAATATGTCGATCTTGGAACCAACTCCAGTATTTCCATATTAAAACCATGTATGTTTGATTTTTTGGTTGATGATTTAATGGAAAAGTATTGATTGGGATGTTCTTAAATAGTGATGTCCCTAACTTTGAAGTCGGCCAATCCTAAAAAAAGGGTTATTTACATTCTTGCAACATTTTTCGGCGCATTCCTCAAATTGCTATTATTACTCACAGACATTATTGTCTCTGTGCAAGTGCAATTGTGTTGATCAAGAAGTCATTTTTAAGGCTGGGCTTTTACGTTCCAGAAAGACAACCAAAACATTGTATAAAAATTACATTTATAAACATAGATTATTAAAAACCTTAAAAAACTAGTTTTTTCACTTTTATTTCTAAATAAATTACAATTACCATCTTAAACATACCTACAATAATTAAAAAAAATACATTACGTAACAGCAGCATCGTTTAACAATATGCTTACCTTTCTTCTGTCAAAATAGAAATCTACAATATCAGCATGAAAATTTGAATTTCTTTCGTAATTTACGGAATCCACATAAAATATGTTTCTTACAAAATGATTTTTTTTACATTTTAGTCGATTAAAAAGCATTATTAGGAATAAAATTGACATAATGTAAATAACATACTTAAGCAGTTTAATCGAGACAAGTTTTTTGGAATACGCGCTAATGAAATGCATAATGTTTATTTACTCAACAAATTTACACCTTTTTATTACACATTATTGTTTCACATTTACCAACACATTTTTAGTTTCCTAACGATGCCTGCTTTAAAGATAACAATTTATTCATAAACTCTTTTTATGTATTGAATAAAAAAACTCTAGTAAACCAGGGCTCGACTGTTCTTAAAGGAGATGTGAGGTAGAGTGTCGTTATTTTCAAGGCGACTAGCATGCTCGACTATAGTCGGACTTTTAATTAAATTCCAGATTTGACATTAGCTACTGTCACTTCGTAAAATAATGATACCATAACTAACCTAATAGTGATGGACACAACAATCGATGAACAATCGCGATTTTATGTTGATATAATTATTATGTTCGTCTGCCAATTAGATAATAAATGATATTTTTTTATTAAAATAAATACATTATTATTAATAATAACTGGTTAGTAATTAGTGGCTGCTGCATTATTTTATTATAAGCTAATATTTTCTTTTAAAAATATTAAAAACAAAACCTATAATAAATAGTTTTCTGCGTTGGTAACCCACGGGGGGGGGGGGGGGGGGGAGGTTAATTACCGTCATTCTGTTTTCTTGTCTTTCGGCTTCATTCTCTCAGTTTCACTATACGAGTGTTCATGTTCATTGCGATATTTTGTTATTTTGTTCAGTTTTTGTTAAAGTTTTGTTACATTTTGTTTGTTCTTACGTTTATTGTTTTTTGTGTGAACTTTGGTTTTCCATCAAAATGGATTCTCAGCCAAGTACATCACAAAAAGACGCGGACACATTCTTATCCCCAAGAAAAAAACGTCCACGCAAAGCTTTCACTGTTATTGAAAAAGTAATGATCCGCAACGCCTACAAATACGTGAAAAACGAAACTTCTGCGCAATTGGAGGACTTTGAAGTTTGGAATGAAAATGAATGCATGAGCAAAGTTGCTAATATATTGGGAATAACCTCACGCTCTGTTTGCAATGCTATAAAGGAAGTAAATAAAGATGCGCTGCCAACTCCTAAAAAAACCGCACCAAAGCGAAATTTCAAAAATAAAATTGATGAATTTTCATTATCCGCAATGCGACGAATTGTTCATTAGTTTTTTTACAAAAATGAACCTCCAACCATTGCAAAGGTTAGTCAGTCAGTCAGACAATAATATTATTTTTATACCTACATATTTTATATATAAGTAATGATTTCAAACTATAATACATTATATTATTTTACATTTTGCAAGTAATGAATGAAGATCCAGAAATGCCCAAGGTTTCCAAACCCTTAGAAAAATTTTGCAGTATCTTAATTTTAAATTTATTTGTTGCACGGTCCCGCAAAAGCACACTTATCGATCGAAATGATATTATAACATGGTGCCACGTTACTTGCGTTCTATATACCAGTTTCTTTACCGTTACCGTTTTCGACATATACACTCATGGACATATTTAGGGGAACGCAAAAAAAAGGTCGAATAACGGAAAATATTTTCATATTTTCGTACTTTCACGATACCAATATTATGTATTAAAAAAAAGATGATTTTAAAAATAATTTTATTTTAAATTTCATTTGTTTTTTTTTTGTTTATCTGCTAATTTCTGAGACACGTAGTGTATGGAATTTTCGTCGGCATTTGTTGTTTTTAACAAAAACTTTATTTCTGTTGTTTTTTTGACGAATAATTATCATTATTGAGTAAAGTGAACTTAACCCGGCGTCAGCACAGTTAAAATATGTTACAACGATAGTAGGGTTGGGTCCAGGAGACCCATGAAGAAAATCGTCATAATTTCAATAATTACAAGACATTTACTAATATATGGCTGTAATTGGATAAAACGACTATAGTTTAAGTGGTCATGTATGAGTAAAAAGAACTTGAAGTAAAACTTTCTTTTTAGTATTTTTTTATGATAGTGGAGCAAAATATTAACAAAAATAACAACCTTTGTTTTAAAGTCACAAAACTTGAACCAAATATAAACTTTTTTTCTAAAATATTAATAATTAGGATACATGTAAATCACATTTAATAAGACTACAAATAAAATTACAAATTAGTTTTATGAATCAGTCATATCATTGCTTACATATGCGCAGTCTCTACAGTACAATATTGCAAACTCAGTTCAGATATATTTGTTTCAGTTCCGTCAAGTTCAATTACTTTTTCAGTCTTTTTTGGCAGGACAGTCTTGCAACCTTTTTCTGACCTTCAGTATCTTTGCAGACGGGTCCCTAACAGGGTTTCCTAAAAAAATCGCGTATTGTTTGGCACATTAGTCTTAGCAACTGCAGGATGCCTTTACGGTCGCGCAAATGCTCACGAACAAGAGTTATGAGTAAATTGAGAATTTGCAACACTTTGTAACAATGTTTTTATTTATCTTAAGAAATATATGTGCATTTATTGAAGCTATGTTTATATACATATATATATATATATATATATATATATTATAAGATTTTCAACCCTAAATCGAATGTTTAGGCCTAAAGTCATCCATGGCCACTTTATTGTATATCTTCCAATAAAATTAGTAGATTGTACCTGGCTGTCGTAAGTGCTGACAAAATTCTACTGTGATTCTGTTCTGTAATTTAATCAGGGGTTCATTATCACTATTCATTTCACATGCGTTTTCGTCGATATTACTAGTTTGGCTGCAATGCTCAAATGGACTTCTACATCTTCAGTTTCTGAATTTTCATGATCGGAGTCTGATTTCTCCAAGATACTCAATGTTCGCTATCGTTCGCGTTCTTCGAGAACCGTTATTTCAAAAGTCATGCGAATAAAATAAATAAATATACTTTTATATAATGGCGCGAAATTACTACACGAAGTGTATGATTGGGTCAAATTTACCCTTTGACATGTTTAGAAGCGTTTATACACCGCTGCGATTGCAATACGACTAAATATCGATATTCCGTGGAAAGATACGACCCTTAGCTCCAGCTATTGAGAATTATGGCAGTGTGGCACCAAAAACATTAGAAATACGCGCATTTGAAAATAGCCCGGGTCAAATAAACCCAACTGTGCGAACGCCGGGTTAATTCGATAAATTTAGGCGATAATGCCGGATCTCAGCGTTGCTCTGGTTTCTAAAGCTGTAACTTTAATTGAAAATGGTTACACTTACAATGAAGTGGCTCAAACATTACATGTTTCTAAGTCTGTGTGTCAATTTTCCGCAATGTTAAACGATACCGGCAGACTGGAGAGTATACCAGGCGTAAAGGACAAGGTCGCAAAAGAGTAACAGGAGAGAGAGACGATAGATTTATTGTCAGCAGTGTTCTCAGAAACCGTATCTTGACTTCTTCTGAGGTACGAAACCAGCTGCAGGAAGTTCGACAAGTGATAATTAGTACCAAAGCCGTCAGAAGAAGACTGAAGGCAGCTGGTATAGGGGCGTACTTGCCTGCCAGAGGTCCACAGCTCACCGCAGGTCATCGAGTGGCTCGGGCCAGCTTTGCTCGTTTCCACCTAAATTGGAATAATGACGCTTGGGGAAAAGATCTTTTTAGTGATGAGTCCAGATTTTGTCTCAAACCAGATGATGGAAGGACCAAAGTATGGCGACGACCCGGAGAAAGATACGCTCAGTGTAACATTATTGGGAGAGAGCCGTATGGTGGAGGGTCAGTAATGGTATGGGGGGTATTTGCTTAGGAGCACGCACGGAGCTACACATCGTAGAAAACGGCTCCCTGACTGCGGCAAGATACGTAACCGACATTTTAGAGCAGATTGTGATGCCTTTTGCCCCTTTCATTGGAGACAATTTTCTTCTAATGCATGACAACGCTCGACCTCACATTGCGGCATTAGTTTCGGAATATCTTAATGAGATCGGAATCCAGGTTTTGGGGTAGCCGGCACGCTCGCCAGACCTATATCCAATAGAACACGTTTGGGACAAACTGGGAAGACAAATTAAACAAAGAAATCCACCACCTGTCAACGTAAGAGACCTCAAAACCGCATTGGTTGAAGAATGGAAATCAATGCCGCAAAGTTATATTGACAATTTAATAGAGAGCATGCCCAGACGCATGCAGGCAGTTTTAACAGCAAGAGGTGGCAACACTAAATACTGATTGTATCACCCATCGCGAAAAAACCAGTCATTTGGACAATATTAACTTTTCTTTAGTTTTCATTGTGTTAGGTCAAAACTCTTCAGAATTAAGTCACTGACCTTATTGTCTTTAATTTCGTTTCTTTCGCTTTAATTTTGTGATTTTTTATGTTCAAAAATGTTAATATAATTAATTCAGAATAATAATCAAATGTATTGTACAATAAAAATGTGTTTTCTTGCAGTCTGTTTTTTGCGTTCCGCTAAATATGTCCATCGGTTTATATTATCAAGATGAAACTTGGGTTAACGCAGGTAAGGCTTGGATCAGGCTCCTTGCCGCCGGCTATACGCCGGAGTGGTGAGGAGCATGGCCCTGTACGGTGCTCCCATATGGTCGGGAGCCCTCACCGCGGATTCCAGGGCCCTTTTGCGTCACACGCAAAGGGTCCTAGCGGTGAGGGTGATCAGGGGGTACCGTACGGTGTCATACACTGCGGCCACACTCCTGGCGAGCGATCCGCCCTGGGAGCTACAGGCGCGGGTCCTCGCCGGAGTGTATTGGCACAGGGTAGAAGCCCGGGTCGGGCGGGTTAGGCTCGAGGCGGATCGGATCAGGGCTCTAGCTCACCGAGCCCTGATCCGACAGTGGAGTAGGGACTTAGAGTCTCCGTCGGCCGGTCTTGCGACGGTGGGGGCTATTTCCCCCCATCTCGATCGTTGGATCGGCCGGCGGCACGGGACTCTAACGTTCCGTCTTGTGCAGGTCTTACGGGGCACGGATGCTTTGGTGAGTACCTGTACAAGATCGCGCGCAGAGAGGCGGCCCCCTCCTGCCACCACTGTGACTAGCCCGTGCACACGGCTCGTCACACCTTGGCGGAGTGCGCAGCCTGGGACCGTCAGCGTACTGAGCTGACGGCCGTGGTTGGCAGCGACCTCTCGTTGCCGAGCGTTGTTTCCGCGATGCTCGACGACGAGAAGAGGTCCTGGGTCGCTATGGCCTCTTTCTGCGAGCAAGTTATTGCCGCGAAGGAGGCCGCGGAGCGGGAAAGAGAGGCAGCCTCCTCTGAACCGCTCCGCAGGGGTAGACTGGGTCGTCGGAGGCGAGATTACGCTCGCAGCCTCCTTCCCCAGCTGTAGTGCCTGGACGGGAGAGGGGAGTGACCTCTCCCGCCCGCTATAGGCCTACGAGGTGAGGGTGTCCCTAAGTTGATCGGGGCCCCTCGCAGGGGGTTCCGCCGGGGCGTCACGGTGAGTGCGAAAGCGATCTCGTGGCGCCCCACTAAGGCGATGAGGTCAACCGTTGGTTTTTTAATGGGTAGCCTTAAAAATGGCAGCGTCTTCTATGCTGCCGGGTAGTCCCACATACCCTCTCGGTCATCACCTTCCTGGCCGCAGAGATGATGCGTAACGCATTTTTCCAACCATAAAAAAAAAGAAAAAAAAAAGGTAAGGCTTGGATGTTTAATTTATTTACACATTACATAACATACATTTTACATTAAATTTAATAATTATAGTGGATGTTCATTTATTATATTTACTTTTAGGTCATACTGTAAAAAAAAACTTGGGTGGACAAGAACGTGACATCATCTCAACAAGTGTTCTTGGAAGGACTGACAACGGGAATAAAAAATTCATCGGGGAAAGGCAAACGCCTTATTCACTACCTATATATATATATATATAATATTATATATATATATATATATATATATATATATATATATATATATATATATATATATATATATATATATATATATATATATATATATATATAATATTATATATATAGGTAGTGAATAAGGCTTCCTGGAAGATGGGCTCATGATTTTTGAAGCAAAGAAAAATCTTGAAGATTACCATGATGAGATGAATGCAGCTTGTTTTGAGGTGTGGTTTGCTGAAATCATACCAAAATTAAGACCAAGACTGAGACAATATAAATTACGAACCAGAAATGGTTAAAGTTACACTTTTAGAGCTGATCCCACATAATAAGTCTTTTAATAAGTACGCTGTAGACAAATGACAGCACGACATGGGATCACGGTTTTAAGACTGCCCCCTTACCACTGCGAGATGAACCCCATCGAATTAATATGGGCGCAGGTAAAGGGACATGTAGCCTAAAATAATAAGACCTTCAAATTGACAGACGTGAGAAACTTATTTGAAGAAGGCCTTCAAAAAATTACGGCTACAGAATGGTCTAAATGCATATCCCATGTTGTCAAAGAAGAGGAAAAAATGAGTACGCTAGATACTTTAGATAGATAACATCACTGACACATTTATAATAAATGTTACAGAAAGTGATAGCGATAGCGAGAGCGATGACGGTTACGATTTAAAAAAGAAACATATTATCATAATACACCCCCATTTGTTTTATCTCTCATGTTCCTTCATCATCACATTTTTTTAAATAATTTCACACACAATTATCAAAGAAAACTCTCAGATCCTTAATTAATCGTCATAACTAAATTAATCGATTCAGAAATATTTAAATTCCCAATATACTTAGTTTCGAATAAGGTAATAGTTGCTTGGATTACTATATGCGAAATGAATCGATTCAGAAATATATCATTTCCATAACGATTAATTTAGTAGCGTCACTGTTTATTATTTGTCATTACGTGGTAACACTGAAATTGTCATATCTGAAATCTAATTAAATGTCCGACTATAGTATGTTCTCCTTATTTCACCATTTTACATCAACATTTAAAAAAATAATAATTCGTCTGTAAATTAGAGGCTCACCAAGATACTATACATAGGCAACATTTATTATGTTATAGACTTCGCAGGTTCTTAAGCCGTAAGTTCTTATTTTATTCTTTCGAAAATATTGTTTACTGCAAGAAAATTGTCATGCCAGCCAGGACTGTTTAGTAGGTACTTAATAATAATTCGCATATATTAAGCACCTACTAAACAGTAGAACCTGCTAAACATATATAAGTTTATATAAAATGTTTATGTTGTTACAAATAAATTTCAAGACTGACTATTAAAATTGGCACATATATCTCACTTCATATATATCTCACTTCTTTTATCATTGAGTCAATAAGCCAGACATATGTTATAAAATTGAATTTCTCTTGCATTTTACTTACATATTCATTCATTGGGATTCATATTTGCAGTTATATTTGTAATTTTTATATGATGATAAAATGTTGTGTGTCCCCTTGCCGTAGCGTTTTAGCGCATCATATAGTAAGTTGTATGTATCTTTATCACAAGGGATCAGTTTTTTAACATATGAGTGTGTAATATTTTTTTATTATTATTTTTTTCAATTGTACACCGGCTCATGGCTACGTCATCCAGTCAGTTATAAAACAATTGCGGTGCGGAGTTATCGAAGTTCAAATTTAACAGAAATACCTAGGTACTTCTGTTAGTTATAACAAATTTCTATAACAAATGTTATAACAAATTTCTATTTTTTCTGTTAATTTTAAATTAAAAAAATCTTTATTCAGAAAAATAAGTTATTTTAGGCAAAAGAAAAATTATACATTGTTTGTAAGTAACATAAAAAGACAAATTATCGTCATCAGAAATAAACCCAAACTTAACATTTTATCATAGGAATAAATGGTTTCCTTTGATAATTTTTTTATTAAGAATTTCCGTGTAATTATCTTTTTTAAAATGTTTTTTTTACTTGCTTGTAAACGTTTTTATGTTCACGATTATAAACCGGAAAAATTACCATTAGTATATTGATACTACTATTATTGGATGGATTGCCATTAACTCAGTATAAATTTTGATAAGGAATATATTGATATATACTATAGCAAATACGAGCAAATGCTAGTTATTCATATTATTTATTCAAAGATGAATAATAATCAATTTATAGTAATATTTATTTATATTTTTTTAAGTATTTATTTATATTATAATAAAATTACAACAATTTAAAACAGAATTCAATACAATCGTTTTTAAATGATCTGTTTGTTTTTCCGTTTATCTATCTTATATCCGACTTTAAGTACAACCAATAGACTAAGTGCAATCGACTTTGACAAATGAAGTCGCCGGCCACAACCTATATAAATTAAAACGATTTGTTTTTGCTATAATTTCATAACAGTTACGTTATCTTCTAACAATATAGTTTCTGTTTATTTTTTTCCAATAGCTACATTGTTTTTATGTCTTGTCATTGTTTAAAAGTCTTACCCCAATGCAATGTACGAAATTAAGAAATAATTAACTTCTTTATTTGTTAAACGATTTAAATAAAAAAAACACTAAATGTTAAGTAAAGCCCATGACAATATATTTCCGATGTTTTCATCCAAACCGGTTGATCCGTTCCAGAGATAAGCCTGCACAAACATACAGACATAGATATACAAACATACAAACATACAGACGAACAAAAAAATGAAAAACCATTTTGGGTTCTCTTGCTTATAAACTTTATAAGGTTTTGAAAATATTTTCCATGTACGGACACCGATCACTTACCGTTATATGTCTATAGATATTTTTTTTAACACATTAAAACCACATATATTTTGATAGAGTGAAGAGTGTGCAATGAAAGTTAAGAGCTAAATGTTAGTAAGAGTTACGCTCAATTTCTATATATAAAAGTTATTTACATTAGTTATATATTTTTTGCGTGATGCGTGCACAACTAAAAAAAAATAAAATTTAAAAAACTCCCGATACATTAAGACCTCTAAAAAGAATAAAAATAATACTATTATGTGCTTATTGAAGTCGTTGCGTCGGGGGACTGTTGTACGTACGTGGACGATGGTGTCTATTTTACAAAGATAATCATTGAGGACTTAGACTATACGATTCGATATCGTAATTACTTTATTTGCCTTGTTAACTTACTTGCATTTTAATGTCTTCCTTTGTTAAACGGTCCCCTGACGCAACCAATTATTCTTTTTAGAGGTCTTTTTGTATATTTTTTTTCTGCTTTTTAAAGTCATGTTACTGGTTTCTGAACTGTACTAAATGAACCTACAGACACACAACATTTTCAATTGTTTTAGTATTTCTATTAATCTATCTATTCTAATACTATAAAGAGGAATGATTTGTTTGTTTGTTTGAATTGAATAGGCTCTGAAACTACGAGACTGATTTAAAAAATCTTTTAGCATTAGAATCCTACATTATCCCTGATGAACATTGGCTATATTTTATAATCATCATCACTAATATTATAAAGAGAAAAGACGTGATGGTTTTTTTGTCTTGAATAGGCTCCGAAACTACTGGACCGATTTAATAAAATATTTTACGTTTAGAATCGTACATTATCCCTCTGATGTATAAAGTATAATAAATGTATTAAGTAACACGATTCAAGACTTTTTCATATGGGTAGGTACATAGTTAGGTTTCATATGTACGAATATTAATAAATATAAACATTTAGAGTTAAAATGATTTACAATCACTAATAACACTATGTTGCTGTTGGCCGTGATTCTTTATGACTACGATCATAAGCCATATAAATATATTTTTACAGTCTTCGTAGACGCAGTCAAGGGCAACAGCTATTCCTAATAAAGTACTTTACCTGAATAAGTAAGTGTGAAAACCTTTTAGCCTTCATAAAAAGGCTTTTTTTCCTATATAGCGGGGGCGGAGCCGCTGGGAACAGAAAATTATTGCACAAGATCCTCTCCCTCGCACGAATAAAACGTCAATATTTGGAGACGACTATTTCTATCTCGACTAAACATGGATAGGAACCATCTCGACAAACATAGCTCTCGATTAAAAAAAAAACGCATTCAAATCCGTCCACGCGTTTGGCCGCAAATTTGCCACAGACAGACACACAGATACACAGGCACACAGATCGACAGGTCAAACTTATAACACCCCTCTTTTAAGTCGGGGGTTAAAAAAAGAGAGAAACAGATAAAAAAACAAAAATATTAGATATATATTCTGTTAGTAATCCCTTCACATCCTGGTTTTATATTTTTTACTATTTTCAATGTACACAGACTATTAATCTACAATACAAATATATTACATGTATAGAAGAAGATTTACATGGTCCTATTACGCGATTGACATAAATTGAGATAACTTTTTTATTTAAAACCTGAATTAAATGAAAAAATGGCAATATATTTCTGAATACTGAATCCAAATTATTTTTAGTCGTTTCTAAGATTTGTGTGCACAAACATACAGACATACAGATATACAGACATACAGACAAACAGACAAACAGACAAAATGAAAAACCATTAATTTGGATTATCCTCCTCTTATTAAGTTTTTATTTTTAATATTTTCCACGTACAAATATCGTAATAATACAATTTTTGCAAACAATGACTGGGATTTGTGATTCAGGGATAAGTTTAAGGGACCCCTTTATGATGCTCAAACACGCTCGCCTTCACTATCTACACTTCTCTCCCTACCTAACTAAATTTGTAAAGAACCTACTAATCCCTGTTACAGTTCTCGCTCTAAACTTTTACGGCGTACAAGCTACTTATATTTTTTTTAAGATCATTTAAAAAGCTATCGGCTTTGGTAATCGATTTTTATACCTAAAAATTTAAACAGAACTGCTTCCATAACCATACGTAACGTAACGTAACGTATTGACTGTCTATTATAAGATCCGGATCGTAAGAGGTATACTTGGTATTCCGTCTAGCCAAAGACAGACACAAGCATTTACTGGGTTTTGTCCTCAATCCGCCCGTTCACGTACAAAAATCCTCAACTACATTTAAAAGTACCTGACATTGTTTTGGATTACCTGTCAGTATCGCTAGATCATCTGCAAAAGCTAGTAGATATTCTATGTATTTATTTACCCCACTTTATTCATGTCTAATTAATTTGTCTATATGATTGTAATTAATTTGTCTGTCTGTTATATTTGAGTGGTTTTGAATGGTTTTCATTACCCCGGCGTTCGCACAGTTGGATCTATTTGACCCGCGCCATTTTCAGATGCGCGTATTTCTTAATTTCTCAGTAGCTGGAGCTAAGGGTCGCCCCTTGCAGCGAAATATCGCTGTTTAGTTGTACTGCAATTGCACCGATGGATAGATGCATCTGAACATGAAAATGGGTAAATATGACCCAATCCTACACACCGTGTAGTAATTCTGTGCCATTACATAAAAAGTATATTTATTTATTTTATTTGAGAACTTTTGCTATAATGGATCTCGAAAAACGCTAATGACAGCTAATTTTGAGTATCTTGGAGTAATCAGAATCCGATCATGAAAATTCAGAAACTGAAGATGGAGAAGATCATTTGATCATTCGCAGCCAAGACAGTAACACCGACCAAGACGCATCTGAAGTGAATAGGGATAATGAGCTCCTGATTGAATTACGCCGACGTCTACTTTATTCAACAACAGAATCACAGCAGGATTTTACCAGCTTTCCGACAGCAAGGTACAAACTACTTACTTTGTTGGAAGAACTGGAATAAAGTGGCAAAAGATACCTTTAGGCTATAACAATCGATTTAGAGCTGAATATTTTATACCACAGGTACTAAATATGTCTGCAATAAATGCAAATATATTTCATAATATAAATATAACCGTTGCTACAAAGCGTCGCAAATTCCTAAAGGATTTAGGCCTCACTCTGGTTCGTGAGCATTTGTGCGACCATAAATGCATCATTCAATTGCCAAAACTGATGCGGCAAAAACTACGCATTTTTTTAGAAAACCCTGTTGAGGCCCTGTTGAGGCCTCCTGCAAAAATACTGAATGTCAAGAAAGGGTTGCAAGACTGTCCTACCAAAAAAAAAACACAAAAGTAATAATACTTACCGGGACTGTAACAAATATATATACATTGAACATGCAATGTCGCACTTTAGAGATAGCGAAGTTGTAAGCAGTAATACGACTGACTTATAAAACTGATCTGTAATATTATTCGTATTTTGATTAAATGTGATTAAATATATCCTATTAATTAAAATTTTAGAAGAAAAGTTTATATTTGGGTTCAGTTTTGTAACTTCAAGACAGAGTTGTTAATTTTGTTAGTATTTTACTCCACTATTATAGAAAAAATAGTAAAAAGAAAGTTTTACATCAAGTTCTTTTAATTCATATATGACCACTTAAACTATAAACATTTTATCCAATTATAACTATACATTATAATAAACGTCTTTTAATTATTGAAATTATGACGATTTTCTAAGCGGGTCTCCTGGACCCAACGATACTATCGTTGTAGCATATTTTAACCGAGTTAAAAGTTAAAGAGAATTTTGAATAGTGTGATGCAATAATGGAAACTACCGTGGAAATTTATACTATTTTAACGCCAACATCATCAGTTCATGCCGTACCGACCCAAAGGCGTTCTCTAAATCTATCCAACAAACCGTAATTTGTCTCTCAATAATTCTAGCATCTTTGAGGATTTCTGATATTAACGTATTATGTTCCAGGCAAACAGAAATTTCGGGCAAAAACCCTTTCTAATGATTAGGTCTGAAATATCTATTATTAATCATAATCTTATAAAATTTCATATTAAGTAAACTTATTCTTACTCTACGGTTTTTTTCTTTTTGTTAAGGTAAAATACCACATCAGTAAATACTAAAACATTTTTAATTTCTTCTTTTTCTATTTTCGGTATTATTTTATTATAACTAAAAATGCAATATGATTACTAAAATTAGTTTATAATATTAGCATACAACTGAACTGTCGTATATTTATGTATTATATAATAAAATACGTATAAAAATATATATATATATATATATAGATTTCTCATTAAACTAAGTTTATACAAACGTTTTCTTTACTTCATTAAATTAATAAAGTTATTCACTTCGCTTCCATAGTTGATGTTGACACTTATAGCTTAAAACAATTAACTTAACCGTACATTAACGTGATAGGTGAAGTAATTCTCTGGAGTTCTACAAAGTGGCTAGATATAGAATTACAAGAATGACCTATTAATGTTGTTTTTCAATAATCATTTACAGTCTGGTGCTAACGCATCAAGCGTCGATAACGTTCCATTTAGTAAACGCAAGCAAGACGTTTTATTCTTCACGTGATTTAAATATTTAAAGTCCTAAATAAAAAAGGCGACATTAGTCTCGGTATTACATAACATTGTCTATTGTACGGCAGTTCACTTATTTTTATATTAGAAAAAAACTATCACAAATCACCCCTCATATTATGATTTTAAATATAAATAACTATAGGCATGAGAAATTATAAAACAGTAGTGTTTTCTAAGCTTTTCACGAGTACTACACATTGAAATAAAACTATTTTTACGAATAGACACCTCCATCTTGTCTTACCGTGAACACTATTCCTGAAAAGCATTCGAAACGTCGCGTCGGGTTAGATTTAAAATGTAAATTTAAAATTTTATTAATTATACGCGAGTTAAATCTGTAAAAATAGTTTTATTCCAATAAAACAGTATTCCCATTTATGTCCATATTTATGTAAAAGCCTTTGTTGCTTTTTAATAAATTGTCATTATTTCCGAAATTTCGAAAGATACAAAAATTTTTTTTTTGATAATACTAAGAGGTATTAATAAGATTTCTTAATACTATTATGGAAATTTCTTGAAGTTTTGATGAACCGAATTGATTAAAAACGTAGTCTTGCCTATAAAGAAAGATAAATTATTTAAATTGAGTATCTCTAGTGCCTATTATCAGGACTGGCTGTTCAGGTACAAGAACACCGACCATGCTGGAAGAGAAAGCCGTTCTTGCGAAGGTCCGGCAGTATTTTACACCGGGACAGCTTCTTGTTTTATACAAAGCACAGATCCGGTCGTGTGTAGAGTACTGTGGTCACATATTTGCTGGTGCCGCAAAGTCTCATCTTGCGGTTCTGGACTCAATTGAGAGACAAAGAGTGGCGTTCAGTTAACAAATATTTAATAAAATAAATAACAGTTACTTATATTATACCTAAATTCGTATGTATTATAATATATCAAAATTAGCGACAAGATAAAGTAGGATCAAAAAATGTTCGTAAACTTTCTTCGTCGTAATATTTCACTTCTCTGTCATTGTAGTTTAAGGCTTCGCATATTCTGCATAAGTGATATGACTTGGTTCCGAAGTATCCATGTTCATTTACAACATAAAAATCGTTTCTCCATCTATGAAATGATAATAGTTTGCTGCTATTTTTACTTATTTCAATCATATGCTTCGCCAATTCTTCTGCATTGTCATATTCATCAATATGTAAAAACGATTCAGGAGGTAAGAGCATCGCGCAGCGATCTACAGTAGGTCCCATTATTACAGGTATAGCTCCTTTACTGTAGGCATTATGAAATAACTTCTCCGTCAAATATTCATCGCATTCAGAATTTTCAAACACCAAATAAAATAGATATTCCGATATCACCGTACAATCTGATTTATAATGCCCGGGACAACTGAAACATAAAAAAAAAGAATACAACACTCTTCAACACAAATCTAAATATAAACAAAACAGAAAACTTAAAAACTTACACTCAAAATTAATTAAGTTTTGTAAGCGACTAATCTTTTTTGCTGATCAATTAAAACATTAGTAATAGAACTTAGAACTGGACTAGGGCTACTGACTGACTGACTATATAAATAGAATATACAAGAAATTAAAAAAAATACTTTTTGTTCTATTTAGATTAATAAAAACTTAATAAGAAAAATAATACAAATACTAGTTTTAAAAAATAAAGCTTCCGTGCGTAACCTAATAAAACGATCATAGTATTTAAAATATATTATATTTTTCTCAATGTTTTAAAAAACTGGACGTACTAAAAGAAATGACATTTTAAAATTGAGATAAAGCTTTACATTATCTCTATTAACTTTGTGTTGAATTATTGGTTTTTTTTAATGATACTAAAAAATATTAATTAACAGCTGATATTGAAAAAAATCTATTTAAGATTATAACATTTTGTGGTACATTTTGAGTATAAGCAAATAAATTTGAAGTTACACCCCGTGAAAATCAATTCAATATGCCCAGTAACAAGAGTCGAACTCCTACATATGAGAAAAAAATTAAAAATACTACATAAAAACATATATGTATATACTACATAAAACAAATACCCAGTCTTTTTGTCTTTTGAACATTTTCCATAAATGTCCACTTTCAAGTGTTTTTGTAGTTTCTGTAAGTATTCCATTCTGCGGTGTACGTTACAATGAGATATTAGGATAGATACTAGTACGTCTGTACGTTTATGATTCCAGTACGGAACTAATGATGCCAATGATTCGTCTGTTATTTGATTCAGAATAGGTTTTTCCAAGGGCATTGTTCGTCCGTAAGGAACAGGCACGTCGGAATCGCTCCTAGAAAATATTTGATGATTAATCTTTGAGTACGTGGTAGGGTCTTAAAAATGTGTATTATAAGGACACATGATACATACAACTCAGGAAGTATGATTTGTTTAACAAGTTAATTTATTTAACAAATCATAATTCCTACGCTGATAAAATATTTAAAAGCATGTATATATTATTAGGTATTTGAGTTTGGATAACATGAAAAATATTTTCTATACCTATAGGTCATGGACCAATTGAACATATTTGATAGATATGTTAAATTAGGAGCCTGTTGTGCCATTCCAAATGCGTTCTTCGTAGATTCGTCATTTAAAAAGACCCATCTCTGTTTTGTATTTCTAAACGTCGTATTTGGAAACACGCCTCTTTGTACATGAACTATAACAGCATCGACTGATGATATTGTTTTATCATCGCCTGTAAATTTACAGTTCTTTACACTGCATCCTTGTAGTGTATCAACTTTACTGAAACATATATAACATGAGATTTAGACATGTGTCAGTATTGCTCTTTGACAAGAGTTTTAATCTGAGAAATGACAATCGCTACATTTTATACAGTACCCGGCAATAAACATCGTACATCGACCTTTTGAAAGAAACAATCGGCTAATTTCGGCTTCGTAGAGCGTTATCTCTGTCACACGAAATACAAACAATCTGGTATCTATTAGTAGCTGAAAACAAGTAAAATTTGCTTCTTTTGATAATTATTTTTAGTCTTTTTGTATAAATAACATATTTCATAAAAAAATCATGCATACTTTATGTTTACGTATTTTAATACTTTAAGAAAATTATAACTGTGCGTAAAAAAAGACCCTTATAGCTATTTTCCCAAATATTTTTTTTTTTACGTAAACATAATGTAAACATGTTTTTTTTATTTTATTTTACCCCAACTCAATGCCACCACTTATAGAAAAAATTGGGACTTTTATTAAAATAATAAAAATAATTATCAAAAGACGCAAATTATACTTGTTTTACAGCACCTCATAGATACCAGAATGTTTCTATTTCGTGGACAGAGATAACGCTCTACGAAGCCGAAATTAGCCGATTGTCTCTTCCCAAAGGTCGATGTGCAATATTTATTGCCGGGTATTGTACATCTTTGTTTCTATCTTCAATACTTAGGAGAGTTATTTTTAAATTAACCTTTTTAATAATAATGTAATAAATAAGTAGCATGTTCACGTTCTGATAGTGGCTACATTTTATAAAAAGATAAATATATCAAGGCGAGTAACAACACAGTAGCTAATTTGGAAAAGTGACGGGGAATCCTGTGGGAGGTCACGGGTTCTAGTGCAGTTAATATTGTCGATTTTTTAAATTGTACATTTTCGTTTGGTCAGTCTAATATATTTTCATTTTAATGACATTAGTTCATAAAAGTTTAAGGTTATACAAAAGTCCTTATCCAATTATTGATTGTTACTAACTTACTGTTTATTCTTATAACTGTAAATATGTCGATCTTGGAACCAACTCCAGTATTTCCATATTAAAACCATGTATGTTTGATTTTTTGGTTGATGATTTAATGGAAAAGTATTGATTGGGATGTTCTTAAATAGTGATGTCCCTAACTTTGAAGTCGGCCAATCCTAAAAAAAGGGTTATTTACATTCTTGCAACATTATTTTTCGGTGCAATCCTCAGATTGCTCGCTATTGAAATTATAAAATCGTAGCATTACTCATAGACCCTATTGTTTCTGTGCAAGTGCAATTGTGTTGATCAAGAAGTCATTTTTAAGGCTGGGCTTTTTCGTTACAGAAAGACAACCAAAACATTGTATAAAAATTACATTTATAAATATAGATTCTTAAAAACCTTAAAAAACTAGTTTTTTTCACTTTTATTTCTAAATAAATTACAATTACCATCTTAAACATACCTACATAATTAAAAAAAAAACATTACGTAACAGTAACATTGTTTAAAAATATGCTTACCTTTCTTCTGTCAAAATATAAATCTACAATATCAGCATGAAAATTTGAATTTCTTTCGTAATTTACGGAATTCACATAAAATATGTTTCTTACAAAATGTATTATTTCAGATTTTAGTCCATTAAAAAGCATTATTAGGAATAAAATTGACATAATGTAAATAGCATACTTAAGCAGTTTAAACGAGACAAGTTTTCTGGAATACGCGCTAATGAAATGCATAATGTTAATTTACTCAACAAATTTACACCTTTTTATTACACATTATTGTTTCACATTTGCCAACACATTTTTAGTTTCCTAACGGTGTTTGCTTTAAAGATAACAATGTATTCATAAACTCTTTTTATGTATTGAATAAAAAAACTCTGGTAAACAAGGGCTCGACTGTTCTTGAAGTAGATGTGAGGTAGAGTGTCGTAGTTTTCTAGGCGACTAGTTTTCTCGACTAGTACGTTCTCCTTATTTCACCATTTATATCAAAATTTTGAATTCGTTTGTAAATTAGAGGCTCACCATAACACTATACATAGGCAAAATTTATTATGTTATAGACTACGCAGGTTCTAAAGCCGTAAGTTCTTATTATATTCCTCCGAAAATATTGTTTACTGCTAGAAAATTGTCATGCCAGCCAGGACTGTTTAGTAGGTACTTAATAATAATTCGCATATATTAAGCACCTATTAAACAGTAAAACCTGCTAAACATATATAAGTTTTATAAAATATTTATGTTGTAACAAATAAATTTAAGACTGACCAGTGAATTTGGCAACCATATATATCTAACTTCTTCTATCGTTGAGTCAACAAGCCAGACATATATTATAAAATTGAATTTCTCTTGCAATTCACTTACATGTTATTGATGGGATTCATATTTGTAGTTATATTTGTAATTTTTATATAATGATGAAATGTTGTGTGTCTCCCCTCATTGCCTTAGAATTTTAGCGCATCGTATAGTAAGTTTTTGTACCTATATCATAAGTTTTTTTCCATATGAGTGTGTAATATTTTTTTATTATTTTGTTTTTTAATTGTACACCGTTTCATGGTTACGTCATCCAATCAGTTATTAAATAATTGCTGTGCGGAGTTGTTATCGAAATTCAAATTAAACGTGTCCAGGTAGGTAAATATAACATAATTATAAATTATAATTTTAGGTCTGTAATTATTGTAATTATGCCTTATAATAAACAAAGAAATAAATCTACTGTTCGAAGTTTGACTTTTGAGTTATTTCTATAAGGCCTTTCACCCATACCTACTGTTAATGATACTGTTATTTTTAATTCCCATAATGTTGTAAGTTATTGAAAAAGTATCCAGGGAAGCATGACTGTCAATGTTTGATCGTTCTAGCTCATATATTAAAGAATTGTTGGTATATTCTAAAAATGCCATTTATATATTTATTATTAACCCCTCGTAATTAATTTATACTTATTTCTTATAACTAATAGAAGTACCTAGGTACTTCTACCTACCAAATTTGTTCTGTTAATTTTAAATTAAAAAAATCTTTATTCGGAAAATTAAGAAAAATTATACATTGTTTGTAAGTAAAATAAAAATACAAATTATCGTCATCAGAAGTAAACCCAAACTTAACATTTTATCAAAAGAATAAATGGTTTCCTTTGATATTTTTTTTATTAGGAATTTACTTGTAAACCTTTTTTAAAACCTTTTTATGTTCATGATTATAAACCGGAAAAATTACCATTCGTATCAATCCATCCACTCAATATAAATTTTGATAAGTAAAATATATATATATATATATATACTATAGCAAATACAAGCAACTTCTAGTTATTCATATTAATTATTCAAAGATGAATTCATAATCAATTTATAGTAAAATCTATACATATAATAAAATAGTAAACATGTATTTATATTTTTTCAAGTATTTATTTATATTATAATAAAATGAAAACAATTTAAAACAGAATTCAAAAAAAAATAATTAAAAATTAAAAAAACCCCGACACAAAAAGACCTCTAAAAATTCTGAACTCTGTACTAAATAAACCTACAGAAACACAAAATTTTCAATTGTTTAAGTATTTCTATTAATCTATCCTAATATTATAAACAGGAAAGATTTGTTTGTTTATTTGAATTGAATAGTCTCCGAAACTACGGGACCGATTTAAAAAAAAAAAATTTTTAGAATTAGAATCCTATATTATGATGTACAAAGGTTAAATTTAATACGAGAAATATATATATATATATATATATATAATAAAAAAAGGATCCACGTGAAAGTTTCGACAATGTAATAAATTAGAAATGTATATTAAGTAACATGATTCAAGACTTTTTCATATGGGCAGATAGGTCATATATACGAATATTAATAAATATAAACATTTAGAGTTAAACTGATTTACAATCACTAATAACACTATGAATAAGGGATTTATATTATCACTAGCTGTTGCCCGTGATTCTTTATGACTACGATCATAAGCCATATAAAGACATTTCTACAGTCTACGTGGACGCAGTCACGGGCAACAGCTATCCCTAATGAAGTACTTTATCTAAGAGTAAAAACCTTTTGGGATTCATAACAAGGCCTTTTTTAAGGCCAAGGAACAGCACTCTCTCTCTGCACAAATAAAACGTCAATACCTTGGAGATGACTACTTATAATTTTAATTAAATATGGATAAGAATTATCTCGACGAGCATAGCTTTCGATTAAAAAAACCGCATTCAAATCCGTCCACGCGTTTGCCCGCAAACAGCTAATTATTGCATACGAACCTCTCCCCCGCACGAATAAAACCTCAATATCTTGAAGACGACTATGTCTATTCCAATAAAACATAAATAGGAACTATTTTAACGAGCATACCTTTCGATTTAAAAAAATCGCATTCAAATCTATCCATGCGTTTTGCCGCAAACAGCTAATTATTGCATAAAAACCTCTCCCCCGCACGAATAAAACGTCAATATCTTGAAGACGACTATTTCTATTTCAATTAAACATGAATAAGAACCATCTAGACGAGTATAGATTTCGATTAAAAAAAACCGCATTCAAATCCGTCCACGCGTTTGGCCGGAAATTTGCCACAGATACACAGATACACAGATCGACAGGTCAAACTTATAACACCCCTCTTTTTAGTCGGGGGTTAATAAAATAATTTTAAATGATCTGTTTGTTTTTCCGTTTATCTATCTTATATCCGACTTTAGATACAACCAATAGACTAAGTGCAATCGACTTTGACAAATGAAGTCGCCGACCACATCCTGTATAAATTAAAACGACTTGTGTTTGCTATAATTTCATAACAGTTACGTTATCTTCATGAAAATATGGTTTCTGTTTATTTTTTTCCAACAGCTACATTGTTTTTATGTCATAATGTCTGAGTTGATTATATTTGACTTAAAACCGAGTTATAATATAATGAATACCAATATATAATAATATAAAATTTGTACATACCCATATGTAAATTAAAAGCTTTCAAAATTTCATAAATTTCCGTCAAGTAGTTTTTGCGTGTAGGAGTATTTCTAGTTTATTTTTATATATTTTTTTTATTTTAAATCACAGCTATTATCTTACAGGGTAGGTAGTCCAAATATTTTTTTTTTATTGGAAAGGGTATTGTTATTCCCTTATGGGAGG
Source organism: Napeogenes sylphis (assembly GCA_959347405.1). Lineage (NCBI taxonomy): Eukaryota > Metazoa > Arthropoda > Insecta > Lepidoptera > Nymphalidae > Napeogenes > Napeogenes sylphis. The sequence goes on along the minus strand of OY365777.1, from coordinate 16,314,932 downwards.
ACAACTATTCCAATTTTGAAAAAAAGTCTTACCCCAATGCAATGTACGAAATTAATAAATAATTAACTTCTTTATTTGTTAACCGATTTAAAAAAAAACACTAAATGTTAAGTAAAGCCTAAAAAACACTAGATGTATTCATCCAAATCGGTTGATCCGTTCCTGAGATTAGCTTGCATAAAAATACAGACATAGATATACAGACATACAAACATACAGACGAACAAATATAAAGAAAAACCATTTTGGGTTGTCTTGGCTGCAAAACTACTAGACCGATTTAATATTTTACCTTTAGAATCCAACATTATCCCTCTGATGTATAAAGTATATTTAATACGTGTGTGTATATATATATATATATATATATATATATATATATATATATATATATATATATATATATATATATATATATATATATATATATATATATATATATGTCGCAGATCACGATAATTTAACGATAATTAGTAACTCGATTGATATCATTGTAACAGTGGGACAGAAGACTCCATCAATACCGAACAAGCATCGAATATACCTCCTATCTCCGACATATATATATATTGTATTTAATGAAATAAAGATCCGCGTGAAAGTTTCGACAGCGTCATAAATTATAAATGTATTAAGTAACATGATTCAAGACTTTTTCATATGGGTAGGTAGATAGGCAGGTTTCATATATACGAATATTAATAAATATAATCATTCAAAGTTAGAATGATTTACAATTACTTATAATAAAATGATGAAGGGATTTATATTATCACTAGCTGTTGCCCGTGATTCTTTATGAATACGATCATAAGTCATAAAAATATATTTTTTACAGTCTACGTGGACGCAGTCACGGGCAACAGCTATGCTTAATAAAGTACTTTACCTTACTAAGTAAGTGTGAAAACCTTTTAGCCTTCATAACAAGGCTTTTTTTCTAGATAGCGCGGGCGGATCCGCTGGGAACAGCTAAATATTGCATAAGAACCTCTCCCCCGCACGAATAAAACGTTAATATCTTTAAGACGACTATTTCTATCAAGACTAAACATGGATAGGAACCATCTCGACAAACATAGCTTTCGATTAAAAAAACCGCATTCAAATCCGTCCACGCGTTTGGCCGCATATTTGCCACAGACAGACACGCACAGATCGACAGGTCAAACTTAAAACACCCCTCTTTTAAGTCGGGGGTTAAAAAGATAGAGATGAAATGAAGAAACAGATAAAAAGACAAAAAAAAACAAAAGAGTAGAAAACTATTCTGTTAGTAATTCTTTCACATCCTTGCTTTTTTATTTTTTACTATTTTCAATGTTTATAGACTATTAATCTACAAATATATTACATATATTGAAGAAGATTTGCATGGTCCTATTACGCAATTGACATAAATTGAGATAACTTTTTTATTTTAAACCTGATTTAAATGAAAAAATGGCAATATATTCCTGAATACTGAATCCAAATTATTTTTAGTCGTTTCTAAGATTTGTGTGCACAAACATACAGACATACAGACAAACAGACAAAATGAAAAACCATTAATTTGAGTTATCCTGCTCTTATAAAGGTCCCCCATTAAGTTTTTATTTTTAATATTTTCCACGTACGAATATCGATCAGCGACAATTTTATTATATTATGTATAGATATTCCATTCTTATGACACTTAAAGTTACACGACTATTTTAAAGCAATACTTGGAATTCATAATAGTGACGTGAGTATAAAGTGTAGTAAGTATATATGTTAGTGATTTCAGGTCGAGATTACAGACGGTGCTCTTAGCATTCCATGGATTCACCGTGAGGGTGTAGAGCCAATCGCGTTGCAAGGACCTCCGCACTCCTCAGTGCAAACAATGACTGGGATTTGTGATCCAGGGATAAGTTTAAGGGACCCCTTTATGATGCTCAAACACGCTCGCCTTCACTGACTACACTCCTCTCCCTACCTAATTAAATTTGTAAAGAACCTACTAATGCCACCTTTGAAATACATTCTAAAAATGAACCGATGCTAGTTCTGGAATGTCCAAGGTCTTAAGTAAGTTATAGAGAGATTCTGCTGTTAGACTTCTCGCTCTAAACTTTTATCGCGTACAAGCTAACTATTTTTTTTTTAAGATCATTTAAAAAGCTATCGACTATTGCATCCAACGATGAAGTACGGCCTTGGTAATCGATTTTTATACCTAAAATTTTAAACAGAACTGCTTCCATAACCATACTAACGCATTGACTGTCTATTATAAGAGCCGGATCGCAAGAGGTATACTTGGTATTCCGTCTAGCCAAAGACAAACACAAGCATTTACTGGGTTTTGTCCTCAATCCGCCCGTTCACATACAATAATCCTCAACTACATTTAAAAGTACCTGACATTGTTTTGGATTACCTGTCAGTATCGCTAGATCATCTGCAAAAGCTAGTATATATTTTATGTATTTATTGCTAAACCTAAGTCGATAACTCCACTTACTTCATGTCTAATTAATTTGTCTATATGATTGTAATTAATTTATCTATCTGTTATAATTGAGTGGTTTTGAAATGGTTTTCATTAAAAGTTATAGAGAATTTTGAATAGTGTGATGCAATAATGTCTATAACTACCGAGGATTTTTATACCATTTTTACGCGAACATCATCAGTTCATGTCGTACCGACCAAAAGGCGTTCTCTAAATCTAGCCAACAAACCGTAATTTATCTTTCACTAATTCTAGCATCTTTAAGGCTTTCTGATATTAACGTATTATGTTCCAGGCATCCAGAAATTTTGGTCTAAAACCCTTTCCGGTGATTAGGCCTGAAATATCTATTATTAATCATAAAATTATAAAATTTCATATTAAATAAACTTATTCTTACTCTACGGTTTCTTTTCTTTTTGTTAAGGTGAAATACCACATCACTAAATACTAAATCATTTTTAATTTCTTCTTTTCCTATTTTCGGTATTATTTTATTTTAACTAAAAATGCAATATGATTACTAAAATTATTTTATAATATTGGCATAAAACTGAACTGTCGTATATTTATTTATTATATTATAAAATAAAGTAATTCACTTCGCTTCCGTCGCTGACGTTGACACTTATAGATAGATAGATAGATAGATAAGCACTTTATTGCACACAAAATAAAAATAAAAGAAAATTACAATAATCAGCGGAGTTCTAACGTTTAAAAATAGTATGCAAAGGCGGTCTTATTGCTAAGAGCAATCTCTGACAGACAACCTTCAGGTGAAAGAACTTAAGTAGAGGAGAATACGGGATTGTGCGATCGAGGAGAATAATAAATAGTGAAATAATACGTAAACTTAAAGCCTGTAATAAACTGTTTACTTATAATACTTACAAATACTTAAATTACAAATAAAATAATAAATAAATAGTATATATAATACATACACGTACATACATATAGGTACACATATACACATATATAATATATCACTTATACCAAATAAAGATAAATACCATAAACAAAATACTTCAATAATGACACTATTACAATATAAACACCAAAACAATAAGTATGGACAATACTAAGAAAATAATTTAAAAAAAACTGAATCGTTCTTTTAAATAGCAGGGAGATAGAGGATTACATATAAGGATAACATATAAAAGGGATAGCATATGTAAGTTGCGGCGTTGTCTAATGGTTAGCCATTTGAGTTGCGTACGAAATTCGGAAACATTATCAAATTTACGAAGGTTGAAAATAAACTTTATGCACACATTTTGTAACTTCTGGAGCTTGTTGATTTGCTTTTCTGTTACGTCTGGATAACAGCAATCTGCATAGTCCAAAAGGGGAATTAAAAGAGATTGAACTAAACTTATTTTGGTTTTTGATGGCAGAAGATGTTTCCAGCGTTTTAAAGAACCGAAAGTAGCAAATATTTTTCTACTCACTTCCGTAATCTGCGTGGACCAGGAGAAAGTGTTATCAATAAAGATACCAAGATTTTTTACAGACTTACGGAAAGTTAAGACAGAATTGCCAAGCTTAATAGCAGGTAAGGATTGGTAATCAATTCTGGCTAGCAATTTAGGACTACCGACCAATATTAATTGGGATTTATCAGGGTTCACATTAAGCCCATATGTCCTGCCCCAAGTGTTAATATGTACCAAATCATGATTAAGTCTATGGATAGCACTATCCAAATCGTGAACAAGAGAATTAACAAATATCTGTAAATCATCAGCATACAGGTAGAAAGATGATGTAAGAAATGGAGTAATAGTATTAATAAAGATAGAGAATAAAAGAGGTGATAGAACTGTTGAGGAGGTCCCGCGGTGACGTTGCGGGAAATAATACGCAGTGGACTGTATATATTATAATTTCTTATTTCTCAAAAGACACTGTACAGAATGGTCTGCGGTACGTTAAGATTAAAAATAAATGAAACGCGTGCGCGTGTATCGGTAGACGGTCGACGGAAGACAGCTGACCCGTTGACTCGTTATGCGGGTTCGACGGCCGGAGCAGGTCATTGTCCACGAGCTCCCCGCGCGTCTCAGTGACTTCGCCCGCCGCGCCATCCTCCCGGCCGACTGCATGTTAAGATGTCTTAACAGAACACTCACTACCTTGCGGTACACCGGAAGAAAGAGATGGATAAGAAGAGAATTTATTATTTGCGTGAATATACTGATGACAGTCGTACAAAAAGCTATGGAACCACTTAATCATACCATCAGAAATATTTAATAGACCTAAGAATAGCCAAAAGTACGTCGAAATCAACAGCATTAAAAGCGTTGCTGAAGTCGAGCAAGGCTAATATACTTAATTGCTTGTTGTCAATGTTGTGACGTAGGTCTTCGCAAACTTTTACAAGGGTCGTAACAGTGCTATGTCCCTTTCGAAAGCCGGACTAAAATTGGGAAAGAATATTGTGTTGGGAGATGAAGGTATTTAATTGAGAATGAACGATCCGTTCTAGAACTTTGGACAAGAAGGGAAGAATTGAAATTGGACGAAAATGGGATACAGCTACTGGATTATTTATTTTAGCTAATGGAATGATAACAGCGTTACGCCAAGCACGGGGAAATTCGAAGGAAGAAAGAGAGAAGTTTAAAATATGTGACAACACTGGCAAAATAGTGTCAAGCATCAAAAGAATCATTTTACGGTTAATTCCGTCACTGCCAGTGGCGTCAGATTTGATTTCATGTACGTGAAATCTGATTTGATCGTCACTAACAGGAGTAAAATAAAAGGAAGGAATACTAGGGATGGGTAAAGAGCTAAGATGATTAAGAGTAGATTATTTTGACTTATTGTCTAGTAACACTGAAGATGTGAAAAAGTCATTAATATCTTCTAGATTAAGACTAGGTGAAATGTGAGAAGTTTGACCACCAATGCCAAGTGATTTCATTAATCTCTAATTTCTAGCAGTATTATTGTTCACGATAGTACTATGTAAGTACTGCCGCTGAGCATCTCTGCATATCTTATTGCAATTGTTACGCATCTGTTTGTACTTATTGAGATTGTCAACTGTGGGATTTAATTTATATCTAGATTTGGACTTGTTGCGTTTTAACATAAGATTTTTAATATCCTGGGTCAGCCATGGCGCAGGAAGATGTTTCAGCGGAGCGTGTTGGTCAAAAAGATCAGTTAGGAAGGAATTAAAAAGGTCTAACTTTTCATCAACCGTCCTGGCATTAAAAATTGCATCCCAGTCAATATCATTAAGCTCGTGCATGAACGCATTATTATTAAAATGTTTAAAGCTACGACGCATAACCACCGATGGCTTTACCTTAGGAGGACGGATTTTATATGATAGGAATATTAAATCATGATATGAGAAGGCCTCAGCTGGAAGTTGACCATAGCTTTCGGAATGCTGTAAAGAGGAAACAATGCAGATATCGAGGAGAGATGGTGAACAATTTGGAAAAAAGTGACTGGCTTTGGACGGGATAAGATTAAGGTTGGAAGAATTGATAATATCTGGCAAGCGTTTGGAACGAGCGTCGTTTTTAAAGATGCAAGTGTTAAAATCGCCCAATATGACAGTATGATCTACATTCGGTGTATACAGTTCAAGTAATTTCTCAAAGTTATCAAAGTAGTCGATGTGCAGTGAAGGACTATAAAACCTAACAAAAGTTTCTGTTTAGGACCTGACTATTTAAGGACCTTTAAAAAGAAGCAACGGACTGTATATTATAGACTTTAATAAACATTAAAAACATTTGATACAAAGTTTAACCAAAATGGTCGCAGTAGGCTCGTTTGCGTAAACGCGAGCCGTCTGCGGATATCAGTAGCTAAGTGCCCCCCTCCTCGACGAACTTGCTCGAACATCTTCCCCGGGTTGAAGAATTCAATTTAAAGGAAGTGGGCAAATGTTGTTGAAAGCTCGGAGTAATTTTCCTTTTTGAGTTTTCAGCTCGACGACCCGTGCGGCTCCGTCGTTTCCAGGGAAGACCTTGATGACTCGTCCTAATGGCCACACTAGTGGTGGTTGTCCCCTTTCCTTAACGAGAACGAGTGTTCCCACAGCCAAATTGCCTGATGAGATGCTCCACTTAGTTTTCTGCTGAAGCAGAGAAACATATTCTAAATGAAAACGTTTCCAAAAATGTTGTTTTATATACTCCATTTGGTGATAGCGCTGTAGTCGTCCGATGGGTATATCAGTCACCTGTGGATGTGGAACAGACATCAGTGGTCGCCCAATTAAAAAATGTGAAGGAGTAAGGACAGTAAAATCGGATGGATCAGAGGAAAGAGGGGTCAAGGGACGTGAATTTAGGACAGCCTCTATCTGTGTCAAACATGTAGCCATCTCTTCATAAGTGAAGTGAGATAAACACAAAAGCCTTTTTAAATGATACTTGGTTGAACGCACTGCAGCTTCAGCAATGCCGTTGAAATGAGGAGCGTACGGTGGCGCAAATGTGAATTCGATACCTTGCTGTGCGATTTCTGAAACTAAATTACATTCTTTTAAGAATTTGCCTAACTCATTACGCGTACCTACAAAATTTGTACCATTATCCGACAAGATACTTTGAGGTTTGCCACGACGGGCTATGAAACGGTTTAAAGCAGACATATATCCCTCCTTTGTCAGATCTGTAACGAGCTCGATATGAATGGCCTTAATGGCAAGGCAAACAAAAATACATAAATAGGCCTTTATTAGCTTACATCCACGACCTTTACGGTTAGCTATCAATATTGGCCCGGCATAGTCAACACTACACTTTAAAAAAGGATATTCTAAAAGGGTTCTAGAAGCAGGTAATTGACCCATAGTGGGTTGTGCTATTTGACTGTTATATTTAAAACATTTTAAGCATTGTTTAACAGTTAACTTAGATAAGTTTCTACCCCCAAGAGGCCAGTATATTTGTCGTATATTAGCCAACAATAATTGGGGACCTGCATGCAAAAGATCATTATGAAATTTTTTAAATATTATTTTAGTTAGGTGATGCTTACCACATAGCAAAATTGGATGTTTTACATTGTATTCATATGGAGAGTTATCAAGTCTCCCGCCTACGCGTATGAGGTTATTCATATCTAGAAAAGGGCTAAAAGAAATGAGTCTGTTTTTACGAGGTAACGATTTACCTGCTTGCAATAAAACACCCTCTTTGGGAAACATATCCAACTGAGCATAATGCATAATTAGATTATGAGAATTGTTAAGTTCTGTTATTGTAAGTGAACTAACATTCCGATCATTTTTATGTTTTATATTATAAATAAATCTTAATAAAAAAGCAACTACTCTCTGTAAATGACTGAAATTAGAGTATTTATGAATTAACGATGTTATTAAATTTTTATGCAAATCCAACTTAGTATGAAATGTATTATCAACGAAATGTGATGATATTACTTCAGGTAGTACCTGTTTTAGATTTCCATTGGGCATTTTAGGCCAATGTGTTTCATCCCTATACAAAAATTGAGGACCTGACCACCATAACGAACGTTCACTGATAAGGTCAGCCTTTAGCCCACGAGAAACAATATCCGCTGGATTATCTTTAGACGGCACGTAACTCCACAGATATCCTTTAGTAGTCTCCTGTATCTCCACAATTCGGTTCCGGACAAAAGGTTTCAATAAATTTGGTGACATGGAAATCCAACTTAGTACTATTGTTGAATCGCACCAAAAACGACATGTGTAAATAGATAAAGTAAGGGAATTTAGTACACTAGCGCACAGTCTTGATCCCAACAATGCTCCACATAATTCTAGCTTCGGAATCGTTATAGGTCTGATCGGTGCCACTCGGTTCTTAGAAACTAACAATTGTACCCTTACTGACCCATCATTGCTGATGGATCGAACATACACACAAGCGCCATAAGCCAATTCAGAGGCATCTGTAAAGACGTGAATTTCGTGTATTGTGGAATTATCACATAACACCCATCGAGGTATTTTCAAATTATTTAAACTAGGGAGAGTGTTAACAAAAGCAACCCAAAAACTATATATCTCATCAGACACTCGAGCATCCCAGTCACAATTACGAGCCCATAGTTTCTGCATGAGTATTTTGGCTTCTACAACACAAGGGCCAACTAAACCTAGCGGATCAAATATTTGGCTGATCACTGATAGAATATGACGCTTCGTGATCTCTCTGTCAGTGTTGATACTAATTGAAAACGCTAGCTCATCTGTTTCACATAGCCAACGCAGGCCCAACGTTTTTGAAGATGAATTTATATTCTCAGATAAGTTTAAAATGTTTGAGGGTTCTGAATAACCAGTGATTTCAGTAAGAATTTGTTGACTATTAGATTTCCATTTGCGTAAATGAAATTTTGCTGATGCTAAAATAGAAGTTACTTCTTTACCCAACTCCACCACCTCTGCAATAGAATTACCACCACTAAGAAAATCGTCGACATAAAAATCACGTTGAATAGACGATTTTACGTTTTTATCTTTTGTGCATGAGGCCAAACTGACTAAGCACTTAGTGGCTAAGTAAGGAGCAGATGCTGTACCATAGGTGACGGTGTTAAGCTCATATCTTTTAAGGGGTAACTTAGAATCAGCTCGAAAAATAATTTGTTGCAAAGGACGTTGCGATGGTATAACTAATATGGATCTGTACATCTTTTCAATGTCCCCAGAAATAATAAATTTATGCTGCCGAAAACATAACAGTATAGAAAACAAATCATCTTGGACAGTGGGGCCCACCATCTGAATATCGTTAAGTGACAATCCAGATGTAGTAGCGGCTGATGCATCAAAGACCACCTTGAGTTTGGTAGTTGTGCTTGACTCCTTTATGACTCCATGATGTGGCAAGAAATAACTAACGTTGTCATCTGAACGTGGTTTTATCGGAGACCTATTCTCCGTCATGTGTCCTAAATTCTCATATTCCTGCATAAAAGCTACATACCTATCCCTGAAAGAAGGATCCCGCTGAAACCGACGCTCTAATGCAAAGAACCGCCGCTTAGCCATTTCGTAAGACTCACCTAAGACACCAGGACCTTCCCTAAGAGGCATTAAGACAACAAAACGACCATTTTCATCGCGAATAGTATTGAGCTTAAAACTTTCTTCACAAGCACGTTCTTCTGGAGATAGTGAATATTTTGAAGATACAGAATCAAGCTCCCAAAATTTACTTAAATTATTGTGTAATTCATTTATAGAAATATTACAGAAATGCGACTGTATCTTTGAAGACGGGTGTATTGGTAGGGCCACAGGACCTGACACAATCCATCCGAATTTAGTGTCGTGTAATTTTGGCTGATTTTTTCCCAGGTTAATAGAAGCAGTACCTAAGACATTCCAAAATACTTCAGCGCCAACGAGGATATCAACTACTGATGGAATACAAAAAGATGGATCAGCTAATTGCAAATTTGATGGTATTGGAATTTTATGTTTGTTAATTATAACAGATGGCAAGGATTTTGTAATTGCAGGTAATATAAAACAATTTAGATTTGTCCTATAGCTCCCACTATAGGATTAATAGGAATAGTTACATTGCAAGACTGGGAACTAATAGTGGTTTGACTATTAATACCTGTAACTGTGGAAGTCGTGCTTCGTCGAGGCAATTCCAGCTTATCGCAAAATGTCTGCGTAATAAAATTAGCAGTGCTACCATTATCAAGCAGAATCCTGGCTTTGAACTCGCTACCCCTCTTGCTCAGCACTTTCTTAAAATCTATATTTTTTATGACTTCAAGTGCAATACCTTTAAGCGATGCACGCAGATAGTGGAATTTACTTATGTCATCTATGCCACTACTGTTGTGAATTAATGATAAATAAGTATCTCTATACTCAAGCCAATATTGATAACTGCCATCAAAATTAGGTAAGTCTATTTTAGGTAATCGTACAAAATTACGTTGTGGTAACGATTCACCTGTTTGCTTATCTGCCGAGCTCGGTACAGACCCGTTGTCCCCGGTGATGGCGCTCGCTAACAAGCTACGCGCTTGTGCCGCTAAACCATGGTATCGCTCCTCAAACTTGGCTCGTTCTGCATACGCCTCATCAGGCTTGTCAGAGACGACCTCGATTTCCAGCTGTAAATCGTCAAATTCACCATATACAGCATCAAACTTGCTAAGACGCCCCTCTAACTCGATACGCTGTAAGTCAGAAATAGATTTACAGCTAAGAAGCACGTTAATATAATTGGCAAAATTTGTAAGCTTAGCTTTCAAGGCACTTCGTTTTCTGATTAATAAATCTTCAGAAGCCATGATGACTACAAAGCGAAAAAAAACAAAATATAAAATTAAAATAAACAGCAAATAAGCCCTTTACAAATCACAAATAATGTACTACAATTCAATCTTTATTATGATAAAATAAAAGGTGAACTTGAATAAGTGCGTGACCTTCCAGAAAGTTACACGTCGGCGAAGTGCGGTCAGCGGATATATCGGAATGACTACGTATGCACACACTAAAACAGTTATTATAATTTGCTATAAGCAATGCGTAAGCAATAAACAATAAAAGGCTGCGTATGAAAATAGTATTTTAAACAAGTGTGAAATAATTATTTTCACAATCGAATTAATGTAAGACAAGATAGCACTGATGATAGTTTTATAAAAAAGGAAAGGTATAAAAGGAAATAATTAATTAATTGGAACGAACTCACAAAACGTCTTTATCCTTATCCGCAAGATGCACTGCATTAAAATCACCCGAAGCGATAACTCCGCGAACAACACGACAACAAGTCCGAAGTCCACCAAACCCGTATGCAAAAGCAAATTGCCGACCGTCTTGGTTTTTACAAAATGTCGTTATTGAAGAGGCTTGAATGACCAAATGTTTAGGACCTGACTATTTAAGGACCTTTAAAAAGAAGCAACGGACTGTATATTATAGACTTTAATAAACATTAAAAACATTTGATACAAAGTTTAACCAAAATGGTCGCAGTAGGCTCGTTTGCGTAAACGCGAGCCGTCTGCGGATATCAGTAGCTAAGTGCCCCCCTCCTCGACGAACTTGCTCGAACAGTTTCATACGGCCAAATAATACATCAATGAGAAGGTGTTCCGCAGATGCCGAATACAGGGCCTCAGACTTGCTGAGAATAGTGAAGGGGATGTGGTTACGTAAATAAATGGCAACACCGCCAGCGCCCTTTCCCAAGCGATCATTTCGTATGAGATGAAAGTTAGATAGGGAAAATGATGATGAGGGCAGGAAGAAAAGTTTCTGATATTAATATGGCGTGAATGTTATTGAAGTTAAACGAGGATACAAGATCAGCTGCGTAAATACAAAGTGTTTAAAAATCAATAAAATATTGTTTTGAAAGTGTGAACGTTCTAAGTGCTTATAAACTAAGTGTAGAAAAACATTTATTGAAGAAAGACGAAACAGAGTGCTAAAACAACAATAAAAACGTGAAAGAGCTTAAGGACAAACTTTGTGTGTGTTTAGTGTTTTGATAGCATATTTTGAAGACTTATGAAAACAACTAGTGTAGAATCACGGATTAACTATTCTGAGGTGTATCACTACCCATCACATTAAACGGAAAGAATCCGAACGCCAAACATAACCTCAAAGTAAAATCGACTGCTAATTCAATAGATAGATCGTCATCATACACAAATATCCACCTAGCGCAACCTATCCGATCCACGGGTAAACTACGTTACACCACACTAGACCGAGATCCAACAAGCGGTCATAGTTGAAAGTTGTAAGCAAGCGATACCGGGATAAGTCAAGAGAGAGCGCCCCGCACTAAACGGAAGTAATACACGGGTCGACCACTAGAGGGTTCTACTAGTACCAAAACAAAATTAATAAATAGATAATCATGGATGAAATCCTACTTGCACTTAAAACCATACAAAAAGACCTTGATGAACAAAAATCTGAAATCCGTAAAAGTACAATCAAGGTAACAGAACAGGTTACACAAAATATCCATAAAATCTTGGACGAAAAATTTGCCAAGCTGCAAGATCAACATAATGTACTGAAGGAGAAGATAGAAAATCAAGAGAAAAGAATATACTTTTTGGAAAAACAGGCAAGACAACGAAATTTAGTATTTTTTGGGATTGACGAAAAAAAGTCATCATACGATAACCTACAGAATAATGTTGTTAGTTTTATTAGAAACTACTTCAGCACCGAACTTGAACTCAGAGACATTCAAGAGATAAGAAGAATTGGAATAAAAGGAGACAGACCTCGCCCAATTGTGATTACTTTTTCTACTCTCGGATTAAAAATCAATATTTTAAAGGAAAAAGGGTCACTAAAAGATACACAATATTATGTAAAAGAAGACTATCCTTTACAAGTCTTACAAAAACGAAGAGAACTACAAGAACAGGCGAAAATAGAAAAAGAAAAAGGCAATAGTGTGAGAATAAAGTATGACAAATTAGTTATATTAAAAAACAATAACAAAAGACCACTTCCATTATCACCAGAAAACACATCAAGTCCAGCATCTCAGTCCAAAAACAACACCAACACACAACCCCAAAAAAAGAACCGAGCACAAAAATCTGACCAACCGTTACAAAGATCGCACAGTTTATCTGAAGGGGTCATAAAGCCAAGTATGCTTAACTACTTGGTAAACAAGAATATGAACAACATAACAACAGAGCAAAATAATGGTAACAAAGGCAGCAACATATAGCAATCAGCCCCCTCCTCTCACACGAATACCACAAACAAGCAACAGAAAATAAACATTAGAAAACATCTTCCAACCCGGCGAGTCACCGTGGAAGATTATGACCACAACCCTCCAAACACAACTACACAGAACGAGAGCAGTCAACACGAACACTCAACCCAATTAAAAATCGCAACCTATAACGTCAGGACCTTATCGTCACACGAGCGCTTACTGGAATTAAACGAAGCAATAAAAGAAATAAATTATGATGTAATCGGTATTGCGGAAGTCAAGCGACTAGGAAATAAAATAGAGGAATACGACAACCTAATACTCTGCCACATAGGATGGACACCGGGTAAATATGGAGTAGGCTTCATAATTAACAAGTCGCTTAAAAACAACATAGAAAGCTTTATAGGTCTAACAGACCGTGTGGCATTGTTGAACTTAAAATTTCAAGACTTTGCGTTATCCATTATACAAGTATATGCACCTACGGAATCCGCCAATGAAGAGGAAATAGATGAATTTTATAAAACCATCGACAACGCTATGGAAACAACATATAAAAACATTATAGTAATTATAGGTGATTTTAACGCAAAGGTTGGCGCTCCTAGAGAAGGTGATCACTTAGCAGTACAACAACATGGATACGGCATAAGAAACGACAGAGGGCAAAGACTAGTAGACTACGCAACTGAACACAATCTAACTATCATCAATACATGTTTCAAGAAAAACCGTAACCGAAGATGGACGTGGCGTTCCCCCGACGGACAGCACAAAAATGAGATCGACTATATATTATCCAATCAACTTAAAATTTTCCAAAATTTTGAAGTCTTAAGTCTAAACTACCCATCAGACCATAGACTGATTAGGGCGTCAATAACATTAGCCAAACAAAAGCAAAGTAGAGTTAAATTTACGAATAAAAACATTTTCCAACTAAAAACTAAAGACGAAGTAACAAGATATAATAACAATTTAATGTCAATGTTACCCTACCCAACGCAAAACTTGAAAAATATGTCAGTACAAAACTATCACGACAAAATAGTAAACGCTATTAATAAGAGTTTGCAAAAAACTCGAGAAACTGGGAAAGAGACACATACTCACCACAGAGTATTGTCAGGTTGCACTGCTTTGCTATTAAAAAGAAGAAAAGAGCTACAAGCGGCAGAAAATAAGTCGCGATCTATGAAAAATGAGCTTTCTGCCCTCTACAAAATAACAAACAAATATATAAAAAGAGATTACGCTAAATATAGAGAAGATACAATAGTAAGATATTTACAGCAGACTCGAAGCTCAAAGAAGGCCTTCAAGAGACTAAAAACGAACAAAACCTGGATAGAAGGATTAGGAAAACAAGGCAAAACCTTATGCAAACGCAATGATATCATCAACGCGGCATCGGACTTCTATAGAAAATTGTACAGTGATGTGATTCAAAGTAATAGCACCCGAAATAACAGTGAAAGCAAAAGCGAAACCTACATAAAACCAGTGGATGAAATAGAAGTTATAAAAGCAATAAAAAGTTTGAAATTAGAAAAAAGCTCTGGATCGGATAACATCACGAATGAAGTATTGAGGCTTGCGAACAAAACATTAGCCGGACCACTGGTGGAATTGTTCAATTTAATACTACAAAACTTTGAAACACCCCAACAGTGGTCTGAATCGGACATTATACTTATTTATAAAAAAGGTGACCCGAAAGATATTGGTAACTACAGACCAATAAGTTTGCTACCGAGCCTCTACAAACTTTTCTCTACCATTATAAATATAAGAATAAGTAATACATTGGAACTCAAACAACCAGTTGAGCAAGCAGGTTTCAGAAAAGGGTTTTCTACAGTTGACCATATTCACACACTCGAATTAATTATACAGAAATACCAAGAACAACAGAGATCTCTATACATAGCGTATATCGATTATCAAAAAGCTTTTGATACGGTAAAACACATAAGTATATGGGATAGCTTAAAACAACAGGGAGTAGAAGACGTCTATGTAAAAGTGATCAAAAGTATATATAAAAATAACAAGGGAAGAATTAAGCTAGAAACCCTCGGTCCAAGTTTTGCCATAGAGAGAGGCGTAAGACAGGGCGACCCCCTATCTCCAAAACTATTTATAGCCATTCTAGAAAATATCCTCAGCAAGATAGATTGGAGTAAGTCAGGCCTATATATAAATGGCGAATACCTAAGTCACTTGAGATTCGCAGATGACTTAATCTTGTTTTCTGAATCCAGCACCCAGCTACAACAAATGATGGAAACCTTACAACAAACAAGTGCCAAAGTAGGCTTGGAAATAAATCTCTCAAAGACCATGACAATGACAAATAGATGGAGAAGACAAATCACAACAAATGGATTACCACTCGACTACGCAGACTCATACATCTATTTAGGGAAGAGAATAAGCTTTGATAGAAAAAATAACGAACTGGAAGTAAAAAGAAGAATACAAAATACTTGGAACAAATATTGGAGTTTAAAGGAAATTTTTAAAAGTAACCTTTCTATATCCCTAAAAACAAAAGTTATGAATTCTAATCTCCTACCAAGTCTGACGTATGGGTGCCAGACATGGAAGTTCACTTCAAAAATAAAACACCTAATCACTACGTGTCAAAGAGGACTAGAGCGCAGCATGTTGAAAATAAAGAAAATAGACAAGATTCGACATACAAAAATAAGGGAAATGACTAAAGCAACAAATGCACTATACTACGCACAAAAACTAAAGTGGAAGTGGGCTGGCCATGTCGCTAGGCTTAAAGATCAGAGATGGACAAAAAAAGTAACTTTTTGGAAAGGACCTCCTGGTAAAAGAAGTAGAGGAAGACCATTGACACACTGGGAAGATGAGATCATAAAGACGGCCGGCCCCAACTGGAAGCAGATTGCACAGGATAGAGATAATTGGGCAGCTTTGGAGGAGGCCTTTACCCAATAATG
Source organism: Napeogenes sylphis (assembly GCA_959347405.1). Lineage (NCBI taxonomy): Eukaryota > Metazoa > Arthropoda > Insecta > Lepidoptera > Nymphalidae > Napeogenes > Napeogenes sylphis. The sequence continues at coordinate 16,298,751 of OY365777.1, read as the reverse complement.
GGGTTCCTACAAACTGTGTTAAGCTAACAATAACTAAGCATAGAAATGGATATATATCACAAAGAAATAAAAATAAATATATAAACTGGCTATTCAAACAAAATAGGTTCAAATATATTATATAAGTTAGCTTAAATAAATAAATATAGATTTAAGTATGTAAACGTACATGTCGAAATTAGTAGGAAATAAATGGCTTTTTTATTTTATTTTATTTTATTTTATTTAATGCCAAAATGACTTAAAATGACTAATACAGAATAGCAAGAGACAAAACACAGTAAAGCAAAAAAACAAATATTGGGCCAATAAAAAATGAATATTACAGATTGTGTAAAAAAAAAAGTATAAATTTATACAAGTGCATACATACATACACAATAATAATCACTTTTCTTTATTTGTTCATTCTGTTTTAATTTTTTTTTGTTGTTATGGCTTCATTCTGTTTAGTAGCCAAGTGACAGCCATGACTGACATGACAGATAAGACAGACATCAGAGGCTGTCAGTTGATAAATGACTTTGACAATAACAACTTTTCAGTAATTTACCAAACAAACCGAGTACCTACTGTTAAGTATTAAGTAAAACGTTAATCATTATTACTCTCTCTCTCTGTAGTCGATCCCTCATGTCTGAGGATCGTGGTCAGCATCAGGGTTGAATCTGGAGCAGATGATCTGCCTCCACCGGTATCTGTCAAGTGCATCTCTCATAACCGTGTAGAACCTTGAAGTGGACGATTCCCTAACTTGATCGGTCCATCGTAATGGTGCGCGCCCGCGCATTCTTTTTCCTTCGGTGTTTCCAACCACGATTAGTTTTTCAAGGCTATCGTCACCTCTGCGCATAATGTGTCCGAAATATGCAGTGGCGTAGCGTGAGTGTCGGCTGCCCGGGGCGGAAGACAATTTTGCCGCCCTCTTATTTAGGTATTTTATTTTAATGTATACTATGCATTACATACATTAATTATAGAGAACTTTTCGGAGAGAACAGTCATCATTATTTTGTATTATACAGGCTAGATTTTAAATAAAAAACAGTTTATCTAAGTTTTACAATCACGTTTATTAATACAAAAATTCTTTTACTTTAACCAATTAGATACATTAATTTAACTTAGGTACCTATCACTTAAGATTAGGTACACCTTGAGGATCGACAAGATTAAATAAAATCAATTTTTATTTAGAACTAGAACGATACTATTATATAACATTTTTATTTTTATTGAAAAGTAATATGAGTATTTCTTAAAAAAACAAAACAAAACTTCCGTCTTTAATTAAAAATTTATACGTCTACTTTTTTTAAGAGCAAAGTCTTTTATTGCACCGTCAATGTCTATCGCATCACACACCTCTTACTCAATAGACAAAATAGCCAAATTAGTTAGTCTTAGAGTACTCATTGTCGATCTTAAATAATTTTTAATCAATTTCAATTTTGAAAACCTCCGAGGTTTTATGGAAATTCCAAGTTCTTCACACATATTTTTTGCATAACCTACAGCGCCATTTGCCCATTCCTCTCTTTTCTCTGTCAATATCATCTGCAAAGCATTTACTTTCTGAGCGCACAATCTTATGTCAAGTCCCCTTGTTTGTAAATATTTTTGTGCATCATTCACTTCATGTAGCACCGGTTGCCACAGGCCCAAAAAACAAAGAAAGGAAAATGACTGCATCGAAACTAGTAAAGTACCTGCATCTGTCCTAGTGTTTAAGCTTTCACCTGCCTCCGTCAGTTCTTCCAAAGTGACGAGAATATCTTTGTAATGATGCCATGTCACATTTACGGCATCGCCTCTTGCACTCCACCGCGTGTCTTGAACCCTTTTTAAGCTTTTGCCTGTAGCTGTTATCAGAACTTCCCAACGATGTGTCGATGAGGAAAAAAAAGAATAGCAACGTTCTAAAGTGCCGAAAAAAGTTAGTGAATCCACCTCAACTGAGGCAGCGTGTAAACAAACTAGGTTTAACGAATGATTTGAGCAAGGTACGAATTCAGCTTTAGGGTTTATTTCTCGAATTCTTTGCTGAACTCCTGAATACTTTCCAGCCATAACAGCAGCATTATCATATGCTTGGCCTCTACAGTTGCTTATATCTAGGCCATCAGCTTGAATTTTGTCCAAAATCATCTTTGAAATTCCTTCAGCAGTTTTGTCTTTAGTTTCAATGAAATCTATAAAAGATTCCATTACTTTTACTTCCTGATTTTCAATTACTACGTATCTTAATACCTGACTTGTTTGATCTTTATGAGAAAGATCTGGAGTGCTGTCGAATATAATTGAATAATACTTAGCCTTTTTTATTTGTCCGATGATATGTTGGCGAACTTTATTTCCCAAAATGGCAATAAATTCGTTTTGTATTTGTGGTGACATGTAAGTGATTGAAATTTTGCCAGATATTTTAGACCTTACAAGATGTTCACGAAGTACAGGATCGTATTTTGCAATTAAATTAACCAATTCTAAAAAGTTTCCTCTATTGGTACCGGTGTCGTTTTCTATATGTCCACGTAAAGCCAAATTTTGTTTGGCAAGGAATCTTATAATATCAAACATTCTGATAAGAATTTCCTGCCATTTCTTTATTTCTTTTGCCACTATGTCTTGCTCTTTTTTGTCAATAGTCTGTAATTTTTGAAGTCTGCTCTCCAACTCCTTCCATTTGCAATAATTTTGGATGTGTAGTGCACTTGATTCGTGACTTGAAACCTTAGGATTTAATTTCCACCAAGTATTAAATCCATCAGATGAGCAAAATTTAGATCCATTCGGTGTACTTACGTTCTCAAATAAACGACAACAAAAGCAAAATAATGATGCTTTAGCTGGAGAATAAGCCATCCAAGTACGTAAAACTTTTTCGCCGTTAGTCAATGTACGATAAAACCAATCCTTAGTAAGCCTTCCTTCCTTGTAATAAAATTAGTATCAATATGCTGAACAATTTCCTGTCCTTGCTGAATGAGATGCAATCGAATATTGTCGTCTATGTGTTCAGGCCATTTTCCAATATCGTCGAAATTTTCCTTTCGTCTTTGGTACTGAATAGCAGACAATGATGATGTTGTATCAATCTCTGTTTCGGAACTATGCATGTCCATGTCTGAACATACAGATGGAGACACTAATGCAGTGGATGTTGTTGGATTTGATCTTTAGGAACAATGTCAAGTTCTTGTATTTTTTCAGCTTGTTCTGGGTTTAAAGGCCCAGTTGTCTGTGATGAATTTAAGCCTAACGAGGAATCTGACGTGTCAGGAACAACACTTTTCACATATTTAAGTAAAGCTCCTTCATTTGCTCTAATATTTTCCAACTTAGCTCTTCTCTTATTACGGTAAGAAGCCCCACTTTCTTTTACTCTTTTCATTTTTGATGCTAAAATCAAAAAAATATTAAATGAGAAAAGTACAAGTTAGTGTTGTAAACAAAATTATCGAACATTTCAAAAGAAGTACCTAGGATATTAAAAAAAAACCTTGCTTTACTGAAATTTTCCGTTTTTAGGGTTTTGTACCCAAAAGGAAAAAAATTGAGCCTATCTATCTTTACTTTTATTAAATAATTTCATTGACCGTCTGTCTGTCAAGACCTTTTTTCATAGGAACGAGTACTTACTTACACATATTAAATTGAAATTTATATCATAGTTTCCGATCAAGATCCCTTTGAAATGTGAAAATACTTTTATGCACTTCGGTGTTTCTTTTTTATTTTAATAAATTAAAGTTTGAAGTTTGAACAACATATCAGATAGTCCAACATACAATTAGATAAATATAATATTTAATACTCACTCAGTTGAAAGTTGTTCAATAATTTCACAACCACTACACGCACTTATTTGCACAAAAATCACAATTTGGAAAGCGTAACATAATTAAAATACGAGACAATGTGAATTGGACAACTGACGATCCATCAATAAAACTTTCTTTGAATTGTCAAACTTTGTCAAAGCACGTAATTCCCCGTACCTTAAAGGGGCTTTCTCGTACGTGTGATAAACTATATTGAACTTAATATATATGTAATAGAAGTCATTCTCGCTGATTGTTAGTCATAAACGGGGAATTCCCACAAGTCAGTATAGACGTTGTTGCCAGTCGCTACAAAATATCATTCAAAGAAAAGGAATTCCCCGAATTCGTCACAAAATAAGTAATGAAAAATTCCGTGCTCCTTTCAATCGGTCCAAATTTGTAGTTACGATAAAAATATATATTTTTTATTTATTGTTAAATTTTGCCGCCCCCTATAAAGTGCCGCCCGGGGCGGGCCGCCCCCGCCGCCCCCACTACGCTACGCCACTGGAAATATGACAACACGCGCTGTTGACATATAGTGGATAAGCGAGTTTTTATTTGGAGCTGTGCTAGAATCGATAAATTGGTGCGTTTCGCAGTCCAGGGTATTTTTAGCATACGTCTCCAGCACCACATTTCGAATGCATCAATTCTGTGTCTTTCTCTTGCCAGGATAGTCCATGTTTCCACTCCATACAAGAAGATGGGGAAAATCAGTGCTCTGATCAGTCGTATTTTGGTTTTGATACCAATACCTCTTTTCTTCCATATGTTATTCAGACGGGTCATAGCTTCTTTACCCATCGCAATTCGTCTTTTTATCTCTGAGACACAGCTACCATCGCTGCATATTTGGGAGCCCAGGTAAATATAGTGGTCAACGATATTGATACCAGGAATATTGCAGGCTGTAGCTGATAGCTTTCCGGCTCGGTCCACTATCATCACTTTTGTCTTAGTTTTGTTCACTGCGAGTCCTATGCTTCTACTTTCTGCCTTGAGTCTCTGGAACAGCTCCTGCATGTTTTCCATGGATGTTGTCAGAAGAACGGTGTCATCAGCATATCGAAGATTTGATATTTTCCTTCCACCAATAGGAAAACCTTTTCCCCAGTTGTCAATGTTTTTCCGCATAATGTATTCTCCATATATATTAAAAAGTGTGGGGGACAAAATGCAACCTTGTCTCACTCCTTTCTTTGTTTGAAACATATTGGAGTAATCACGACCTATTTTGATGAAGGAGTGGTTCCCAGTGTAAAGACTTCGAATAAGAGCAACGAGGTGTTCCGGCACTCCCATTTCGAGCAAAACTTCCCACAACTTATTCCACTGCACACAGTCAAATGCCTTAGCGTAATCAATAAAGCATAAGACCACGGGGCTATTGAATTCCCTACTCTTCTCGATGATCTGGCGGACGTTAAGTATCTGTTCCCGCGTTCCTTTCCTTTAACAAAACCTGCCTGCTCTTCGGGTATCTGTCGGCTTAAGAAGTGGTGAAGACGACGATTAATAACATGGAGGATAATCTTACTCGCATGGGATATTAAAGCAATGGTTCTGAAGTTCTTACAATCTCTTGCAGACCCCTTCTTATGTAAGGGTACAAATACCAATTCCGTCCAGTCTCTTGGCCATCTTCCAGTTTTCCAGATGACATTACAGACATCGGTGATAACTTTGGTGCCTCGTTTGCCTATGTTTTTTAGTATTTCAGCTGTAATACCATCTTTACCCGGTGTTTTCTTGGTCTTAAGAGATTTAATCGCCTGTTCAATTTCTGATGGTAGGATATCAGGTTCTTCTGCAGCCCAAGTAATGTTAGGGACGGTTGGCTCTTCGAAATCATATAGCTCTGCACAGTAGTTTTTCAAGCGCTCTAACACTTCATCAATATTAGTAAGTAGTACTCCGTCTTTTCCATTAATGGCACAGGTTCTGGGCTTACGTATTCCTGTCAGTTCTGTTACTATTTGAAAGAGGTGTCTAGATTCATTTTTCAGGGAGTGCTGCTCAAGATCGAGACAGATTTTGTTTGTATAGTTGTCATAATCTTTTCGGCAGTGTCGTTGGACTAGGCGATTCAAATCTGCGTATCGCTGTTGGTCTTCGCTTAAAAATTTCCCTCGCTCTTTGAGTCGGCGTCTCTCTTGGATAATTTGGGCAGTTTCAGGTGTGATGAACTTTTTCATAGGGGGTTTTGTCAGCTTGTTATCCCTAGCTGTCTCCTCTATTATCCTCTTGAGATATTCCCATTTATTCTCATTATCCGATACATCTTTTGGAAGGTTTTCTATTCTCTGCTCAAAATCTTGTCTAAAGCCATTGATGTTTATTTTGGTCATATATGGAACCTTGGGTTTCTGCATTCCCTTGAGACGTAACCGAATCTTAGCCACAAGGAGTTGGTGATCGGAGCCGCAATCAGCTCCCGGTAGAGTTTTAACGTTTGTAATTGAGCTTCTCCATCGTGTTCCTACTAGTATGTAGTCAATTTGATTTCTACATCTGTAGCCAGGTGATATCCAAGTATATAGTCTACGGATATGATGTTTGAAGCAGGTGTTAGTTATAGTGAAATTTTCTTCACAACAAAATTGTAACAGACGTTCGCCCCTATCATTACGTTCTCCGATTCCATGCTTACCCACAACACGACGAAGATGATCATCATTTTCGGTGTGTCCAACTTTGGCATTGAAGTCTCCTAGGATTATAGTAACTTCACGTTTTGGAAGTTCTTTAAGCGTCTCAGTCAGTTTATCATAAAAACCCTCCACTTCTTCTTCAGTCGATTGTGATGTGGGGGCATAAACTTGCACGACATTGAGCTTACATGGAATGGTGTTGACCTTGAGTGTTATTATACGATCGTTAACTTGTTTGTATCCGACAACGCACTTATTCAGCGATGGCGGGACTATAAATGCCACTCCTCCTTTGCTATCTTGTTCTGGCCCCGAGAAATATATAGTGTTACCAAGGTCAGACGTTAGGTGACCTTGTCCACTGTGTTTCGCTTAATCCTAGTATATGAATGTTATTTCTACGCATTTCATTTTCCACAATTCCCAGTTTACCAGGTTGGTTAAGGCCGCGTACATTCCACGCTCCAATAACACGGGGACGGCGCATTGAGTAAGATTCATCAGTAGCTATATTTCCATGCGGCGTGTGACGAGACACGTGCACATGGCCGGTAGCACATTCGTTATCCAGCAGGGAGCACCACGACACCTATTGAACGTCGCCACCGGCTATTCATGACGAACCACCGATGCGTGCAGGTGAGGATGACTGTTGGGTCGGATAAAGATGTTATTCCCGTTCTCCCCTTACCCCCTAATCATTATTACAAATAGTTATAAAAAGGGTAACAAAACAAAACCAAAAGTGCTACATACTGAAACCATTATCTACCTAGAAAAATTTAAGTGATAATAAAATAAGTACATACCTAATATACAAAATTCTTGAAGTGATACAAATTGACATGCAAGAAAGACACAAAATAAGTTACTTATATTATTCGTACTTACGACTACTTCGTTGAAATATGTATATGCGTGTGTGTATATGCGTGTGTGCGTGCGTGCATGTGTGTGTGTGTGTGTGTGTGCGTGCGTGCATGTGTGTGTGTGTGTGTGTGTGTGTGTGTGTGTGTGCGTGCGTGCATGTGTGTGTGTGTGTGTGTGTGTGTGTGTGTGTGTGTGTGTGTGTGTGTGTGTGTGTGTGTGTGTGCGTGTGTGTGTGCGTAGTGTATGTTTGTGTTTTGGTGATGGCACTTCAGAAAACGAATGAGATAAGTTATTAAGTTCAGCCATGGTTGTGACACGGTTATGTGAACCATCAGCTGCACTGATTACTATACAACCATTCCTGGTCCAGCATTTTGAAATCCCGAACCGCTGCCGTGCTGCCAGAAACACATCATGCCTTTCTTTTGTAAGAAACTCAGACAACGTGATACCCGAGTTCTTCAAGTTAGTTTTGGCAAACCAAATTTTATTCCCGATAACCAGGTCATTAAATTTTACTAGAACAGCACGAGGTCTTCCCGAGGTTAATTTCCCTATGCGATGGCAGCGACTGATATTCTCACATTTTATCTCTGGAATTTAAAACTGCTCAATGATCATTTTCATTATGGAGAAAGTGGCATTCTCATTTTTACTCTCTTGAATACCATGAACAAGAAGAATTTTTCTTCGGGACCTCATCTCTAATTCTTCTGACTTAGCTGCTCAGAGCTTGAGCTGTGATTGAAGGCCTTCCAAAGCACCCGACACAAAAGTCCTGAAGATAGCAAACTGCGCAGTGATGTTGGATGTTGGACTTGTAGCTGAGATTGAAGAGGACTGGAAATTCTTTTGAAATTCAGCCATTTTTCCATCAAAGTGATCTCTTAATTCAGAGATAGTATGTTGTAAAGATTCCATTTCAGTTAAAATATAGATATTTTAAAAGACGACTGTGTTTATTTGGTGAATCATTTTTAAGATTTATATTACTTTGTAAAACACTATGGATTTTATACAGGATTATTAATTAATCAGGTAGGTAAAAGGTATTTTTATAGCATTAACATGCTAAATATACCTTTTAAAAATATTTAGGAGAGGTAAAAAACATGTGCTCACTACTTTGCACCTACCCGCTTATAGCTAAAAACAATTAACTTTATTCAGACATTTACGTGATTGGTGACGAAATTCTCTGGAGTTCTACAAAGTGGCTAGATATAGAATTACAAGAATGACCTATTAATGTTGTTTTTCAATAATCATTTACAGTCTGGTGCTAACGCATCAAGCGTTGATAACTTTTATTATATCAAGCAAGACGTTTTATTCTTCACGTGATTTAAATGAAAGGAAAGTTCTGTTATTTTGAAACATACTTCTAATTCAAGTGCTTTTCAACATGATTGCTTTTCTGAACACCATATCTACTTTATGTATTGCCAGATGACAAAGAATTTATACTTCCTGCTACAACTCTCCGAATGTATGTTTGAATCATCGAAAAAGTTCTTTGACTTCCAGTATGCTAAAATATGATACAGAAGTACATTAAAAGTACACTTATGCCAAAATAATTAATGTATGCTTCGTTATTATATTAATGGGTTCGTGAATAACTAACTTAACTTTAAAAATATTAGTTACTTTTCAAATTTTTACTTATCGCATGTAATTATTTACATGCGATAAGTAAAAGCTAAATTAAGTAAAAGTAAATGCTTATGCATTTACTTTTACTTAAATATGATCTGTATAGTAAAGCAATTTGCAAAAAAAAAAGGAACAACAATTACCGAAAACAATTACTTGCAAATGCTTATATTTAACTTTTAACCAAACAAGTTGATACTATAAATATTAAAAATAGTAATATCCAAAGCATCAATTAAACCAAAGCTTAACTATCAAGTAACAAACAGTAAGTAACTAACAGTTAGTAGCGAAACTTGTATGTGCATTTAAATTCGACAGTTGTGCAAATATCAATACGCAGTTGAAGAATCTGTTTTAATCCCTCCTATATAAATTACAATATTCAAATGATTCAAAGGTTTATATTATACGAGGTTTATATATATTAAGGGGGTTGAAATTAAATACCAAACTATTTTTCCTTTTAAATATATTGTCCCTTAACACATTTTTCAGAAATCTCAAATAACTTGTTTACTATCGGTAAAAAAAATGATTTCTCTTTGGTGTCAAAATAGGCCGAAATTGCAGACTTCACTTCTTCAACGTCGTTGTTTTTTTTAAGCAGCTCTTTCCTAATTTTTGAAAATAAATAATAAACACTGAGTGCCAAGTCTGAACTGTAGGATGAGTGGTTCAGTTCAGCAACCGTCGCAACATGGCACGTGTGAACGGGTGCGTTGTCGTGCAGAAGCAAAACTTTTGACAACTTTCCTCTTCTTTTTTCCTTGATGGCTTCTTTCCAGTAAAGATGTAGTCGAGTATTAAACTAATTTGTATAACAAAAATATGTAAGTTAAAGAGTATAACAATATTTTGAAAATATATATTTTGTAGTTTTCAATTATGTTAACATGTTTAATTTATCTATATTAATGCACAAAGTATCACAACAATATTAAATATTGCCTGGAATTTAGTCTGTAAATAGTTGCTTTTTGGCGATAAGATTGCCATTTGTATGTTCAAAGTGTAGTTTAAATATCTGGTTTATATCTGCTTTCTTTGGTTTATAATAAACAATACTTCTTTATTTAAGTAAGCATTTTGTATAAGATAAAGAATTGACAATATTTTTTGTATATTTAACTTGGCCATTAAGAAATTATTTAACTATCATATTATTTTTCAATTTGAACAAACCTACCAATTGTATGCAAACCTTATTTAATGCTTTATGTCTATAAAGATATGAATATAGATAGATTATATTTGAATAGCAGATATAAACCGGCAATAACTTGATATTATTTAAGGTTAAATTGTAGTCGATAAGAGCTTGTGTAGAATATAATTAGTTTGATTTCATCACGAGTTACTAATTAGTAATAGTAAGCTAGTAAATAATGTAGTTGGTGAATTAATAGTAAATAATGTAGTCATTATGATCTAAGAGTAAATTCCGATCACGACATTCACTTTTGGAAAACCAAAGATTATTTTTCATATGAAATAATAATTTTAAAATTATTTTTTATATTTTTAATCAAAAATTTTTATTATAAAGTCATCCTTTTTTATGTATGCATTATATTAAACAATATTAACTCAATTTATAATAAAAAAAAACACTTTTTAAAGGAAATAAGGTAGTGTCGTTAGAATAATTTAAATGTTTTATTTGAAACAATATAGAAAGTTTCTTTAGAATTCTAATTCTGTCACATTTCAGTTAAAACTAAAATATCACAAGTATGAAATTAAGTTCTTGAAACATTTTGTCTTGTGAATTTAGTAAACTCATCTTACCTTTGTTGCTGTCGGAAAAGACAGACCTTTGATAAATTTGGTAACACGTTTCTTACTAAGCTGATTAGTTTGAAGCTTTAAACATTTCTTTACAAGCTATTTGAAGGTAAAAATAAATAAATCATTTCGAAACATAGTCTTTTTTGCTTATATTTAATAGATCTGTAGGGAAGTCGTTTCTGTACATTAAAGATATTAAAAAAATATACAGCAAGGGTGTTAAAGGATAGTTAACAGAATTAATTTCCAACATATTTAATTTAGAAACACATTTAATTAATATTATTATATGGAGTACTAGCGAACCCAGCCCGCTTCGCTGGGTTAACCCTTACTTTACCTGGTGGCGAGTTACATCAATGGGCATAGCATATTCGTTTTCTTCGAGGAAAAATACATGGTCATACCATTTTTTTTGACAATCGGTTGAACGGGGCGGAAGTCGATATTTGACAGCGCCACCTGGTGGCTAGTTAAATCAATGGACATAGCATATTCGTTTTCTTCGAGGAAACATACATGGTCATACCAACTTTTATGACAATCGGTTGAACGGGGCGGAAGTCTATATTTGACAGCGCCGCCTGGTGGCGAGTTACATCAATGGGCATACCATATAAACCTTCTCCGTGGAAAAATACATATACATACCAATTTTCATAATCATCGGTCCAATAGTTTCTGAGTTCATCGATTTCATATATACAAACATCCTTCTATATATATATAGCGAACCCAGCCCGCTTCGCTGGGCTAACCCTTACTTTACCCGGTGGCGAGTTACATCAATGGGCATAGCATATTCGTTTTCTTCGAGGAAAAATACATAGTCATACCAATTTTTATGACAATCGGTTGAACGGGGCGGAAGTCGATATTTGACAGCGCCTCCTGGTGGCGAGTTACATCAATGGGCATAGCATATTCGTTTTCTTCGAGGAAAAATACATGGTCATACCAATTTTTATGACAATCGGTTGAACGGGGCGGAAGTCTATATTTGACAGCGCCGCCTAGTGGCGATTTACATCAATGGGCATAGCATATTCTTTTTTTTCGAGGAAAAATACATGGTCATACCAATTTTTATGACAATCGGTTGAACGGGGCGGAAGTCGATATTTGACAGCGCCGCCTGGTGGCCAGTTACATCAATGGACATAGCATATTCGTTTTCTTCGAGGAAACATACATGGTCATACCAACTTTTATGACAATCGGTTGAACGGGGCGAAAGTCTATATTTGACAGCGCCGCCTGGTGGCGAGTTACATCAATGGGCATACCATATAAACCTTCTCCGTAGAAAAATACATATATATATACCAATTTTCATAATCATCGGTCCAATAGTTTCTGAGTTCATCGATTTCATATATACAAACATCCTTCTTTATATATATATAGATAGATTAAAACATTTTCTTGAATCTTTTGTTTCATAAATATAAACAGTCAGCTTTAGGCACCTTTATTTGTCTTGAAAATAGACAAATCTTTACTAAATTTGTTGAACACAGATCAATTCCACTAAGTTTGAGGACTTTGGACGTCTCTTTAAAAAATAATAACTCGGTGGAAGACCATCACATCGGGTCGACGGCAAAGTTACCAAGGTGCAAAGTGACCTAGTCGTATTCCGGCACGTTGCTCGATGAAGCTGTATATGGAAAATGGGTCTGAACAGCTGCGTTGCGAACCGGTTTGACGTCGCGTTGGTGTTTGTTGTGTAGGATGCCTAGTCAAGGAGGCTAACTGGATCCGAAGAAACCACTTTCCGCTGGATAGCCCAACTAGTGGGTCAGCCACCCACGAAAGACTGCCCCGCCAGCTATAAAAACATCCAGGGTGATTCCTGGGGGGGGCGTCAAGCGTCCCCGTAATCTTTATACTAGGCTATCGCCTATTTCTACGTCGGGTTCAATAATAAACTGCCATTTCCCATCCGATGCTCTTTTATATTTAATTTTGTTAAAATTTTATTTGCTATGATCAGATCAATTAAAAAATAACTCATTTTCCAATTTCTTTTGAAATGTCCCAAAAACCACTTTGTTTTTGTACTTTGTATTTATTTCTAATTCTATGTACAAATATTTTTAATCTGTTACGATACAGGCAGCTTTTAAACATATTAATATTTAATTGCCCTTTGAGGTATTGTTTGTTTTCATAAATTAAAATAATACAAACCTACCCTGTATTTCGATTTTACAAAACATCAACACACACAGACACACGATAAAATACTTCTCAAGAAGTTGAGCCCAACTTATACTTTATTTTACTGCCTATTATGATAAACTACTATAAAACTAATATTTAAATATAAATTTAATATTAAAATATAAATATAATATTTAAATATAAAAATAATATTTAAATATAAAAATAATATTTAAATATAAATACAATATTTAAATATAAATATAATATTCAAATATAAGTTCAATATTTATATATTAATTGTTCACATAATCGAACATTCGGGAGACACAAAAACTTCCTAAATTAAAAAGTCCTCCTAAGCCTTCACTGTTAATACTGTTCTGAAGTCATTTTTCATTTAGAAGCATAAAGCAGATATAATCTCAATATGTCAAGTGATACGATAAAAGAAACCGTAAGCAGACAAGCACTCACTGTAATATGTAATACCGATTCGATGACAATCTCAGTTTCCATCATCGTTTAGTTTGTATCTTGCGCTTGATGGGCATTAGAAAAGTCAAAGTTAGCGAATAGCCCTGCTGGGCTCTGGTAATTTAAAAGGCTTGCCCTTTAAAACCATTTTTTAAGTCTCATGTAGAGCAAATCTTCCACCTCTACAATAGTTATAGCTTATCCCAAAATTTTGCACAGATTATTTTAAAATTAGGTATTTAAATTCTAAAAATTAACACAGTTACTACTAGTGGAGATGCATTGACCCATCTGTAACTTTAAATTAAGTAAGTTTTATATTTTTTTATTTCAAAAAATCTTCAAACCCAGAAGAAAAAGAGCGTCAAGAGCTGCTATTAACCTTTAATTATGGACGTAATTTTTTCTTAACATTAACTGTAAATGTGGAGTCCCACAGGCTCTTATATGAATACACGTTTTTTGAGGAATTCGATATAAGACCGTTTTAAAACTAATTTAATATTTAAGTTGTGAGATTTAGCAATAAAATAGCTAACTGGATCCGAAGAAACGACTTTCCGCTGGATAGCCCAATGCTTATATGATCAACTGTTATTTAAAAATGAAAGATATTTTAAAAATCTATAGTTAAAGCACTTTTCAGTATAAATCTACTTAGGTTACATTTTTAAGTATTATAAACAGCCTAACTTATTTCTATAACAAAATAATTCTTTTATTCTCAAAATATAACTTTTAAGTAACCAAAAACACTATGTACCTTTTTTATTTTATTTTTTTTTTTTTTTTTTTATCGTTGGAAAAATGCGTTACGCATCATCCCTGCGGCCAGGAAGGTGATGACCGAGGGGGTATGTGGGACTACCCGGCAGCATAGAAGACGCTGCCATTTTTAAGGCTACCCACTAAAAAACCAACGGTTGACCTCATCGCCTTAGTGGGGCGCCACGGGATCGCTTTCGCACTCACCGTGACGCCCCGGCGGAACCCCCTGCGAGAAGCCCCGATCAACTTAGGGACACCCTCACCTCGTAGGCCTATAACGGGCTGGAGAGGTCACCCCCCTCTCCCGTCCAGGCACTACAGCTGAAGAAGGAGGCTGCGGGCGTAATCCCGCCTCCTTCGACCCAGCCTACCCCTGCGAAGCGGTTCAGAGGAGGCTGCCTCTCTTTCCCGCTCCGCGGCCTCCTTCGCGGCAATTACTTGCTCGCAGAAGGAGGCCATAGCGACCCAGGACCTCTCGTCGTCGAGCATCGCGGAAACAACGCTCGGCAACGAGAGGTCGCTGCCAACCACGGCCGTCAGCTCAGTACGCTGACGGTCTCAGGCTGCGCACTCCGCCAAGGTGTGACGAGCCGTGTCCACGGGCTCGTCACAGTGGTGGCAGGAGGGGGCCGCCTCTTTGCGTGCGATCTTGTGCAGGTACTCACCGAAGCACCCATGCCCCGTGAGCACCTGCACAAGACGGAACGTTAGAGTCCCGTGCCGCCGGCCGATCCAACGATCGAGATGGGGGGAAATAGCCCCCACCGTCGCAAGACCGGCCGACGGGGACTCTAAGTCCCTACTCCACTGTCGGATCAGGGCTCGGTGAGCTAAAGCCCTGATCCGATCCGCCTCGAGCCTAACCCGCCCGACCCTCGCTTCTACCCGGTGCCAATACACTCCGGCGAGGACCCGCGCCTGTAGCTCCCAGGGCGGATCGCTCGCCAGGAGTGTGGCCGCAGTGTATGACACCGTACGGTACCCCCTGATCACCCTCACCGCTAGGACCCTTTGCGTGCGACGCAAAAGGGCCCTGGAATCCGCGGTGAGGGCTCCCGACCATATGGGAGCACCGTACAAGGCCATGCTCCTCACTACTCCGGCGTATAACCGGCGGCAAGGAGCCTGCGGCCCTCCGGCGTTGGGTAGAAGCCTACTCAAGGCGACTGCAGTGGAGATCAACTTCGGGGCCAGCAGAGAGAAGTGAGCCCCGAAGTTCCATCTTCCGTCCAGGGTGAGGCCCAGATACTTCATCTGGGCCTTCACCGCCACCCGCGCACCCTGGACGGAGATGTACGCCCGACGAGGGGGACCCCGGCGAGGGCCGTGGAACAGGATGGCCTCCGTCTTGGAAACAGAGACCTCCAGTCCCAACAGCCCTATGCGGTCCGCTACCAACGTAGCGCCGACCGTAGCAAGACGGGCTGCCTCAGCAAAGCTCCCTCCGCGCGCCGTGACGAGGGTATCATCTGCGTAACACAGCACCCTCGTCCGGGGGAGGAGCGGACAGCGAAGCAGCCAGTCGTAGCCCAGGTTCCACAAGACCGGTCCCAAAACGGACCCTTGTGGAACCCCTCGGCTCACACCACGTCGGTAGACCCGCTGGTCGCCGCACTCCCACAGGACCTCTCTATCCTGCAGGTACGCCCTCAACAGCCTGCCTCGGTCTGCAGCGTGATAATTACCGCTGGGGACCGAGACGGCGGCAGTTTGGGCTGGGATCGCGTTTTCCCCGCCTGATTACTCGCCGCATTTATGACCTTTGCCGCCTTCTTCCGCTTTCGTCGACGTGACTTGGACGAGGGTTGCTCTGCCATGGATTTGGCCGCAGACACCGGCACAGGAGCTTGAGTCGTCCTGCGGGCAGCGGCTTTACGAGCCGGAGCCGGAGCCGGAGACGGAGCCAGGTTACGGGCGGCACGGGGGGCATTTTTCTTACCCCCCCGTACTACCGTGGACCAGACCTCAAGCGGCGCAGCTTGAGCAGGAACAATAGGCGGGGACCTTGGCACCAGAACTGGTGATCCTGTTCGGCTGTAGCCGCAGACCGACGGACGCGATGCGGAAGCAGCGACAGCGGCTGCAGCCCTCTCCCTCCTTCTGTCTGCGGCCAAGGGAGGTCTGTAGCTGCGCTCCGGGAGGAGGCGCTCCTCAATCCCCCTGAAGCGGGCGTTAATAATTTCGCCCACAGAGGAGATGATGGAGCGCTTGAACTCCTCCACCGCTTCTGCCTCAGAAGGAGGCACCACAGGAGCCACCACCTTGGCCGCAGAAGCCCTCATCTCGGAGAACTCTCGGCGATGAGCCTTGAGCTCCGACCTGAGGGCGTCTACCTCTTTCTGGAGGCGGGCGTTATCTGCACGTATGCGGCGCGACTCGTCGGGCTCCGTACGGCTGGCCAAGGCCTTCACCACTTCCAGCATTTTACTGGAAGCGTCACGCAAGGCCTTGACCATTGTACCTTTGAGGTGGCCTGACTTCCGGCTCACCTCCACGATTGCACCAGCGAGCTGATCCGCCGTGGCCCGCAACTCCAGGGTTGTCATGGTGGCCGGATCCGGCGCAGGAGTAACCTCCGAGAGAAGATTCTCTTCGGAACCCGGCATGCTCCTGGATGGACCCTTCCTCCTTCCGAACGCCTGCGCTTCGAGCTTACGCTCAAATTCCGCCTCCTCTACCTCAAGGTTGAGGGCACGAAGGGAAGCCTTCGCCCGAGCGAGTCCGCTTCCTCCTCGCGTCTTGGTGCAGGGACGTCCGCGACGAGCGGTGTTGCACTTAGCTGCAACAACGCTGTCGCTTTCGGACTTGTCACCTGTGTTCGGAGAGACCTCAGAGATAGGCCTCTTCCTGCCAATGCCATCATTGGTGCTCTCAACCAGCGTATCCTCATCGAAACAAAGTCGGTATCCGTGTGAACTGCCTGGGTCGTATGCAGAGGATCCGGCCATCGGGGCCTTGTCTTCTCAGTCGGGCACTCTTGTCAGAGTGGTCGTGGTTGCGTAGATGTGGTGTATGTTGATATGTCCGGTGGGTCGTTGTTATTCCCATGTATAGCTTTTTCAGCGATGTGCTTCCAGTTTCGCCGGTTATGTACATGGCGAGCGCACTGGACCATGGTGGTGTCGGTAATTGTTTTGATCAAGTCAGTCCAGCGGGTTGGTGGTCGGCCGCGTGTTCTCTTGCCTTCTATCTGCCCCTGGACTACCAGCCTCTCCATCGCATTTTCGTTTCTAGAGATATGTCCAAAAAACTTCATCACTCGCAATTGCACAATGGACGAGAGCCGGACTTTTATATGAAGCTCTTTGAGGATGGAAACGTTAGTGCGGAACGCCGTCCATGGAATCTTTAGGAGGCGTCTCCAGCACCACATCTCCAGAGCGTCAATTTTACGTCGATCCTGCAGTCCCAGTGACCAAGTCTCCGCACCATAGAGAAAGATTGGAAACACAAGACATCTCATCAATCTGACCTTTGTCCTCTTGGTAATCCTCCTGTCCTTCCAAATCTTTTCCAGCCGTTCCACTGCTGATCTGGTGATGGCACATCGTCGTCTTATCTCGTCGCCACAGCCCCCAGTACTGGAGATAGTTGAACCGAGGTAAATATAGTTCTGTACCACTTCGCAGTTGGCAAGTCTTTGGATGCTATTTTTACTTTGCTCATCCCGATCTACTATCATCATCTTAGTCTTGTCTCGATTGATAGCAAGACCAAATTCAAGGCTGACGCTTTCAAGACGACCCAAAAGGATTTCCATATCTTCTTTAGTTTGTGCAAGAAGAGTAGTATCATCAGCGTATCTGAGGTTGTTTATCACGCGTCCTCCAACTGATATACCCTTGTCCCAATCCTCCAAAACAATGCGCATAATGTGCTCTGTGTAAATATTAAAAAGTAACGGCGAAAGGATGCATCCTTGTCGTACACCGGCTTCAGTCTTAAATTGTTCTGAAAGGGTATCATCCACGCGTACTGTTGCATTACCATCCTCATATAATTTCCTCAAGAGAAATACCAGATGAGGCGGTACTCCCATTTCCGCAAGTATTCTCCAGAGATGCTGCCATATGACCGTGTCAAATGCTTTCCGAAAGTCTATAAAGCAGATGTAAAGGGTTGAATTGAATTCTCTGGATTTCTCTATGAGCTGCCGCAAAATTAAAATTTGTTCACGAGTTCCTCTTCCCTTTACGAAACCGGCTTGCTCGGGTGAAATTTGTCTTGATAGATAGGACAACAGTCTTGTGTTTAA
The DNA here is from genome assembly GCA_959347405.1 of Napeogenes sylphis. Lineage (NCBI taxonomy): Eukaryota > Metazoa > Arthropoda > Insecta > Lepidoptera > Nymphalidae > Napeogenes > Napeogenes sylphis. The sequence goes on along the minus strand of OY365777.1, from coordinate 16,280,287 downwards.
TATATGGAGCATAACCTTACTGGCATGTGATATTATGGATATTAGACGGTAATTGTTACATTTCTTTGTAGACCCTTTCTTGTGCAGTGGTATAAAAATGGATCGCGACCAGTCATCCGGCCATTTACCAGTCACCCATATCTTATTGCAAATAATATATAAGACATCGACACCGAATTCTCCCATCGCCTTGAACACCTCGATTGGAAGGTTGTCACACCGAATTGTTGTCACATCGAATTGTTATTTGAAGGTGATATTGCCGCTAGTATTTCATCCCGGATAATTTCGGGTTCCCAGTCATTGACTTCGGGGGAAGGACACGCGAGGTTCGATGCAGAATTTCCTGAAAATAGTGTTTCGCAGTATTCCCTCCACACACTCACGATGTCTCTAATTTCCGTAACAGTTATTCCAATGGTGTTTTCAATCGCCCACGTTTTGGGTTTAAATTGGCGTGTTATGTATCGAACCTTATCATGGAGGTCTTTGGTTTGGTGTTTGTCAGAATGCCGTTCCAGTTCATCACATATATTTCCGAGATGGTCGTTGCGGTCACGTCGGCAAGCGGCTTGTATGACAGCTGACTTGGCATTTATTGGCATAGTTTTCCTTTAAGGGGTGAGGTCCCCATAGAACACGAAACATAAAAACACAAACACACATAAAACGAAACATAACAAAAACGACGAAGACCCTGTTTGTGGATTTTAGGTAATCCGTAAATAAAGAAGTACCAGAATTTTAATCGGGAAGACGGTTTTAAACTATCCAGTGCGTGGAATACGGTGGTTAATAGTCATAAAAAGACAATAGGTTCGACTTCATTTTCGCGTCCAGACACAGTAAGTTTTGTGTGTCGTGAGAAACAAATGAGTGACAATAGTAGTGGTTCGAACAGTCGTAGTGAGAGTAGTCGACGCATCCGAAAGAGGGTAGACAGATATGTCTGTCCTTAGAAGATGTCAACACTCGCCATACCAGTCTACTCGTGACCATGGAGCGTGTAACCGCTTCGAAATATCGAGGTAATAATAATAATATAACTGACCGTGGCAATAATCCCGTTTTTATACATAATTCTAGTGTAGTAATATATTTCCGAAAATCGCATTCAAATAGGTTAAGCTGTTTCTAAGATTAGCGCGCACAAACATACAGACATACAGACATACAGACAAACTGAAAAACCATTGTTTTGGGTTCTCTTGCTCTCATAAAGCCCTCATATGAAGTTTTTTTTTTTTGATTCCATGTACAGGAATGGCTCAGTGATGATTTTATTATATGTATAGATTTAGGGGCATAAAATTTCGGTAAAGGTAAATCAAGTCGAAGAATACAACTATATGTCGTAAACGCGTAAATATTTGAATACGTATAGCTTGGGAAATATTCTAGTGCTTAGATTAATATTTTTTTAGACAAGTATATCTTATATTTCAACATTTCACTTATTTATGTGATATTTCCGTTGAAGTTGATATTTCTCAATAATACACGCTCTTTTGTGGGATGAAATTTTAATATTGCACCACGAAACTTAATCCAGTAATCATTAGGGTAAAAAAATTACTTGGAAATTATCATTTCAGTAAGTAAATTAAAAATTAACTAGAAAAGTTATAAAAAATATTAAGGATTTTGCTGTTATTTTATAGAAGACTTTTTTAGTGTTGGTCTGTTTGTAATCAGAGAGATGAGAGGTGGATTAAAGAGGTAGAGTTTTTTATATTCTATTTCTAACTACACCGCATGATATATATATTTTTTAAATATATTTTTATAACAGTAACATCGAATATGTAACATATTTAGTAAATTATTAGTTCCACCAAACCCAGCCTTAAAAAACCTCTCTCCCTCTATCTCTGACCAATATAATTTTCTTGTCTTTTTTCAAATAATCAGTCACATAAACCAAATCCTTTAGTTCAGCAGACACGGTCACGCTAGACTTCAGTTCGGACGACGCTAGTGTCCAAATTTCCTTAGCTTCCCTCCTGACTAACGACGCCCCGAGCCGAGGTCCGTGTCTCAATCTGAGACGCCCTCGGGACGTTGTTCCCCATGGGGGCCCATCTGGCCCCCCCCTTTTAAGGGCGGGTCTCCTGACCCACCCGCTCCCCCGGTGACGCTGTAATAGCCAACAGGGCTAACAGCATAGACAGACAAAAAAAAAAAGACTTTTGTGACTATCGTATTCAGTTAGTGGTGACAGAAAACTACCCGTTCCCCTTTTAATTTTTGGCAAGAACTTAAAAATAAAGCAACTGATATACTCGTTACAGTAGGTTATCTTTGGGTTTTTTAACATATATGTTTTTGCTATTTTTATTTTTCAACTATTTTTTGCATTTGTTTGCTATGTAAATTAATAGTTCGAAAAATTATTTCGTCCCTTGTCAAATTTCATAAATTTAGTCCATGCTGTATGCTTACATGATATAGAAACCTACAATAAAAATACTAATTTGTACCATAGCTCTCTTAATATTTTATTTGTAAGCTTATGATTTTTTAATTAACAATATTTTATTATTTTCATTATTTATCCATAGAATAAAGAAATAATATACACAAAATAATTAATTTTATACCTACGGTGTAACAGTTTCAAACACATCGAGAAAAATGTTTTGAATAATGACCGTGCATATTTATTTATATACTACTGTCTGTCTACACTGAGAGGTGTTATCTAAAAAAAATATTATTAAAAAATCTATATAATTTCCTTTTATTCAATTTAAAGTTCACTGAATACTAAAGAGTTTTAACGAGCTTGTGTTAGCTCAGAAAAAAAAATAATTTCAGCGATTTCAGTAATGGATAAAAATTATTATAAACCAGGTCAGATATCTACTTTAAAAATATTATTGCAATTTAAGATTCAGTGAATGCTCCATACAGATGAATGAGTAGTTTAAATTATAACATTTGGCTCAGAAGATATTTTATGGATTTAAATATCATTAAGAAATTTAATAAATTTAATTTAATATTTGATTATTATATTATTATAAAATGTATTTATTGAAAAAGTATTTTGCTATATTTAACAAATAAATATATGAATAAATTTGTTATATTTGTTATTTATTTATTATTTATCTATATATTTGTTAAATTTACTAAATGCTAGAAAAAAATATTTCTAGAAGTTAAAGCTTACAAAATAATTTATGTTACACAGCAAACAGGTATTTTCAGAGTTAATAAAAAAATTACTTCTTTAATATTCTACGATAAGCACCTTATCAGAAAATCTTGTTAAGCTGTCGGTTAATAAATTACGAAATAGCACTTTCATACTTGATTTTTAATATTCCTAGTATTAAGAAAGCACTGTTATATTCGCAACTCATACTGAAGAACCATTAATTTTGTTTCGCCAAGACTATCCTTCAAGTTTCTGGAACACTTATTAAGAGATTTTATAGATATAGATTTTTATATTTTCAGTGTTATAATAAAAATAAATATATATATATATATATATATATATATATATATATATATATATATAATAAAAACACAAAAAAAGTTGAAAAAAAAGTAAAAAAAATAATTAAGTTAAACCGTTTTATATTGCAAATAAATGTTCTAAAAGCTAAAAAATAAGTCATGGGTACCAATATGTATACATTGTTATATTTTCAAAATAAAGTAACTCGTGACCTACTCACTTCCTTGAAATATTTATGGTCACATAAATTTCTAAAAATGCAATATACATTTATGTAAACACCTATGACAAAAGATGTCATTTTTGAAATATACTAAATTTGAAACTAAAATAAAATCGTGGGGCACGTCGACTTTTAATGAATTTTTGATGACCTTGGGATTAACTGTATCATATTCATTGAATAATGAAATGATAACTTTAAGATAATCTTTGATAGTTTTAAGAGTAGTGAAGATTTTACAAGGCAAAAACCAAATGGCTCATGCAAATGAGTTCATGTTTTGGTTTTAGTTTGTGATTGATATACTTTCGTTCGTCACCCCCATTCATGGACGACACTTGCTACCTACTACTAGGTGGGTGAATCACATGCCATGTTTTTCGATTGTAGATATTGGACAACCGTCAAACTACTAATTGCGTTAGCTTAAGTTTGGGTATCTATGTATATTCATATTTATCAAACCGGAGAAAACATAAATAAGAGTTGGATAAAATCGAAGTGAATGGGAACTCAGCTGGTAGAGTGATGGTGATGGTATCTCTGAGTTCGTAAGTTCAATTCCAACCCATGTTGATGTTTTCAACATGTAAGTAACATAACATGGCTAGGATTTCAACCAGACAATTTTAACTATTACTTGCGGCATGTTATGACATCTATATAATAAATTTCTTTACAGCCAAGTTAGGATTGTTCGTAAGGATTTTAAAATCACATTAGATGTTCTGATAAAATGGGCGGAAAATGTTTTAGGCATAAAATTATAAATTTCTTCAATAAAATAAATGATTAAGTGTCGCACTACATTTTGCTTTTTCTAACGTCCATAATTTAACACACACAGACATGGGCGAATCCAGATTTTGTGCTTGGGATGGATAATCAGATTTCTTTTATATGTTTTTGTAATTTTAAGGCCAGGTATCCCTGCAAAAGTAGGCATTCAGTGCAACCCCCGCCCGCGTAATATAGGTACATCGCGCCTTCGCAGCGGGCATTGCACATAGCGACCGCGTGACGTAATCCTGTCGCCACAGTTTAGAACTAAACCATGTTTAATAATTTATTTCATTTCAAAATATTAATGCATTTTTAATATATTTTTATGTGCTAATAATGTTTTTGATTTTCGTAAATAAATAAAGTGTAAGTGGTATATATAGAATAAAAATAAAACAAATTATATATTTAATTTAAATTATGTTTATGTATAATTACAATAAAATAGGTAACTCTTAATTAAAGTAATTTAAAACTGAATAAAATTTATTCGGCGTATATTTTGTGCCGGTATTGATTCCTTATCAGGGTTTTTAGATTTACGGTTAGTTGTATCAGTCATATTTTCCTTCTGAATTGATATGTCTCGTATGGGCATACCTCTTGCATTTCTACTGTCTATGATTTCAGGCAGCAAGCAATATATATAAAATGTTAATAATTTTGGTTTCATATTAGTGTCAGAAATAAAACATCTTTTTCAATGAACTGTGTGTATATTTTCTCATTCTCGTCTGCCCATATTGCCAAAAGACACTTTTGTAGTTCTGTTACGTGTAACTGGCCTTTTACTTGGTAGTACACATAGAATGCACATATAGAATGCTTAATTCACCGAGGTGGACAGCGATACGGTAGCTCAGTTGGTAGAGCGGCGGGACGGTTTCCCAGTAGTCGCGTATTCGAATCCCTGCCCGTATCGGTTTATTTTTCATTCTATATTTATATAATTTTTTTTACACATATTGCATTCAAATTTAAAAGATGATATCAGTCCATTTCTTCTTTCATCGACTAAACATAAATTACTTGCATTACAATTAAATAAATTATTGTGGCGTGCTTTCTCTTGTAATTCTCTTAAAAAGTAATTGTCATCAACAGGTAACAGGTTGGAAAAAACCTTCTTTATCATTTATCAATTCAATCATAAGCCCATCATTGTCTTCATCTGTTTCGCTGCAATAATTTTTGTCTGTCTATACTGTTGGTCCTGTTGGCTATTACAGCGTCACCGGGGAAGCGTCACTTTAAAAAGGGGGGGCCAGATGGGCCCCTTATTGGGAGAAAGATAGACGGCCCTTTATTGGGAGAAAGATAGACGGATGCTAGTACGATCGACTGATGGCCCGTCATTCCCACCTGACATAATAACGCTTCTACGTTAACTAGTTGGGGCGGATCGAGCGGAGTGCAATGAAGAGACCTTCTGTAGTAGATGGTGGTTCCCCCTTCGCGGTTGCCCTATCGTTCCTAACGAGACGGAGATTCGCGATGCGCAGATCACGATTACATGGCTTCAGAAAGGTCTCTTGTACTAACAGGACGTCTATCTGGTGCGTGACCACGAAGTCGCACACTAGATGTATCTGCTTAAACAGCCAGTTCACGTTGAATGTATCGACAGTCAGAGAGACAACATATGTAATTTACAGAAAACACTATGGTCTAATGGTGCGTGTGCTGCATCTGCGGTCGCGGGTTTGATTCCTACTCGGAGTGTATATTGGTGTTTATACAAATTTTTAGTGATATAAAGTTGTAAACTAACCACGTCTCAAATGATCTACTATTTTAATTCGATTACTTTGAGAGTTATTCATGATTTTGCAAAATGTTCGATTGACACGTCTTCAATTTTAACATTTTTATTATTCTCTTTGGACCTACTGAAAAAGCTAGACTGTGGTAAACTAGGGAATGACATAATATATGTCATGATAATCGCACAATTGCATCTCAAAAATTTTGATACACGTCTTACCTTGTCAACGTCTCGCGAGACACTGACGAGTTCTCTGTGGACCGAATTTCGCTTGAATAATTAATTAAAAAAATAAGAGATTGAATAAAAAAAAACTATCGGGTAAAATGCCTCGAGAAATCAATGAACATTATTTTGGTAAAAGACCCATAATGTTTAATCGCTTATTTTAGAAATAAAACCGAAAAATTGGAGACAAAAAGACGGAAAAGAGGTAACTTTGTGATTTTTTTCTATCGAGTCAATTTTATTAAATCATGTTTTCATCGAGTACATTCCCTGCAATATATCCTCAAAATTAACCATATTTTTTTTAGATTTAAATTTCAATGTTTACTATTTCAAAAACGAATTCTAACAATGTGTTTTGTAGGGATACCTGGCCTTAAAGCTGTAATTTTAATTATCTGAGCATGGTTTAACAATAAAAGAGCAAACGCTGGTGATTTTTCCTTGCCGAATCTTTCTTCTAATGAAGATATTAGACTGTAAAGTATTTGCGACAAGTTTTATTAAAGACTTGTAATCTTCTATAACACATAGAGATGATATTATTATAACAACTGAAAACCCACTTCCGTTGTTCCCGACTAACCTTCCTGGGAAAGCTTTTCTAAACCTTCTGCATTTTTTACAAAATGTTTGTTAAATTTTTTTGGTATTTGGTTGAAATGCTTTGGTATTTATGAAATCGCGTGTTTTTAAAACTTAATTTAATTGCGGCTACTGGGAAACTGTCCCGTTGCTCTACCAACTGAGCTACCGTATCGATGTCTGCCTCAGTAAATTAAGCATTTTATGTGTGATCGTCTTCATCGGGACCGTGTTGGTGACCTATTAGGTTTTTTTTTCTACCAACTGAGCTATCGTATAAAGAAGATCACATTTCAGGCATTTAAAAACCATTTTTTATCTTTTCTCACTTTTTAGATTTTAAAACCAAAAATTAATGAACACAGATTTTACTTACAATTTTAGTGTACACTTAAAAGTATTTTCAAATTTTTAACCCTAAAAATAAACGTGCAAATAACTACAAGAAAACATATCTCTGTATTCACAAACCCTCGTTTGGTTTAGAAAATAATATAAAAGATATTTTCCTACCGCACCTCAATAATGTTAATAAACGTATCGCAACCTTTGATATTCATAATAACAAGGAATAAGATTTATTCGTTTATTTTCATAATTCAAACTTCTGTAATTTACCAAATTGCTCCAAACAATAACTTCAAACCTTAATGACTTTGATGTAAAGAACCTTATAATTACCACTTCGGAGATATTAAAATTTTCTAATATTATTAGAAAATATTTGTTAAAAAGACGAGAATCATAAAACGTTTAGGATATTTTGATTTTAAAAGTGCAGGCAAGTGAAATTTTGTACTAAAGTATAATCTTATTATTACTTTTATGCAATTGAACTATTGACAGTAAAGCCTTACTATAATATAATGACTTAAAGTCTGTATAAATATCGTATAAATCCTTGTAAAATGTAAAATAGAGTGTAAATCCTTTCTCGACCTTTTAATTAATCAATTAAATATCCTATTTTTGTGTTACATTTATTAGCGTTGCTAATGGTTTGCTATTATGTTATGACAGGAGTCTTCTCCGTATTTTTAAAACGTTTTTAGCATACATACGTATTTGACGTAAGTGTTTTATTTGTGTGCAGGGTCAAAAAAGACGTTAGCGGTCACAAAAAATCCGGGGGCTGCGTTTCCTCGTACCTAAATAGAGTTTTGCAGCGAGGCAGGCATACACAAGTTATACATATTATTTCTTCGGGCTTTTACTTTTTTATTGACCTCAGCTCGAGAAGACGAAAATGAATATTCAAGCAATAGATTTAAAGCTGGATGGGTTGGTTTATTAGCTTATGCAGCTTAGATCTACTTTAAGACAACCATTGGCCATGAGCGCGTTGCTTTTAATTCCGGAAAACTTTATTATTGTTATTGGAGAACTCAAAGATTGGTTAAACAGCTATTGGTGACGGAAGAAACAAACAGACGCAGGGCCTGAAAACGGCAAGTATATGAAAATAAATAAAATGCATACGATTTTTAAAACCAAAGCCATATGTCATAAGAAATTTATGTGTTTTAATGTAATGGAAACATAGTTTTAATTTTAACCAAAGATATTTAGGTAGGTAGGTAGATTAATAATCTTGTCAATATTTGATTCCAGTGAAGATTAGATTCGATTCTTAGAATAAAATTATTTTAAAACATGTATAAATAAATTAAGTTCAAACACAGAAGCATATCAAATATTGTTCATATATTTACATCTTACAAAATATTTGGATTATTTTCTAAGAAAATTTGAACTTTGTACGAACAAATAAAGATTTACTTCCTCTGAGTAGTGCTCAAATACTTAACTTGTACGAGCGCATGTTTATATCATTGTAATGTAAATGCATTACGAAAGCTCTGTGAATGATTTAATACATATTCCACGAGTGGAAAGTAATTATCATATACAGAGAATTTTATATGACAAAATTATTACAATTGTAAATATAATCCTCTTACCTTTCCATTAAGGTAAATAATATGTTAAATCTTTGCATTTTTGTCCACTTAATATATATTATTATTTACACTTATTTACATTGGATTCACAATAATTTACGGTTTACAAAGATTCAAGACAGTTTATTTTCACCGTCTCGGGAAAAAAACTAAACTTTTTGAATAGTTTGAGTAGGAATTGTTAAAGAAATGACGATTCGATGACTTGCTGGCGTAGTGGTAAATAACCCTGACTGCTAAACCGAATGCTGTGTATTCGATTCCCATACAGGAAAATTCTTTAAGTGATACATCTATTGTTGTTCCTAGTCTGGGTGTAATTTGTTTCCGTTATTATCTATGTTTGTGAATCCTCCCGAAATACAGAGATAATAAATATCTAATGCGTCAGTTTTCTTTTAAAAGAAAACCTTAGTGAGAAACTCTTATAATTATTTTCTTTCAAAATTTCGTTTTAATTTCACCACATTTTTAAAGAAAAAATAATTTTACAGGTTGTTCTTTAGAAACTTACCACATTTGAAATATTTATTTTAAAACCTTTGGTAATATTTGAACTCCCAGGTGTGTTTTGTACGAGAGTTAGTTGTGGGTAAAAAACGTGTATTCGGCTTTGACTCAATTCTTGGCGTTTTACTAACAACAATGATTGACATTTCAATTAGCGCGAGTTGGACGTATATGAATTCGTGTTACAATTTAATTTGAACGACTGCTATTCTCTAGCTTATATTTTTTGATGTAGTTTATTTTAATATTTTTTTGGTAAAAAAAAGTATATGTATATATATATATATATATATATATATATATATATATATACTTTTATTCATAATAGCTTTCTTATTTTGTGTACCTTTTAGCAACATACCTGGCCAAAAATTTACCTTTTATGAATTTTCCAAGTAATTTTAAACCACTGAGTGCACTAAAATAAAATAGACCCTACCACTTCACCTTTATCGTAACTTGTTCTTTCAATAAATTACCACTTATTACGCTTTTTTTTTACAAAATCATTGCTGCCTTCAAACAAGTTGTTGGTTGAAATATTACAAACAAGGGCTAAATATTTTTTATCATAATAATATTACCTGGAAAAGGAATATGGTAGGCCTTTGGTAGGCCCTTATAATTTTAAACTCAGAAAGTAGCACAATTTAGTCTCTCTGTATTTTTGCCTATCCAATAAAGTAACTTGCAGGTCTACGGCAAAATAATAACTCTGAACTTTACTTCATGCAGCAATTTTGATAGCAGTTGAAATCATAACATCGCTGTTTTGAAATATTTGAGTGCTTTAGTTAAAAATAAAAGATAGACAGATAGTTTTTAACTACCAAATATAGACTTACAAATATCTCTTACAGATTACTGGAAACTCCGTTACGAAATACGGTGGATGAACAAGTCTAATTAATTTACAGTATATTTGTAAGTTAAGGAAAAATCTACAAACTTAAATATTTCTTCTTCTTAATCATGTTTTTTTTAAAAAGCTGCAAACATCTTTAGTAATTAAATACATTCATTTGTATAACAAAGATTTCATTACAATGAAACAATAATAGTATATCAAATTCTTACGTCACTTCGTTATTTTGTTATCATAACTTCTCTTAAAAATATGATTCCAGGAATTGAAACGGGTCTCGAAATAAAAACATGTCAATTACCAAACCCTCGTCATACTTCATCTAGCTATCCTTGTGACGCTCTCGATTCAGTGAAAGCCAATGACTTACAATGATAATACCTAAAAAAAATGAAATGAATTGTGAAGCCTTTCTATTAATAAAACAACAATATGTATGTAATAAATATAATTAGATTTAGGAATGGTTATTATGTTATGATTATTATTAGTAATTTTATAGCAACAAATTTTAATAAATTTAAGAATGAAATATTAACCGATACGGATATTCGAACCAGCGATCTCTGTGAAACAGTCGCTCTACCAATTGAGCAACCGTATCGCTACTAATCTTGGTGAATTAAACATTCTATGTGTGATTATCTTTATCGCAACGGTGCGGATTTCATATTTATTGAAATTTAAATAAGCTTAAATAAGCTTGGAACTAATTAAAACACAAACCCAATACTAAAAATAATATCACAACACAATTGATAATTAATTTATAAACGATCGATTCAACCATTAATTTAGTTGACTCACAACAGTATTTTAGAAAATTAATTGAAAATACTCGTATATTATATACAATTCTATTCTCATTAGATAATCAAATACGTCTGAAAAGTGAAAGACAAAATTAAAGATGAATTCTCTATCCTTTAGAAATTGAATATTAAAAGCAAGTTAGAAAATATGGGTTTCTACAAGAAGTAAACTTGCTTTTATTTATTAACTTAATTTATAGTTCGAAACTGTTTACCATTTTAAATAATATTTAAATTAAATCAATTAGGAAATTTTGCTGCCAATAGTTTTATCTTGGATAAACTGTAGGGTTGATAATTAATTAATAATGTTTTTGACAAATCACAAAACTTGGCAACAGTTAGTAAAAATTGGTTGGTTTATTAGACAAAGACTTTTTGTTCAAAGTGCATATTGTGTCTATGTTTAAAATATTTTCTAGGTCCTATTATATAAAAATGTGTACAGATATATATTTTTTCAAAACATAATCACACTATTATTTATTATTAAAATTTTATTAGGTACGTGTGGGGTCCTTAATTTCAGACATGACTTCTAAGTATTTCTTACGAATTCCTAAGGTGTTATTTTATATGAAATGGTAATTCCGTTATTGTAAATTTAACTTTAATTTCTCTTGGGTGACACAGCTTTGGAATTACTTTATTTGATGTCTTTTATAAATCTGGTTGTTTTTAAGACTCTAAAACTAGAATTATCTCAATTTTATTATAAAACTGGAAAATAAAGAGTACAATACTTTTTAAGTTTTCCTTCATTTACCCATGACATAAGAACTACTTTAACCAAATTACCAATTGTACCGAGATGATTCTTAAATATTCAAACAATATTATCGTTATAAGCCCTGGAAAAAACTGGATTTAAAACATAATTATGTGAACAGTTATCTGGTCTTATAGGCTCTTAGACCTTTAATTTATTTTAAAATATATAGAAGAAATAAAGTTGTAGTAGCAGAATTTAGCAAAGAAAGAGTAAGAACGAAGAAAGGAAACAAAAATAAGAAATGTAAGAACTTTTGTTACAACAATGTTTTTAGCAGATTTAATTAAATATGTACAAGTTTTCTACTAGCCGGTTAGTTAGCATGTTTATTTGCCCATAAATGCATCTCTCAGTCATTGGAGTAGAGTAATAGATGTGAGATAATGTATTACTTATATAAATATAATCTCATTTTTTAATCTGAATTTGATGTCCCAAATTATCTATGAAATTTAAGCCATGTTACATTTACTTAATTTTTTTTTTAAATCTAGGTTGTAAAAAATCATAAGCACTGCAAATCAAATGTGCATTTTATTTAAAATTTAAGTATTTTTATGTATAAATATTGTTAGGACATGCACTTCAATGTTTAATATCCAACCATTTGTAATAGAATGGGCGAGAGCAGCCCTTACAACTCGTTTTATAATATTTTAACACTATAATATTTAAGTGAGGGTAATTTATAATTTCATAACCAACTTACTGTTGTATCCTATTTCGTAACTTATGAACTAAAACATGTAAATTCCGATGTATTTACCATTTAAATTATTATAAATAAATATTAAGAACAATATATAAAACTTCAAAGAAGTTATTTAATCTGAATTAAGATGAGTCTAATCGTCAATCTCTTAACCAAAAGACTCTCTTATTTTCGAGATACTATTCAAGAAAAGGTTTTCTAGAGGTTATTACTGTGTTAAAAAAAATATGTTCGGGACAACAATTATATGTAAACAATTATAATATGTAAACGAGTAGATAGACACTTTGAACGAAATGAAATCATTCAATATAAAAACACAAATCCTGAACTAATTATCATTTAAGTAAAAAAAAAAAAAAATATTTCAGAGTCGTATTGGATACAATAAACTATCTGAGTTATTACTCTAATACCCAATAAAATTACGATACATTACGGTTCTACATGAAATTTTATGAAATGTTATAGTTACGAATATGCAAGTACAGAGCCGTTATTGATATCTTTTTGGTTTTTTCTAGCATATTATTTAATAAACTGGTGCGAATATTTTTTTAATTTTTAATTATTAAAATTAATCCAACACTTAATTTCAAACTATACTTTAATTTTTATTTTCACATCTGGGTGAGGTATTTATCAAGTAGGATTATTTTCTTTCTAAATATATTTAATTTACAGATTTGGTCAAATTAATATTTAAATATATGTATAAATATTTGTATTATAAATTCAAAAATAAATCTGTAAGTAATCGCAAGGTACAAACCTTGTGATCAAATTTTGAATACAGACCAAAGTGATTTGGGGTATAAATATATGTAAAAAGGTTTTTCGAAACAAATTCAATAAAAATATCCCACATATCATATCATTTATATGAACATCCATTTAAAAAAATGAAATAAATTTAAAAACATAGTAGGGACGAGTTAGCGGCTTATATCTAGTATATGTAAGTTTACTAATACTAAAAAAAATTTTAGAAAAGTAAGCTTACCTAAATATAAGGAAAATAAGGTTTTAAAGTTGTTTTATATTCAACATACAGCATTGAAGCAGTTTATGAGAGCATAAAAAGTAAGCCTTGGTGTTTACGAATGCAAATTGACCGCAGCGAGGTTTTACCGTAAAAATATTTTTTAAATTTATAGAATCAGTCAATTAAAACAATTTAATTGATATTTATTTTACACGTGATGTGATTATTACATATTTAATATTAATGTAAATAAAAGTGTGTTATTGTCCATATTCATTAACAATTTGATAAGACTATTTGCTTACCCCAATGAATTTCCCAACTTGCAATCACTGATAGCTCAATGCTTGTTTGATTGTTAAGCTCCAGTGCTAACGTTAATCACGGATTCAGATACCAATGGAGTTCGTCTCCGTAATTCTGGTAAACATCTAAGTATACAAATAAATTAGATGAATTTATCTTATATTAATTGTAAAAGAAAACTTAGGTTAAAATTAAGGATGCAGATGTAAAAACTTAATTTAGATTTTTTTTTATATAAAGTTTTAAATTAAATTTATTCAAAATCAAAATATATAGTTTATAAAAGTAGGCTTGTTAAAATAAAATCACGTTTGTTGTATTCCCATACATTAAATTAAATCTTAAATATAATTTTTAAAAGTTTAATTTTTAAAAGTTTAATCTTTAAAAGTTAATTATTTATTTTTTATACTAATACATCATTAAAAATACGAGCGATTTTTTTCTAGCAAAATATCACGTTGTTTTATATTTTATTCATGCTATTTAACTAAATATTATTTTGTTAACAAAATATGTGCCAAATTTTATCTAACTAGCTGTTTCGTATTAACAGCAGAAAAATGTAATAAATATATATAAATAACATAATTTATATCGTCCTTAAGACAAATGAATTCAATCTAGTCATAATAAGTTCTGGAAAGAATTGGAATCGCTTTTGTGAATCGAGTCCATTAATCTTACAATCCCTATGACTCACGCAATCGTGGTGTTTCAGGTAAAATATCATCAATATAACCTTCATATTTAGTTCTATGTAAAAACCCTCATAATAAACCTTTGAGTGATTTGAGGAAACCCAATGCAATGGTATATGAGATGCGATAATAACACGAAGGATTTGTATTAAGAGTATAACAAAAAATATGTACGAGGAAGTGAAAATAACATTGACTGTTTTTTTATACTTTTATAGATATAGATTAAATCTAAAGACTTTCTTGAAAGGGGGGCCGTCGCCGAGAACCTCCTCGTGTGCCCGTCTGTTTCCCTTGTTGCTCGGATTCGTCCGGTGGCATCGGAAGCGGTACGGGCCGGTGCTCCCTGGGCAACAACGGTTAATGTGATCCTTCGGGTTTGCATTAGCCGTTGGCTAATACTCGGCTGGCGGGCAGGCTGGCTTTCGGGGTGGTCTGTCTGCGAGGTGGGCTCGGGTCTTTTGGCCTGGGCACTGAGGGTGGGAGGGCGCAGGCCCTCTCTACCGGAGACAGCAGCGGGGTCGCCCCTGGTACTTCTCTGTGCGCAGAGTGGACTGTGGGGCGGTCCCGTGGTTGTGTGGGGGGTACGTGGCGGTCTCGTCCTTGCTGAGGTGGAGGCCGTTGCGCTGATAGGGTGATGGCCCGGAATAGTCGTCGTCAGGTACAATAGCGCTTGACGACGATTAGTCCGGGCGAGGTGCCGGCGGAGCTCTTCCTAGGGAGGGCTTCGTTGGGGGTGGCGGGACGGGACCTCGACCGTTTTCGGACGAGGTCCGGCCCCGGGAGGTTGAGTCGGATCGGGACACCTTCTTCGTTAAAGGGAGTCCTGATTTGGCTCGGCCGGCTTGGGTGGAGGGCAGGGGAGCCCTTCGCCATTCAACAAGCCCCGGAGTGGGACGCGCTCAAGTCAACCGGGCGCGTCACTCCATAGAGGTGGTGGCTGCTCACGCGGCCTTCCGTCGAAGCAACGCGGATGTGTGCGCAAGCGTTCCCGTGGCGCTCCATTACGACGGAGAGGTGTTGACCGTCTGGTTTAGTGAGTAAGAGTCTCACATAACCGCTTCCATCTTCCCCTGGATGGAGGTGTGTATCCATGAGGATTCCAGACGTTAAAAAAAAAAAAAAAAAAAAAAAAAGAAAAAAAAAAAAAAAAACTTTCTTGAAATAGATATACGGACTAACAAAATTATTGATATTAGGGTTTTATATAAATATTTACCAAATCCAAATGATACTATATAACAAAAAGAAATTGTTTTGTAACTTATGAAAATATAAGAAACTAGCTGTGCCTGCGACTTCGTATGCGTAGATTTCTATTTCGATAAAACGTACCCGCTCAAAATTTTCATCAAACTCCGGCTAGTAGTTTTGCTTATTGGAGTATTTCTAATTTAAATTTATATCTTTTTGTAATTTTTAATCTTAGATATTTCTTAAATTGCAAATGGTATTATTATTCCCTGAGGTGAGAACCATTATTTAAATTTTGGAAAAATGTCTTAACGCAATAGTACGATTCTTTATTTGTGAACCGATTTTTGTAAAAACACACATTATATGCAAAGTGCAGCCCATGATAATATATGCCCGAAAACTGCATTCAAACCGGTTAATCCGTTTCTGAGATTAGCGTGCACAAACATACAGACGAATACAAACATAGACATACAAATATACAGACGAATAGACAAAATGAAAAAAACGTTGTTTTGAATTTTCTTGTTATACTATTATTTTCTTGTAATATATATATATATATATATTAATATATTACTAATCCGTAAAGTTCTGGCAGTGGTAACGTTAGTTAATTGAAATCGATCCGAAAAACACTTTAAACTAATTGCTTTGTAATTAGTAAGGTACTAAAACTTCAAAGTACGTTCTGTGATTATACAATCAGTAAGAAGGTGGGTTAAACAGAGTGCCTTTATCTTCCTGTAATAGTTTCCTTTTACCGTACTCAATGGTGACAAAGATTTTCATTTTGCTTTGTATACGTCCATGTGTGGATGACACCAATTTTCATCTAGTCTATCGTCTGCTAGTTTGTGATTTTCTCCTAATAAAAACTCTTTTCTCAAACATAATCTGACTTAATATTGAAATTAATAAACTCCTAAATTCTCTATCTTAATGTTGTCTTACAAACATACTTATACGGGTTATTATTTGTTTATTTTAAGTCAAGATAATAACACGTACCCATAATATATCTTACAATTAAATATATAACTTTAATGTTGGACTAAACACAGTTTATGATAAAGATGGATATCAACGCTTAACTGAATACTTTTAGTGTATTTTATTACGTTATATATTATCTTCATTTCTAAGAACAGAAAAAATACACAAAAAAAAATAACTCAAGGCATCCAAAATACCGATAAATATAATGACAAATAAGAAGTTTAGAATAAATATTCCGTGTTTTTGTATTACAACTAAATGATATAAGTAGTAAATAAGTCACTATTTTTGGTTTAAGAATCATGTGTGATTAAAAAAAAAATTAATTAATAAAATAAAAATCCGGTGAAAAATTATTTTTCTAAATATGTTTTAAGAAGAGTATTACAAAATAGAATGTAAAACAAGAAACCTTAGAATGTCAAGACGGCTTTCTCCTTAAAATATAATAAGAAGCGTGATATTAAAAAATATTTTTGTCTTCATATCTTATTCTTAGAATTTATTTTGAATTACAATATATATAAATGGGATAGACTAACATATTAACATACTAGCTTTTGTGATTATATGATAATAATACACAAAATGTAACTTTTTTGAAAAAAAAATCATCGCTGAAAACATGTGTTCTTAAAAAAAATGCTTTTTTAATCATATATTAGTAATTAGATTTATATGTATTACATTTTCAAGTAGGTTTTTTTTAGATCTATTATATAATTGAAAAACATATGAGATATATTTCATAAGAAATTTTAAAAAATACATATTTTTTGTTTGTAATGTAAGGTAAGGGCAAATATATGTAAAATAGTTATATTTTCATATAGTTCGAAAAAAAAAGTTAAAACCAAATTATATTCAAAAATTTGCTATTTTAATTATTTAACAAATCGATGTATAATATACTTTTACAATATTTTTTTTAAGTTCCATTATAGAACAAAAAAAATTATAGAACTAGGTATGTCAAGTTTGTTACAAAGGTAAAAAAAAAACAAAAAAATTTAATTAACAATTTTTTAAACCACTGACATAAAAACACCTCTAAAAGGAATAAAAATAATATTATTATGTACTTATTGAAGTCGTTCCGTCGAGGGACCGTTGTACGTACGTTGACGATGGTGTCTATTTTACGAAGTTAATTATTGAGGACATCTTGAATCAATTGAGAATCTTATAGTCTACTATAAGATTCGATATCTTAATTTCTTTATTTGCCTTGTTAACTTACTTGCATTTTAATTTCTTCTTTTATTAAACGGTTCCCCGATGCAACGAATTCAATAAGTACATAATTATATTATTTTTATTCTTTTTAGAGGTCTTTTTGTATCGGGGGTTTTACATTTTTAATTTAATTATTTTTGTGCTTTTTAAGTTTATGTTAGTGGTTTCTGAATTGTACTAAATAAACCTACAGACACACAAAATTTTCAATTGTTTAAGTATTTCTATTAATCTATCCTAATATTATAAAGAGGAAAGATTTGTTTGTTTATTTGAATTGAATAGGCTCCGAAATTACAGGACTGATTAAAAAAATCTTTTAGCATTATAATCCTACATTATCCCTCTGACGTACAAAGGTTAATATACCCCGCACGAATAAAAAGGCAATATCTTGGGGACGACTATATCTATTTCGATCAAACATAGATAATAACAATCTCGACGAGCATAGCTTTTGATTAAAAAAGACCGCATTCAAATTCGTTTACGTGTTTGGCCGCAAACAGCTAATTATTGCATAATAACCTTTCCACCGCACGAATAAAACGTCAATATCTTGGCGACGACTATTTTTATTTCAATCGAATATGGATAAGAACCATCTCGACAAGGATAGCTTTTGATTAAAAAAAAGGCATTCAAATCCGTTCACGCGTTTGGCCGCAAATTTGCCACAGACAGATACACAGATCGACAGGTCAAACTTATAACACCCCGCATTGTATATTGTAAATCAATGTATGTCAAATTGATACAGAAATATAAAAACCATAAAATAAATATAGTTAAAAAAAACTAAAAAACACACTTTAAAAATGAATCGAACTAAAAAGTAGAAAATAATAAGTAATATGAGAATAAATAAAGGGCAAAATATTATAAAATTGTTGTGGAAAAAAACGTGGGGCTCTTCGTGCTATTACTTTGGTGGCATTGTTAAAGTCACTGTAGTGATTGAATATTTTTAAAAATGAATTTGTAAATAAAATTACTCAATTTTTTTTCACCTGACCACCTGTCACCTGATCTGACCACCTAAAGTAAGTCAAAATCGAGTTCGAAAATTAAACTATATAATATAAACTATAAACTATATAATGAGATATGGCACTAAGCGCCCCACTCTCTTTTCCACAATAATTTTATTATATTTTAGCCATTATTCATTCTCATATTACAAATTATTTTATAGTTTTTAATTTGGTTAATTTTTAAAGCATGTTTTTAGTTTTTTTTTAAACTATATGTATTTTATTTAAGTGGTGATTTGTTTTATTTGTTAACATCTTTATCTTTGAGTATGATGTTTATTATATGTAACATTTATATTAAATAAATATTAAACGAAAATAAAAAAAAATGACTAAATAGTTTTTTTTTACTTTTATCTTTAATTATATATATATATGGTTTGTGTATGCTCTACAATCGATATAGTTATGGTTTTCCAGTTGTTCTCAATAATAATCTTTATTTTTTATTTGATGATCCCACATGGTTTATATATATTAATAAGAACGTAACATAACCCAGCTTCAATCATAATATAAAGGATCTTGTAGATATTAAACACGAGTCTTCGCAGTAAGTCCTCTGTAATTGGAATATTATAACATAAGATTACGTATGGATTATTACATGTTCTGGAAAGAATATCTTAATGTATCTTTTGTTCATAAATATGAACATTTTTCATTTCTTACGATTTCTCTTATGTGGCATTTAATAGCCACTGTTTTGCACTTAAAGAGTTGCACTGTTTTGCACTTAAAGTTATGACGAAGTAACATGGGACATTCATATCACTACTTGGTTGCTAAAGTATCGGTTAACATTTTATACTTTTACTGTCAGTTTGTATATCTATACTTACGACTTGTATTAAGATCACTCTTTGTTTTCTTGACTTACCGAAAATTTTATTCTATAAAGATACGTCTCGAAGTTACTTAAAGTTTTATCCAGTAATTTAATCCAGTAGCTCCTTAGATAACAGCACTATAATATATGGTTATAAAAACAAGTATTAAATTAAAATCACAGTAAATATGAAATAAAATATTAATTAAATACTCACTCTATTTTAATTATTTGGCGGTAATAGAATGCATAAATAGTATTAAACCATTGAATATTAGATGGCTTTATTGACTGACGTATAGTATAACGACAAATTAGTATTAGTATATTTTATATACAATAAAGTATCAGACATACATCACACATTGTTGATTTTATACATCAACTCTATGTTTCTTAGTTACAGTAAGTTGTCTTTTGTTTTTTATTTCAATTTATTTACTTTTTTTATATGCATGACGAAAATTTAATAAGTTGAAAATGTTTTGTTTTATTTTTTTATGTATGGGGCAGAAAAATTTGCCGTCTAGGATACTTAATGAAAAAAATAGAAAAGTTTTAGTTTTAGTAAAGAAGACGTTCGAATTACATTTTTCTATTAATCTTACCAATGTTTTATGAATATGAATGTAAAAAATTAATGTGAAAAAATGCTTTTCTCTAATTACTTTTTAGTTAATGATTTGTTTGACACTTTAAATTAAAAATTGACAATTTGATCAAAGCGGATTTTATATTTTACTGTTAATATTGTTTCGAAGTTTTATCAAATCCGTCATTTTTTTTAATTTTGAATGATAAAGTATAAAACATTTATTTCATAAAAATTGAGATTGATAAAGGGTTCAAACATAATTAATATTTAGATAAAAAAGTAGCTTTAAAATGTATTATTAGTGATTGTAAATCATTTTCACTCTAAATGATTATATTTATTAATATTGAATCAAAATCTTGAGTCATGTGACTTAATACATTTATAATTGATTACATTGTCGAAATTTTCATGCGGATCCTTATTTATTCTCGTATTAAATATCTGTTCATCTGAGAGATAATGTAGGATTCTAAAGGTAAAATATTTTATTAAATCGGTCCAGTTGTTTCGGAGCCTATTCAATTCAAACAAACAAACAAATGTTTCCTCTTTATAATATTAGGATAGATTAATAGAAATACTTAACCAACTGAAAATTTGTGTGTTTTTAGGTTCATTTAGGATGCCGCTTAGTAAAGGATGAAATTAAAATTCAAGTATCTAAGTAGTAATATCTAGTAATTAAGTAAGTTATCAAGACAAATAAAAAAATACGACATATCGAATCGTATGGTCTAAGCCCTCGTAAATTCGTAACATAGTCACCATCGTCAATGTACATACTACAACAGTCCCCCGACGCAGCAACTTCTATAAGTTCATAATAATATTATATTTATTCTTTTTACAGGTCTGTTTGTATGGGGGTTTTTAAAAATTTTAATTTTTAATTGATTTCTTAATTTTTTCGTAATAAATATTGTATGTTTTGTCATTTAGTGTACATATACATTTCTTACATTAAGTAAAGGAGGAAAACAATATTAATAGGTACGTACAAGTGGGGTCTGTAATAATAAAAGTGTCAATTTTTTCAACCCTCGTCATACGTGTACCCTTGAGACGCGTTTTACAAAATGTCGAGAAATTGATAGCATGTTATCTAATATACAAGGGCTTAAATAACGAAAATCATGTTTATTTTTTATTTATGGTTTTTTTTCACTGATCTATTAGTAGATTGTTAGTAAATTAAAAATCCTATGTTTTAAAGTAATTCTAAATATAAATTTATATGTTATCAGAATTTTAGGTATTTCTGTTTAGATTTTGGTTCTTAATAACATAACAAATCTAAATTGTAATTGTCTTCAAATAAGTTATAGCAGACATCAAATAAATTACAGTTCTCTTTTCTATTTCCTATTGAAAATTAGAAATTACTGGAATTGCGGAGGCTAAGGTCGGCCATATTTCTCAGGGTTGAGGGAAAACTTAGGAAATTGTTCCAAAATTGTCTTATTCGTTTACGTAAAGTTTTAAAACTATCATAAAGTGTTCGACATAACACATTGAAAAAAATATTATATCAATCATACAGCCTTCTAGATCAAAAAAAAATTATTTCATTTATTTATTTTAATAAGGATACTCAAGTGTGGTTTACAGTCAAACTGTTCTTAAAATACATATGCTTGAAGTATT
Organism: Napeogenes sylphis; assembly: GCA_959347405.1. Lineage (NCBI taxonomy): Eukaryota > Metazoa > Arthropoda > Insecta > Lepidoptera > Nymphalidae > Napeogenes > Napeogenes sylphis. Next base: position 16,258,073 of record OY365777.1, on the reverse strand, counting down.
TTTTTTAATTTTTGTTCTAAATTTAGTTGTAATATTTCAAATTGTCAGTTTGATTTTTTTTTATTATGCATTTGGTAGCCCAACTATCAAAGACATCAAGACATGTTATAACATCACAGCATAACCCTAACAACTACTACTAGAAATAAATCTCTGATACTGGTTGTAAGTATCAGTGTTTTTCTACAAATACATAGTGAATGGCAATAAAACTGTATCTTTTCCTGCTTCAATTAGTATTTTACTTCAATTACTAAGTTTTCGTATTTGTAATGCTCTTTTGAAGTCTGCACAAACGAATTCAAGTATTAAATAAATTACAGTATTTATTAAAAATATGTTTATTATTATTTTGTAATTATCAATTTATTGTAGTCTATTGTAGGCGTTAAGGCCTCAAATAATATAATTTCTTAAACGAATTAATTAGAACTCGGTCCTCTATAAAATGGGCAACAAATTGTTTTAAGTCAACCCAACTGCACGTGACGGTGAAAAAAGTTTAACGTTTTTAAATGCGCAAGACTTTTAAAATGAAACTTAGTGTAACATGTTTATAAAGTAATTTTCCAATTAAATAATGATAAGAAAGCTTAGTCGTTAGTAGTGTTATTTTTTTGTAACTTTTGTAGTTCTTTTGTTTTTTGTCTGTGTGTTAAATTTTAGTATAAAATATGGACTGTATTTTAAAATACTCCGGTTGCAAGATCCATGATTTTGTCTAGCGGAATAGAATCCATCAACTCTACGGCTCTCCATCAATATATTTATCCGACCGTGACTAATAATCGCAATATACATTCGAACCAGAACTGGTTACCATATTTATGGCACATAAGTAAACAAATTTATTTGAAATTTGTAATCATATTATGAATTGTAAGTTCCCTAGTTCCCAGATATTATTTTACACATTTACACGTTTTAAATATGTGAAAATCTACAATGTTATGTAAACCAAGCGGTGTTTAAGAAATTATTTAATTGTTCAATTTAGATTTTATGCTAATCAAATTCTGGTCTGGTTTTTCAACCAAATTTGTTTCCTAGTATAATATAGAAAGTATTTGAATTTAAAATTCACGAATACGAGCTTTTAGCAGATTGGCCTCTTTTAGAATAAACTTAAGTAAATAAGGGTTTATTACAACTGTGTGTTTTATATACTGTACTTTAAAATTTTGTGCAATTATTTACTTTACAGTAGAAACTTCGTTCATTTTAAAAGCATATACTGTTAGTCATATTTTTTAATTTGAAATTTACATTTTTTTAGTTCATAAGTTTCAACAGTAGCGCCACCTACGCAATTAATTATGGAACGTTATTACTGTTAAATGTTTTAAGAATTAGAAGCCTAGAATATTTTAACATAATGTTTAATCTTTATATATATTTTTATAAGGTATAAATATATATTTTATATATATGATTATAAGGTATAAATAATAGCATATGTAAGTTAGTTATGAAAGTGTAAAGTACCCTCACCTAAATATTATAGTGTTAAAATATTATAAAACGAGTTGTAAGGGCTGCTCTCGCCCATTCTATTACACATGGTTGTATATTAAACATTGAAGTGCAAGTACTGTGTATTACTGAAACAAGTCTTAACTATACATATACAACGAGACAGACGAAGCTTCTTAGCATTCCATGGATTCACCGTGCGGGTGCCGGGCCCATCGCGTTGCAAGGAGAGGAGTGCAAGCAGTGCTTGGGACTTGCGACCCAGGAGTAGGTTTAAGAGGCCCCTTTATTATGCGCAAAAACGCTCACCTTCACCCTCCACACTCCTCTCCCTACCTAACCAAATTTGGAAAGAACCTACTAATGCCGCCTTTGAAATACGTTCTAGAAATGAACCGATGCTTGTTCTAGAAAGGCCAAGGTCTTTAAGTAGGCTATAGAGAGATTTCGCTGTTATACCTCTCGCTCCCACTTCTACCGCGTACAAACTAACTATAAATCTATTCCTGATCAGTTCGTTGGTCAGTTCGTAATACTTATTGAGCTTGAATGTGTGATCCCTTGGGATGTTTGTTTCCCAAGGTACAGTAAGCTCCACAAGTATCACGCGCCTCAGATGTTTCGAATACAGGAATAAGTCCGGTCTGGATGACGAAACACCAACATCCCCAGGGATTTTGTAATGCTTTTCATACGTGTCCATCATGAGAGTCCAATCAGGAGCCGCGCCTAATATTGAATAAGGCTTCGCTTTTGATTTTTTGGAGGAGCCTTCTTTTACGAATTCTATAGATCGTTTGGTGGTTGTTATACCCTTCCGCGCTCTTGCTACTGAAAGACTAACCGCTTCCCGTATAATTTCTAATACCTTGTCGTGGCGACGCGAGTATAGACCTTTATCTAGAAGTACCCTACACCCTACTAATAGGTGTTCCGCGATTCCTATTGCCTCCCCACAGATGTTGCAAGACTTTTCGGTGGCTTTGCCCCATCTTACTAAATTACTTTGATCTGGGAGAGTCATTTGGAATGCATTAAGATAGAATTTTAATAACGATGGGGACCAATCACAAATTAAGGTGCGCCATTTCAAAGCTAGTGGAATACAAAAATCTCCTATGGTCACCCATTCGTTTTGAATTTCTAGGCTCATCGCGTGGAGTCGGTAATTATCGTTTTCGTCTTGTCGAATAAAAGATTTTGTTATGTCTATGTCTTGAACTTTCCTACTTGATCCTAGCCCTACTTTATTCGTTTGAGCACCTATCATAATTTTTTTATGGAAATGAAGTCGTGACTCGAGCTCTGAGGCAACTTTGTCTTTTGGGAGAGAAGTTACAGTAACCTACTAATGCCGCCTTTGAAATAATAAGTTAACGAATAATAAGTTAACGAATATGAACATGAAAAATTTGGATATGATATAAATTTTTAATGCCCATTTTATAACGGAGTTGGTAACAAAAATTACACTAATACACACATTTTTTAACAGCTAAATGCGTGAATCAGCGAAAATTCATTATTATTTATATTATATTCATTAATATTTTATTTTCGTAGTCATTGAAATGTATGTTTATTACCACAGTATTCAAGAAACACAACTCATAAATAAGGTAATTTCAATGGATTTTCGATGGATTTGAATGGATTTGAATGGAACTCTTTTCCAATGGAGTATCAATATGTCTTATAAATATGTACAGGATTCTCTTGGTACTTTTAATAATCCTCGGAATAGACTTCTTTTTAATTTTTGGAGTTTACTCCTTAAGAATCGATTTTCGTATATAAGGCGCCCGGTATGAGAAAAATATGAGGAGTAAAATCCACTGAACGATGACCTCGTTACGTTTTTGGTGCGCAACCTATCGTGCGCAACTAGTTTTGCCATCTATCGATGAATAGCAGAACTTTTAATGATTTGAAATATCACGCTTGTCTCTTTAGTTCACTAACTCGCCTCTAGGGGGCATAGGTTGTATCAGCGTTACTGCGCATGCGTAATCCTGCATAATACTTGTACAAATATACTTTTTGGAGTTTACTCCTTAAGAATCGATTTTTGTATATAAGGCGCCCGGTATGAGAAAAATATGAGGAGTAAAATCCACTGAACGATGACCTCGTTACGTTTTTGGTGCGCAACCTATCGTGCGCAACTAGTTTTGCCATCTATCGATGAATAGCAGATCTTTTAATGATTTGAAATATCACGCTTGTCTCTTTAGTTCACAAACTCGCCTCTAGGGGGCATAGGTTGTATCAGCGTTACTGCGCATGCGTAATCCTGCATAATACTTGTACAAATATACTTTTTTCATCAAGGCCTTTAATTTTAATAACTTGCTGTTATTGTGTTACAAAAGACCCTAAGTACAAGTACTTAACAATCGTAATTGTTCTTTATTCACAGAAATAAGATTGAAAATAGTTTTAGCCGATATTATGAACCTTTTTATATTTAGATATTACAAAGCAGTTAAACTTCTCATTTTAAATAGGACTGTTGATAAAATATGTATGGAAATATCGATATTATTACTAAGAAATATCGATATTTATTACTAATACATTTTTGTACGATATATCGATACTTTGATATTGAAATTCAGGTATCGTGGTCGATATTTATTTCAAATATTTTTAAATTATTGCATAGCTTATATCGTGGGATTGGAGTGCAGCGACCGAATCAAGAAATTTCGTAACAAAAAAACCTAAAACCCCCACTCCGCCTACTATGTAGCTCGGCCGAGTATTGCGTACATATCATTTAAAAATAGCTTAAGCGCCTTGTTGATACTTGTATTATATACTTTATTGCTTAATAGTTTAACAAACGTAATTAAACTTATTCGTGAGATTTAAGGTTGAAAATATTTTTAGCTAATGATAATCTTAACCTTTTTATGACAGTACATAGGAATGACAACTTCAAATAGTATTTTTTTTAATAACAGAAAAAATTGTTTTCTTATCGGTCACAACATCCAACTTCAATTAATATAAACGCAAAAAAAATAAGTGTGGCACTCGGAGATTGCCGCAGTAAAGCTTGATATATCGACATTTTCAAATACATCAATATTGGGGTTTGGAATTTCAAAATATTATCGTTATTTCGACATATTGGCTTTATTTAAAATAATTATTGCAAGTCATGTTAGACATGCAAGATGGTATTTATTTTTTAAGTGAGTTGCTAAATTAGTTGTATTACCGCTGCTTTTATATTTTTCCCGCATAAATTCGATGAAACACTTCTTGTATCAACTTTTTTAAAATACATACCATAAAATGGTAAAAATGATTAAAGAATATATATTTTGGCAATGTACTATTTCTATAAAACTAGATATTGAATGATTTAGTGTGAATGAATTAGCTTTTACCGCTACGATAAGAGAAATGATGATGATAATGAATTTGTAATAAATATCGATATTTCTAAGTAATAATATTGATATATCGATACATCGATATTTTATAGACCTATTCCTATTATGACATGATTATATATTATGAAATTATTCTATTCCTATTTAAAATATAATCAGTTAAATAAGTTAAATAAAGTTCAATTACGATTGTTAAATTCTTGTACTCTGGACTTTTGTAAAACCATAACAGAAAGTCATTAAAATGAAAAGGCTTTTTGAAAGAAACTCATTTGTACCAGTAAAACATTTATTTTAAAATAAACATTAATTATTATTCAATAAAGATCATAATACATATTATCAACTTGGCGCTTATGCTATTTTTTAATTATAAGTACACAATACTGGTGTGTTAGGTTATTTTCGTTATGGAATTTCTGGATTCGGTCTCCATACTCAAGGCCCGCGATAGAAGCTATGCAATAGCTTAAAAACTTGAATTAACATCAATAAAAAAAATACTACATAAATAATTATAATTGCAATAGTTGATAAAAATGCTATGCAATAGCTTTACAGCGGCAGACAACAAGTGTCGCACGTTTTTTTTTTTCATTTAAACTGTCTTATTTGTAAATTGATTCTAAGGGAACAAACTCCAATATGAAATAAATAATAAAGAACTACTAAGCAATTTAACATAATACAAAAAATAATAATGAAAATAATTAATTAAAACCTAAAATATTTATTATTTGTAATGTAAGTAAAGACTTATATTTCCATGTAAGGAACGATACATTTTTAATTTTTATGTTATTAAATTTTTAATATAAGCTAATATGCTAATGATTACTGATAAAAAAATATCAATATTAAAAGATGCCTTAACAACATAGTCAGAACCATACATATTCATCGTATTAATAAAAGCGAATATGCTCATGAATGTTGATAAAATCAATGAAAACATTAAATGTGTGTATAGAGTAATGTATATGCTGCAAAGCGACTATATCTATATGTTATTGAGCTTGTTTATTTCTATCAGTATCAATTTACTTATGTTGCTGTTTTTGTTATATTTATCAATAATTAACATTGTTATTGTGAAGTTATAATCTTTATCATTATATTTGGCTAAAGTGAAATGCTAGTATTTCGAAATAAACTATGGCAGAAAGGGGTGTAGATAATATTTTATAAGGTATCAATCTTTTTTTATTTTTTTTTCCGTCTGTTTAGACAATTATACTTAAGGAGTAAACTCCAGTCGTGCGTCGGAGCTGACACACACATTTTTTTTTTTATTTTTTCATAGCTGTATGGGACAATAGATTTGAGTATTTAATGTAAATTTCAGCTTGATAATAAACTTTATATTACGCTATAGAAAAACAAACAGATAACAAAAATTGCGCTCAGCTCTATTAAACTATTAAAGTGAGTTACGTTCTGAGAAGCTCTTTCGAAGGGTTAAATTAACTCTTAAGCTTGTTATGAGCTGACATATACTCGTATTTCTTAAAATGATTACAGTATCTAATTAGCTTAGACTAAGTTTCCCGGATTCCTAGCTATTTGACGGAGCATAACTATTGTTAGTCATATTTATTTATAATAATTTAATTAATAATTACATTGGAATTTACATGTTTGTGTTCATAAGTTTCAACAGTAGCGCCACCTACACACTTAATTATGGAATGTTATTTAGTATTTACTGTTAAATGTTTTAAGAATTAGAAGCATAGAATATTTTAACATAATGTTAAATCTTTATTAGAACTTATTATAAGGTATAAATAATATCATCTGTAAGTTGGTTATGAAATTGTAAATTACCCTCACCTAAATATTATCGTGTTAAAATATTATAAAACGAGTTGTAAGAGCTGCTCTCGCCCATTCTATTACAAATAGTTGTATATTAAACATTGAAGTGCAAGTACTGTGTATTACTGAAACAAGTCTTAACACTATATAAAAGTAATATAATATTAGAGATGTTATGGAAGAAACATTTATAACCGATTATATTACGGAAAAGGTGAAAAGGATCGCTATAAAAAACATTGTTTGTTTTATGCGATTTTATATTATTACATTGGAACGGACACTGCGGGAAACAGAAACAAATTAATAGTTTTTAAATTTGTTTTTAATTCAATATAAAAAAACCACCTAGCAGCTATAAATAACATTACGTGATAAATAATAGCTGAATGAAAGAATCATTCAATCAAAGGTATTAAAAAGTATTCTAAATACTAAGATGCTGTATACTTTAAAGTTATGATGAACGTAATTTCAGACTTGCTGCACCTAATCCAGTGCTAATAATTTCTTATAACGATAAAAATAGTATCAGAATGGAAACCTTATGGAAAAACAAAAATATTTATAAATTGAAAGGAATAATAAATTAAAGAAGTTCTGAGTTTGGGAAAGGGTAGGGGTGAGCTTTTAAGGGTAAAAAACCATTTATTGCGATTTTCGACAAAACTACGAGTCCTATGAAACAAAGTCAAATGGCAAAGTTGTAGGTAATAATAAGACCTATAACTTTTTATTTGCAATTTTTACATAACCTTAAAATTTTGGCAAAAAAATGCAAACAACAAGTTTTTGGTTTTTTATTGCTCTTGTACCACAAAAAAATATCTTTATAAAATTTGGTGACAATTTACCTTTTTATGTCCCAAACACGATGTAATTTTTTAGAATATTTTTTTTTAAATTTTTCCCTTATTTTAATTTAATTATTGCATTTAAATTACTGTGGAAGGTCCTTTATTGCTGTAACTATAGATTTATTATTTTGTTAATAATGTATAAATATGTTTATTATTTTATTGAATTGTATAGTACCCGATAGAATAACGACACACTCAGAAAAATACACTTTAGTAGCCGTATTTGACTGAACCACACGTACTCTAAAGAAAACTAAACCTTTCATTGAAACTAATCAAAGTTAAAAAGAGCGCGTACTCTCTTCTTAAAGGCCAGCAACGCTCTTGTGGATCTTCTTATGTGATACGGTAAATTGGGTCTTTAAGTGGTAAGGCGTCCAACTTCTAGCTTCTGGGAATTAAATTGAACTAGATTTAGTTATCCCCATTGTGAAACCACTTCTACGGAGGTTTAACATATGAAACAAATTTCTTTCGATACTTATCAACCCTTTTTAAGTAATCCAAACTAAGGCCAGCTTTTTTTACTTTCAATGACCACCACTCATTTTTGTGTGTAGAAGATAACCCGCTGATCGACCAGAGCAAAAGCCATAATGCCGGTCAGTTTATTTAAATAGTAATGCCAAATTAGATGCGTTGTAAAGAGATTCAATTTAGAAAAACATGTTTAGAGCAGTACTGGAGAAACGACACAAGGCCCTCTCTACTTACAAACGTTCAAAGGAAGTAGAGTTAGTCGTATGGATTTCGGCCTAAACATAATGATCATAATGAGGACGTTTTTAAGTTGTATTTCCTCTATAGAACTCTAAAGATCAAATCCTTGATAGCCAGCGCCTTAGTTCAGGAATTATAGGCCTGTCGATTGCAAGCACCAGCTGCTCTAACACAGGCATCTATTACCAGGACCAAGATTTGTCTCTGATTGAAACTACAGAGTTTGAATAAACATACCCATTCCCTGCTGTACCATTCTGGCGATAATGTTGGCGCAGTTACTGGGGTCATTAAAGTAAAAATAGACCTGAACTTTTGATAAGATACTAAGAAAATCTGCATTCAAATCTGTAATTAGTAGAAGATCCAGTACAGAGATCACGTGGCTGTCCACATTTGTGAGTCTGCGGATTACTTGTTTTCACATGTGTTCCTTATAGAAGTAAATGAAGAAAATGGAAGCTAGCCCCAAAGTTAATACAAATTGACCTAAGCTACAAAGAATATACAATTTTCTCTCAAACTATATATATTACAAGGTGACATGTATAGATACAACTACAACTTCAGTAATCTACTAAATCGTACAAAAAACACCTTCAAACTTTATAATTATATAAAAACCGCCTTTTAATGGCCGATTGAAGATATTGCTAGGAAATGATAGGAAAAAGTCAAGATGCAATGGTTTGCGTTGTTGTCGAAATATTGTAAGTGTTAAATATTAATATTGATGGTGTAAAAACATCAATATAAATCATCCATTAACATTAAACTTATAACAAAATTAAGGTGTTTCTATTTTATTTATTTATATATTAATACTTTATTGTATCATAAAAAAAACAATGAATGGACTTAATGCTAAAACATTTTCTACCAGTTAACCAATACAGCTAACAGAAAATAAAAGAATGAGGGTACACAATTAATAAACAGAATGGAAAACAAACACTTAAAACTAAGATCAAACTACAAAACTAAACTCTTTATACAATAAACTAAACTCTAGGTAATATATATTAAATATATATACATATACAACAATAATATAAATAAAACATAAATTAATAATAAATACCTATATATATACATACATAACAATAAAATAAACTAAGTACATAAGTTAATAATTCACCTTAAATAATATATTACAAGTAATTACAAATAAAGGTAATAACAGGATACGAACAAAATAAACAAATGTAGATATTTTATGATGCGTTCCTAAAAAACTTGTCTATTGTTAGTTAGTTCTACCATTATTTATTAATTAACCATTTGATATGAAATTGTATGTACGAAAACTTCGTGGACCCGTTATTAAAACAACTATAGACTTTAATTATTAAACATTTTAAGTTTTACATAAGACAAGTCACATGAGACAACACAATCTATTAAAAAATATAAAATATTTTAAAAGAATTTTTTAATACACAAAACTAGCATAAAGTAAAAAGAATACTTATCAAGGAGAACAACAGGAATCTCCAAACATTTCAGCTTTGTAAAAATATTGTACTTCGAAATAAATAAACAAAAAGGAAATTGAAATTGTGCACAACTCCATTAAACTGTTAAAATGAGTTACGACGTTCTGAAAATCTCTTTCTAAGGATTAAATTAACTCTTAAGCTTGTTATGAGCTGACGTATACTCGTATTTTTTAAAACAATTTACTTCACGGTATACTAGCTTAGACAAAGTTTTCCAAACTATTTAATGTTTGACAAAACTTAACTTTATTCATAGAATATCACTATAATAACAAATAAACAAATCTATTATTTGAGGTTTCTCTTCTGAGTTATTTTTATAAGTTTGGTGTTTAGAGAACAATTCTACTATATTTTTTATTAAATATATTGTTGTAATTTGTTAAAAGTATATCCAAGGAAGTACCTATAAGATCAAATTTTTGATCATTCTACGTTATTTATGAAAAGATTGTAGGTATATTATGGAAAAACCAATTTATTTTTATTATGAGCGCCTCGTACTTGACTTATTCCTTTCCTAGAACTTTAGTTAATTGTATGAAATTCGTTCTGTTAGTTTTAAAATAAAAAAAAAACTTTATTCATCATAAGAATAAATTTTAAGCAAAAGGAAGATAACTTTTATATTGTTTGTAAATAAATTAAAGAGACAAATTATCGTAATCCGCAGTAAACTGCGGATTACGATTAAGTTTAGGTAAACCTAAACTTAACATTTTATCCAATTATAAAAGGTTTTCTTGGATAAATTAAAATTACAAATTTACTTGCTATTTCCTTTTTTAAAACGTTTTATTAACTCACTTGTAAACAATTTTATATTCACGTTTTTGAGCCGGAAAAGTACCATTCAGAAACAGAGTCGAAAACCGACCGTTCAATATTTATTGTGATAAGAATTATATATATATAGGTATATTGTTTGTATAACCCAGACCCATAATTTTTCATACATCCCGGATAAACAATATTGAATACAATTGAACTTTAAAAAGTAACTAAGGCATTCCTAAATATAAGCAATATATTTTATTATTATAATCCCCAATAAAAAACATTTTAAATAATTATGAGTTCATATACAGATTGTAATTAGTGAACTCAAAAACTTGTTTATAATTACATATAATTAATTATTTGGTTTATTATGTGAATTTTTAGGGTTCCGTACCCAAAGGGTAAAAACGGAACCTTAGTAGCAAGACTTCGCTGTCCGTCTGTCTGTCTCCAGGCTCTATTTCATGAGTCCTGATAACTAGGCAGTTACAATTTTTACATATGATTTATTTCTGACACTGCTATAACTAAAAAAATGCAAAAAAAATCCAAAAAACACAATAAAATATTTTTAGGGGTCCATACAACAAACGCGATTTTTTTATATTATTTTTTTTATAAATAATGGTATGGAACTCTTCGTGAATGAGTCTGACTCGCAGTTGGCAGATTGGCAGGTTGGCAGGTTAAAGGTATAAGTATATTATCATTTGAAATATTTTCTTTAAAGCAAACAAATTAAATAAAATATTGCTTAGTTAAATCAACATTCATCAATTATTTGTAATACAATGTCACTATTATATAACAAATACAATTACAAGGAAAATAATATTTACGGTGAACATAATATGAAATATATCTTTTATTAGGATTTGGGGAAATAACAATAACAAGAAAGCATCTGGTGACCCTGTCTGACACTTAGGTCTCTGATTACAAACATCCCGCCATTAATAATGTTTTTGCTACAGAAGACACCGAAGTAAATTATTTGGCCTCGTTTTTGATTAAAATAAATGTTTATAATAACTCTACGTCAGACGTAGGTACCATACCTTCAGTGTTTGTTGTTTTTGATATTCCTTGATTTATTACTTCTTTAGATACTTCTTACGTAAAACAGAAATATGATACGTACTAAAGTTAAAACCCTAATTAATAAAACGTAAGTAGAATTCTTACAGAATAATACTCTAATATACATTTAAAAAAGCAAACGTTTTTGTTTTTTTTTCTTTATAAAATTATTAAATCTTCGCAAAATCTAATCACATAACAATAACAATGGTATTATAAATTAATTTACATAATTATTTATTATTACTCAGGGATCAATAGCGCTTGCTATTTGCATATATATAACGCTTGCTATTCGGTAAGAACATTGCATAATCTCGAAATCTCAAAATTCGCGAATTCGGTGTGAAATATTAAATTTGTAATCTCTAAAACACGACAGTGCTAGTAGCGTCACACTTTTGAGTGTAGAAACGAGATTAGGAGATTTAATTAGGATTTGTTTACATGTAAACACTATAGGAAATTAATCAGTCATTTTGTTAACAAGGCTTGGACAAATTATATCGGCGTTATTGAATCTATTGATTAGAAATACCAAAGTGTAAACAGGATCGTTGGTTTTCGTAGTGAATTTTATCTCTTAGGTGAGATTCGAATTTAGGTTCTGTTTTTATAGAATATCATAACATTTTTAGATTTTTTAACTTTAAAAAATATTGTTAAATTATAGTTCAATTATTATGAGCGTATTGTTATAATATTAATTTTCTTAATTAATTAAGATTATTAAAATAATCAAACATTTACTAAATTATTCCTAGTATTATTATTTTCTTTTTATAACATCGGTATTTAATAATATAGTTATAGTAATTTTTTGATACACAAACTTTTACAAACTCTGTCTTTAACATTAATTGATCGTTAATAGATGATAATGAAGAGATCGGACTTTTCTACTTCAAATACTTCCCTTAATTTGTTCCTAGTGAGACTGACGAGTGTCTTAACCCTATCCGCTGACACCATTTATATCGTGAGCAATGTTTAGTTTTAGAGATATACCGACTTTAAGTTTTGCAAAAACTAACCTTAATTTAAGTAATTAGGATTTCTGTGACGTCTCCGGCACTTCATAATGGCCAGCTCCTTCACTCTTGCGTAACACTGTACTGAAATCCAAACTCGCCTTCGCCACTTCGGTTTGTTGGTTGATACGGTTCGATTGGGTTACAACATAATGTTACAGCTGAAAGAGCTGCCCTTCTTCCGCGCCTCTGGATTTACTAAAATACTCTAGGGGTAGGACAGACAAGACTACGTGGAGTCGGGGTTGACAAAATTGATTTTGACAAAAAGTAATAAATATATATATATAATTGATGAATATACATAATTGATATACAATGTATTGTATAGATGTGAAATGTTATGTAAACATTGTATTTTTGTGTTGGTGAAAATAAGGTAAGTTACTCTCACACAAAAAAATGAAATAAAAAAACTACGCGTTTGCTCGGACTGGGAATAGTAATAAAAGAAAGGAGAGACCAACCCCTTTCAATTTCAAATGATCTCTTTTATTTATTATAGCAACCTGAACTTTACTTAGCTACAAAACCTCTTCAATAATCAACTTTAATATCCGGTAGAAAATATTTGTTGAAAGAATCTGAGATGATCGCATTATATTAAATGCTCATATTTTTATTGAACGTCTGAATTTAACTTATATTTTTAAAAGTGTTTTATCATTTTATAAACATGAACTCTGTACAATAATGTATCTTTGTTATTATTTTTATCCAAATTAAATAATAAATTAAAGATTACCAGCTAATTAATAATAGTATTTTACTACCAATATTTTAATAGTCTTAGACGCGGCGAGATCTCAATCCTATGTTGCACTCCGTACTCCGAAAAAAAAAAGTAAAGTCGTGTTCAATAAACAACGAAAAAAAAGTGACAAATATTAGTACTAATTTAAGTTATTACTATATTAGTTTAATAAAATGTCATTGTTATAAAAAGTTTTAATGTAATGTAAGTTTTGTAATAACAGAGGAAAATTATTTATTTATTTTACAAATATTTAGTTTTACAACATTGAAGTAATAAAGTTATTCACTTCGCTTCGGGAAGCACTCGATGAGGTTTAAATGAACTCGCCTCTTAAGTCCGTTATGAGCTGATGCTTATAGTTTAAAACAATTAACTTCACTGTACATTAACGTAATAGATGAGGAAGTTCCCAGGAATTCTGGCTATAGTTTAAGTTTATACAAACTAGCTAGCTATAGTTTAAGTGCATTACTAGAATAACCTATTAATGTTGTTGCTCAACTATAATTTACAGAACGTTGCTAAGACGCATCAAACGTCGATAACGTTCCTTTTAGTAAATGTTTGTACATACGCTAACACAGAACATACATTATTTTAAATAAAAGACAATGAATGGGTGTTATACCCAAGCAAGAAGCTTTATTTTTCACGTGATTTCAATAAAAGGAAAGTTGTGTTACTTAGAAACTCTTCTATTACAACTCCTTTTCAACATGATTGCTTTTCTGAACACCATATCCACATTATTTATTGCCAGATGACAGTAAATTTATACTCATTGCTACAACTCTCCGTGTATAAGTTTAAAGCATCGAAAAGATTCTTCGAATTCCTGTACGATCAAGTAAAAAACAGAAGTACCTACATTAAAAAGTACATTTAGGCAAATAATTTATTAATACTCCACCTTTATATATATATATATATATGCCATAGTCCCTTAATTAAATCGGAAATGGCAGACCTGACAAATGCCGGCGTTGACTCCGTTATTGGATTCATTGATTTTTTGCTATTTTATATTTCGTAATCTTTTTGCAATTCCTAATACATTTCTCATAACTACTACTTTAGAGCTTTCTCCTGTAAGGTATCATTCTAATAATTCTTTTATGGTATCATTAAAAATAGTCTTTTATATGTAGGACAAACATCAAGAAATCAATCATTTAAAAATCAGTAAGATACTAACTAATAAAAGCTTGACATTTATATTTAAGGGCCCAATAAACCGGAGTTTTGGATTGAGATCACTTTTAGTAGCGAATTTCGGAAATTTGGAAGCGCATTCGAAATTCAACAATTGTGCAAACATCGAGATGTAGATGAGGAGTATATTTTAATCCCTCGTTTACAAAGTACAGTATTCGAATGATTTTCAGAATGATTTTGTTATTCCAGACATGTATTGTAAATATTATTAACTTTCTTAAAATGGTGCTTAATAAATAAAAACTCTGACTCATGTAATCAAATAGTCAAGAGACAGACAGAGGCAGAGGATGTTTTACTATTATTCATATTCCCAAGCTTATACTTATTAGACTTAACCTAAATATCTGTAACGAATACTGAACTCTATTGGGTTTTAATACAATGGAACTAGTTATGTATTTTATATACTAAGTGTCACTCTATACACAGTGTCACAATAATGTCACTACTTGCATTTAATAATAAAAAAGTTACCACTGTTGCCTTTTTATCTCATCTATAATTAACAAAATAAATTTAATTACAGTAAATGTTAATAAATAGGTTCTCAAGTATTTAAGTTATTTAGGTTTGGACAAATATATATTTTTTCGGTTGGACCACAAAAACATATTAAATAATAATATGTATAATTATATTTTGTAAAAGAGTAGTCATATTTTCTAGCAACATTCATATTTTGACGAACAAACAATGATTGACGTCGTCGGATTAATTCTTACTTACTTAGTTTGTACAAGCGCTTGCTGATACAATTGTACTGCAAACACATTAAGTAAGCTTTTTGTATATTCGAGGATAATTAGTGTAATATTAATGTTTTATTTTCTTTTAAATTCTCCATATTTCTAGGGCGTGACCATAATATTGCTATTTTTGAAACACCCTTCTATTTCTCTCTCACGCACACAAATTTAGTTGGAGGTAAAAAAAGACCCAATCATTTTGGCAAAATTTCTGATTTTTTACCTACAACATTGATTGACATTTCAATTAGCGCAAGCTGTGTGCTTCAATTTACGTTGAACTACTGCTTCTCTATTGTTTGTGGTTTATTGTCTTTTTTTAGCGACTAATTACTTACTTTGAGTCTTTACTTAGATTGAAGAAAATTGAAATTAATATTTTAAGAGTTAAACATCTTGCTTAAATTGAGGTAGCCATAATTCATAAATTGACGTTTTTAATTTATGATGAAAATACTCTTACAATTCAAACCTACAATAATAGTAGGCTGATAAGATACAACTGGGTAATAAAAATGATTGGAAATTATTTTTATAGAAATATAACTATCATGCCAAATTTATAATGATTCTCTTAAAATATGCGTTCGCAAAGCCTTAGAATATAATAAAAATAATGTCTGAATATAAGAAAGACCTATTTATAGTGCGTTATAAGTCAGTTATTAGCCTATAAACAACAATGAACGAAAAATTAATTACCAATCCGGGAAATCTATTTTTGGAACGTGTAATTTTATCTCTAATAAAGACACGTGGACCCAAAACTAGTTAATCATAATAATCACAAGAGTCAAAACCAATATTTGTTTTGATAATTTTTGATATTCTAATTTCTACCGTTTTAGAAACTAAAAATAAAATGAGATAAAAAGAGACATCTGTATATTGAATGAGAACACGGGTTTTCCATTACCGTCTGATATATATTTGTGAACGTTTGAAATGGATTCTACTTGATATAGACAATTAGTTATCTATCAATGATAAAAATGACATTCATAAAGCAATACTGCGAACAGGCCTTTTCAATAGGCGAATAGTAAGTATATTCTTTTTTTTTTATATACAAAACTAGGTTAATGCTTGACTACATTCCACTTTATGGTAAGTGAAATGTAGTCTTAGGTGGTAACGCGCATTAACCTAGCAACCTATTCACTTTCCTCTTGAAGACACCCACATTTTATTTGGCCGGAAATACCGACGCAGGCAGATTGTTCCAGTCTTTCGCTGTACGCCCTAAAAAAGACGAAGAATAGCGCTTTGTTCGGACAGGTGGAGTGTCCACAACGTAGGTATGGATACCTGCCGTGCGTCGGGACGTCCGGTAATGGGACGGGGATGGGGGAATTAAATCGTGTAATTCCTGCGCACACTCACCAAAATGTATCCTATAGAATACTGAAAGGCTAGCAATTCTAGGCTTGTGTTCATGGCTGTGGAGGTTGGCGTCAACCAATTTAGGGTAGCCAATAAGTCTCTTTGCTCGCCTCTCAATTGAGTCCAGAACCGTAAGATGAGTCTTTGCGGCACCAGCAAATATGTGGCCACAATATTCTACACACTACCGGATGTGTGCTTTGTATAATACAAGAAGCTGTCCCGGTGTAAATTACTGTTGCACCTTCGCAAGAACGGCAAGCTTTCCTGCAGCTGCTCTTGCTCTGGACTCAATGTACCGCGCGTGTAATGTATGCGTTGTCTTTGGAGCTCTTTCACCTGGTGAGGCAAGCGACAAGTGTACCAGATGTACTAGGTCTTACAGCCAATTGCCTGGACCGTCCGCTGACAACTGATCCGGACAGGTATCGTGTAGGGATCACCTTCCCCTTAGGAACCTCCGGTCACTGTCTGATGAAATCTGTGTTTACATTTTCCCCACCATTTTACAAATCACATGGCGTTAGACGAGTATGGAAATACAAGTCAGCTGATTGGAAGGAGACGCCTTACTTTTTTTCGTCTTATTCTTGGTTGCAGGTCTGCTTCTCTTCTTTGAATCTCTCCATTGTATCTCTTCTTTGTATATGTCCTAGTCTGATCTGCTGACTGACTGACTGAATGACAAACTTCAGGTAGTCTTCGCTTGGGGCAATGCCAATCTTGTCAAATGCAACCCCCCAAAACGCATATTTGTCTATCATCACCAAAAAGAGCCCTTTCACCTTGGCTCCTACTTTTCAAAATGTATCCTTAGAATAAAATGACCGATTTCACTTGTTAGGCTTAGAGATTTTATCGACCTCAACTTTGTTCGGTGTATTGAATCTAGAGCAAGAGCAGCTGCAGGAAAGCTTGCCGTTCTTACAAAAGTCCGACGGTACTTTACATCGAGACAGCTATTTGTATTATACAGAGCACAGATCCTGGCATGTGCGGAGTACTGTGGTCACA
Organism: Napeogenes sylphis; assembly: GCA_959347405.1. NCBI lineage: Eukaryota > Metazoa > Arthropoda > Insecta > Lepidoptera > Nymphalidae > Napeogenes > Napeogenes sylphis. The sequence goes on along the minus strand of OY365777.1, from coordinate 16,240,290 downwards.
TATTTGCTGGTGCCGCAAAGTCTCATCTTGCGGTTTTGGACTCAATTAAGAGGCGAGCAAAGAGACTTATAGGCGACCCGGAATTGCTTGAAACTAACCTACACAGCCTTGGCGTAATTTCTAGACTCTCAGTATTCTATAGGATACATTTTGAATAAGATAAAGTATTAACAATATTATATTTGTATATTTAACTAGGCCATATACATATTTAACTATCATATTAATTTCATTTTGCACAAAATCTAGCAATTACATGAAAACCTTATCTAAGGCTGTACAGAGATAATAATGAGAATAATAAAGATGTTCTAGTTAAAGAGTACATATCTGTCTAGACATTCACTTTAAGAAAACCAAAGATTAATCTTCATCTAAAATTTAAAAAGTTAAGATATAGTTGAGAAATAATAAAAAACTATAGAACAGAATTATATGCAAATTATATTTCTGATCAAAAAGTTTTATTATTCATACAATCATCGTTTTGTATGTATGATGAATAATATCATTCCAATTCATAATTTTCAAAAAAAAATCTTTCAAATAAAATAAGGTTAATTAATCGTTAAATTAATTTCAATTTTATATTTGATACACTATCAAAAGTTGCTCTAGGACTCGGTTTCGATTAAAACTAAAATACCAAAAGTATTAAATTAAGTTCTTGAAACATTTTGTCTTGTGAATTTGTATAATAAGCTCTCCATAACTTTGTTGCTGTCGGAAAAGACAGACCCTTTATAAATTTGTTACATCGTTTCTCACAAAGCTGATTAGTTTGAGGGGCTTAGAACATTTCTTTACAAGGTATTTGAAGATATTTTCTAAATAAATTATTTCGAAACTCAGTCTTTTTGGCATATTTATACATTTAATAGATCTGTGGGGGGTTTAGCTTTCCTAGTGTCGTTGAATTTTTGCTTTAAAAATGGTCTCATTTGGTCTCCCCTTTCGTTTTCGAGCAAACGAGTAGTTTTTTTAATTATTTTTTTATTAGCGAGTAACTTACCGTATTTTTACCAATATTAGCACAAAAACATTTCACATCTATGCATTATATATTTCAATTATGTTTATTGTATTATTTATATATTTATTTATTTAAAAATTTTTGCACATATCCTGCAAAGGCAAGCATAATGCCACAAGCATTCTCTTCCAGCAAGCCCTCAAAAAAACAGTAAATACATCAAGGTGCATAACAAAACCAAAATAAAATAGTAGTCATATATAAAAATGACAAAAAAAAAATACTAATCTAGTAACAAAATTTTCTAAGGAATAGTAGGATGAAACATAAAGTTAAATAAGAAATTTTTACAAAGGAATAGCTTGAGATAACAAATAGTTTTTGACAAGGCATTTAAAAATATTTCTGTTAGGAGCTTTCCTAATGTCGGTAGGTAATGCATTCCAGAGTTTAATAGCTTGTGTAGTGAATGAGTTGAATTGAAAGTCAGTGCGACAGAGAGGCATTCGAAGTGTTAAATTTTCAGTGGAGCGAAGTTGATGGCTATGAGTATCACCAAGAAAATGAAAACGAGATTTTAAATAATTAGGAGAACATGGATCATATAAAAGAGAAAAGAGAGTGCACAAAATTCTTAAACTTCGGCGATGTTTGACAGAAAGCCATTTAAGTTTAGAACGATAGTTGGAGATGTGATCGTATTTGCGAAGACCAAAAATAAAAAGTATACAATTATTGAGAAGACGATCTAGTTTATTTAGCAGCGAAACATTGATGTCAGAGTAACACACATCCGTATAGTCAATAATCGGTAACAATAAGGTCTGCACCAGAAGTAGTTTGGTGTTTGTAGGGAGAAAGTTTTTATGTCGGTACAGAGTTCGTAGACCAGAGTTCACTTTCTTGCATACTTCGTCTACTTGGGGTTCCCAAGAAAACGAACAGTCCATATGCAGTCCTAAGTTTTTCGACAGTTCGACAGTTCGACAAAGGAAAGGAATTTGAGAATTATTGAAGACTAAAGGAGAAATTGTTTTGAGATCTATTGTACTAATTCTGCGAGAACTACCAATTATAATCCCTTGGCATTTTTTCGGATTTACAGCCACTCCAAATTTGTGAGACCAATCAGCAATATACTTTATTCTTTATTTGTACTTTTTTTAATGAAAAGGAAATAATAATAATTATCAATTACTTACTTATTGTTTTAGAGTATTTTTAAACGATATGTAATTTTATTTAAAAGTGCTATCATTAATTAATTATATTTTTTAAGAAACTAAGTAGTGTTCATTGCACGTAGCTGTAAAAAAAAAATTATACTTATTTGTTTGTTCGATTGTCATGCAAAACATATGTATTTGTATAGAAAGATGATTGAAAAGAGTTTGTTTCAATAACAAAGGGAGGGTGTTTAAAATATACTTAACTTAATAAAGTTAGTTAGATAAATGAATACGTTTTAATAAATTGTTTTCATGTTAATTAAAAACTAAACTGTCTACTTTATTCTAAGCACTCCCGTTATTGCTAATGCACTATGAAAAAACTATTGCAACTGCTATAGTTGGTTATGTAGACATTTTTTTTACAAAAATCGTTGACAATATTTTCTGACTTTTATTTTTTTGCAGTAATTTTTCAACATGGCTAACTTTAATCACGTCTAACAAAGTACATAATAATTCTTAATATTTCTAAACTGGGTACCATCTTCATTTTTTATTTTCAATAGCTGAATCTGTAAGGTAAGTAGTTAATATATATGCTGTTTAGTAATAGCTCTTCGCAAACGTCTTTAAAACAATTTGTAAGAATTACATATTACTAAACTTCAAATATTTTTCCCCTCAAGAAATGTTTGTCATTTCTTCAAAGGGACCCCAAACTGCTTTTAATAGGCATAGTATAGCCCATTCCTCTTCTGTGACGATTAGCTACTTTGAATTTGAGCCATCGTATTTGGGTGCGAAAAGTTTTCGACCCAAAAAGCGTGCGCAAAGATAGTACTTTCCCCGCATGAGTAATAAAAATAATATATTTAACATGACATATATCGAATTCTACCGTTTTGCCACTTCCATAATTGGCTGCTCCGTGCCAAGGTTACATTGATATTTTATATTTATTTCTACAGCTTGGTTGCTCATCTTGGAATAGGTGACTATCCTTTTAACTTTTTCTAAACTTTCTTGCAATGAAGTTAACCGATCTTCAATAATTAAATTAAGCGAATGCATAACACCTATAATTCTTCTTAAACCGATCTCGCTGGACCACAATATCCAAATAATGTAGTTCAGAGAGCTTACCTTTAAGATCAGTTTTTCCCTTAACTCTCGCTCCTCCAGTAACTTCTTGCAGAAACCTTTAGAAGCTCTTAGTTCTCTTGGATCTCCAAAAATTATTATTATTTTTGCTCCAACTCCTTCTAATGATAAAGATTCTAAAATGCTTTTTTTCCTGTTTATAAGAGAAGTTTTAAAAAATAACTTTTTTTAGGTCAATGTTTTTGTCTCCAATATTGCTTCCTACTTTTTCAAGCGAACTGAGTCAGTAATGGTGCCAGAGTGTGTGGAAAGACATTACTTACTATAAAATGAGTATTTTGCGGTTTGATGTTTGTAATTTATATGTAAAATAAAAAAAATACTCCCCGTGATGAATAAATTTGAATTCGTCATCCGTTTGATTTGCATACCTCGCCAAGATTCTTTCTTCTACAAACAATGGCTAGTGCCATTATTTTGAGTGTAGTAATATGACACTTTTCAAATAGGATAATTAATATACACAAGAAATTAAATATTAATTAAAATTTACAACGAAAACTTACTGATAACTCTTAGTATCTCTTAGTATGATTGTATTTTAAAGTAAAAAAAATATTCTAGCAATAAAAAAAAATCTTATAAACTTAATTAATATCATTAAACGTATTGCAAACTCGGTTATTGTTCGTAACGAGGGACAGGTATTGCCGCAACTTGAACCAAAGTAATTTACTAAATCGCTCCAACAACAACTTCAAACTTTACTGAAGTTTATTCGAATGGCCTTTTAATGCCCACTTAAAGATATTGATAGGAAATGTTCGATGAAAAGACGAGGAAAATGTAATATTAGCAAGTTGGAAGATTCTCATCTGTGGAATGATCGTGTAGGCTGTCTCAACTTTTATCATTAAAATGTGTTAGCTATAATCATATTTTACTTTTGGAAGCTTTCATTTATTTTATTTCTACCATTGCAGGCTAAGCCAGCTTCATACGATATTTAAATTAACTTACAAGTAAATAATCATGACTTCGTTTAAGACGGTAAATAGAGACCTGGATTTGCAGTCCCTCTTTTTCCTTTTTTTTCCATCTTGTCTTTAAAGAGGGCTTGTATATCATGGGTTGCCTTTTCAACTCTTATATTCAAAAACAGTAAGGTAAATCTTATATTTTTTTATCATTTTGTTAGCTTATTAATCTTACTAATATATAAATGCCAATCTTTGATGTTTAGAATGATGGATGTTTGTAACTCAATGACACTAAAACTACAAAATGGATTTTGATGAAACTTAGCAATATTGTAGCTAATGTACCAGAGTAACACATAAGTTATAGAAATACTAACTTTTAAGCGTGGTTCTGTCTACGGCACTGTTTATTATTATCACTGTTTATTATTTCTTGAATATTTAATTTAACAATATTATTTCGTTCTTTAATATATTTTTGTTATACATATATTCATTAAATAATAAAATAATTAATGGTTTAGGTCATCAAATTTCTTATTAAAAAACTATTAAAGTAACATTACTTTTGAGATGTCGCGGTGCGACATTCGAATAAAAAAATGTGTAGGTAATATTGCTTTAACAGATGTTGGTAACCCTGCGGAGTATAATTAAAAAACAATTTTAATTCAGCGATTTAAATACGAGGGTAAAATAGATTCATCATCTGTGCCTCGATATTTGCACAAATGTCTGAATGGAAAATTTGCATTTTGGAATTTAAAAAAGCGTAGCTAAAAGTGAGTTATATCGGATTATTTTGCAAATTTCAGTTTTTTTTAATGAAAAGGAAATAATAATAAAATTTAAATTTTTAACCCACATGTAATCTTGTACGTGCAGTGCTATTTTTGTAAAATTATTATAAAGACAAGTTTTGTTATGTGAGAAAATTATAAATAATATTATTAATTATATTTTATAATTCAATTTATGACTCATTTTTCCTTTCCTATTTTCCTTAACGCTTGATACCGTTATTTGTTCTAGAATTTGATATTTGATATTTTACCGTTACCGTTAAACCGATAACGATAAACATACTATTTTTTTTTATTTATGACTAATTGGTTTTGAAACAATCCTTATTTGTACTTTGATTTGTTTGATTCAGATCTTTGTTTCTTTTTCGTGATTCGTAAAAAAATACAAATTGGACTTATATTTCAAACGTGTCATGATTGTTAAACGCCCTGTTGAAGTGCACACAAATAAAGACGCTAGGAAAAGCTAGTATTTAATATAAATGTGTTCATAACTACGTAACCGTAACCTGTACTTTTTTATTCTTATTTGTTATTTTTTAACCAAAAGCAGTAACACTTCTTAAACAGACTAATTAGAAATCAGCGCACCGTAAAATGGGTCACAACTAGTTTTAAAGCCAAGCCAAGTGCACCTGACGGTGTAAAGTTTCCGCATTTCTTTAGTGACTTTGTATAATGCAATTAAGTTACAAACAGAGTAATTTCTGAATATATATAACGGTAAGTAGATTTTAACAAACCTGTTATTTTGATAATTTTTGTACGTTTTAATAAAGATGACAAACCAATAAAGCAATCCTGAATCTGTCAACTCTACAGTTCCACGTGAATATGACTATCCGATCGTTATTACGAGTTGCAATATACATAATAAAAAAATAACATACATAAAAACAGACCTACTGAAAAAACTAGAACCGATATAAAATACATGTTAAGTATTGACAATATCCATTCATACAATAGCCAGTTTTGAGAGAAAATTACAACGTTGGTACAAATTATGATATATTAAATTGATGTTATTTCCATGTTTCGTTTTATATATTATACAAAAAGACAGCGAAGTGTCAATTAGCATCAGCGAATCCGGACTATTTAATTAATTTCAGTTCAATTAAAATTCAATTCAAACACTCAAACGGTCCACCGAAATACGTTATACCTACTATATGTCACTCACCGAAGCCATCTGATATTCAATAATTTAACACTGTAGCTTTCTATCAACGTCAAGCTGATAGCAGCCCCTTTACGTTATAAATTTGAGTGGATTTTGAATTCATACATTGCATTTTTTATTTTTTGGAAATACATCATTTTAATTAGTAAATTTTTCTAAGTAATAGTAATAATAATTGAATGTAAAAAATATGTTAATGCGGTTAAAAATGGCAGGCGTTCGAATGAGTATTTGAGAAACTCGACCTTATCAGTTTAATTAAATATTATCAGATACAAACACATTATACATAAACAATTAGTTTAGTTTAGTTAACTAGTTACGAGATGGAGATGGAGATATCTCCAGTCGAGTAAATTGTACCTCATTTGTTTACACGTTTACATTGATTGAAAATTTTTTGGAAGATGAATCGTTCATAATTTAATTAAACAGTTTGGAGTAGAGAATTTTATTTATTTTTCTACTACCAAATATACAAGATTTATGACTTTTTATTAAAACGTTTTTATTTTCAGCTCAGCTTCAGCTATTATTATCAGAGATCTTAAATATTTGGATTAGTACAGTCTTATCTCTAATGAACGTCGATCCAGCTTAATAAGAAAGATTTTGGCTAGGATAGCTTTTGATTATCGAATGATATTTTTAATAAGTTAAATTGTATATATTTTGAACTATATAAGTATATATTAATATGTTTTGATATATATGTTATTTTATGAATAATACATTACAAATCTCAACCGATGCGATTAGAAATAAAAATAACTTATAATAAATTATTTATATTAGTTTATTTATAATAAAAGTTATCACACTAACCTTTATTGAATATTTACAATAAAGCGTTTTATGAATTGAATTACTTCTTGATGATTTCTGCATGGTTTGGTATTTTATTTTAATGGTATTTTAGACACATAGTTACAGTAACACAGTTGTTATACGAGTATCTTCTAGCGAGGTAGATTGCGTGATAAGTAGTAAGTATCTAACAATTGGAAAGTTATAACATACTATGTACATTGTTTATAAACAAAATACCAAACAGATATTCTATGATTTTCATATTAAGAGAAGACTGTTTTACTACATAAATGGAAACACTATGGTTCGAATAACATTTCGTTAAAGATGAATTATTTTTAATATTTTAACTACTATTGAAAAACTTTCGTAATTATTCATTCATTCTTACTTTTCGCTTGCTAAAGGTTTTTATGTCGAAATGTAAAAAAAAATATTTACATTCGGTTTTCTATTTTACTACAAAAATACAAGCTACGTGTGAGCTACGAGAAAAATGATACAATGTGTTTATATTTTTAAGACATACTATTTTAATTAGGTTTTGAAACAAGTATTTTAATTTATTTAAGAACTTAAACTGTAAATGAATGCAATTAATTACACGGCAAGGTTTAGAATTTATTGCACATAAGTACACGTTTGACTAAGTTTATTAATTGTTAATTAATTGTAGTTATGTAACCCTGATATCTAAAATAGTTTAGAATTAAAAGTTGTAAGGAAAGACGGTCTTCTCCTTTTTTATTCCTACAAGCTTAAACAAAAAGAAAGTTCAAACGACTTTTAATTAAGTATTGCTTGGACTTTACGGATCCAGTAAATTGTGTAAGAGCAGACTAAAGTTAATTACTATTTTAACTATTTTATAAGACGTAAAACATTATCGTTCCACCTTCAAGTAACTTATCTACTCAAATTTCAAGTAAACTCAAACTGCGTAGTGTTTATTTTATATTTATTTTTACACAACACATCAAAAAAAAATAATGAAAAACTAAGAGGTGTCTAGGGACACCGGATGGAACGAAGTTCCTTTCGATTAATTATTGAAGGAATAGGGAATATGCATAAATTTAAAATGGTCTCAAATATCTATTTCCGGATACTTATTATCATCTTATTATAAAAAAAAACATTTTTTTTCTATTTACTAATAATTTAAGGCCATAAAATAATTTGTGAAAAGTGTAAATTAAGGGAGCGAAATTCAAACTTCCAAAACGCGCTACCATTGGTCGAAAGGAAATGTGACGTCATTTGACACGCCATTTAAATTATCGGCGTCGAAGTTCATACTGTGGTATTAGTGTTACTGAGGAAAATAAAAATTTTAAAATAAATAATTTAAACCTATATTTTCGTGCTTAAAGGTTTTATTAAATGATACGATTATTTAGGTAATCATTTTCCACTTCACTTCACTGAGATAAATAACTTTGTTGATAATTAGCAGATATAGAAGTTATGAGATGCTATAGAAGTATTATCAGCTGTGTTTTCATTAAACAATTTTCTTTTTAAAACATAGTTTTACTAAAAAAGTAAAACTATGTAAAATAGTTAGTTTTACTGGTTAAGCAAAAGTATTGTATTTTGAATGAGGTAATGGTAACAATCCTACATTTGGTTTTCAGCAGGTATATTTACATTGACACCTCTACTCGTGTACTTCGGTTTAATATTAACTTGCACAGCTTAGTCACTTGGTAATTTATCTTTAATATGCGAAAAGCAAAGCTCTGCCTTGTAATCACATTTAATATTGTCTTGGCTGATTAATATCACAGACATTTGTATGGGGAGTACTAGGACTTACTATATCACTTCTTTGTAAAGGTTACAAATTTTTTTAAACACTACTTTTGATAGCTAACTCTGAAAAGGCATCATTAACCGATGTCAATCTTTGCCTTTTGACTATGCACATTCTCATTCTATCAGCTGGTGTTTTTGCCACAAAAATATATGAGGAACAACTCCTTTCTTCAAACTTAGAGTACATTTTTCTCTTTGTTGTTTCGTTATACATATTATATTCAATATCATTAGCTGTATCTTCCTTAACCTGAAATAAATCGACAACCATAATAATTTCGTAAAACCGAAATAATAATACGGTTTTTATAGAAAGTTATACTGAACTTTTGTAAACTAGGTTAGGATAATTTTAAACTCAAATTTTCTAATGTTCAATATACAATGCAACTTACTATAAATTTAAACTATTAACTTAAACTTATTATAAATAAAATATACTTACGTTTAATTGATCTTCACAATAATATAAACACAATTTAAGACATATTTTATCTCTTTTAATTACCATAGACCATTGTTTTTGTATTTTCGCATCTCTTGGAATATAAAAAACACTTTGTCGGGTGTTTTTCTAATACTATTTTTGCACTCCGGTACTATACAATACTTGTAAGATGGTTTTTATCTTAAAATTTAAAATATGTATGAACTATGAAGTAAATAAAAAGTTCATAGTAAACATTGACTGGACGTATCATTGCGCGCAAAATGACGGCGATTGAACGGCTCGAATTTACTCAATGTTTTAATTTTTAATTAAAAAAAAACTAGAATCTTTTCAAGCCTACTTATATTTTTTTCTATGAGAGGTAAATGATTAATTTACGTCAAAAAAATATGAATATTACCTATTGTAATAAAAAAATATTTAATTATTGATAGAAGCTATTATGCTAATGAACAATATTTGTATACTATTTTTGTATAATATTTCGCCGATAATTAATCGCCGATAATATAAATAAAATAAATAACTAAATTAAAAAGTGTTAATCAATAAACCCATGAGTTATGTCCCGCCACCTAGCGGTTTCACTTTGTACTGATATGTTTATATAACAGATGTAGTTATGTTTCCCTAAGGTATAAATAGATTGCGTTGTTACAAAACATTACGAGTATATTTGATCACAAATTTATATTATTATTTTTATTTAAACTGTCTTATTTGCAAATTGATTCTAAAAGAACAAACTCCAATATCAAATAAATAATAAAGAACTACTAAGCAATTTAATATAATACAAAAAATAATAATGATAGAAATGAAAATATCTCGCTTGCTTTCTATAAGACAGAGAGAGATAGCAAAACATGTCGTGCCAACTTTTGGTAAGAATTTTTACCGTCTAGCCCCCTTTTACAACGCGCGATAAGGAACTACGTTCCAATAAACGAAATTATACCTTTTAGACTTTTGAGGCAATTATATAAAACCCAAAACGTTTCTTAAATAACTAATGTTCTCGTACAAATAAATTGGATATAAAAAACAAGTCTTAAAATGGTTATGTTATTTTAAATTATAAATGTATCTTATATGAATATATAATAGCTTACTTAACGGTACATAATATCAAAAATTCACACAGACTACTAATATAGACACGAATAGCGTAACTTAAAAACTAAACGCCTGCTAACTAGTTTTGTAAATCCTTTGAAATCGAGTACTTTTGGGTTTTACAATTAAAGGAATCTTAATAAACACGCTAAGGGAAAGTCCAACGACGGCATCATTAAAGCTTGCTCGCTTCGATCTCATTTCCTTACAATTTCCAGACACCTAATATACTCATTTGTTAAGTTAGCTGCAATAAATATTTATAATATATATATAAATTTTTAAAATATTAAACAATCTCGTACAAAACATTTTCTTAAACATTGATACTAATATCAAAGTTATAAGTAGCATCTATATTGAAGTTAAAGAAGGAGGAATTATAAATAAATAAACTAACATAGTTGAGTACCTGCATTTCAGTTATACAACTTAGAAATATTTGATATATAACAAATCGTAGTAGTAAATAAAAAGTGTAATGGAAACAGTTTTGCCTATTTTAAGGAAATTTTAACCTCAAGGTAATTTTAACCTTTACTTATATTATTAGAACATAAAAAAACTAGAATAAAAAATGAACTTATACGGGCAGGGATTCGAACCTGTGAAGTCTGGGAATACGTCACGTCCTTCTACCAATTGAGCTACCGTTTCCGCCTCGGTAAATTAAATTTTCTATACATGGTCGTCTTTATGGGTGAGAAGTAAGAAACGTCGGTTAGAATTTTCGGAAGAAACCGAATGGATGTCACCACTGTGCCGAAAAAGACGGTCATATATAGGTCGCTAAATTCATCGTAGTAGGTATCTGTGCGCTGACTGAATTGGTAGAGGAACGGTTTCCCAGTGGTTGCAGGTTTGAATCTCTGCCCGTATCAGTTTATTTTTTATTAACCTGAACTTAAACAACCAACGAGATTTTTTGCCGTTTTTATATACAAAACGGAACCCTACTTTCAAGTCCGACTCGCACTTCGTGGGCTTTTATGTTATTAATAACTAGCCTACTGCAATAAGCCTTATTGTACTATTTTTAATTTATATAAAAAAAACTTTCGACAGATGACAACCGACGGAGGCTGCGCCGTCTCCAGAGGGAGTCGAGACAAGCTCTCGACGACTTCTGAGATAGCGGCTGGGATAGGACGCTTGCCGCGCTCTCTCCAACACACCAGGCATTTTAGCGATTGCAGAGAGCGTTGAAGGCAGACACTGTCTCAGATATGCCTCCCTTGGTTGGACCTAACTCCGCCATCGCGTTTGACAACCTTGACAAAGCCGAGTGCTTAGCCAACAGTCTAGAGAGCCAGTGCCGTCTGTTTGCTCAATTAGTTGATCGCGATCATGTCGAGATAGTCAACAAATCGGTCAATATAATGTGTTCTCAGCCACCGGTCGGTCCGCCAATTAAGGAAATGAACCTAGACGAGGTGACGTCAATAGTTATAATAATAATAATATCAGGACAAATTACACACATTGATCTAACACCTAAGTAAGCAAATTATTTGCTTGTGTTAAGGGTGTTAGACAACGATACAAATACATAGAAACACACATATAAATACTGAGAATATATTTAATATATGACCAAAATCAGAAACACAGACATTTTTTATTTTATTTTTTTTATATGATCTAGAGCAATGCTTGACTACATTCCACCTGATGGTAAGTGGAATGTAGTCCTAGATGGTAAGGCGCATTGCCCTATCAACCTATTCACTCTTCTCTTGAAGACACCCACATTATATTTGGCCGGAAATACCGACGCAGGCAAATTTACCAGTCCTTCGCTGTACGCACTAAAAATGAGGAAGCAAAGCGCTTCGTTCGGATAGGTGGAATTTCCACAACAAAAGGATGGATACCTGCCGTGCGTCGGGACGTCCGGTGATGGAAGAGGGACGGGGGAATTAACTCGTGTAATTCCTGCGCACACTCACCAAAATGTATCCTATAGAATACTGAGAGGCTAGCAATTTTACGCCTGTGTTCTAGGCTTTGGAGGTCGGCTTCGACCAATTCGGGATCGTCTATAAGCCTCTTTGCTCGCCTCTCAATTGAGTCCAGAACCGCAAAATGAGACTTTGCGGCATCAGCAAATATGTGACCACAGTACTCTACACACGACCGGGTCTGTGCTTTGTATAGAACAAGAAGCTGTCCCGGTGTAATGTACTGCCGAACCTTCGCAAGAACAGCAAGCTTTGCTGCTGCTGCAAGGATACATTCTGGAAAGTAGGAGCTAAGGTGAAAGGGCTCTTTTTAGACATCTATTTAGACATCTATGCTTATCACATAAATGCCTGTCTCCGCCGGGAATCGAACCCGAGCCCCATTGCGCCGTGACAAGTTAGGCGTCTGCGCTAACCACTCGACCAACGGGGCGGTTGAAGTTAGGGTGCTTTCCGCCAATTGCCAGGTCCCGATAGGATCACTAAAAAGTGATAAAGCTCTTTCCGCCTCCTTTAATTTACCTATTGGTTACCATTTTTTACGCTCTACTGGCAGGTTGCTCGTTTCCAGCCCAGTGGCAAGAGGCCATAGTGATAGGGTTCCATAAGCCGGGCTAACTCCGGCATCTGCCTAGTAGTTAGTCTTCTTAGTTCCTTAGGGAAAGTATATGAGACAATCATCCTCTGTAGACTTAGATCGGAAGTCTAGAGACTCAAAATCATCCCAAATGAGCAGTTCGGCTTTAGAGCAAACCATTCATGTTCCCATCAGGTTCAATGCCTCTCGGAGCACATACTTTCGCTACAGAGTAGAAGGCGTTTTGTCAACCCATCGCTCCATCAGGGCGGGTGTCCCCCAGGGTTCAGTTTTCTCGCCCATCCCCTACTCCATCTACGCTTACGATATTCCTAGGCCGCGCCCTAAGGTCCACATTGCCATGTACGCGAACGATACCGCGCTTTACACGTCCTCTAAGGATCACTGGGAGGAGGTATTTGTCTATTTAGATGTTTGATACAACTACAAAGATGAACTACGTCGTTATCTGAGTCCATGATTATTAACAATAGAGCTTGACAAACAAACAAGAATTGAGCTGCCAGTGATTGATTAAATTGAAGCAAATTGTTATGTTATTTTATTAAAATTAATATTAACCCGGCGTCAGCACAGTTAAAATATGTTACAACGATAGTAGGGTTGGGTCCAGGAGACCCGTGAAGAAAATCGTCATAATTTCAATAATTACAAGCCATTTACTAATATATGGCTGTAATTAGATAAAACGACTATAGTTTAAGTGGTCATGTATGAGTAAAAAGAACTTGAAGTAAAACTTTCTTTTTAATATTTTTTTTATGATAGTGGAGCAAAATATTAACAAAAATAACAACCTTTGTTTTAAAGTCACAAAACTTGAACCAAATATAAACTTTTTCTTCTAAAATATTAATAATTAGGATATATGTAAATCACATTTAATAAGACTACAAATAAAATTACAAATTAGTTTTATGAATCAGTCATATCATTGCTTACATATGCGCAGTCTCTACAGTACAATATTATAAACTCAGTGCAGATGTATCTGTTACAGTTCCGTCAAGTTCAAATACTTTTTCAGTTTTTTTTGGCAGGACGGTTTTGCAACCTTTTTCTGACCTTCAGTATCTTTGCAGACGGATCCCTAACAGGGTTTCCTAAAAAAATCGCGTATTGTTTGGCACATTAGTCTTAGCAACTGCAGGATGCCTTTACGGTCACGCAAATGCTCACGAACAAGAGTAATGCGTAAATTGAGAATTTGCAACACTTTGTAACAATGTTGTTATTTATCTTAAGAAATATATGTGCATTTATTGAAGTCCTATTTATATATATTTATATTATAAACCCTAAATCGAATTTTTAGGCCTAAAGGTATCTATGGCCACTTTATTGTATCTCTTCCAATAAAATTAGTAGATTGTACCTGGCTGTCGTAAGTGCTGACGAAATTCTACTGTGATTCTGTTCTGTAATTTAATCAGGGGTTCTTTATCACTATTCATTTCACATGCGTTTTCGTCGGTATTACTAATTTGGCTGCAATGCTCAAATGGACTTCTACATCTTCAGTTTCTGAATTTTCATGATCGGAGTCTGATTTCTCCAAGATACTCAATATTCGCTGTCGTTCACGTTCTTCGACAACCGTTATTTCAAAAGTCATGCGAATAAAATAAATAAATATACTTTTTTATAATGGCGCGAAATTACTACACGAAGTGTATGGTTGGGTCAAATTTACCCTTTGTCATGTTTAGAAGCGTTTATACACCGCTGCGATTGCAATACGACTAAATATCGATATTCAGTGGAAAGAGACGACCCTTAGCTCCAGCTATTGAGAATTATGGCAGTGTGGCACCAAAAACATTAGAAATACGCGCATTTGAAAATAGCCCGGGTCAAATAGACCCAACTGTGCGAACGCCGGGTTAAATGTATTTCAATCACATTATGTGTAAATTAATACCATTAAGATAGTAAATACATTAAGATAGTAAATGTACCTAATATAATAGTAAATAGTTCATTTTTACGTTAAAACCTCGCTACGGTCAATTTACATTTGAAAATACTTAGACTTGCTTTTTAAGGCTTTATGCTGAATATAAAAGAACTTTAAATCCTTATTTTCCTAGCATTTATGTAAGCTTACTTTTCTAACAATTCTTTTAGTATTAGTAAACTTATAATATTAGTAAACTTATAGGTATAATCCGCTATCTCGTCACTGATATGTCTTAATTTTTGTTGTTTTTGGTAATAGGGAATATTAGGCCATTCTTTAAAACAAACTGATGCTCATATAAATCATAATGTATTTGTAAAATGGTATTATTAAATTTAACTAGAAAAACATTTAACATATATCATTAAGCAATTTATAGTATAATAAACATTTTTTTTTTGAATTTATAAGGATCATTTTAGTTCAGTTGGAATTTTTCAATAGTATTTCTTTTGTACCTTAAAGAAAAACTTAAAACAATATGTTCCTCATATTTTCGTGATTTTAAAATAAACTTTAGATAATTCTTGTTTTACTGTGTCTTAAGAAACAAGAAGATTAATAAAAGACGTCAAGTAAAGTTAATTCTAAAGTTGAGACACCCAAGAGAAATACAAGTATGAAAAATAAATACCACCTTGGGATTTGTAAGGCATCCTAAAAAGTTATATCTCAATTCAAGACGTCCTCACGTACTTAATTAAGGTTAATAATAAATAATAGTGTGTTTATATTTAAATAATAATATATCTATGCGCATTTTGTCTACGGATCTCGAAAAGATTTATATCATGAATCCACTTTGGAACAAAAAGTCTTTGTCTAGTAAACAAAACATTTTTACTAACTGTTGCCAAGTTTTGTTTAAAAGGCCGGACCCATGAGTGCAGCATTCTCGTAAGCTAGGCAACAAAGATGATTATTTTGTATATTTTTATCCCCGTCTATATTTTAGTAATTAGAATATTAGGTAATTTCGAATTTATTTAATATTAATATTTAAGACGCTCGAAGTTGATAATATTTATTTTATTTTAGTCGACTATTTCAGTTGTTTATGGTGTATGTGTATAGTATAATATAGAAGCTTATCTGTGAGCAATTGTTCTGTAACCATAAGTTCTGTGTTAGAAGCACAACCTTTTTCATTTTGAAATAGATTATTATAACTTTTTATGATCTTTTTACCATAATAGTCTTAAAATAATGTAAGTTCAATTCTTAATGCATATCTGTCTGTGTAAAGATGTTAATCATTAAACGTTTCTTAAATATAATTATTTGTAGAGCATTGGTTACCTATTTCTAATATACTATTTAATTTTTGTATGTATCAAGATAAATTACACAAATTGATCTATTTCCTAAGTAAGCAAATAATTTCCTTGTGTTAAGGGTGTTAGACAACCATACAAATACATTAAAATACACATATATTTATATATATAACTAGTTCCGTTTTTATATCCCATGACGTTTTTTAAAGGGCTAAGTATATTATTTAGATAGTCCTATTAAGTCTTTATAACAACATTAATTATCAACCCTACACATTGAAAGATAAAATAATTGGCAGCAAAACTTTCTAATTGAATTAAATTAAATATTGGGTTAAACTTTAAAAAGAGTTTCGAATATTAAATTAATTTCATAAAAAAAGTTTTATTGTTATAGAAACGTATATATTTTAACTTGTTTTAAACATTCAATTTCTAACATATAAAGTACGCATTTTTAATTTGGTGTTTCAGATATCACATATGTTTGATTAGCTATAAAGAATAGAACTGTATATAATATATGTTATGCTAATTTTCTAAAATAGTCTTGTGTGAATAATTACTAAATTGAAATTAAATTAACGGATCGTTTGTAAATTGGAATTGTAATCAATATTGACTTTTAGTTCTTATTAGTTTTAAATATTTGATCTAATTTTAACAATATTAAAATGATTGCTTTAAAACATCCAAATACTTGAATAATTTCCATATATGATGCTCTTACTGAATAATTAGACCCTTATTATTAACAATTATAACAAAATAACCATTCCTTAACATAACAATATTTATTACATATCATGTCATATTGTTGTTTTGTTAATTTGAAAGATTTACGATTATATATATATTTTTTGGTCATTATCATTACCCTTTCATTGGCTTTAACTGAATCGAGAGCGTCACAAGGGTAGCTTGATCAAGTATGACGAGGGTTGTGGTAATTGACACGTTTATTATTGAGACCCGTTTTAATTCCTGGAATCGTATTTTTAAAAGAAGTTACAATCATAAAATAAAAAAATAACGTGAGAGTTTATTAATCTTATATTTAAAAATAAAATAACAAATATATTAAAATATATTTGGTTTCACTATAATAAAAATATTTGTTATAAAATGGAATGTTTTAAATAAAGATATTTGCAGCTTTTTAAACAAATCATCGAAGTTTTGCAAAACAAATATTTAAGTGCGGCATAATTTCAATGGATAGAGACTTATAAATATACTGAAATGTATTTAGACTTCTTCCTACATCCTTTTTTGTATAGGATTTAATAACGTGTTAGAGATAGATTCTATATTTTGTAACCTAAAAATTATCCATCTATCTTTCATTTTTATCTTAAGTACAAATTTTAAAGCCTAAAGAAATATTTATCGAAGCAGCAAGTTACTGTGAATGTTAAGTAGTGGGTCCTATTTCATTTAAGTGCACACAGTGCTTTAAAATTATTGTAAAATTCATAAGAGGTTAATTATTTGACAAATCGGTTGTTAAAAGAAGTACACAATAAGAAAGCTGTTATGACGTCATCAACGACTCTATTTTTTGCTGTCATCTAGTTAAATTAAAAAGTATTGTTTGGTCTAATTAAGACATAAAAGGAATCAATATATATGTTGCAAGATTTAGTTTGCATTTAGACGTATTATTATAATACATACATTACGTATAGTAAAATTTAACTTATGCAATTATAAAATATAGCAACTAACATATTTGCATCCAAATTAAGGATTCAAAACAATTTACGTCTTCCTAAGAGCTGATATTACAGACTCTAGAACACTAATGAATTCCATACTCTTAATCATAAGAAATTGTAATGAACCTCCAGAAAATTTTATAAAATGTTATAAAAAGCAACTTAAACAAAATAAGTATAATCATAAAATAATTTGTCTTAATTTTTGCACTATCTTAAACAAAAATTTTTTTTGGGCAATAAAAATTGTTCATACAATAAATTGCTAAAATTTACATATCAAGTTGATTTATCTGAAAATAATAAGCCTAACATAAAACGCGTTACTATAAATAAAGCTTATTATAATCAACCAGCTTTTAAGAAACTTAAGAATTCTGTACATGTGACTTCACCTACTTCTTCACTTCTACTTTTTGACTTCAGACAGTTGTCTAAAAGAAAACAGTTGTCTTATTAGCTTGAAAATAGAGGGCTATTATATAATTACTACTTTTAAGAATGTTTACAATAAATTCCCTTGTAAATGTGAAATCACCATTGAACTAGTCGTGGCGTAGTTAAGTATTCTAGTATTCTTTTTGGAACCACACTTATGTTCAATTTATTATTTTTCCCATATCTAAATTATTGCTGTTTTAATCAAAATTATTAAATATTGTTATATTATATATAATTTAAGAGGTTATTAGGTTTATTTTTAGTTTCTTGATATATTTTTCCATTGATGTACATTTACGAGCCGTGCAACAAGAATCAGATATGTTTTAGTCCTATATATTTTGAACTAAAAAAATACTTCGAAAATATTTACTTTAGATCAATTTATCACTAAAAAGACCTTTATTAAATTTGTTTAGTTGAACATATTTTAGTAATTGGATAACTTAACTTAAATTTAAATCAGAATCCATCGAGAACATTCACAAATAGACACCAGAGAGTAATGGAAGACTCTTGTTCTCATTTAATATACGATTGCCTTTGATAATTTGATTTCATTTGGTTTCTAAAAGGAGTTAAAATTAGGATATTATATTCAACCTTCCAACTGCGAATACTGAATAAATGATGAACACTTTTCTATATTTGGAGTTTGGTTATTTTTCATTTTTACTAGATATTTTAGTATTAACAATTAGCAGGTATTTGATTATGAAACTTAATACATATATATTGATATTCTAATCTTAATTTCCCATAAAGATAGAAATCTCGCCAATATCAGCTTAACAATTACTAATGTAACTTATAAATTCAGTCGAAATTAATTGAGTTTTCAAACCTCAATTATAAAATATAAGCTAGACTAAGGAGTAGCAGTCGTTTAAACTAAATTGTAGCATGAATTCCAATATAACAAGTACAGCTCGCGCTAATTGAAATGTCAATCATTGTTGTTAGTAAAACGCCAAGAATTGAGTCAAAGCCACGTTTGTATCCAAAAACTAACTCTTGTACAAAATACCCCTGGATATATATATATATATATATATATATATATATATATATATATATATATATATATAATACCGATGGGTTTAAAAAAAAAATATTATATTTTTGGTACATTTGACCAGAACTGATGCATCGTAAAATTTTATTTTTCTTCTTAGACATGGTGAAATAATATTAAAACGAAATTTTATAACAAAGGGAAATAATTATGACAAGTTTTTCACCAAAAAAAGAAAACTCCCGCAAGGAATAACTATGATCCCTGTGTTGTGAGGAATTACAAACATAAATAACGGATACAAAGTACTCCCAGACTTAGAACAACAATATGTGTATCACTTAAAGAATTTTCCCGTACGGGAATCGAATCTACAACATTTGGTTTAACAGTCAGGGTTACAAACAACTAAGGTAACAATTCATCGAATCGTCATTTCCTTAACAAAGTCCCCAACTATACAAAAAGTCTAGTTTCTTTAACGAGACGGTGAAAATAATGAATTTCTTGTTAAACGTAACTGCAATCAATTGTCTAATACTGTAATATCTAAAACTCTTAAAATATATGCATCTATTTCTAACTCATTCTCATCCTTGATAGAAATGTATATAGATCTTAGAAGTATCTACTAAATTATTGGGAATCCAAAGTGAATATGTGTAAACAATAATACATATTTAGTAGACAAAAATGCAAAGATTTAACAATATTACCTTAATGGATAGGTAAGAGAGGTTTTACAATTGTAATATTTTTGCCATATAAAAGCCACGAGTGGAAAGTAATTATCAGACACAGAACTTGTATAATGCAGTTACATTAGAATGATAGGAACATGCACTCGTACAAGCTAAGTAAGCCGACACTACTCAGAGAAAGTAAATCCTCATTTGTTCGTAAAAAGCTAAAATGTTGTTAGAAAATATTACAAAGATTTTGTAAAATGTAAATGTAATTTATTTGCACATGTTTTAAAACAATTTTAGTCTAAGAATCAAATCTAATTTTTACTGGAATTTAAAACAGCGAAAGGTGTTCGCAAGACTACTATTTCTGTGGTTAAAATTAAAACTAATTTTAAATTAAACACATGAATTTATTGTAAAGTAGTAAAGAATATATATAATATGATAATGATAAGTAATTATCTACATTTTTTATTCCAACGATTTACGTTATATTTTTTTTTTTACTATACTTTTGTTTTACTATATATAAACAAGTATAGCAAAATTATTTAGTTTATTTTAGTTATTATTTAAATTTTAAATGAATATAGTATGAGAAATAAAACGATACGGGCAGACATTCGAACCTGCGACCTCTGGGCAACCGAAAACCATTCGAAACCCTTAAACGATGTTTTTAAATTTGGAGTACGGGTAAACGTTGAAAAGATGTCACAACCGAAATTAATGTTGTTTTTTTATTCATATACTTGCCGTTAAGTAGGCAGTCCAATTACGTATATTTTTTATTGGAAAGTATATTATTATTAGTATATTCCTGGCGGGAGGACTATCAATATATACTATCAATATATACTATCCATATGTACTATAAATATATACTATCAATATGTACTATCAATATATACTATCAATATTTACTATCAATATATAATAATTTAATACTATATATTTTATTTCTTTTTAACGGCATTTTATAGATGAAATAAATCGGTAAAGGAGTAGTCCTTGTACATTGAAAATATAAAAAAAATATATCGAACTGTGAATTCATAACTAACAGAATCCATTTTCAACATTTTTATTTTTTGTTTATGTTTATTTGTTTGTCTTATAAATAGTTGTGCACGCAACACGTATAAAATAGTATTTTAAGATTTTTTCTAAGTATACTACATATAAAAATAAAACTAGTTTTAAGGAACTAACTCGTGTATAATAAAAATTTAAATTTACTTTTTAAATTTAACTCGACGTTTCGAATACTTTGCCGAAATCGAAAACACTGCGAACCATGAACACTGTTACTGCAAAGCATTCGTAACGTCGGGATAAATTTTAAATGCAAATTTACAATTTAATTATACGTGATTTTAACCCATAGTT
Source organism: Napeogenes sylphis (assembly GCA_959347405.1). NCBI lineage: Eukaryota > Metazoa > Arthropoda > Insecta > Lepidoptera > Nymphalidae > Napeogenes > Napeogenes sylphis. The sequence continues at coordinate 16,218,829 of OY365777.1, read as the reverse complement.
TTTTCTCAATTTATATAATATTTTACCAATATAAAAAACTTTTATAAATAAAAATTTTGCGTAACTCTGCACTCAGAGAGATTATGCATGAAAGTGAAGAACTAAATGTAGTGACATTTAGTTCTTCACTTGCGACGCGACACTGCTGCAACCGCGTGGGCAAAACTTGTGTCGTGAGGTTGCATCTTACTCCTGGTGCTATTTATAAAAACGGAGCCGAAAGTGAGTCCTTATGCTTCGTGTATAGTTAGGATACGCGACCCTTCATCTGATAATAGGTCTGCTGGGGACCTCCTAGTGTATGCTACACATATTTTAGGCGAGGCCATCGAGAAGAACGGAGAAGCGGTCGCCGTCTCTCTGGACGTCTCGAGGGCATTTGACAGGGTCTGGCATGCGAGCCTAATAAGCAAGTCTTCAGCGTACGGTATATCTCCTGGTCTGATCGGCTGGGTTACAGACTTTCTGAGCCAGAGATCTCACCTAGTAGTTGTCGACGGGTGTTCTTCCGAACCCTTGACAATAAATGCCGGAGTGCCTCAGGGGTCCGTTCTTTCTGCAACTCTTTTTCTGCTGCACATTAACGATCTGTTAAAGCCCGGTATCTATGGGTATGCAGATGACAGTACAGTTGTAGAAAGATATCTGCCGAGTACTCGGGCTAGTCGAAATCAAGTACATTCTGAAAGAGAAGCCATGGTGCAACGTTTAAGTGACAAACTTCAGGCAGTCTCCGCATGGAGCAATGCCATTCTTGTCAAGTTCAACGCCACCAAAACGCAGACGTGTCTGTTCACCGCCAAAAAGAGCCCTTTCACCTTGGCTCCTACTTTCCAGAATGTATCCTTGGAATACAGTGACCGGCTTCAGTTATTAGGCTTAGAGATTTCCTCGAACCTCAACTTTGGTCGGTTCCTTGAGTCCAGAGCAAGAGCAGCAGCAGCAAAGCTTGCCGTTCTTGCGAAGGTTCGGCAGTACTTTACACCGGGACAGCTTCTTGTTCTATACAAAGCACAGATCCGGTCGTGTGTAGAGTACTGTGGTCACATATTTGCTGGTGCCGCAAAGTCTCATCTTGCGGTTCTGGACTCAATTGAGAGCAAAGAGGCTTATCGGCGATCCCGAATTGGTCGAAGCCGACCTCCAAAGCCTTGAACACAGGCGTAAAATTGCTAGCCTCTCAGTATTCTATAGGATACATTTTGGTGAGTGTGCGCAGGAACTACACGACTTAGTTCCCCCGTCCCCCTTCCATCACCGGACGTCCCGACGCACGGCAGGTATCCATCCTTTTGTTGTGGACATTCCACCTGTCCGAACGAAGCGCTTTGCTTCCTCATTTTTAGTGCGTACAGCGAAGGACTGGAACAATTTGCCTGCGTCGGTATTTCCGGCCAAATATAATGTGGGTGTCTTCAAGAGAAGAGTGAATAGGTTGCTAGGGCAATGCGCCTTACCATCTAAGACTACATTCCACTTAGCATCAGGGGGAATGTAGTCAAGCATTGCCCTAGATCGTATTAAAAAAAAAAAAAAAGAAGATCTATATCCCTCGTTGGGTATGTAAGTAGAAGGTATTCTGTCGGAGTTTTCTGACTATGAATCCATTTACTAATACAGAGGCCATCGTACGCACTCGATTTTTTGGTTCGTCGTCTATATCTTCTCTCTTAATTCTTTGGCTGCCTCAGTTGTGATTGTAAAAATGACGTCCTTTTACGCGTCGAGTTTCAGCTCCAAGAACTTACGATTTCCGATTTTAAAGGCCTGAAGAATTTCTTCAAGATTTATTGCATTAGCCTGTTCAGTCGCTTCTATTAAAACTTAAAACTTGAAACTCAAGCATTTTAATTACAATAAAATATTTTGTAGAAAGCCATTCGCCGCGAGCAATTCGTCTCGTCGGGAGACCCTTGTACGTACTTTGACGATGGTGTTTATTTTACGAAGTTAATCATTGAGGACTTAGAATATACGATTCGGTATCGTAATTTCTTACTTGCATTTTTTTTTTTTTATTAATTTCTACTTTTATCCACGAACACGTCGCCCGTGCACTTTTCGCATTTGGTTTGTATTTAGCATATTAATTGTTAAAATTTTGAGATAACATACTCAAAAAGGAGTCAATTACTACAGGTACCTTAAAAACTATATTCGTAAGGTAGGTCCTTTGCACAGCAATTACACATACTTATATAAATATAAATTATATAGATATATACATATTTTTGTTTAAATTTTTTATTTATTTATTTATTTATTTTTTTTACAATGTTATAATGTGAAGTATAGCATATAATAAAAAAAATATATTATTAAAGTTAGTATGCATAAATTTCTTATATTTTCTCATTAACGCGTTCCTACGAAAACACTATTGTGGTGACCTACTGTTATTTTTATTTTTTTCACTCATCACGAGCAAGGTTTTCACGATAGCAAAGTTTCTGTCTTTTATAGCCATTTTGGTATTATATTCTATGATGTTGTATTTTGTCGTCTTCATCGCTCTCCTGATGAATCTGCCCGTCGCGTCGTCCTCGCTGTCGGTGAAATACACACAGCTCTCGGTATGACGAGACACTGCTACAACCGCGTGGGGAACGCTGTCGTGCAGTTGCATCTTACTCCTGGTGTTGATTATAAAAACGGAGCCGAAAGTGAGTCCTTGTGCTTCGTGTATGGTTAAGATACGCGACCCTTCGCCTGGTCCATAACCCTCGTTAGACAATGCTATCTTCTCTTCCTGGGTGTGTACTAAGTACAGGGTATTGGGTTGGGATCTGGGTATTTTCGATCCTGTGTAATTGAGCATTGTTAAGGATTGTACTAGTTTCCTGCTGGAGTAGATGCCGGAGTAGACCTCGTCTAAGGCATACGCGACATCTAAGGGATTCCGATGTGTGCACAGTAATTCTTGGCTGATGGACGTTATCAGGGTGGGACGACAGTACCTCATCTCGAATAGATTATCTCTATCGATGTAAGGTAACTGGTTCACGTCACCGACGAGGAGAATTTTGGCAGCGCCGGACAACTTACTTGCATTTTAATTTCTTCTTTTATTATGTTATATATTTAATACGAAAAAAAATAAGGATCCGCGTGAAAATGTAATAAATTATAAATGTATTAAGAAACGTGATTCAAGACTTTTCATAAAGGTATCTACGAAAATTGATAAACATTTAATGTGAAACCGTGTGCTTAAACCCTATTATAATAAAAGATTGATCATGTTATGATTTGCAATAAAATCTGTAAAACATGTGAGATTATTACAGATAAATATAAAGATAGCATAGAGGACAATTGTGAAACCATAACAATATAAAGCATCTTCCAACCATTTGTTATTTGTAGGTACCTACATGAAATTAAAAAAAAAGTATCAATTAACATATTGTTTTTCACTAGAAAAAAACTATTGTAAATTCATATATATTAAATACAAGAATATCTTATCATTAACATACTCAAAGATATAAATGTTGACGTGTGACGTGTACAAATAACTTTTCTTCATAAATACCATTCTTTTAGTAATATACAACACATATAAAACTATCCTAACCTTTCAACATTGTCAACTATTTTTGAAGAAGCAAAATGTTTATTGAGAATTTCAATATCAAGATTGATAGCAGTATTTGGAGGTTGAACTCACACACAAAGTGGGTGGGCTCATCAGGGCCCTTTACCACGTATCCTCGCGTTGTTGCGTCGCGGTATAGTCGTAGTCCATTATGACAAGTGGAGTGGCACTTCCAAATGACATGATGTGCGTTCCAGTCTCCGGCTGCGATGGTAGGGGTGGAGTGGTTAATGAGTCCCCCCCCACACCTCGTTTGTCACTATGGTGGAGTTTGTAGGGCGATATACGGCGAAGATGCGGAGCGGCTGCCCTTTATGTTGGATTTCTACACCCAGAGACTGGAACGATATGGTGTCGGTGCTTGGAAGTGGTAGATGTACTATGGTCCTTCTGACCGCAATCAGTAGCCCACGTTGCGCCCTGCTGTCAAGGGAGTCAAGTCTGATGGTTGAGTAGCCGGGTATGTTGGCCGGCATAGATGATTTGAGGTGAGTTTCGTTGATCAAGGCTATATCGATGTTTTGCTGACGGAGTAAGAGACTCACAAAATGCAGACGACTACTTAGCCCCGCCGCGTTCCAATAGATGATTCGTAGTTCCGCCATTAAGGAATTTGGTGCTGCATGAAGTTCACTAGCCCTCTTAGCATAATTTGATTTGGGTTTTGGCCTTCCTGGAGGGCTAGGATCATTTCTTTTATAATATCAACGGCCATGTCAAAGGTCTTAAATTGCTGTTTGTTTGGTAAAGTTGAGACTTCTTGAGAGATGGCATTTAGGCGCTCGCTGGATGATTTATCTCTAGTAGATTGCTCGTGTGCCTTTTTCTGGCCGCCTTGACCCCTCTTGTGGGAGCGGGCGCCCGGCCTTTCCCTGTGCGGGTTGGCGGGGGCCATGAGAGATGTGGCATGTACATCAGCCTCTACTATGTTTGTAGTAGGGGCTGGTGTGCTGGTTGCTTTCGTGGATGCAACGGTACTGGCGAGTAGATTACGCGCTTCCTTACGGAATACAGAACATCTGCTGTGGTTGGCCGGATGTGGGCCGCCACAGTTAGCACAAGTTGCCGGTTCGCTTCGGGGGCGGGTGCAATCCTTCGCCGCATGCTCCTCGCCACAGCGCACGCATGCCATTTTGCGATGGCACCCGTGGCTTGAATGGCGAAAGCCCTGGCAGCGATGGCATTGGGAGGGGCCTTTTCTGCCCCTCCAGGCTTCTACGATAATCCCCCGCATGTTCAACATCTCGGTGGCATTGAAAATGTTGGGGAGTAAGTTCTCGGTTTTCTTCATTATCACGAGAAAAATGCAGCCAGGGCGGCCCATCCGGGCTTTGATGGGGTGGGCGTATTCCGCCGTATACCCCAAGACTGCGATGATTTCACTAGGACTCGTGTCCACAGGTAGTCCTCGTACGGCTAACTTCAGCCCGCGTTCCGAAGGTATGCCGTATGAAAACCAATAGACTTTTTCAGTTTCTTCTAATTTTGTGAGATAATCTTGTATTGTGCGGTATTCTTTTTCGGTATCTGGGGTAAATCTTACCCCAGTCCCAAAGGGACGTGCACTGGGAGGATATCCTAGCAAGTCCTTCATGACTCTGAAATGATGCGCCCAGTTGGGCAGATATTCTGCCACCAACGGGGGGATTTTGGGGCCTTCGGGTTCGGCCATTTCTTGGTCTTCATCAACGGGGTTTGCGGCGTTCTGGGTAGTTGTTGCCGCGCGGACGGCGCTGGCGTAACTAATTGCAGGCACGGGTTGAGCGCTCGAGGCGCGCTCGCTCGTGGAGGGGGAAGAGACGGCGTGCGACAGGTAAGCCGTAGTGGGGGTAGTGATGGCGGGTTGCGTGCTCGCGCAACTTTCATTTGTTGTAATCTTGTTATCCCTCGTGGAGGGGGTAGTTGCTGTGTTCAGGCCCGATTTCATAATTTCGCGGGCGATGCGAGGGCTTGTTTCCGATGCGGTGATGCACGGTCTTTTAAAAAGGGCGTCTTCTTCTTCACTATCTGACCTCGGACGACGAGAGGTTGTGGTTATTGGTTCATGATGTTGAGTCGGAGAATCGGTGACTTTAGCGGCAGTCCCAGGGATGCCGAAGTCCTTGTTTAGGTATTCAAATATATGCTTCAACAGGGATCGCGATAGTGAGCCCTTTTGTGCAATCTCTTTCATGGCTTGTATGTCCGTGAATCTTTCTTTGCTTATGGTAACTTCGTCGTCCTCACGGGCTAGGGCCGGGGACGGAGGACCAGGGGTGGCGGTTGCCTTAGTAGGCGTGTGCGGGGCGCTGAAGGTGGCTTCGTTCGGCGTGCGAGTGGGTGTAGGATCCCTTCTCGCAGCGGTCGTGGTGATAGCCCGACCCGATACAGAGGCCTCGGAGGGAGGCGCTGGCTGGCAGCGCGTGCCCGAGGCATGATCGCTCGAGCTTTTAATCACCGATGACGATGATGGTTGGCTTGCGGGTGCGATGCCTGGCTTAGGTGCTGGCTGAGGGTTGGGTGCGATGCCTGGTTTTGTGGCAGGCGGTGGTGGCGGCGGTGGCGGTGGAGGAGCGGATTGGGAATCCGTTTCCATTTCGGTACTCGGAGTCTCAGCGGGACGGGATCGTTTGTTGTGTGCTTGGTTGTGGAGGTCCAAGCGATACAAGACCATCTCTACTTTCCTATGTTTATTTAAAATAATTTAAAACTCCTTGTGCTTTTAAAATTGAACGAAGTTTTTAATGTAAAGCAAATGTCCGAACTTGCTTTAAAACTACAGATATAAACTACACTTTGTTAAGACTATACTGGTTTACTTCAATTTATTTTAAAACTTTTAATCTGCTATAAGCTCGTACTTGTGCATTTGAAATTCAAATAAATATATTTACCATATTAGGTTTGAAAACAACTTTGTCTTAACAAAAAAAAATACGAATTTAAGGCTGATAACATAAAATGTGAACCATTTAATGAATTCTTAAGCTTCTTTTGATTTTTCGAATAACAAATATTTAGGGCTTAACCTTGCAAAATTTGAAATATATCACTATAAAATCGTCAGTTTACTGTGACAGTTTGACAGTGACAAGTCGAGTGCTCTTTAAGGCACGCCTGTTCCAATGAAATACGGTTACTAGTTTGAGTCTGTGTTGTGACGTCAATCAGTCTGAAACTATTTCATTTGCCATTACTTTGCAAGAACATTTAGTCTAGGGTACTTAAGGACGATAAAACAAGAGTAATAATGGTTTTAATACTGTCATTAAAATTTGCAGATTTTTTGAAGTTACAAATTACCACTTTCAATTTAAAGTTACTAATGGATCGATGTATGTTCAATAAGAACAAATGTGCTTATTTTTAGAATTTAAATACTGTAAAAATTTTTGATAAGCTATAACCATTGTACGAGCTGAAGCTCGGCTCTATATGAGAATTGAAAATGGTTTTAAAGGGAAAACATTTAACGTTAGCGGGAATCTTGTGGTGGTCTTTACTGTAGTCCGAAATACAACAAATAATGCACAGATGCAGAATTATATTAAGTTCATACCACTCAAAAATTTCTTAGGAATTTTTTTTTTCATTCAGCCATAATTAATTACACATTGACATTTAAACTGTCAGGCTTTTTGTATTGATGTGCACGGAACCCGGTAAACTTTCTCTAAGCTAGTATACCGTGAAGTAAATTGTTTTAAGAAATACGAGTATATGTCAGCTCATAACAAATTTAAGAGTTAATTTAATCCTTAGAAAGAGATTTTCAGAACGCCGTAACTCACGTTATTAGTTTAATAAAGCTGTGTGCAATTTCTGTTGTTTGTTTGTTTTTCTATAGCGTAATATAAAGCTTTATACTAACACCAACTATTTTTTCACCTCGTTTTTAATATTTCCATATATTCATTATTAATCATAACAACAAATAGTTTTGTGATGTTTATTATTCTTATTTACAAATATACAATGTTTTAGTTTCATCACATTTCTCCTCTTTGGTAAAAAGAATCTCTTTTAAATAATCATGTTGAAATCTGTTAGGGCTTTTTATAATGCTGTTTGTTTTAATAAGATAAATATAAATAGTGAAGACCATGTAAAGTACCGTTGCTCTTATTTTATACACATTAAAACTTTTTATCGAACTGGTAAAAAAGACACAGTAGTCACACTGCTACCAACTAGTAACAAAAATCGTTACAAATAGTCACATTAAAAATGGATCTTTATCCCAAATAATAGTCTTCTTTAGAATGCGTCTGGTCTGTTTAAATATTAAATTGTGTAAATAATGTCAATTATGATTTAAAATGACATAACATACATGTTGAAACTACAAATTACGATTACAGAATAAAATAAAAACTCAGTGCCATCAATAAGCCAAGTGTAAGTAGGATATATAATGATATTTCCAAATTATTTAATAAAATGTAGGTAATTTTACATACGAAAACTCAAACCCTTTGTAAATAAAATATGCCTGTAGATAACTCTTGGGTATCCATGTCAAGATGGATTATTGATTTTTTGTAACCCATTATTTATGATACGACTTATGACAATATGTAGAACAATTGATTTTAGCATTTGGTGAAACTATTGACTCCAACAGCCCACTCCAACAATCGACTCCAACAGCAACAGACGTTGAAAATGTAATAAACTTTATCAGATCTGAACAGGACATCTATAAATCGTATCACATAAATGATACCGTTGACCAGGGAAATGATTGAGGTAGTCCACCGCATCGCTCCGGTAAGGACAGGACTACTAAAATCATCAGCTCGACCTACCTTAGGAGCCCCGCAGACAACGAAGAGCTACAAAAAGTCAACAGCTCCTTAAACCACCAGTCGTTCTAGAATCTGTTGTATATGTAATATTACTACACATTTTACTTACACGTAGTATGCAAACCAAGAAATTAATTTCAATGTGAACGACTACGTTAATAAGAACGATTTTCCAAGATATTTTCGCGAACGTTCAGGGGGCTACCACGTGAATAGCCTAAATTTAATACCACGAAATCCAGGTAACAACGTTGAAACTAATTTAGTAATAAAACTATGACGCAAAACGACAAATCTACCACAGTAATAAAAGGCTAGATGAACTCAAAGTATTCAAAGATCACATCGACAATAACTATTCACACCGACCGGGTTTCCGTACTCTATGGAGTATATGACATAAGAAATCATAAACTTGACAAATGCTTTCCAATTTATAGCAACAGATCCCCACCAATAGCTTGTAATAACCTCGTCTGCTAACAATATATATTCGTAACTTTTATAATTGAATGTTTATAAGCAAGTAAAAAAACGTAATATACTGTATGCAAACCCACAGAGTGACCGTATTGTTTTAGTCAGATTATACTATATTTATAGTGTACTAATGAATAATAATTAAACCAGAAGTGATAGTCGGACTGCACTGAAACAACATTTCGAATGTAACTCACGTATCATATTAACTGTTAGTGATACCACAATGTGTAACTAAAGGACAAAGCCAAGTATTTTATTTAATTATAAATAACTAGCTGTTGCCCGCAGCTCCGCCCGCGTATAGGTCGCTTTTCGCGTAATCTGTGGAAACTACAATTATCCAGACCTATAATAAACTATATTATATTATGTAATAGACGATATTATTTAAAAACTAATTTCATAACCATAGAAAACGTTATAGTGAGTCAACCTTAAAAGCTAGATATATCTTGTCGCGGACTTCTTTTTAAAACTTTTAAAGAGAAACAATTTCATAGAACATCATTTTTGCGTAACTGTCACCGTTTTCGCAGCGCACGCAGTTTTTGAAGTGAAACTTCTTTATCGGGGTTGGAATAAAATTTTGTGTAACATTTTTTCGTTACGGTGACATTTTTCCGTTACGCGCCAGCTTTTTTTGTATAGCTTCATCTCTTTTACACCATGTTGCTATGGAAATACCAAATAATCAAAATGACAAGTATGTGGATTACAAAACACAATTTACATTAACCAAAAATAAAATTATCGGATTAGAGTTTTATAATTAAATAATGAATTGTAATTACATACTGGACAATACGATTTTATGGACTTGCTATTGAAATTAATAAATAAATTCAAGATTATAACATTCAACAAGCAAAAATTATGAAATATAATTTATAATATTTTAATATTACATTTTAATATTATATTAATTGTCTGAAATAGAAGAAGTAAGAATGAAAAGAAATACCTACGAGTTTTGGCTGAGAAATGGAGCATTGGGGTCCTGATCTTTACAAGGTCTATTTTGCTATACCTAGAACGAACAACAACTCGAAACAGCAGAAACAATGATGAAGAATAATTTTATTTGTGATATAGTGACGATCCAACATGTTAAGAAGCCTAAAGTTATTATTTTTAAAGTGGATTGTGTACATTTGTCTGTTTTTATGGTACTTATGTGTTTCTTCTATGAGAATATTATACGTCAGAAACACTCGATTCACTTCTTACGTTTTAATTAATTAATACCCCTTAGCATCCGACAGGCGTTAGGAAACGCCCGTTTTGAAAAAGCGTAAACATCCGCGATAACGTTTGGGCGTTACGAAACGCCCTAAAAATAACTCCTTGGGAATTAATAAATTTACGAATTAAATGTTTATATTCTTTTATTTCTAACATTACTAATGCATTGCCAAATAATCAGTAGCCCGTAAGATTTTTTTTACTAACTCGGCTTAGTAGAAAATAATTACGTAATCGTCTTTCAATTCAGCGCCTTTGTTCAGTACGGGCGTAGAACTGCAAGACGATCAATTGTTACGAAATATCTTTAAATTTATGAATTAAAAGCGGAAAGTAATGTTTCATTTCTGTAGTCGATAGTGTTTTCAACCTATATAAATTACAATAACAGCGAGTTTTGTGTTTTTATTGATAAAAATATAACAAATAACCTTGTAACCTTGAAATGAATAGACTACAACAGTCTCGATTTCTAAAAGCAAATTTATTATTCAATTTTTTTTTTTTTATTTTTTTTTTTATTATAACTCGCGTAGCACCTATTTTTATCAGTAGGTATTGATGAGAGTCTTTATTTTACTGCTGCCTGAAGCCGTAAACAAATAAAACTAAAACTTTGTCAACGTTTTCAGAAAAGTTTTTATATGATAAGTATATTAGTGTTATACGACAATGAGTTTAGAATTTTATCCTCTGATTAAGAAATGATTTAGTTTACCTCAAATTTACGTTAATTTTACTCAAATTTGTTTGTCACCAAACCTTAATAATTCATACGGACGTTTGAGATATTTATGAAAAATCTATTGCTTATTGTAGCTACATAAAAGCACTATAATAATCTTGAATAATGAATTATTATTACAGTAGCAAGAAATATAAGTAATACGTTAACAATTATTTATTAAAAATGAGGGTACACCGAGCGCGAAATTACTGAATCAACGATTTTTTTCCCTACGTTTGCGATTATACAGTCCAGTTATTATTATTGCTTGGATACATATTTTGGATTGTTCTAAAAGAACCATTTATAAAGAAGGTAGAAAATAAAACTTTTTGAGAAAATACAAACATTTTCATTCATCTTTATTTCTAAGTCACATTTTTCCGTTACGCGCCATATTTGAAGTGAAACTTTTTTATCGACCGATGGGAGAAATTTAATAGCAATGTCAAAAAATTGTAACGTTTTTCTGTTATTAATTAGCCATTCCTGTAAAGTTGTAGTTAGTTAATCATTTTTCAAAAAATTATGTCATAAAACAGTTTCACTTCTTACATGTGTACACTAATACACACACATAATTTTTTTTTTGTTTATTTTTTTTACACCTTGCGTTAGAATATTCAAGTTTTAGTAATCATCCCTAATTTTTTGAAAATGAAACATAGCCCATGTCACTCAGGAATAGTGTAGCTTGCCAACGGTGAAAGAATTTTTGAAATCGGTCCAGTAGTTTCGGAGCCTATTCATTTCAAACATACAAAAAAATAATCAAACCTTTCCTCTTTATAATATTAGTATAGAAGAACTATTACAAATTTTACTAAAGTGATTCAAATATATCTATTTACACACATACAAAAACACCGACAGTATATACTGTGAGTATTGATTGTTTGTATCCTATACATACGTGTCTAAGACACATCAGAAGATTTAATTTTAAATATTTTTTAAGGTTTTTATTCTAGTTAAAACTTTTGTAATGTAATTTTTGAAAACTGAAATATTTAAAACGTACGTATTATATAATAGTAGTAATATCATAATAATACGTATAAATGTAATATAATAATCGAAAAGTAATCTCTGTTATTCATATATACATATCATGAACTCAGATACGATAGGTCAATAATATGTTTAAGCCAATGATGTCATTGTTCTGCTAATAAAGTGGCTACACGATCAGTTGTGACTAAATCATTCGCTGCGACAACAGCTTGAAAATGAAGATTAATATTATTTTCATATTTTTTTGTACATTTTTTTGCACAATTGCGTTGTTCAAAAATGCTCATGGTGAATTAAAACAAGGAACAACTGAAGAGATTATTGATACATTCTCCTCGACGGCTGCACCGAAAAACTGTTCACCTAGTTTTTGCAATACACGTCTTCCTCCATGTCTCCCTTGCTGTAAGCCTACCAAGGATGGTAGATGTGAACCTATTTTCTCATGAACCGAAAGTGAAATGTGAAAAATATGTGATTTGTTTTATTAAATAAATATTTCAAGATGTGTTTTTTGATTACTCGACCTAAGATATGTGATCTTATTATTTTTTAGGATATCAAACCTGTTGCTTATTATTAGTAAGAACAAAAGTAAGTGATTGAACTTTCGTTAAATATTATGCCTTTGTAAATTAGTACGTTTAATATCTTATGTCAGTATTTGAAGTAAATATATTTAAGAAATATTATCATTCCTCCTTTCATATTATCTTTACTCCTCATTTCCAATACATTTTGCAAAAATATTGATTCAAATATAATGTCATCGTTGTATTACTTTTTATATGATTAAAATTATGTTTATTTTTTATATTTATACGGTTTTAGTATAAGTCGGTTTCTAGTCGATTCATTATCTATTTTTTTGTAACTACTTGTATGTTCGTATCCACTTCATTTATCTTTGCCGATTGATTCTTGTAGGTATGATCGAGGTGTAAGTTTATAGAAATAGCTATGAATAGAAACAGAATGATTGGTAATTTAGACAGTATGTAGATTTGCAAATCAAACAACATAAATATATGGCTTTTGTTACTGGCTTATACTTTGAGATTGTAATTAAAAAATGGGGAGGACAGTAACTATGTTAGTGAAACTTAAAATAACGTAAGTAATAATGTTAGCTTAGTTACTATCACTAAACTATACTTTGATTACCTACATTTACAGTCAAAGTAAGGTGAAAATTAAAATTATTTTAGAATAAATAATATACTTGAAATAGTATATCTTAAATATTAAAATCATTGAAATATTTTTCTCGTAACATTTTTTTTTTGTAAAGAAATACAATACAATTTATAGAGTATTCTATTTTACAATTCAAAATAAACGAACATTATTTTACATTTAACGAACGCAGTTTAGAATCAATAAATATTAATGAAAGTGTTTCAATAGTTGAGAAGTGATTGAAACATTTACATCTCTAAGAGACTTTCTACTATTTTAATGACTTTCTTACATAAAGTATTATTACAATCATATTATTTAAATTTTGTTATTAGTTTTTTATTATTTTTTACAAACCGAAGTAATTTAAGTACCAATGTGTGTTTTTATACACGAGCCGTAGGTTAATACTTTATTTACATAATAATTACAATAATTTGTAATTCAGCATAAAAACAAAATATTTTTGGGAAGCTAGTTTCGATAAAAAGAAAAAATAATTTATAGCCCTAAATAAACTGATATTTAATTTCTCCGCAAAATAACTTAAATTAGTTACATCCAGTATATTTAAAGTAAAAACAGAAATTTTTCTAACCACCCTGATCATACTAAAGCTGAACTAAAACAATAGTTATATTAAATTGTGAAGGATTCACCCATTAAGAGTTGGACGATCAACGCCAAATATACTGACAATACGGACTATTTACCTTACACTGTACATAGACACCGCCGCCGACGGCGGAGGCGAGGACCCCGTTATTGTACGTCGTCCCGGCGTTCTGCCGTCGGGAGACGTTAGTTTCTTATTATTTATAAGTATATATCACATATAATAACCTTAATATATATACATAACTATATATTCATTATTTATTCAAGTAAAGCTCAAGTAGTCTATATAATCCTCTATCTATGTAATATGTAACAATATCAACTATATAAGTAACTATTAACATGTATCTACTATTATTTATTATAATTATTATAACTTAATATCATCTAGTCTATGTAGTATAGAATAAATACATACACAATGTAAGTTTATTATATTATATAACAATACTATTTATGCAGTTTACGACCTATTATATAATATTTATTATCTTGTAAGTAATGTTTATCTATTCAATCTATGTATTAGTCTATGAAATGTATTATTCTATTGCTAATATTATATTTATTATATTACTTATGTACTAGTATTATATATGTTATTAGTATTATAGTCTATTTATATCTTATATTTATCATTATATACTTATATTTATTGTATTATAACTATTGGAATGTAGTTTATATTATTTATCGTTATGTACTATGGTTTTTGTATTATATTTGTATGTATATACCTTATATATTCTTAAGTATATACCTTATATATTACTTCTAAGTATAGTATGTATTCCCGTAGATTTCGTGTCTGTCCTACGACGTCCTAAGCCGAGGGCCGGCCTATTAGAGGCACCCTTAGGACGGGCGTTCCCCCGGGCCCTTCAGGCTCGGCACTTTCACGGGCGGGCGCCATTGCGCCCGCCCACCCACCCGGTGACGCAGTTACGGCCAACTGGCTAACTGCTTAGTCATTAACAAAAAAAAAAAAAAAAAAAAAAAAACGCCAAATATCTCTTCACAACTGCGATTCATATTTACTCGCCTAAGACTAAAACTATTTTAATCTAAGCTAATATCAATTTGTCCTTACGGGTTCTTACCCGTGATGATATCTTTATCATCACATTATATTTGTAACATTTAATACTTACTGCAGGTATTAATGTTAAAGTAATCATATATTTATGACTTAAGATGAAACTTCTTCCATGTTAACATTTTAGTGATTATGTTATCAGTCGTTCAATGTCCGCTAAAAGCCCGTTATCTTTTACAAACCTCTTTTAATTTTACAAATAAAAAATAAATCATATTATCAGCAATATTTTATTCTAAAAGAATTCTTTATGTCAAAATTCTGACAGCAATAGCTTATTAAATTTATTGCCTGATATTAAAAAAACCCTTTAACAAAAGATTTGGCGAGAATTTCTAAAAGGAGAAAACTGTTAGCTTAAAGGAACATTACGTAACTCGGACAAAGATTGTCAACTTTCACAGTCTTTTGTGCTTCTATAATTTACGAGCATGTTCCTTTCTAGAAGATAAGAGTTTAGGTATCTAGTCACAACTTTACATTCCTTTTCGGTTAGAATTTTTATCTGCACGAGATTTATTTAACTATTCGCACAATATATGGAATGCATATATTTTTTTTACTTCTTGTACGGTCTATTTCAAACTAAATAAAAATGTGTCTAATATCACTGGAATAATTTGTTTGGGCAGTCTTTTTATTACAACAGTCAGATATTTTCTTACGACCGCCCAGATAAAAATCATTATTTTCATAAAAACTAAGTCGAACAAATATATTTCGGTGTCTTTTTCATCCAATATAGTATGATTGTTGGCTGATATGTAATCAAGAAATCGGGGGCGAATAAAGAAGAAGATGCTTTTATGAATTTTATTTTTTTCTATAGTAACGTCGAATAAGCGTTATCACATTAAATACATTAAAAATAAAGAGAGATCACATAAAACTTAGCTTTATAAAAGAACTTTGTCTCTCTGATTTTAATTTTTTTTTTTTTAGAATACACATCACACAAAACGAGTCCTTCACTAAATAACCAACAAGACATCAAGTATTAGAAAAGTACACATATGAATTTGCTTTGTTGTTTAATTATATATAAATATGGAATGAAAAATAAAACAATACGGGATTTGAACCCGCAACTTCTGGGAAATCATCCCGTCGCTCTACCAATTGAGTTACCGTGTCGCCGTTCGTCTTGGTGAATTAAGCATTCTATATGTGATCGTAAAATACTACGTATGTTTTGAGCTATTAACGTAAAAGTTGAAATTTTGAATTTAAAAAACTTTTGCAATATTTTCAATATCAAAAGAAATTTCGTTTGCAAAATATAATCTTTCTATTTCTGTGATAGAAATTTTGTTCCGTTTTATTCATTTTTAAGTAAAAGGTTTAGTAGAAATGTTGTGTTTATAGATTCAATAAATAGGATGGAGTTTTTTTGGATATCAATATGTGCGTATTTAACTGAGTATAGATGCTTATGTGTCCGTCCACAAACGCCTCAGTAATCACGTGGACAAACCACTATCAATGCCCATAAATGAATGTTTCTCTCGATTTCCCTGAGATTCCATCATCAGATGCTGTCTGAGCAGACTTGGCCAAACCCCTGGCAAGGTAAGAACAGGCGAGCTCTCTTCGTAGTCAACTGTTCGCAGACGAATATGAGTGTATCCTTTAATTAGTGAAAACCTAATTTTCCTTTTGTTTTAGTATTGAAAATCGTACTCAATATCACATCACAAACAAACGTAAGGCCATTACCACCAAGTCGTTCTTAGTTTTAATCTATTTCTTTGGCATATTTTAAATTTCAAAATTTGGTTTACGATATGCCATTTGTAAAGTTTCAATATATCGTCCAACAGATGAATTTGCTCATTTCCCTCCCTATATTTTCAAGTTATAATACTTTGTTGCTTAACTCCTGGTATAGAAATGATCACGGTGAGTGCGAAAGCGATCCCGTGGCGTCCCATTAAGACGAGCAGAGGTCAACCGTTGGTTTTTAGTGGGTAACCTTAAAATGGTATAGAAATAATAAAAAACCAATTGCATATTCGGACATTTGAGGTTATTTTTTTTTTATTTCGACTAAAGTTGCGGTGAAATGTTTTGTTTCCTGTTTCTGCTCAGAGAAAAGCGATCGAATCAAATCTCTAATTTCCTCTTTAAATGCAGTAAAATCCTCTATTGTATTTCTATTATTTAATTTTACATATTTTATTTATTTTAAACTTATATCGAGCAGTGTACACGTTCGCTTCGTAAGCGGTCCGGGGGGAAGAGGACATTAATTAAATATGCCATAATTTGTACCGTATTTTTTTTCCACAACTTGTGATTGTATAAATGAATATTGTAAATACTTACCATATATTTTATATCGGTTTTAGTTTTTTAATATGTCCGCTTTTATGTAAATTATTTGTTTTATGTATATTGCAACTCATATTAAAGATCAGATAGTCATACACACGTGGAACTGTAGAGTTGACAGATTCAGTATCAAAAATCACAGGTTTGTTAAGATTTACATACCGATATATGATTAAGAAATTACTCTGTTCGCACCTTAATTGCATTATACAACATATCTGTGTACATTAAAAATGTAAATATTTCATGTATGTTTATTTATAGATAAGTAGTTTTGTTTATATGCTGTATTTAGTGTTGAACATTTTTAGTAAATGTACATTGTTTTCGCAGGTTGGAAACGTGCGAATTTCTTCGCAAAAGGCAGTTCGTTCACTCGTTTCGATACTGCTCATACCGCGACACGATTATTGAACACTCAACAATTACTTAAAACTATTGGACTCAACAGCAAAAATTATGTTGTTGCATCAGGATCAGTATCGAATAATGCCGAGAATCTTAACGCCTCGATTTAGTAAATAACATCGTTACAACAATATCGTTTTCAAGTTAATTGACATTTCAACACGTCCAGTAAATAATATATATCTTTTAAAAGAATAAAGCGATTGTAATAAAACAAAACGTCAAAGTAAAACACAATATTTAACTATTAAAATTATTTACATTATTTGCTTTATACTTTTTAAGTGATGCACAACTAAACAGATACCCAGGTTAAAATTATAAAAAAAAAATGAAAATGGAGTTATCCTTTAACACCTGGCTATATATTTAATAATATCTTCAAAATACAGAAACAACTCTCCTACAGATCTATAAAATGTATAGAGAGTATAAAAAAAGACTGAGTTTCAAAATTATTTATTTAGAAAATATCTTCAAATACCTTGTAAAGAAATGTTCAAAGCCCCTCAATAGTGAGAAACGAGTTACCTAATTTATAAAGGGTCCATCTTTTACGACAGCATCAAAGGTACGGCGAGCTTATTCTATAAATTCACAAGACAAAATGTATCAGGAATTTAATTTTAATACTTTTGATATTTTAGTTTTGATTGAAATGTGACAGAATTCTAAAGAAACTTCTGATATTATGGCAAATATAAGATTGACCTAATTGGCAGATTAATCTATCGAAAGTACCTTATTTCCTTTAAAAGATGTTTTCTTTGAAAATTTTGAATTGAGATGAATATATTTATATTATTTAATATAATATAAACAAAATGATAGTAAAGCATTTTCAGTGAAATTAAAAAAAAACCTTTATTTATTCTTTATTATGTCTTACTTATTTGTTTAAAACCCGAATAATTATTATTTTATATAAAGAGTAATCTTTTTTTCAAAATTGAACAATGCAATTCCATTCATACATTGATGATGATCATGAGATGAGATGTTGTTATAGAGGGCAGAGATACGTACCTACATATATATTTCTAATTTAAATTTTATATATTATACTTTATAATTACATAGTGTTAGTAATATTTATTTATAATAATTTAATTGGTAATTACATTGGAATTTACATGTTTTAGTTCATAAGTTTCAACAGTAGCGCCACCTACACAATTAATTATGGAATGTTATTTAGTATTTACTGTTAAATGTTTTAAGAATTAGAAGCATAGAATATTTTAACATAATGTTTAATCTTTATTAGAACTTATTATAAGGTATAAATAATATCATCTGTAAGTTGGTTATGAAATTGTAAATTACCCTCACCTAAATATTATCGTGTTAAAATATTATAAAAAGAGTTGTAAGGGCTGCTCTCGCCCATTCTATTACAAATAGTTGTATATTAAACATTGAAGTGCAAGTACTGTGTATTACTGAAACAAGTCTTAACAATAAATACAAAACTATATACATGTATATATATATATATATATATATATACATGTATGTATTGTTATTATGTATATATATATATATATATATATATATATATATTTATACATAATAACAATACATAAATAATAACCATAAATACTTATGTTTGTGACAAATAATATTTTTTCAGTAATCGTTTAAATGTTGTGGCGGAAGGACTAGACGTTATATGGCTAGGTAGAAGGTTCCATAACCTCGCTGCTTGAACAGAAAAAAATTTTGAATAAAAGTTAAATTTATAATATTAGGAATATCAAAAGTTTTTGTTAAGACACAAAAACGTTTAGGGCAGCTACTGGGTAACGAGAGATAGAAACGTTCATACAAATAATAGGGGGCTAAATTAGAGAAGAGGTTGTACAACGTTATTTATTTATATGTTTATTATCTACCAAAGTAAGCATATAAAACCGAATATTAAACAACATTTCGGCAATACAAATAGCGATTTTATCGCCTCAAGAGTATAGACTACAGTATGTAGACTGGATAATATTTTATTATGATATTTTATGCATTAATGCAGACAACGTTAACATGTTAACATAATTCAAAATAACAAAACGTAGTTTACATACATTATGGTACACTCTTTAAATTATATGTCACGAGTAAATTACGTTTTTGATTGCTTTTATTTATTATTAACTATATCCATACAAACGCACACACACGTTGTGTCCACATAGAGTGTGTGTTACTAGGTAAACTATGAATACTCGATTCACGTTGCATACTTCTGGCACTCACTTAATTAGACCGACCTTTAGCAGTCTGGAATTTCTATTTAAATGATACAAAATTCCCTTAGGAACATTAAAATCGAAATACCATACTGTGAAATGTTTAATAGACTCTAAACACGAGTATCGAATTTCAAAGTAGAAGTGTGTTGGAAATACAAGATATTTCTCATTTTATTAATTGGTTATCCAAATATTTATTAAATAAACAGGAATGAATTTCAGAATCTATTTAAAGAAAGTTTTTAGACTAATTCGTCATACTAATCCAACAAATTATGTTTTACAGTGATATAAAGTGTCTTTAGAGTGCAGGAAGAACCAAATTAAAAACACACATATTGTTTATACTGGTTCTAATTTTTTTAATTATTGTAGCAAATTGTTATATTTTGTCTTAATACATTTGCCTATGAAAACAGAGAATATTTGGATAAAATTTATTTACTAATTATGGCCATCTCATTTTAAACACGATGTTTAACTTTAAAAATGCTAATTATAATTTAATTAAATATGACTCAAAAAGCCACATACTATAGAGTAGCAGTAGTTCAAAGTAATTTGCAACATACAGATTTAGTTAATTGAAACGCCAATCACAGCACAGGAATGAAAGATTCGTGAAAACCAGAAATTGTGCTAAAAATGAATACGCCTTTTGTTATTCAAACTAATATTGCGAGTCAGTGACAGAGATAAGAGTGTTTCTAAAATAGCATTATCATAGTAACACCCTAAAAATATGGAAAACGTAAAATAAAATGATAATATAAGATAAAACAAACTATCCTCGTATATACAAAAAGTTTACTTAATGTTTTACCAGCATGCACTTGCATAATGTACAAACTAAGTAAGTACAACTCGTATGTTTGTCAAAATAATTACTGCTACTAAAACAGCTAAACTAATACTAAACTATTACTACACTTTTATATAAAATTTAAATATACATATTATTTTATATACATTTGTGGTCCAATTGAAATAAATATATTTGAATAATAATAAAAAATTAGTATTAAACAATTTAAATCAAATATGTCATCAAAGTTTAAAGTAATTGCTTGAATATATAAAATTATTAGTATTCAAGTGATATTATCGTAAAACATTGTATTAAAATTATTGACAGAAATTAATTTATTGGTATATATGATAATATGGTAAGTATATAAAAAAATATAAGTGTGAGTTTGTTATGTGTGTATATAAAGCACGGTAGTAAATACACAAGATTAATAACAACATAATAGTATACAAATTACTATAAGAAGAAGAAAGGAGTGAATTTTAATTATGGTTATTAAAAATTTAAATATTATAGTAACATTCAAGGATTTTTGTTAAAATCTTGTGTTTTAAGAAAGCTGAGGAGTACGAAAACAAATCGACCACATCAAAGGAATCCAGTGATTTGCACATCTTTGAAGAGACAAACGAAACCCAATATTAGTCCTGGGAGTATTAAGAGCGAATGAACCAACTCCGTTACAAAAAAACACATTAAACAATTGGTCTAATATCCCATTTTTTTAAATTCAAGGATAACGTTGGCTTTTGTTTATGTATGTGTATATGATTTAAAAATGAACGAAGTTTCTAATGTAAAGAAAATATTCTAACTTTGAAAGTACAGATATTAAACACACAGTGGTAATAAACCCATCTTTACTTAAGTTTATTCTAAAAAGCTCGTGTTTGTGGATTTGAAATTCAAAAATTCTGGGTTTTTTTTTTAATCAACCAGAACTTGATACGTATTAATTCAATTGAAACAATTAAATGAGTACCTAAACATCGATTGATTTACATAATGTTGTAGACACTTACATATTCAAAACACGAATCACTAAAAGGCCAAAGATCTTGAAGTAAGTTGTAGAGAGATTTTGCTCTTATGCCTATCACTCCCAATTCTACCGCATACAAGTTAACTTTAAATTTATTCCTGGATGTAAAATAATATTTGTTTGTGGTAGCATGGATTTTGTTACATTTGGTTGGTTTCTAGACGTTTATTAGAACAATCAAATTTGACAGTGCAACCAGTGTCAAATTGATTCCTCTTTAAAGTACCTACACCTGCTCTGATTATACATGGCTGTGTTATAGTATCAGAGTGGTTGTAACTGAACCCTGACTATAATCAATAAACTTGCGAGTTTACTATTCATAATACGATTTTAACAAAACCTAAAGTAAAACTAAATCTAAAATCTAACGAAGCATAAACTCTCAAACTCTGAAATATTCGTATAAATAAAATGCCAAATAAATTTGTTCATTTATGTACAGTAAAAATGTCAGCCAGTTCTGGTTCGTTAAGTTTAAAAAATAGGTCATTTTTATTATTGCGACTCTTAGTAACGATCGGATAGACATATTGATGGAAAGCCGTAGAGTTGATGGATTCTATTCCGCTATAGAGAATCATGGATCTTGCAACCGGAGTATGTTAAAATACAGTCGAAATTTTACACTGAAATTTAACATATATAATAAAAAAAGACGGAATAAGCAATAAGTATTAATAAATTCTTATCGTTATACAATATATATCTTGTGTTATGCTCATGAACGGGTGCTGCTTGCGGTGACTGGTTGTGTGGCAGGCCGAAGATTTTTTCAATTTTTTTTACTGTTATTATTATTTCATTTTCGTTGCCTGAAATCCTTGATCTTCTGTTCCGATTGATTGCGACGGTTCTAGTTGTTCCAAAATTGCATTTAAGATTGACGTTTGTGACACCGTGATCACAAAAACAAAAAATATATCCGGCTGAGTTTGTTGTGTGGTTCTTCTCAGACCAGGACTCGTTTGGAACCCTCATAGCTTTAACATTAAGATGGAAAATGCTTTTACAGAAAAGCTTATTATGATAAATCAAGTATCGAAATAGGCCCTCCTGACACTTCCATGTTGACGTACACAAGTGATCACTGATTATGATTCTAAGTGGAAAAGGTTTTATATTAAGATTATTTATAATAAATAAAATAAATAAATATTAAAATTACTATTTATACAACTTAGTTACATTCTATACAATGCAGTTGTGTGGACTTTAAAACCAGTTGTTGCCGATTTTAAAGAGAACTGATTTTTAGTTAATCCGTTTAAGAAGTTGTACTATTTAAGTCCTTAAAATTTCTTTAAAATTAAACAAAGACTAAACATAGATTATTTTGTAATAAACATATTTTTATTAAATACTGTAATTTATTTAATACGTGGATTTTGTGAGGCCTTACAAATATGAAAACTTAGTTTTAAATAACAAATTGAAGCCGGAAGAGACACAGTTTTATTGCCATTCACTATTTATTTCTAGAAAAACACTGATGCTTTTGCAGATATGGCTCTGTATCAGTACCCTTCGGCGCAGCTCGTCTTTCTGGGGGACTTTAATGCCTGTCATCAGGACTGGCTGTTCCCGTACCAGAAGACCGACCATGCTGGAAGAGAAGCGCGGAACTTTGCGTTGTCCTTGGACCTCTCTCAGCTGGTGGGGACAAGGGTACCAGATGTGGTAGGCCATACAGCTAATTGCCTGGACCTTCTGCTGACAACTGATCCGGACAGGTATCGTGTAGAGGTCACGTCCCCTTTGGGAACCTCCGATCACTGTCTGGTGAAATCTGTATTTACATATTCCCCACCAGCTTTTGAACCACATGGTGTTAGGCGAGTATGGAAATACAAGTCAGCAGATTGGGATGAGATGCGGCACTTTTTTGCGTCTTATACTTGGCGGCAGGTCTGCTTCTCTTCTTTGGATCCGTTGAGTTGCGCGGATGCTATAACCGATGTGGTGCATCAGGCAATGGAGTATTTTATTCCTTTTGCTGACGTACCCATCGTTGGCAAAGCTCGCCCATGGTTTAATGCCGAATGTCGTCATGCACATGACCGAAAACATTCGGCATACCTCATTTGGGCTGATGCTCGAAGCCGCAAAACTCCGGATATAAGTACAAAGAAGAGAGCCTTTAACCAAGCTGCCAAGTCCTACAAAAAGGCATTGCGGAAGGCTCGTCTCGATCGAATCGCTAAGAATGGCGAAAAGCTTTCTGTCAGACCAACTGGCAGTCGAGCTTTCTGGTCTCTTGCGAAAGCGATCGAGTCGAATTTCTGCCAACCCTCACTGCCTGCTCTGCTGAAGCCGGATGGATCCCTGGCCCACACAGCAACAGAGAAAGCAAATGTATTTGCTTCTCTGTTTGCTGATAATTCGCATCTAGACACTGGCAATGCTTCTCCAGCACATTTTCCTCACTGCGGTATTTCAATGCCTGAAATCCGCATCACTAACAAAGAGGTATGGAGAACATTGTGTCGTTTAGATGTGAATAAAGCCAGTGGTCCTGATGGTATACCAGCCATTCTGCTCAAGACATGCGCAGCTGAGTTGTCTCCTGTACTGACACGTCTGTATCGTCTCTCTTTCATGACTGGAATAGTGCCGAAATCCTGGAAGCTTGCTAATGTGCAACCCGTGCCCGAAAAAGGCAGCCGTGCCGACCCGTCAATTACAGACCGATTTCAATCACCTCCATACTCTGCAAGATTATGGAGCGTGTATTGAACTCGCGCCTACTAGCATACCTAGAAGGTAACGATCTCCTCAGTGACCGACCATACGGGTTTCGCCGTAATAGGTCTACTGGGGACCTCCTAGTGTATGCTACACACATTTTAGGCGAGGCCATCGAGAAGAACGGAGAAGCGGTCGCCGTCTCTCTGGACGTCTGGAGACCATTTGACAGGGTCTGGCATGCGAGCTTTATAAGCAAGCTTTCAGCGTACGGTATATCTCCTGGACTGATCGGCTGGGTAACGGACTTTTTGAGCCAGAGATCTCTCCGAGTAGTTGTTGAGGGGTGTTCCTCGGAACCCTTGAAAATAAATGCCGGAGTGCCTCAGGGGTCCGTTCTTTCTGCAACTCTTTTTTTGCTGCACATTAATGATCTGTTGAAGCCCGGTATCTATGGGTATGCAGACGACAGCACAGTTGTAGAAAGATATCTGCCGAGTACTCGGGCTAGTCGAGATTAAGTATAGTCTGAATGACAAGCCATGGTGCAACGTTTGAATGTCAAACTTCAGGCAGTCTCCGCATGGGGCAATGCCAATCTTGTCAAGTTCAGCGCCACCAAAACGCAGACGTGTCTGTTCACCGCCAAAAAGAGCCCTTTCACCTTGGCTCCTACTTTCCAGAATGTATCCTTGGAATACAGTGATCGGCTTCAGTTGTTAGGTTTAGAGATTTCCTCGAACCTCAACTTTGGTCGGTTCATTGAGTCCAGAGCAAGAGCAGCAGCAGCAAAGCTTGCCGTTCTTGCGAAGGTTCGGCAGTATTTTACACCGGGACAGCTTCTTGTTCTATACAAAGTACAGATCCGGTCGTGTGTGGAGTACTGTGGTCACATATTTGCTGGTGCCGCAAAGTCTCATCTTGCGGTTCTGGACTTAATTGAGAGGCGAGCAAAGAGGCTTATCGGCGATCCCAAATTGGTCGAAACCGACCTCCAAAGCCTTGAACACAGGCGTAAAATTGCTAGCCTCTCAGTATTCTATAGGATACATTTTGGTGAGTGTGCGCAGGAACTACACGACTTAGTTCCCCCGTCCCCCTTCCATCACCGGACGTCCCAACGCACGGCAGGTATCCATCTTTTTGTTGTGGACATTCCACCTGTCCGAACGAAGCGCTTTGCTTCCTCATTTTTAGTGCGTATAGCGAAGGACTGGAACAATTTGCCTGTGTCGGTATTTCCGGCCAAATATAATGTGGGTGTCTTCAAGAGAAGAGTCTTACCATCAGGTGGAATGTAGTCAAGCATTGCCCTAGATCATATAAAAAAAAAAACCTGTATCAGAGATTCCTTTCTAATAGTAGTTGTAAGGGTTATATTGTCTTGTTATATAACCTGTCTTGGTCCTCTGTTAGTTGAGATATCAAATGTAAAAATAAAACAAATCAGATTGACCGTTTGAAATATTAGAACCAAATTTACACCAAAAATAAGAAAAATACTTTAAACTTATGTATTTTAAAAACAGTTTGACTGTATACGAATCTTGAGTATCCTTGGTAAAATAAGTAAATGAAATATTTTTTTTACGATGTAGAAGGCTGTATGAGATATATCATTTTATTTCCAACGTGTTATGTTCAGAACTTTATGATAGTTTTAAAACTTTACGTAAACGAATAAGATTGGACCAATTTCCTAAGTTTTATTTCAGTCCTGAGAAATATGGCCGACCTTAGCCTAAGCAATTACAGTAATTTCTAATTTCCAATAGGAAATAGAATAGAGAACTGTAATTTATTTGATGTCTGCTATAACTTATTTGAAGACAATTACAATTTAGATTTGTTATGTTATTAAGAACCAATATCTAAACTAAAATAACCAACTTGAAATACTTAAAATGATAGTAACATTTAAATTGAAATACTTAAAATGCTAATAACATTTAAGTTAAAACCTATTTAGAATTCTTTAAAATATAGGGCTTTTAATTTATTAAAAACTTACTAATATATCAGTCTAAAAAAAAAATTAAAAAAAATATGATTTTTGGTGATGATTTTGATATGATGTATTTCATATTTTGTAAAACGCGTCTCAACTCTCGAGGGTATACTTTAAGTAATATGACGAAGGTTGAAATAATTGAGACTTTTATTATTACAGTAAGTACTCTTTTATACGTACCAGTGAGTATTGTTTTCCTCATTTTTTATGTAAGAAATGTTTATGTACATGTAATGTCAGATCACACATACATGTATGTAAACATATATGCATATACATTAAATGGTTGTATCTGTATTACACATGATAACATGTACTGTATTTATTACCAAAAACAAATTCTCCTTTTTTTTTAGTCTGTATGTAGGAACTCCTGTTAATAATCATATTGTCCGGATTTGGCCTGATGTTAGAATTATTAGAGTACCTAACTCCATCTACCACTTTATTTCAGATGTAAGGGAATGATTTCTAAGTTATTTTACTTTGGAAACCAATTGTAACAGTAGTTGGAATGTGAAAAAGTAAATTAAAGTTAAGTCTTTTAGCAGATGGAACGTTGTTCTACATTTAAAAATACTGTTATATAAGAAACTCAATTAGTGATTCTAACGTGTTTAAAATGAAGTTCAAAAGAACAAAAATTTAATAATCTTAATTGAACATCTCTCCCTCACTAGATTTTAGTTACTAGATTTAGTTTACTTCAGGTTTTGTGTATATTGGAATTTAAAGAGAAGGCGATGAATAAGAGATGGATGAAAATTATAAGAAAGCAAAGAAGCAATTTTCTACCAAAAAAACATTGTGAAAACACAGCCAAAAGAGATAGACATAAGGTATATATATGTCGGAGATAGATGCATATTAGTGACTTGCTCGTTCTTGATAGAGTATTCTGGTACAGGATCCGAAGCGTAGGTCTCAAGCAATTAAACCACACAGACACAATATGACAATTACTTGTATTAAATGTAGGTAATCACAAATTACTTAGTAGGTATACAATTATCAGAGTTTCGTGAACCACCGGTCCCGTTTGGGGGGTCCGGACTTTAAGGCTTACACTAAACAATAATCCCCTCGTCTCGATGCTCTCGGATATTTAAAATGTCTCCGGTGCCCCTCCAAACGATTCCGATCACGTGACTCGTTACGTCACGGCGTTCACACCTCACTGTTACTATGATATCAATTGAGTTACTAATTATCGTTAAATTATCGTGATCTGCGACACGGCCATACTGACAAGTCACACGCCCTCGTGTGCATATGTATCTGAAATCCAAACAATAGTCAACTGTAGATGTTGCTTCGCTCGGCCTTTCTGACCACAAAAAAATCATGAATCTTTCTAAAATCGATAGTTATGATAACTAAAGCCGTTACATAGAACATAACTCAATCAAAGTCATTCCATAGGATTCAAATAATTGGAGTCAAGATAGACATCCCGTATTGGAGTCAAGATAGACATCCCGTATTGGAGTCAAGATAGACATCCCGTATTGGAGTCAAGATAGACATCCCGTAATGGAGTCAAGATAGACATCCCGTATTGGAGTCAAGATAGACATCCCGTATTGGAGTCAAGATAGACATCCCGTATTGGAGTCAAGATAGACATCCCGTATTGGAGTCAAGATAGACATCCCGTATTGGAGTCAAGATAGACATCCCGTATTGGAGTCAAGATAGACATCCCGTAATGGAGTCAAGATAGACATCCCGTATTGGAGTCAAGATAGACATCCCGTATTGGAGTCAAGATAGACATCCCGTATTGTAGTCAAGATAGACATCCCGTATTGGAGTCAAGATAGACATCCCGTATTGGAGTCAAGATAGACATCCCGTATTGGAGTCAAGATAGACATCCCGTAATGGAGTCAAGATAGACATCCCGTATTGGAGTCAAGATAGACATCCCGTATTGGAGTCAAGATAGACATCCCGTAATGGAGTCAAGATAGACATCCCGTATTGGAGTCAAGATAGACATCCCGTATTGGAGTCAAGATAGACATCCCGTATTGGAGTCAAGATAGACATCCCGTATTGGAGTCAAGATAGACATCCCGTAATGGAGTCAAGATAGACATCCCGTATTGGAGTCAAGATAGACATCCCGTATTGGAGTCAAGATAGACATCCCGTAATGGAGTCAAGATAGACATCCCGTATTGGAGTCAAGATAGACATCCCGTATTGGAGTCAAGATAGACATCCCGTATTGGAGTCAAGATAGACATCCCGTAATGGAGTCAAGATAGACATCCCGTATTGGAGTCAAGATAGACATCCCGTATTGGAGTCAAGATAGACATTCCGTATTGGAGTCAAGATAGACATCCCGTAATGGAGTCAAGATAGACATCCCGTATTGGAGTCAAGATAGACATCCCGTATTGGAGTCAAGATAGACATCCCGTATTGTAGTCAAGATAGACATCCCGTATTGGAGTCAAGATAGACATCCCGTATTGGAGTCAAGATAGACATCCCGTATTGGAGTCAAGATAGACATCCCGTATTGGAGTCAAGATAGACATCCCGTAATGGAGTCAAGATAGACATCCCGTATTGGAGTCAAGATAGACATCCCGTATTGGAGTCAAGATAGACATCCCGTATTGGAGTCAAGATAGACATCCCGTATTGGAGTCAAGATAGACATCCCGTAATGGAGTCAAGATAGACATCCCGTATTGGAGTCAAGATAGACATCCCGTATTGGAGTCAAGATAGACATCCCGTAATGGAGTCAAGATAGACATCCCGTATTGGAGTCAAGATAGACATCCCGTATTGGAGTCAAGATAGACATCCCGTATTGGAGTCAAGATAGACATCCCGTAATGGAGTCAAGATAGACATCCCGTATTGGAGTCAAGATAGACATCCCGTATTGGAGTCAAGATAGACATCCCGTAATGGAGTCAAGATAGACATCCCGTATTGGAGTCAAGATAGACATCCCGTATTGGAGTCAAGATAGACATCCCGTATTGGAGTCAAGATAGACATCCCGTAATGGAGTCAAGATAGACATCCCGTATTGGAGTCAAGATAGACATCCCGTATTGGAGTCAAGATAGACATCCCGTAATGGAGTCAAGATAGACATCCCGTATTGGAGTCAAGATAGACATCCCGTATTGGAGTCAAGATAGACATCCCGTATTGTAGTCAAGATAGACATCCCGTAATGGAGTCAAGATAGACATCCCGTATTGGAGTCAAGATAGACATCCCGTATTGGAGTCAAGATAGACATCCCGTAATGGAGTCAAGATAGACATCCCGTATTGGAGTCAAGATAGACATCCCGTATTGGAGTCAAGATAGACATCCCGTATTGGAGTCAAGATAGACATCCCGTATTGGAGTCAAGATAGACATCCCGTATTGGAGTCAAGATAGACATCCATCATTGGCGTCAAGATAGACAACCATCATTGGCGTCAAGTCAAGATAGACAACCTGCACTGGCGTCAAGCCAAGATAGATAACCTGCATTGGCGTCACCGCATTGGCGTCAAGTCAAGATAGACAACCTGCATTGGCGTCAAGTCAAGATAGACAACCTGCATTGACGTCAAGTCAAGATAGACAACCTGCATTGGCGTCAAATCAAGATAGACAACCCGCATTGGCGTCAAGTCAAGATAGACAACCATCATTGGCGTCAAGTCAAGATAGACAACCCGCAAAGGCGTCAAGTCAAGATAGACAACCATCATTGGCGTCAAGTCAAGATAGACAACCCGCATAGGCGTCAAGTCAAGATAGAGATAGACAACCATCATTGGCGTCAAGTCTCTCCTAGATCCCGTGGTTCCTACTTAATTTAACCTGTGAATTTAATGATCTTAAAGTATAACGATATTCCTTGTAAAGTTCCTTTATATTTTGGATCGTTTGTAATAATAAATGGTGAAAATAGAATTAAAAAGCGCCTATTCATACTCTTAACAGCCCGACTTAAATCTAAACAACCACTATAATAAAGTTGAACATCATAATCAGAATTCTGTATCAAAATAAATGACCACTAGACTAAATAAAGCGCCACTTTTCATTACATTTTAAACCAAAAATGTATTTTAAAAACATAATAAAACACAAAAGCATGAATCTTATTCGTCACATATGGCTTTTCACTGAGCCCTACCAACAAACCTCCCGTTTGTTTCATGGCATTGCTTTGAATTTCGAGTCCCACGGACTCCCAATTGAACTAAGATTCACTACTATCACTTTTACTACAAGCTCTACTTCAAGTGGTAATTAACCCTCTGGCATCGCTATATATCAAAAACAAAGGTTAAAAAACCTATCAAAACTCTAAAGAAGAAACTTTTGCAACCCTAGTCATTATACAATTTGTCGCGGGTTGAACTTTATCTATGGCATCTTGCCCCGATCGAATATTGCTAGTCTCTGTTGCGGAAAACATTTACAAGACGTAAATAATAAGTTATTACTTTTGCTAAATTGACTAACCGCTTTATTTTACAGCATTTACGGGCCTTGATCGGCAATAATGCGCATTCACAATATACGATTAATTAATAATTGTAAGTTCGCCCGTGATTCCTACACATGTAGGTAGACAAGAAATAAAATATTCCGAAAATCGAATTACATTTTTTTTTAAGTCTTGACTGGTCTTAATCGGTCGAATCTTTAGAGCTATCGCGTTACCATTGTTTTCCGAATTTAAAACAAAGTTATTTAAAACAAAAGTTTAAAACATTGTTTTCCGAGTTTAAAACAAACATTCACGTTTACGAAAATCCGGGATAAAATAATTTCGCGTCTTATCATACGTAACAAAACGACGTAAAGTTAAAGTAAAATAATTATCAGTAAAAATTAAAAAACAAGATCGTGAGGGTTGTTCGCTAATCTCAATGTTAGTTATCTCAATAACAATAATAAAGAGCTTACTATATTTAATCGCTTAATTTTCTTTAACAAGCGAGTATTTAGCGCAAAAAATGGATGTAAATGGAAACGAATCACCTTTATGCTGTGACGTGATCGATGGTGGATAAATTGCGCAGACAACAACGCGTTGCTCGCACCGCACTATACCAGCACCGCTGCCATAGCAGTCATCGCCACGAAAGCAGTCACCACCATCAGCACCATCAGCACCATCAGCGCCATCCGCACCATCAGCGCCATCCGCGCCATCAGCGCCATGCCATCAGCACCGTCCACGCCATCAGCACCGTCCACGCTACGCCGTCATC
This sequence comes from Napeogenes sylphis, assembly GCA_959347405.1. Lineage (NCBI taxonomy): Eukaryota > Metazoa > Arthropoda > Insecta > Lepidoptera > Nymphalidae > Napeogenes > Napeogenes sylphis. The sequence continues at coordinate 16,187,287 of OY365777.1, read as the reverse complement.
GCCATCCGCGCCGCTCCATTATCGCCATTCGCGTTGCATTATCAGCGCCATAATTTTTTTAATTTCTTTCTTCATTAGCAACGATTCCTTCTTTCGTAGAATTCTTCCAACGGTTATCATATAATCTAATAAACGCATAAGCGATTAAATAGGTATTTTCACTCGATTTTCTTGATATGTGGGTAGATCTCAATGTTAAGTTTTGAGATAACATAAATTTAACTTGATTGATTGATTGATTTACAACCATTGATTATCAACTATTGATTGATTGCATTTATTCTGGAACTTCATTGTTATTATCTTGTAGTGTGCTTTTCAAATAATAAAATCACTTCATTTCTTGCTTGACGTTATTTGTAGCTTCAATAAACTTAACTCGCGGGTAGTTGGTGGTTTTGATGCCCGAGTGAATCCCACTTCTGATGTCGGAGATAGATGCATATTAGTGACTTGCTCGTTCTTGATAGAGTATTCTGGTACAGGATCCGAAGCGTAGGTCTCAAGCAATTAAACCACACAGACACTATATGACAATTACTTGTATTAAATGTAGGTAATCACAAATTACTTAGTAGGTATACAATTATCAGAGTTTCGTGAACCACCGGTCCCGTTTGGGGGGTCCGGACTTTAAGGCTTACACTAAACAATAATCCCCTCGTCTCGATGCTCTCGGATATTTAAAATGTCTTCGGTGCCCCTCCAAACGATTCCGATCACGTGACTCGTTACGTCACGGCGTTCACACCCCACTGTTACTATGATATCAATTGAGTTACTAATTATCGTTAAATTATCGTGATCTGCGACATATATATATCATAATTAAATTAGGTCAGGTGGATCTTTGAACTTTGAATGGTATGTTCGTGATGAACTACAACATTATCTTGGTTGTTAATATTAATGTCATAGTCAAAATATATAAAAAATATATCTATAGAGATAAATTATTATATTACAGATATATAGGTAGATAAGATTTTATTGATTTGATTCAAAGTTAGTAATTTGATTTTTATATTCGTTTTTTAAAATGCTCTGTTAGTTCAGTCATGCTTGTTTAATGGAAATAAATATAAAATATTGACGTAGTTAAATGTCGTCAATGATTAAGTTTTGTTATATAGAGAAAACTTGCAAGTTATCGACTTATATACGGTACCAATACCAATATATATGTGCATGACGCATATAAGTATATTATTTTTAATATTAAACTGAAAATGCCAAATACCTCCTTATTAAAATATACCAGGAAGTTGAAGGGTAATCTTTGTGAAATACACATTCATATTACATTAACTGACAGTTTTATAGAATTTTAAATTATAATTTTATTTTAGATTAGAATAGTATATAATTTAAGGTATTTTCTATTATATAATTGCTGTGTAATTTTATTAACTTATATTATATTCTGATTTAATATTATTTTTTTCATTATAATCACTTTAACTTCTTGTAATATTTCCTTGATGAATTTTATAAATATAAAGATATATAGATAAAGTATTAAGTAGTATAATTGATATGTATTTCTGATAAAATTTTCAATAACTACATTTCATTAATGTCGAAAGAAAAATATATCATACTTTAAATACCATGTTTGATAAAAAAAAGGATGATTTTAATACGATACAAGTGTTCTCTTACACGCACGACTATTTGAAGATTATTTTACTTATTAATAAAACATTTAGAAGTAATTAATAATTGTTAAAAAATTTGGGAATCCATAACAAAGAACTATTGACATTTTTTTGTAAACATCAATGTTATGTGAAGAGATCTTTAGGTAAATTATCGAAAGTTTATTTTTTCTATTTTATAAAAGCTAATCTATTTTTTTTTTAATTTTTTCCCCCGACCCAAAAAAAGGGGTGTTATAAGTTTGACCTGTGTATCTGTGTATATGAGTGTCTGTCTGTGGTAACTTAGCGACCATACGCGTGGACGGATTTGAATTGCGTTTTTTTTTTTAATCCAAAGCGTGGTTGATCAAGACGGTTCATAGCTATGTTTGGTCAAAATAAAAGCAATCGTCTCCAAGATTTATTTTATTGGTGCTGGTGAAAAGTTTCTTCAATATTAATAGTAAAAACTTAAGATATATTAGTGTGTTTGTAGTTTCATTTAGTACTACATAAAAAATAATAATTATAAATAGCACACAAAAAAATCAGAAACCGCTTCTTTTTATATCAAATATTTAGGATTATTTTTTTATTTTTTTTTTAGTATAAATATTTAACCATATACTTATGTTGTTTTTTATTTCTTTTATCATATCATGTAATTTCTCCTATTTTTTAAACTTTTATATTTGGTTTATATAATTATTGCCGAAATTTCATTTCTAAACTTAATAACACAATATATTTAGAAACCTTTTTAATTAAACCTAAAAAACAGAATAATTTACAAAAGGGGTAGACAAAAAATAAAACACCTTAAGGGTCCTTTTTATTTTAATCCTTAATAATACTTTAACTTTTTATCAATCTCAATTCTAACAAATTTTACGGAAAAAAGTTTTGTTTTCAATCATTCTAAATTTCAAAAAGTGACAGATTTGATAAAAACATTATTAACAGTAAAATATAAAATCCGCTTTAAATAAATTGTCAATTTGTTATAAAAAGTGTCAAACCAATCAATGACTAAAAAGTAATTTAAAAACAAGCATTTCATAAACGCACATTGGTAAGATTAAAAAATATATAATTTGTACAATTGTACTTTACATTTGTAGGTTTAATGGTATATAGGCATTTTATTAAGAAACGAAATAAGAAGTGTATTATTTACCTTAAGGCAATTATATTGAAAAAAAATCAAAAACTATACTTTTTTTTAATTAAGACCACCATCGTCAAGCTCTCAGTTATAAGCTTTAATTTCGTAATAAATGAAATAGAGACAATATTGAATGAAAATATCGTGTGTCATTTAATTTGATACACAATAATTATTATTTCGTATCATTACTTGTTTTTTTTTCACCAAATATTTTTATACATTTATCGAAATAAGCACTGATAGGTGTCTAATAATTATTCGGACTTAGTGATTTAATCTTGCTATTTATTTAATTAGTTTCATAAACTAACAAAATGTATATACACTAGTGCATAGCTAAACTAGTATTTAATCTGCTATACGAGAACACCGAGCAAGCGAACGAATGTTATTTGCATTGTCAATACAAGTCGTACTAGTATATTTATCGTTGGTGGATTAAGTAAATTTTAAATAACTTTGATACTCATCTTTATTAAATAAAATGCTCGGTAAGTAAAGAAAACCATATGTTAGCTTCTTAAGTATAAGTATACAAGCTGACAGTAAGAGTATAAAGTGTTAACTTTAGCAACGAGTAATGATATCGATATCCCATGTTACTTCATCAAATCTTTGTACTTTTTGAGTTCAAAAAATTTGCAATATAATGTCACGTGAGAGAAATCCTAAGAAACGATAAATAATCATATTTATATCGTTGGAAAAATAGCGTATAAAAGATACATTTAGATATTCTTTGCAGGAAATATAATAATCCATATGTAATCCTGTGTTATAATATTCCAATTACAGAGGACTTACTGCGAAGCCGTGTGTTTAATATCTACAAGATCCTTTATATTATGATTTAAGCTAGATTATGTTACCTTGGTATTAATATATATAAGCCATGTGGTATCTATCATCAAAGAACATATAAAGATTATTATTGAGAACAACTGTAAAACCATAACTACTTCGATTGTACAACAAACACCAACCATGTGTTATATACATGTTTAAAGATAAAAGTAAAAAAAACTATTAATAGATGTTTAGTCTCTTTTTCTTCTATTTTAAATAAAATTTTTATTTAATATAATTATATTCTATCATTAACATTATACTGAAAAATACAAATGTGAACATACAAAACAAATTACTTTTCTACATAAATACCATTCGTTAAGGTCACATATAAACTCGTAAAACTATATAAAGAATAATGCCGTAGATTTCTTTTTTAGAGCTCGTGCAATCAACTCAGAGCCGTCACACGACGTGGGAATAGATTAGGTTTTGGAAAAATAATACAGAAACACTCTACGAGAGCGTTATGGAGGAGTAAATGAAAAATAACACATTCGAATCCGAGGTTATTGAGATACAATCACAGCTATTTTTTTTATTCTAATCGACTTAAAAAATTGACAACAGCTAAGCAAACTCATATTTGTCACTGACTCATATTTTAACTCTTGTTGGTTAGTCAGAGACTCCAACTGCTGAACTAGAGGATTTGATTTTTTGTGAGTAACTATTAAAAAAAACAACAGAAAATATAGTAACGAGACATAAAAGTTTTTTAAGGCTTGATGTTTTTATTAAATATGACAATGATATACATTCAAGGGTACTGATATAAAAAAATATATATACATTCTGCAATGTATTTAGATATAAAAATATAATAAAACGTCTACCTCTCCTATCCACCTCTCAGCTCCCTAATTACAAATAGATCACTGGTTAGGTTTTTATGCTAAAAAAACAGAGTAACAGTTACTTTATCTTAAGGTTATATTGTGTAAGTAAATATATTGTGTTTTCCTAAAGTACTTAGGGTTTCTTTAGGTCCTTCACTTTTAATGCTAAATGTATACACGATATTTGTTGTTTAACATTGATTTATTATATTACTTATATATGAAAAGTTTTTTTTTTTCATATCTTAACAAGCCTCATTATGCCATCATTCTAAAATTGTTGAAACTTACTTTTAAAATATCTTAGTAATAATTTGATGAAGAAAAATTTAGGGAGTAAGAAGGTTAAGGTAATACGTCCCAAATAAACTGTAATTATTTTTAGCTTACGGCCAACGCAACATGCGGTCTTGCGTTGTCGTGATTCACCAATTCAGGTTGTTTTTCTTCTATTTGTGGTGGTTTTTAGTTGAATCAGCTGATTACAATATTTGTCGGCATTGATTGCATTCCCTTGCCGAAAGAGCTACTACTACTACACTACACCTTTCCAGTTCCAGAAGATTCATACTTCGCAAAAGTTAAGGGTCTACTTTCTTTATAGCAATTAATTGTGTTTTTGATGCACATTTTGAAACGAATTCTAGGTCTGGTCTCCAGAGACAAGAATTGACAATTTGTATAATTATAATTATTATCTCTTTTTAGATTTTAGGTCGAAATCGATGCTTTTAAAATAATAATAATAATAATTATATCAGGACAAATTACACACATTGATCTAACCCAAAGTAAGCAAATTATTTGGTTGTGTTAAGGGTGTTAGACAACGATACAAATACATAGAAATACATATATAAATACTGAGAATATATTTAATAAACGACCAAACCCAGAAACACAGACATCTATGCTCACCACATAAATGCCTGTCTCTGCCGGAAATCGAACCCGAGCCCCATGGCGCCGTGACACATCTGCGCTAACCACTCGACCAACGGAGCAGTTTCAGATTTTGTCATGTTAATAACCTTATAGTGACTAAATGGATATTTTTACACTTACAACATCTTAAAGATGTTTGCAAGGAATATAATTATCAAATAAATTTAATATTTATAGTGTTTACTGTCGAGTTTTATCACTAATGATAGTCGACCCAACTTGACAAGAGACTTTAAGTTAGAATGATCTTTAGATTATAATAGGATTTTTAATAGTTATATGAAAATTAAATTTACTATTGAATAATTAAAAAGTGGTGATTTTACGAAGTGAATTCCGATAACGCTGCATGGTTTGATGGATGGTATTTTCCTTGGATTGTTTTTAGTATAGTAGATGTTTTTAAAATACATCCAGTTTCAATAACAGACATACAACTTATAATGTCGGTTAGTAAAAGAATAATGTTAAAATAATACTAAAAAGAAACAACGTATTTTAAAAATAATTTTATATTAAAATAGTGAAATTTCCTTTAAAACTGGAAATATTTCAAATATTTTATTACTGTTGAAACACAAATATTTATTGATTCTAACATTCATTTCTAAATATAAATTGTGTACGACATCTATAATACAATGTTTTGTTTTTTCCTGTTACAAAAAATAGGAGCTTAGCGAAAAATATTTAAATTCCTTTTTATTTTTAAGATATACTCTTGCATGTCTGTTTGGAATCAAGTATTTTATTATATACCTTAGGACCTGAATTAAATACAGATATTAGTTAATTTCAAAGTAAAGTTTAAGAGTTGATACACTCAGACACTTGCTAGTAGTAACTAACTTGGGGGGCGTCATCGCCGAGAACCTCCTCGTGTGCCCGTCTGTTTCCCTTGTTGCTCGGATTCGTTCGGTGGCATCGGAAGCGGTACGGGCCGGTGCTCCCTGGGCAACAACGGTTAATGTGATCCTTCGGGTTTGCATTAGCCGTTGGCTAATACTCGGCGCGAGGTGGGTCGGCCATGGGGGTTTGTGCCCGGTTCATGGCTGGCCGGCGGGCAGGCTGCCTTTCGGGGTGGTCTGTCTGCAAGAGGGAGGCTTGGACCTGGAGATGGTCTGGGCATTTGGTGGTGCCTGGGATTTCCGTTGCCGTTTGCGGTGCTGGGGCGCATTCGGTGGCGGAGGTTTCGGGGGCAGTCGCGGGTGCCTCCTCAGGTATCCAGCATCGCCGGGAGGTATCCCGTGGCTGTCTGATGATGGGCGTGTGGGGTAGAGTGGGCCGAACTTCTTGCTCCAGGTGCGGTGCTGGGGCGCACTTGGTTGCGGGGGGTTCGGAAACAGTGATGGATTCCTCCTCAGGTATCCAGCATCGCCGGGAGGAATTCCGTGGCTGTCGTGGGAGGAGTGCGCTGGAGCGCGTGTGGTGCAGGGTCGCGGGATCGCTCCTGGTACTTCTCTGATAGCAGAGTTGACTGTGGAGTGGTTCCGTAGCCGTAGGCCTAGGTGAGAGGGGGGGGGCGACCTCTCTCGCCATTGCACTAGGTCTATGAGGTAGGGGTACACTGGTTGCCCGGGGTACCCCTATATAGAGGAGTTCCGCCGGGGCGCCACGGTGAGTGCGAAAGCGATCCCGTGGCGTCCCATTGTAGCGTCGTGGGCAGCCGTTGGTTTTTTAGTGGGGTGCCTTAAAAATGGCAGTCGCCGGGTGCCGCACATACCGCCCGGCCATCGCCTTCCTGGCCTGGGTGACGATGCGGAAACGCATTTTTCCAACGAAAAAAAAAAAAAAAAAAGTAGTAACTAACTTAATTAATTTAAACTATTTACAGTTTGTAGTTACGTAACACTGATGTTTCAAGTTAAAAGTTCTAAATAAAAAGTTGTAATGAGTATCCCAGAATGTCCTTCGCCTCTTTATTGCGACCAGTTTTAATAATATAGTCCAGTTTAAACCACTTTTAATTAAGTATTGCCTGAACTTTGTAAAGTTTGTATAGTTAAAAGTTAATTACTATTTAAGCTATTACGTAAACTTTTTATTTTATCTTTTTACTTAAAGTAATCTATACTTTTAGTTTTAAGTTAGTAAATTAGACTTCAGGGTGTATAATTTATGACTGCTACAGGAGATGTTTATTAATGTGTAGCAAATGTAGAGTTTCAATTTTAGGTAACAAACATTCATTACAAATATTTAAAACATCTTTACTTTTTTGGTATAGTATAAAAAAAAATAAGCTGGTAAAATTTTACTTGTTTATTGATTGTTAAAAAAAATATATAAATAAATATTATGTCGGTTAATTGAGAGCAAGTATAAAGGTACTTGTATTAATTGTATTTATAATATATATACCTGATACAAATTGAGAATATTTGGCAAATAATACTCCTTTAGTTTTAAATAAAATTCTGTCAAGACTTGAGATATTATTCAACAGAAAAAGACGATTTACTTCAGATTGAATATTATTTTTACCTAAAGTGCCATAATTGTGAATAGTTGGTATATAGCAAAAGAGAACAATAAATGTTATTTATGGAAGTAATAATTGGAACCTAAAAATACATTTAAATAAATTTAAAATTTAACAAACCCCCGATACAAAAATACGTCTAAAAAGGATAAAAATAATATTATTATGTACTTATTGAATACGTTGCGTCGGGACCTTTGTAAGTACGTTGACGATAGTGTCTAGTTTAGGATTTTTTTGGAACTAATGCATGAGGACTTAAGACTATACGATTTACTATTGTTATTTATTTATTTGCCTTGTTATTTTATTTATTTTATCCTTTTCAGACGTTGGGGGTTAAAAATACCTAACTTTGATGATGACTAATAGTGTTTTTTTTTGTTTAACCTCAACCCAAGCTTTAGGCCTATGAGTGAACTTAAAACGAAAGCCTACAATTTTGTAATCGAGATTTTAAATTAATACTTGAAGAACCTTCCAAATTTTAAATGAACTGTAATTAGCTATTACTGAATTAAGAAACCAAAACAAAGAATCTTTTTAATGAAAAAAAATCTATACCTACAAAAGAGAAAGTATGTATGTATGTTCCAGATAAACTCCGAAACAGTTTGACCGATTTTAACCGAATTTTCAGAGGATATTTAGATTGACACATCGGGTAATCCTATAAAGTTTGGTGACGATCGGAGCATTTTCTATTGAACTGTCCGTGACAATTTTTTTTACTACTGATATTGTTTTTTACATCAAATTATTTAAGGTCAGTTATAACGTCATGACACTATCCATGTACAAGCTAGAGAAACGACTAGAAGAAAATGAAATTCAGGTTGAATTATAATTATTATCGCGGTGGTTAATTCTAAATAAGTTAATTCTTATATTTAATATATTTTTTATTTTGTATTTTGAGTTCTGTACCTTTAAATTAAGTCCGGCGAATATATGAAATTGGCGTTATTCGTACTGGCCACTTCAATCTCAATTTTCTCCTCTTTGGTAAGTATCAAAAATTCAAATTTATACAGCTTTTTACACATGTATTTTTGTTTCGTTGACAGTAATTCATTTGTATATTTTCTTCTGTTTTTTTCTGTTTGCGGTACTCAGTTTACAAAATGGAAAACTTAAAATATCGCATTGTTTTCGAGTACAATTTCCACCGGGGTATCAGTGCTTCGGAAACGACTTGAAGGTTTAATAATGTACATGGCGGTCGTGTTGCAAAAGAAACACAGTTCATTCTTGGTTCAAACGTTTTCGTCTTGGAAACGTTTTGTTCGGTGTTAGTGATGAATCTTATCTTATACATATGAAGCAAATTGGGAAGATTAAAAAGCTTTAAAGGTCTCATGAACTGACTGTAGCAAACCGGCAAAGGCGCGTCAACTTCTGCGTTGCATTATTGAACCGGCAGAATTATGAAGGAATTTTAAATCGAATCATTTTCTGTGATGAAAAATGGATTCTCTCCGGTGGGGCAGTCCAAATCGCTTTCAAAGATTTTATTGATTCCCGTATGACTGGTTTTTTTAATAGAGAGATCCATGAACTACCTATAAGATGGAAAAAATGCATAAAAAACAATGGTTCATAATTTGATTAATTAAATATTATATTAAAAAATATTTGACGTTTGGTTCCTCCCATGCAAAACACCAATTTCATTTGTAAGGAGCAAATCAAAAACATAATTAAAAATAATATAAATGAATGAAGTGACTTCTCAGTTAACAAGACCTAAATGTGATTATCGCGCATAGGTCAGTTATGGATTATAAGACTTTTCTGTAAAAGTCATAATATTAAAAAATTAATCACTTTTTATATAATTCTTGGCAATCACACGGTAGAATTTAACAATTATATGAAATTAATAACTGGAATTTCTTTTAATTTTTTCTGGATTTTTAAGAACCATACTTATCTACCTATATTTTTTGCATTTATTATTTCGCAAAATAATTTAATTAATTTTAAAACTTTTATATGTTTACTATAATAACTAAATTTCTATTGAATTGTAACGAGAACATGAAGTAGTAGGTACTTTTCATATTAAACTTTGACTACGGTCAAATTGCTTTCTAAACACGAAACCTCGCTATCAAAGTCAAAGTTTTCATTTCAAAAGGGTATAGGTACGTTGTACTTATGTGAAGTGAGACTCTAATGATAAAGAGAAAGGAAACAGTGACTAGCTTGCAATAAACTACTAATATAGTGTCCTACTATAATGTTACACATGTTATCTCGAATTAGACCAAGTGGCACCAAAAACAGGGTAATAAGTACAATAAGACAAAATTGATGAAATCTTTATCTATACTAGCGGACCCGACAGACGTTGTCTTGTACACGCGTCTTTAATTTAAAAATTCAAACTTTAAAAAAATATATATATTAAAAAGTTATCACAATGTCTAACGTCATTACATGTACATTTATCATAATTCGACCAACCGATACCGTATGAATATGTAAATAAAGATTTTTTGTTTACATAAATGAGTTTGATTATTCAATATATTTTTTATTAAATTTCACTTTTTACGAAGCGAAATTAACAACGCAGATCTTAGACAAAAAACAACAAATAATGATAATAAAATTTAAAGAAATATACTAACTTCGATCCGTAATAAATTCGCAAAATGTATAGTTGTTTATGCACAACTCAAAGCTCTTTACAAACTTAGTACTCAGTACCTCTTGATTTAATATTTAATTCAGCACGTGGATGAAAATATCACAATTATAAAATATTTTTCTCAATTCTATCGCAACGCCAACTATAATATAATAATATATAATATAATATTTTAATTATAGTCAGGGCAGACTATAATTAAAATATAATATTATTTAATATTTGATATTGCCATGGTAATGCTGTCCGTCGGAACCAATGTGAAACATTTCAAAATCACCACCTACTTACTTATTACAAAAATTATCAAAAAACCATTTTCCAGTGGACCAAATTGTGAATCTAAACAATACTCAAGTCCCCTTGAACACACACAAAGAATTTCATAAAAATCGATCCAGTCGTTTGGGAGGAGTGCAGTGACAAACACACAGGAAATATATATATGTCGGAGGTACAGATCTTCTTGAACTTGAGTCTTGGGTATTGTCCATTGAAATTAGTAACTATCTAATTATCTTTGTACAACGAAACGTGAGGCAGTTTCTAATCACTTGTTGTCAGCTCGACGTCCGAATTATCTGAGAGGTCTGACCATGATGATTACCCCTTTTATCGGAATCAAACCGACTGAGTTTAGACTCTGCCGAAGTGCGCCAACTTCACACTTGTGTTTCGATGTCACCTGATGTCCTGTACTCATGACATAACCGACATATATAAAGATAATGTCATATTTAAAAGGAGCTTATTTAAAATATTGGTTCAGATCTATTTAACAAGTATCATTATATATTTGTTGGCCAACAATACAATCTTATGCTACAAATTTTACATTGCTCTCGTTCATGAGGTCAACGTCCAGGGCCAAGATGTAAACAGACCATCCCAAGTATACCGCAGACACGAGTAGCGTAGAAAATACATCAATATATATTAAACATTTCTAGTTAATAGTCTCTCCTTAAAGACATTTAAGATTGCCACCGTATTAAGTTCTCATCCACTTATTAAATAACTTAAATAACTACGAAACTTTACTACTATACTTACTTACTACGATACTTTTAAATTCATTTTAATTTAATTTCATCAAAAATGAAATGTACATATTGTTAACGACATGTTTCTATTGAAGTTTTTATGAATAAAATATGAACACAACAACTGATATGAAACAACAAATATTTAATAATTAATTGTTTTCAATTTAGATTAGCGATAAGTGAAAAGTATACATTTTAACTCCTCTAACTTCTTATTAGAGTCACACTAAATGCTCTGAAGGACCCCCTGAACGGCATATTTAGAGTCTACTCAATTCAATCTCGATCAGTTACCATTTCCAAACACCTATTCCTAAGTTTAAATAAATCTGATCTTTGTGTATCATTATTTATACCTTTATTTCCATATTCCAAGTTTACATTTGAAAACTACTTAGACAATAATGTTTTCTTAATTATTAGATTAAATATTTATTTTATTTATTTTGCTTGCATGGTCTCTTTAAGAGTAAAAACCTCCATCTCCTTCCATTTTTCTTTATCTATTGCAATTTTCATCCAATCTTTTCTATTGTTGTCCCACCCTCCTCCTTACGAATAGACATGTTTTCTTTCTTTCTTTCTTTCTTTCTCTTTCCAATCGGACCTCGCCATTTTGTTACAAAATTTATCCATCTATTGTCTTTGTACCTAGATATGTGCATTGCTCAGCTTCATTTCAACTTTAAAGCTTGTTGCAGAGCATCAGTTACCTTTGTTTTCTGTCTTATTATTGATCTTGTTTTATGTATGTTCCGTAGCTTTAGTATGTTTCGCTTCATCGTATGTTGCCAAGACCAGATCTTGTTCCTAATTTTTTTGGTATAAACCTATGTTTGGATTGCATATATGAGACTTAGCAAAATACTAGAGTCCATTATTATTTTCTTCAACTTTAGACTGTAGTTTCCTCTTAAAATTTCTGTTTGGGCCCAATATTTCTTCCACGTCGCCTTCAATTTTCGATCTACTTAGTTTTCATAATTGTTGCTTCCGAAAGACACTATTTTGCCTAAGTTTACATACTCTTGAATTACATAGTCTATGGTTTTTCCTTCCATTTTAATTGTTTTTGGTGGCTATTTGACATGATTTTAGTTGTAATCCAACTTTCTTACTTTCCAAGACTAGATTTTGTAACATCTTTTTGAGGTCTTGTGTATCATACAAAGATTTAATTGTTCTCTTTAAGGAAGCAACTTTAAAAACACGGCTAAAATAAATAATTCATACAACAAATTTAAACGATTTAGATCTGTAATTCATCAATAAACTTTCATACAAACATCAAACTTATAAAATATTTTTTTATTTCCTTAATGAAACTTTGATTTACTTTAAAAATCTTAAGAAAATTAAAGTGTGTCGGTCAAAGGAGATAATTTTAATTTTCCCTTTAAAAAATACTTTTACCTACCTAAAAATTAAGGTAACCTAAGGTAAAATATCTCAAACAACATAACTTACATACTAAATAATCATAAGCTACATACGTACTACAAAATTAGATAATTTACAGGATACAATTACAAGATTACCATTAAAAAAAAAGCAAATATTTGTATTCAAAAAACACCTCAAAACAAAATTCTAGGGTAGTTCCTATAATATAATATAGTTATTATTATTATACTAAAATTAATCCTTAATCTTTTCTTTTTTTATAATAAGTTTTTTCAAAAGTTCATTTGTAAATCTAATCCTGAAATTGCAGCAATCTTGGTTACAATCAGACGAGATCTAGGTGTCTCTCAGTAAGTCAATTAATTAGTCATCTACCTCCAGCGCTTCTTAAGTTTCCGAGCGTATAGTTCAGAAGGCGCTCGAAATCTTAAGAACCGTTGAAGTAGATGAATTATTATTACTAACAATTATGTTAAGTAGTTTTTGTGTAAGATAGTAACAAACACCCATCCTCCAATACACACATACGAATTAACAATTCATCTATTCATTCTTCACAAAATTAACAGTTTAAAATAATATTACAACAGCAAATAGGTGTATAAGCTATTTAGTTACTCAATAATTTAATAATGTTCCTTTCTGTTTAATTTAAAATTTCTTCAGCTCATTCATACTATTTTATAATGATTTTAAAGAAAACTCATAAAAGTTTCAATCACAAAAATTAATGCAACATAAAAGGTGAACTAAACAGACACATCACCAATGTTTTAAGTAATCACTTTTATTTAAAGAGAAATGTATACGAAAGGCGTCTGTATATTTATTACTACAGAAATGACAAGTATGTACAATCAGTATCTCTTAAGGGAGTGTTAGGGATTAATGTTTGTAATTACATTCTTTTATTATTTTTTTAATACTTTAAAATGATAAATAGATTATTTTTATTTGATATTAAATAAAGATAATTTTTAAAAAGTTTTAAATCAAATATTCTAACGCTTTGCATTGAATTTTAATTACTTCAGAAAATATAATTATGTTTTTATTCAACAAAATGTATAACAAAATAGAGTTTTAATTGCTTTTCCTTTTTTTTCTAGACGGTACAAAGATAAACTTAATCCAATTAACTGAACCGTTGATTTGAAAAATGGCGACAAAGAAATATTGTTTTTCCGTTTCATTTATATAAGAAATAACTTGAGTGTTCATTTCGAAATGTATTGATTGTTTTGAAAGAAAATACAATATGTATTTTAATTATTTGTATTAAAAATATATAATTTAAGGTTTCCTTTAAATCTATAAATTCCAAATGTTTCATTTGGTCCGATAGTGTAACTGTTTTACTGCTTTGTTTCTCGTCAATCTTTGGTAAAGAAATTTTATTTTTTAAATATATTCCGAATGTTATTATCATTAAATTGTTAATTGATCGATGTTACTATTTATTTTATACAATTTGTTGTCTTGTAAGTAAATGTATTATTTTTAGATTTTGATTATTCAGATGTAATAGAAGCTCCTCATTTGTTTATGGGATCTTAATTTCTTGATAAGTAAATATTGGATTTCTTTTGTTATTTTAAGCTGGAAATATTCCTTTTCTGATACATTGGCTATAACGTTGAGTCAATCACGTCTCAAAAACATTTTATAATATTATTACCGTATATTTCAATAAACGTGAATTAAGCATTCTATATGTAATCGTCTTTATCGGGACGGTGGTGACATCTATTAGGTTTCTTTCGAAGTTTCTTTCGGATGCTTAATTAAAAAGACGATTACATATAGAATGCTTAATTCACCGAAACGGACAGCGATACGGTGGCTCAGTTGGTAGAGCGACGGGACGGTTTCCCAGTAGTCGCGGGTTCGAGTCCCTGCCCGTATCGGTTTTTTTACATTCTATATTTATATAAATTTAAATAAGCTTAACATGGCTATACATGTTTTAAGATATTTTCAAACATTGATTTCGGTAGTGGCATCTTTTCAATGTTTATACTGCAAAGTTAGAAACATTGGTTAGGATCTTCGAAAGAAACCTAATAGATGTCACCACCGTCCCGATAAAGACGATTACATATAGAATGCTTAATTCACCGAAACGGACAGCGATACGGTGGCTCAGTTGGTAGAGCGACGGGACGGTTTCCCAGTAGTCGCGGGTTCGAGTCCCTGCCCGTATCGGTTTTTTACATTCTATATTTATATAAATTTAAATAAGCTTAACATGGCTATACATGTTTTAAGATATTTTCAAACATACATACATGTATACATACATACAGATCACAATTTAACTGAAAATGATTTAATGAAATATACTTAACTAACTACAAAAGAATTAGTACACAATGAAAAATATGATCTATTTAAAAACTAATATCATACTTTTAAAATATTCAATCATTTCATTATTATTAACTTATTTAACATTTGTCCGCGATGAACTCCTAAACTACTTAACCGATTTTAATCAAATTTGCACACTGTGTGCAGTTTGCTCCAACTTGAAACATAGGATAACTTACATCTCTATTTTACGTCGCAATATTATTTTATTGCAAATTATTTGTTTACAATTATCTATTAGATCCCAACAAGTCTAACAGATGGCGTTGTATCTGTCGACTGGATTGAGTTAGTGTTCAACAGATGGCGTAATGTTAAAAGTACAAATGTTTCATATATAATTTAACATCATAAACAACACGCGATACTGAGAATAAATTATGAGTTAATTTTTAGTTTTAATATAGACCGCCATGTATTACTTAGACTGAAGTATATATAAACTCATATTATAATGAACATAATACAGTCAAATTATACCTGCTTCGTTCTTCTCGTTCGTTGAATCTATTTATGTGAGACGGGTCAACCAAAAATATTGTGTACCAATTAGTGCAAAATTAAATTAAAAATTATATTATTAATAATTTAAAATAACAAATTTTATTTTAAAAAAATTTAAATTCTGCCGTACATACCTTATTTATAAATTTGTAGTGTACTCATTTGTTACCATCTTAAATAAAATAATAATAATTAAATTTAAAATTAAATAAAACATCTGTATGCTAATTTTGATCAATCGTGTTCAAAGACCTCTTACAAATCCCAATCCGGTGAACTTTTAGACTGGCTTTAACGTTTTCGTCTTCTTTGGTAAATAATATTTTCTTTGTTGCAACCACCCTGTTGGTCAAAAGTAGAGGAGCGCAGACGCCTAACGTGTAGCATTATAGTGTCGTATAGTATAGCGTGATGTAGCCAAAAAAATAGAAATACTCGTACCGAATATATTCGGTTGCCATGTTCATAACAAATTGCATCTATGTAAAAAAACATAGCGGTCCACATTATTATTTTTAACCCCCGACCCAATAAATTTGACCTGTAAATTTGTGTATCTGTGTGTCTGTCTGTGGATACGTAGCGGCCAAATACGTAAACGGATTTGAATGCGGTTTTTTTAATCGAAAGCTTGGTTTGTCAAGATGGTTCTTAGCTATGTTTGGTCGAAATAGAAGCAGTCGTCCCCAAAATTTTATTGGTGCTGGCGAAAGGTTTTTTACAATATTGATAGTAAAAACCTAAACAGGGGAAATTAGTGTATTCGTAGGTTCAATTAGTGGAACATAGAAAAAGTTAAATAATTTAAAAAAACAGAAAAAAAAAACCCCGATACTAGATGACGTCTAAAAAGGATAATAATATTATTATGTACTTATTGAAGTCGTTGAGTCGTGGGACCTTTGTACGTATCAACATGAGTGTCTATTTTACAAAATTTTTGGAGCTAATGAATGACGTCTTTGACTATACGATAATATCAAAATATTTTTGTTTCGTTATTTGCCTTGATAAATTTACTTGCATTTTGAATTTTAAAAATATAATAGGTATATACAAAACC
Source organism: Napeogenes sylphis (assembly GCA_959347405.1). NCBI lineage: Eukaryota > Metazoa > Arthropoda > Insecta > Lepidoptera > Nymphalidae > Napeogenes > Napeogenes sylphis. Next base: position 16,170,321 of record OY365777.1, on the reverse strand, counting down.
TTAACAACCACAGCAACGCGTGGCCGGGTCTGCTAGTAGATAATATATATTGAGTATTTTACGGGAATGTAAGTTTTGAGGCTTTAATAATAAAATCTCTTACTGTTACTAACTCATTTTAATTCAGAACACATTTAAATAGCAATAACACCTTTATTATATGAAATCAATAAAGATACAAAAATACAAATGCATTTTATTATAGTTAGTTATAGTTTCAATTTTATTACAGTTTGAAAAAACGCTTTCTATAGGTATATGTTTTATTGTATTTTTGTACTTAAGATAATTAATTTAACATTAATGGTATTAGTTATTTATAAAAAATTCATAAACTGAAAATATATTTTAATATAAATATAATTATATATAAATATATATATAATGCCACAATGACTAAACATATGTTGGAAAAAACTGTTGAGATAAACGAAACAGAAAAAACTTTTCATCGTCTCCGTTAAGATAAGAATATCAACGAGGAAATGTTTGAAAACAAGCGATAAGAGGGTCTTCTATATCCAATACTTTTATAAGAAAATGTCCTAAAATTTACATAAAATACATAGTACAATATAAAATATATTATTACACCTTGTTTCTTTACATGCTTATTCACTATCAATACATAGAAAACCATTTAATGAATAAAATATTACAGTTTGTAATATATTCCAATTATCCATATCTAAAAGAGTATATTCTAGAAATAAGACATAAATATATAATTACATATTGATATCATGTTTATAATTATACGCAATTATGAAAACATTATTATTTTGAAATCACAGAAAGATACTTACATTTATACGTAGAGATGTTTGAAAATATATTTTATTATATTATTAAAAAATATTTTTCTTTCCATATTATAATTTTTCATTGAAAATAAAAGTATGTAAACGCTAGGTATTTTATAGGTTAAAAAAATCTTTTTATAAAGAAGTAACTATATTTTAAAGAAAAAGACGTTTTGTTGTTTTTAAATATATTTTTTTTAAGATTTTATGATTTTGTGATATTTATTCAGTTTTAGGTCTTTTCCCTCACTCTTAAACAACAAATAGTTAAATTTACTATTTATATTATTTAGTTTTGTTAATTTTTACCCTACCAACAAATCTGCTTATTTTTGGGACTGATTACAGATTAACACAGAAAAAATATATAATTTAGTTATTATATAAAAACACCAACTGTTTATCCTTATTTGTGTTATTATATTTGAATTATAATTTCTAGTGTATTTTATTTTTTACCAAAATGCACTAAAAGTATTTAGGAATCGAAATATTAATATATATATAAAATATTAATATTAATATATATATAACAAATACACCCAATTAAATAAAATACTTTTCTATATTTATTTTTATTAAAGTTATATATTTAATTGAAGGATATGTAATAATTTAATTAAGAATGAGTTATTCTCTTGACCTAAGATAGTAAATAAGTTGTAACGTAAGATAATAGATAAGTCAAAATAGAAGTCGAGACATAAAGGTTTTAAGAATTCAATTAGTACAATACTAAGTCAATCAGTCAGTCTACTATGTTTGGAAAAGAAATTTAATTTTTTTCAGAGACAAATAAGCCGACGATTTCGATAAAAAATTTTGTCACCCTCTAAGGACATATACAAACCAAAATGAAAATCCTATTTACGATTGAGTGAACGGTTACGGTCAAAGAAAACTATTACAAGAAGATAAAGGGACTCGGTTTAACTCACCTTCTTACTCATTGTATAATCACAGAACGTCCTTCGAAGTTTTAGTACCTTACTAATTACAAAGCAATTAATTTAAAGATTTTTTGGATCGATTTCGATTAACTAACTTTTAACTTTTGGATTTCGAAATACCAAACTCAAATATCTATAATAGTGTCACAGGGTACATCTTTTCAATCATATCTTTAGACTTTATGTTAAAAGAGATACAGAAATAAGTATATATAGTATATAAAATTATCAAAGAATACAGTCAATATTATTTTACTCATTCATACATATTTTCTGTTATACTTTTAATACAAATCTTTCGTGTTATTATCGCATCTCATATTCCATTAATTTTGGTGCACATTGGGTTTCCTCAAACCACTCAATGGTTTATTATGAGGGTTTTTCTGTAGAACTAAATATGAAGGTTATATTGATGGTATTTTACCTGAAACACCACAATTGCGTGAGTCATAGGGATTGTAAGATTAATGAACTCGATTCACAAAAGCGATTCCAATGCTTTTCAGAACTTATTATGACGAGATTGAATTCATTTGTGTAAATGAAGTTGTTAATTCTATTATTAATATATTATGATTTACATGAACTATTTATAAGGAAAAGCATATTAGATTGATGATCCAAAGATTATAAGATTAGATTGATAAACCAAAGATTATTAGATTAAATTAGTATTAGATTGATGAACCATTTTTTTTTTGTAACTTGAATAATACAGATAACATTCACTTGAATAGGTTATAAAATATATAATAATTTTTGTTAATGCCTCTATTCTTTGGATATATTTTTATGGGTTTATTTGTTGTGTTGATAAACATTTTTTTACTATGTTAATTTTATTTAATAAATGATAAATAGCCTATGAAGTAATATTGTATCGTAATGGCAGGTTATGTGTGCCGAAGCTTCACTCGATAGTTAAGATAAGATATTATATTTATAAAACGCACCGCTATACCCTATAATTATAAAGATAAACTGTATCTTTATCTGATTCCCTGATAAACAAAAAAAAATAAATAAAATCGATATGATATACTCATCATAAGTCAAAATTTTCAATTATATTATAAAAACAATGCTAGGTGCTAAGTAACAAAAAGAATCGGTTTCTTCGGTTATTTTAAAACTTTATAACTTAAATTTTCAAAAGAATAATTTTAAGCTCAATTATGACAAGAAATTAAAATTTGTTGAATATTATAGCACAATTAATGTAAAAGAGCCTGTGAACAAAAGTTAAAAACATAACATTACTAGACTTATGACGACTTGTTTTGATGTTTGATTTTTATTTGATCCTTAAATAGGATTTTTTTGTGTTTTCGGTCCTATCCGTGTATCATTATCAACACTTACGTGTGTGTGTCACTGTGACTCAAATAGTCAATATATATAATGGATTGTATTATTTTATAAATAGGTTATCCCTTAGTTTCATTCAGGTTTTTCCCCATGGAACCTTCACCTTTTGGAATCGTGTAGTAGTTGTTGATGAAGGAGTGCTTGATGTTTTATAATAAGTTAGGAAGTTAGAGTATGGATGGACCTTCTCTTTAAACATAATAAATGATCGAAATGAACTACTGTTCTAAAGTGAAATGTAGAATTTTCAAAGAAAATATTTTGAAAAGAAAATATTTTTATTGGATCTATCTGTAATCTCAAGTTTCTGTAGAACTCCATAATTGTATTTTAAAATTTATATTACAAATAAAATATGTATAATATCAAAGGTAAGTTCTTAAGACATTTGTCTTGTAAATTTATACAGTAAGCTCTCAGCACCTTTGTTTGTTAGTTTGTCAGCAAATTTGGTAAACAAATACGGTTCCCACTAAGCCGATTGCTCTGGTCGGCCTCTGACGTTTTTGTTTACAAGATATTTGAAGTTATGAACTTAATAAATAATTTGGAAACTTCGACTTGGTTTTTTTATAGAAACTAAGTTTTTTTGTAACAATTATACATGTTGGGATATAATTAAAAAATGTATATAAATATATAGATAGTAAAATATAACAGAGTTTAAGGAGTGTATTATTTGCAACATTTTTGCTTAAGTAACTTTATTAATTCAAGGTGTTACTTATTTTTCCATATAGTCTTTGTACATTAAAAATATATAAAAGAGGATTTTAATAAATGTTCGCAAACATCAATATAAAATATATTTTCGTAACAGATTTCAGTAATAACAATATACGTACCACAGACTTTGTTTTACCTCATAACAAGGAAAACAGATATTGATACAACTTGAACTTTAGTATTTACCAAATCGCTCAAACAAAAACTTTTAAAGTTAGAAAATGTCTATAAGATGTTAAACTTTTTTAAATTTGAAATAAATATAAAATAAAAAATAAATGTATATAAGAATCAGTAGGTATATTATACATAAAGGAGATAAATATAATGTATCTCCTGAGTATTTACAAAAAGATTTAAAAAAGTGAGAATTCATTGTGTTTTGTTGAGAGACTCGACATTGATATTTTTATGTGAAGGTTGATAAAAAGATTTACCAACTACTTCCTTTTACATATGAATTTGTTTTTCCGACCATAATTTGTTATGATTTTCATTGTATATTTTTTAAATCCTAATTTCTAATTTGGAATGCTTGTATGTGATAAGCATAGATGGCTGTATTGCAGGGTTTGGGCGTTTATTAAATATTTTCTCATTTATTGAGTTTAATAAGACACAGTGTTCTTATTACTATTACTCTTTTTTTTTATGTTAGAGGAGGGCAAACGAGCTGGCGGGTCACAGATGACTTGTGATCACCGCCGCCCATGAACTCTTGCAACATCCGAGGATTTACAAGAGTGTTGCCGGCCATGTACTCTGTTTTTTAGTTGTTACTATGTACGTAATTAAATAACAAACACGAAGAAAAGATATTTATATTGAACATATGATATATTTCTTTCATTCCATGGAATTTTAGGGGAAAATAACAATAACAAGAAAGCATCTGGTGACCCTGTCTGACACTTAGCTCTCTGATTATAAACATCCCGCCATTAATAATGTTTTTGCTACAGAAGACACCGGAGTAAATTATTTGGCCTCGTTTTTGAGCAAAATAAATATTTGTATTAACTCTAAGTCAGACATTGTACCTGCAGTGCTTGTTGTCTGGAAACATACTGTTAATTGATTTAATATACTTTTAAGATACTAATAGATTTTTTTATATAAATTATTAAAACTACACATACATATATAGATATAAGATTCTAAATTAATGAGAAGTGTAGTAATATTATAACATCATCTCCAACGCTTATGGGTAGCTGGAAGAAATGTCTTTGAAAAGATAAGCTCATCCTATGTATACGTCTTTGTTATTATTCCAATTTTTGTAACTAATTGCGGTACATGAAATAAAAAAAATATATGAATAAAATAAAAAGCAAATACAGGATATCTTTTCTACTTACAATAATTAATTGGAAATGGAGAGAAGGTGAAAAAATCGTATCGTTTAGGGTATTGTTGTTTTTTGGTGATTCTCTTTTTTAATGACAAAATAATATGATTGAGTCGTAACCAACTCATACAAGTGCAAGTTGGAATAATTATGAAGTTTTTAGTTAATTTACTTAATTATTTTCTATTATTTCATTTTAATTATTACTTAACTTACCCATGAACCATTATTAAATGTAGTGAAAACTATAGTTTTTAAGTTTAAAAAAAGTTTTATAGAGTTTTAAACTAATATCAGAGGCAGGTATATTATAGTTATCAACAGTTTTTATCACAAACTAGTTATTTACTTTTATGAAATTTAAATTTGCTTTAATGTCTTAACATATTGTATTAAAATCGTTTTTGAATTTGCAGTGACCAAGTACCTGACAATTTTAATTTAAATTTGCTAATACTGAATGACTTTTCAAACATAACAAAAAAAATACCTCATTCTATTTTCCTTTTTTTTCTTTTAATCTTTATAAACTGTATATAATACTAATAAGTTTGTTCAATAGTTGTCAACAAGGACCAAATATGTACACTATCAAACAATAGAAAGAGATAGACATACTGCATAGAGGCGTCAATGTATTTTTTGCCAACTAGTATATTATATATTACAAACAAATGTGTCTAGTGAATAATTTAAATTTTGTTTAGTTTAATTACATTTAATGTTTATGTTTGTAGACAATGCAATTGAGATTAATCTAGTTTTAACAACATTTTTATAAATATTTCATATAATAAAAGAGGTCGTATAATGTCAGTCTAAAGTTGTTTTACCCAAGAGTAAGTGGAGTTGAAAAGTTAGATGCTGGAGCTATCTCTTAAAAATACCACTTTGGGAATTCGTGAGAAATACTAAAATGTAATGCTTGATCTAGAAACGGCTCACGTGGCCAATGAAGCTGTGTTTTTATAGCTGAATACTTATGATAGATTCATAACAAAATAGACATTTTCTTAGTTTTTATTGTTATAATAGTTCTTATATTTCTGAAACTTGATGAAAGAGTTATATTTTCTTTTACAGATATACAGGGTTATTAAAAGTTAAAAAACCCGGGTTCAAATCTGGGTATGATTGTATCTTTCATTTTTTCTTTTTTACGAGTTCCTTCTTTTTGTAAAAAAAACTGTTTTTGGTAGCCCTAAAGAAAAAAGAAAAACATTGTAAATTTGATGGACTGAGCTTAAAAAAAGTTGTAATTTAAGTACATTACAACATTGTTTGGTTCTTCTTAACAGACGTTAAGAAGAACAAACCAACCAACTAAGAACTGGCGAGTTACTAAATACCTTTTTTTCTATTATGAAGTAACTGTTTTAGCAACACAGCTATACTAAAGCTCAATAGCTTTAGTACCTGGAAGTCCGAGTTTTGCTCCATGTCTTTTTTTAGCATATAATGTTTTATTAAAATTATATTTACTTAAAATTAAAAGAAAAAAATTGTATTTACTACTCGCCAATAGATGTCATTAAAGCCAAACAATGTTGTAATGAACATTGTAATGCAATCATTACAATGTTTGGCTCTTCCTGTCATCTATTGGCGAGTAGTAAATACTATTTTTTTTCTATTATGAAGTAACTGTTTTACCAACACAAACATATTTCATTACAACATTGTTTGGCTTTAATGCCATCTATTGGCGAGTAGTAAATACATTTTTTTTTTCTTTTAATTATAAGTAAATATAATTTTAATAAAACATTATATGCTAAAAAAAGACATGGAGCAAAACTCGGTCTTCCAGGTACTAATAATAAAATGTTAAAAAAGGGAGAAAATGTTATTTTAGATATTAATTTAAAAAACTAACTAAGTTATAAAAAACATTGACTTTCATGTTCTCATGACCTTGATGTAATCTTGGTGCTTCTCTTATCTATCTTATCTGATACCATTACATACACCCCCTTAAGAAGTATAATACACACAGGAAACTACTATATTCTACCATACAGTTTATAGAACAATCGATTCTTGATTAATTTAGTTTAGTTCTAGAGCTGATAACTAAAATTAGTTTATATATATCTCATTGTAAAGTGGACGTCATTTAGTAAACTAAATATTGTAGTTGAGTTTTAAATATCCCTATAATATGTGTATCAGAGGAGCGATTATCAGAAAGCATGTGTTGTTTAAAGTGTTTCAGTATATTATTTATATTACAGCCTGTTTATTTCTTATAATAATATGTAATGGACTAATATCAAATGAATACCGAAATAATTATGTAAAAAAAACATTATTCGTTGATTCTGTAAATGACGAAAAAAACTTTGATTTTCATGCTAATATTGTAAATAACTATTTCGACAGAAGAATGGTGAGCATTTTTTTTTACCAAAATCGATTTACGAGGTACAATTGAAGGCGCGCGTTCTGGAGAAAATGTTTTTATATAAGTTTTTTTTACTTTTCCTTCTACAACGTCCTAGACGACGTCAAAGCGTTAAAATTGTTTTCAAATTTGTAAATTTGTTTTGGCACAAGGAAAATATGATTTAAAAATGATATGCTACCTATTTTAATAGCAAACAACCTGAATAATATTATTACAAGAGTATTTGTAAGTCTTCTTTTTTAGGATTGGCCAACCTCCAATTTAGGAACATTTCTGTTTAAAAACATCCCGATCAATACTATGCCATTCACCCATGTACGAGATAATAAAACTTATAAAGTTTTAATATGGAAACACTGGAATTGGCTCAAAAATCGACATATTTACAATTTCAATGGCAAAAGGTAAAAATTTTGTTCAATCATTGATGTTATCATTTTAATGTATTATTATATTATTTAATTTATTATGTGAGATAGTTAGTTTTGATATAATTTAGTTTTTTCGATGTCATGATTTGTAACTATATTTTACGTCTATATTTGTAAACCAAAAACCGGTAAAATATACTAATTTTATTTTGTTAAGGCAAAACAACATATTTTTTTCAAATAGCCACATTATTTATATTTTATCATTATATAAATAATATGTTATCTTTGTAGAGAATCATATCATACCATCATCATATTTTAATTTAATTAACATCAAGAATAATTTTTGCATTTAGATCGTTACCGACTACTGACCGTTTTATAAGTGATTTGAAAATGTTATGTTAAAAGTTGAACAATGTTTTGAGTACATATATTTATACATTTGAGTACATATAATATTCTGTTCTTATAAATATAGAAGTACGTAGAGCGTGGCAGCACATTTTTGTATTTAAAGTAGTACAACGCCATCAGAAACCATCAGAAAAATCGCCTGTTTGTTTTCGTTATCCAATCCCATAATATTTATTGTGATGTATGCATCACAATAAATATTATATAATAACTAAAGAAAATATATACTACCTAGGTACATTATTAAAAATATTATATATTTTTCAGTAAAGTTGATCCACTACAAGAATGTAGTGTAAAGAACTGTAAATTCACAGGCGATGATGAAACAATATCATCAGTCGACGCTGTTATAGTTCATGTACAGAAAGGCGTGTTTCCAAATACGACTTTAAGGAATACAAAACAGAGATGGGTGTTTTTAAATGATGAATCCCCAAAGAACGCGTTCACAAAACCAAAAGAAGCTCCTAATTTAGCAAATTTATCAAATATGTTCAATTGGTCCATGACTTATAGGTATAAAAGAGATATTTTTTAAATAATAAATATAAGAATGCTTTTATAAATTTTAACCGTTAAGTATTTGTTCAATATTGAAAATCAATTAAAGCAAATAAAGATTTAATTTATTATAATCTGCATTATAATCACACATTTATAAAATTGTAAGTTAGTTTAATAAATTAAGTATTATACAAGATTAAAAGATATAGTAAATCCTTTAACAAATTACTCTGTATAGAACTCCACATTTCTTACAAATGTGAAAGAAATAACTACACAGTTTTTTCTAACATTTGCCACATTTTAATTCTTCAACAAATATTTTTTCCAGGAGCGATTCGGACGTGCCTGTTCCTTACGGACGAACAATTCCCTTGGAAAAACCTATTCTGAATCAAATAACAGACGAATCATTGGCATCATTAGTTCCGTATTGGAATGATAAACGTACAGACGTACTAGTATCTATCCTAATATCTCATTGTAACGTACACCGTAGAATGAAATACTTAGAGAAACTACAAGAACATTTGAAAGTGGACATTTATGGAAAATGTTCAAAAGACAAAAAGACTAGGTATTTAATTTTTCAGCAGATTACATTCATTTATTCATATTATTATTCATAATCAGTTCATATTAAGCAAAATCAATTTGTTTTTTAAGAGCCATCATTATAATTTTTTTAGACTAACTCAAATAAAACATTATAAGCTTTTAAGATAGTTAAAATAAACTGGGCCAGAGCTATATAATTCTAAGAGCTCTGGTTTCTTTTACAACTATCATATAAATATACATACTACTATGTCCCAATTAAATCTTACATTAAACTGAAAAAGATATCTATAGATTAATATTTTATAAAAGGGTGAAACTCTGTCAAGAATCAAAAACAAGTATGTACCACTATGTTAAACGATAATTAGACATGTTTTGCAGAAAATGAGTATAGTATTATATTTTTTACGTTTCAGTTGTCCCGGACATTATAAATCGGATTGTAAGGTGATTTCAAAATATATTTTTTATTTGGTATTTGAAAATTCTGAATGCGATGAATATTTGACGGAGAAGTTATTTCATAATGCCTACAGTAAAGGAGCTATACCTGTAATAATGGGACCAACTGTAGATCGCTGCAACATGCTTTTACCTCCTGAATCTTTTTTACATGTTGATAAATATGACAATGCAGATGAATTGGCGAAGCATATGATTGAAATAAGTAAGAATATCAGCAATATTTTAGAATTTCATAGATGGAGAAACAACTTTTATGTGGCAAATGAACATGGATACTTCGGAACCAAGTCATATCACTTATGTAGAATATGCGAAGCTTTAAATTACAATGACAAAAAAGTAAAGAATTATGACAAAGAAAGTTTACGAATATTTTTTGACCCTACTTTATCATGTCGCTAATAAAATTGTATTTTAAGGTTATTTTTTGGTTTTAAGTTAAGTATTTTTAATTCTTTAATAAAGAAGCAGATATATGGCTTATTTTCTGAAAAAAAATGTGTGGTATTTTTATTTGTATACAATAAAACTTTTGGTATCGAAACGTATGATTTACTCCAATTTACTTTATACAATTTACGTAACCTTTTTAGATATGCAGAAGTCCTTTGACTGTGTGCCTCGTCAGTGTATCTGCTGGGCATTGCGATCCAAAGGGATTCTTGAGACCTATATTGAGATTATCAGAGACATGTACCAACCGGTTCTTTTATACGCCAGCGAATGCTGGCCAGTATTATGTTGACACACTCAAGAGATTCATGTCACTGAAATGAAGTGGATGTCGAGGTGGATGTGCGGCGTAACGTGGTCGGACCGCATCAGACCACGTTACGCTACCGACTACGTTGAATTAATATGTTATGTATTCACCTCACATACTAATTTAAGGTAGTCTTGCAGTCCGGGATGGAGCGGTTAAGCTCCTAGAGCGAGGCCGGAGATGGTATAGCCACGTTGCGCGTCGGGCTAGGAACTATGTCGGATGGAAATGGCTTTATATATCTGTCCTTTTAATAAGTCATTCCGAACGACCAAGGTAGCGCTTGTTGGATATCGTAAAGTAGGACATGCGAGCCAATGGTCTAACCAGCGAGGACGTTAAAGACAGGAAAGGAGACTGTGATATATGGAATTAAGGCCAAGAAGAAGAGAGTTAATAATACGTACACGTTATGTACGATATGTTTAACAGACTAAGTTGTTAATGATAATAATATACCATTATACTATTACTTTCAAATTAACTAAAAATAACTTTTTGAAATTGCAACTAAATATTATCAATTTTAAATAAGCCTGATCTTTGTGTTTCTTACAAAGGTTAAATTACTCTTTGAGGAACCAACATTTTTTTTTAAATCAGTCTAAATAGTTACAACATATACTTGTACAAATGTTTGGTAATAATAGGCAAATTTAAAAAAACAATGAAACATGAATACGTCGTCGAGGTCAACGAGTACCGACTTGGGTCTTCTTTTTCTGACAAAAGTAGTCTTACGTGGCCTATACCAGTCCGTACCGTCAGCCACCAGTAGCTTCGGGTGTCGCTCAGCACGTTCAAAGTACTTTTGGGAAAGCCCCTTGAAGTACTGAGCGATGGTCGGAAGGTCTAAATCTCTATGGAGATCGATGTTGCGTACGAACCACGGCGCCCCGGTTGCAATCCGTGTAAACCTGTTCTGAATCACCTGAAGGGGTTTCAGATTAGCGTGCGCAAAAGCGGGACTCGCATAGGACATGACGGAACGTATGCAAGCTTTGTAAAGTGTCACCTTATTGCGAAGGGACATTTTACTCCGCTTGCCTAACAGCGGATATAAACGACCTAATATGTAGGCCGCTCTGCTACGAACGGTCCTAATATGCGCAGTGAAAACTAACTTTCTATCTAACGTTACTCCTAGGTATTTTGCCTCGTCTTTCCAAGGTATCGGTTTATCAAAGAGTTTGATTCGCGGGAGGATTCTTGGGGGGCTCCGTTCGAAGAGCACCGAAACTCTCTTCTCAGGGTTTACCTCGAGCCGCCATTTCCGCAGCCAACTCGGGAGTCGACTGCGGATTGGAGACGTTGGTATATCTCCCAGTGATCCTTAGAGGACGTGTAAAGCGCGGTATCGTCCGCGTACATGGCAAGGTGCACTTTAGATCGCGGCCTAGGAATATCGCTAGCGTAGATGGAGTAGAGGATGGGCGAGAGAACTGAACCCTGGGGGACACCCGCCCTGATGGGGCGGGGGGTTGACAAAACGCCTTCCACTCTGTAGCGAAAGGAGCGATTCGTCAGGTAGTCCCGTATGATGAGTACGAGACTGTCCGACACCTTGAACTGGTATAACTTGTACACCAGTCCATTGTGCCAGACCCTGTCCAACGCCTTAGCTACATCGAGGAAGATCGCTCCTGTCCTATGCTTCTTGGCCCTCACAGTGGCCCTTATCAGTATGTGCTCCGTGAGGCGTTGCACCTGATGGGAACATGAATGGTTGGCTCTAAAGCCGAACTACTCATTTGGAATGATTTTGAGTCTCTCGACTTCCGATCTAAGTCTACAGAGGATGATTCTCTCATATACTTTCCCTAAGGAACTAAGAAGACTAATGGGACGGTAACTACTAGGCAGATGCCGGGGTTTGCCCGGTTTATGGAACCCTATCACTATGGCCTCTTTCCACTGGGTCGGAAACGAGCAACCGGCCAGTAGAGCGTTAAAAATGGTAACCAATAGGTAAATTAAAGGAGGCGGAAGAAGCTTTATCACTTTGTTAGTGATCCTATCGGGACCTGGCGATTTCTTGGCGTGAAGCGCCCTAACTATGGACGTCACCTCGTCTAGGTTCGTTTCCTTGATTGGCGGACCGACCGGTGGCTGAGAACACATTATATTGACCGATTTGTAGACTATTTCGACATGATCGCGATCAACCGATTGAGCAGACAGACGGCACTGGCTCTCTAGACTGTCGGCTAAGCACTCAGCTTTGTCAGGGTCGTCAAAAGCGATGGCGGAGTTAGGTCCAACCAAGGGAGGCATATCTGAGACAGTGTCCGCCTTCAACGCTCTCTGCAACCGCCAGAATGCCTGGTGTGTTGGAGAGAGCGTCGCAAGCATCCTATCCCAGCCGCTATCTCTGAAGTCGTCGAGAGCTTGTCTCGACTCCCTCTGGAGACGGCGCAGCCTCCGTCGGTTGTCATCTGTTGGGTATCGGTCATGGGCTCTAATCGCGGCGTTTTTACGGGTGATTAGAAGTCTAATGTCCGGAGGGAGTGCTCGGTAACCCTCGAAGTTCACTCGGACCTCCCTCGAGGACTTTCCTATGCTGTCTACCAAATGTTCTGTGAAGTTAGTCGCGGCTGAGACAGCGTCCTCGACCGATGTAAGCTGGTCAGGAATTTTGTCGAGGTGCGCTGATACGGGGCAATGGAGTTGCTCTCGAAGCTTCGTCCAGTTAATAATTGTTTTTGTCGCAGGTTCCCTAAGGGGAGGAAGTCCTAGCTGAAATAGGACCGGTCGATGGTCAAAGTCTAGCTCGGATAGCGTCTCGATAGAACGTAACTGGAGTGTCACGCCCTTCAAGAGTACTATGTCGAGCACGTCGGGTCTGTCATGTCGGAAGTCTGTGTCGCAGTATCGCGTGGGACTCAAAGGCGCGGTGATCTCGAAGTCGAGACCAGCCTTGTAGCTTAGCCTATCAAGGAGATTTCCTCTACTATTTGCGACAGTAGAGTTCCAGCGGGGATGTTTGCAATTTAGGTCGCCGGCCAGAATGGTTGCGTTACCTAATTGGAGTAAGGACTTAAGGTCCCTCTCAACTAAGTCTTACTTAACTTAACTTTATTGGGAGAAAGATAGACGGATGCTAGTATGATCGACTGATGGCCGGTCATACCCACCTGACATAATGACGCTTCTACGTTAACTAGTTGCGGCGGATCGGGCGGAGTGCAATGAAGAGACCTTCTGTAGTAGATGATGGTTCCCCCCTTCGCGGTTGCCCTATCGTTCCTAACGAGACGGTAATTCGCGATGCGCGGATCACGATTACACGGCTTCAGAAAGGTCTCTTGTACTAACAGGACGTCTATCTGGTACGGGACCACGAAGTCGCGCACTAGATCTATCTGCTTAAGTAGCCCGTTCGCGTTGAATGTAGCGACAGTCAGAGAGCGAGGTTTTACCCTTCCACGCGATGTCATCATGTTGACATCGTGTGTTCGTATATCGATTTGATTAGGACGGCGTGCTTGAGGAGCACTTCCATCCTCGCGGGAGGGTTCCGCGCGGAATCCCTCATTTCATTTGAAAAGACAAGGAGCTCTTCGATGTCTATTACACCGAAGAGGCTCGTGAGGCACGCGAGCGAACTCGCAACTCCGTCGGTGGAGTTACGAACCGGCGGCGGCGACAACGACTGGGGGACGGGCTGTGGGATAATCCTCGGAGGCTTCACCCAAGCGTTCGCGGGTGCCTGAGGGGCCTGGGATGCCTGAGGGGCCGCGGGCCTCCTAGGGGCTAGAGGAGCCCATGGAGGCTGGGCGAACCGAGGAGGATGCCTTGCCGGCTGTGTCCTGCGCGGCGCTTTGGGGCACCCGCGATAGTTCGCGGGATGGCCCTTCTGTCCGCACAGGACGCAGCTGTCGAGTCGAGTCGAGTGGTCGTCCAGGCACTTGACGCACCTTGGACGCGCGTGACAAAAACGTTGGGAATGCCTATAGAGCTGGCAGCGATGACACTGACCAGGAAAACCGCGACCGCGTGGAGGTTCGACCCTAAGGCCGGAGAGTTGGCAGACTGCCTTTACGTTAAAAATTTGCTTTCCTTCCGGGGAAAGCTCGAGATGGACGAGAACGAGATCGAACGGGACCCTAGTGGTCGCTCGGTATATGCGGTGCACCGAGATGACGGGGAATACCAAAAACATGCTATAAAAAATCTATACCTTATATATGTGTGTGTGTATCACACATACGAAGTCTGAATATGAACCAACATTCGTTTCGCTATAATTTAAGTTTTAATTACCGTCGATAAGAGCAAATGTAGAATTTGATTAGCTTGACTTCATTACTAGTAGTTATTACTAGTTAGAAGTTACTGACTAACTCACGAGTAGGGTTGGGAGTAATGGGGACACATACTTTAAATATAATATGGAATTTAGAAACATTACCTTTTTGGTAAAACTAATTTTTATTTATTTAATAATACTAAATTTATACATTATTTCGGTCTTAAACAGGCAATAGCTAAAATTATCTATATTTAATAAATATAAATAAAATTGAAATATTATTTGTATATCTGGTCAACACGTTTTAAAAAACCTACAATTATTGATTTGAATGTTTTATAAAATGAAACTTACAATCTTCAAAGTAAACATCTTTTAAAGAAAATAAGGTTTCTTCGTTGAAACAGTATGTAATGTTCGCGTGAAAATCTAAAGTTGTATACAATTTTATTGTTTTATCATACATTTTCTATTATTATTAAAATATATATAGTTTCAAAAATACCTTTTGTGTTGTTAATTTATTCGGTAAGCTCTCGACATCATTGTATGTTGTCGGAATAGACAGACCTTTGGTATATTTAGTAAACAAACACGTCTCCCACTAAGCTGATTAGTCTAAGGGGCTTTTGAGATTTCTTTACAAAGTATGTGAAGGTATGGTCTAACTAAATAACTAAGATTCTGTCTGACCTTGGGTTTACAGAAACTAAGATAGAATTAATGTATTTTAATTGTAACGTAAATTTGGAGACAGTAATTTATATTAGACAAGAGTAAACATTGTGTGAAACGTGTTATGTTTATACTAGAAAAACATATATGTAAAAAAAATATGTTATATGAAGTACGACGTAATACTGATAAGACGTATGGAAAAATATGTTTAATGATTTGAAATATTATTGATAACGCTAATTATGAAGCGAGCCATATTTTCTTCATTTGTAATAAACATATTACAGAACATTCTACAACTTTTCATGATTGTTACGTAATATATAATATACGAGTATATATATATATAATATAAATATACACAGGGTTATTTGTAATTGGTTGACCACCTCTTGCAGGCGGCCTCTTTGCATCAATCCCAACAACATTTGTTCTACGCCTTTTCAAAATCTTGATAAACAACACAATCAATACGAAAGAAAAAATGTTTACTCCTTCTTTTACTTATTACTCTGTATTTTATAAGAAGTGCTTAAAAGGTCAACGCCCGGGCGCCATGCCTACGCGCGCAGTTCAGAGGCAACAAATAAATTTTCTATGAGAAAACTCAAATTTTAAAAACTATTAATTTTAAAAAGTAAACTATATACATAGTAGGAGTTTCATTTATTTATTTATAACGTTATTTACTGATAGATACAAGTACAGTGCAAGTACAGTGACTGAAATATATTATTTTATATTCCTTGTTTAAACCAATATGATTTCAGTTATAGCAAATTTTAATGATAACGTACCATAAACTTCTTATTCTTGGTCGTTCTTCATTTTGAGATCCCAGTATTGTTTTAACTTTAGTATTACTAAATCGCCCCAACAACAACTTCTAACTCTAGTTTATTCAAATGGGCTTTTAATGCCTACTTAATGATATTTATAATAATAATAAATAATATCGCAGAAAAAATTACCGAAATTGATCTAACCCCTAAATGTAAAAAAAAAATATTTACTAATGTGAAGGGTGGTAGACAACGATACAAATACATGAAAATACACATTCTATAAACTGCGAATATATTTAATAAACGACCAAACCCAGAAATACGGACATCTATGCTCATCACATATATGCCTATCCCTGTCGGGCGTCGAACCTGATCCCCGATGCGCTGCTATTCGTTAGGCGTCTGCGCAAACCACTCCATCAACGGAGCGGTAATTTGATAAGTAATGTTCAATGATTAGACTACAGACGTAATATTATAAAGTTTTAGGATTCTCATCTGTCTAGACTGTTTCAACATTTGTAAGCTATTATCAAATTTTATTTCAGTGCTTTCATAGATCTACAATTAATTAAATTATTTTAACAAAATCAATATACCTCTTGGATAGAGGAGGCTGGGCGGGAACGGACTAGCCAGCATGATTTCAACTTCTATGCTCTGTCTAAATTTGGATGGGTGGTGCTAACTTTCATCGCAGATAGTGTAAATTAGGCATTGTGGGTACGTTTAGAGCAGTAATCAGAAACCTGAAATCTCTGATCTTGGAGGCTCGGACCTTCCCTCGTTCTCTCTTATGTTTCTTGTTTCCGTGAACTTACGCGGTGTATGCCAATGCTTCTACCACTACCTATATTTGCTGACGGTTATACCATCGGTGGACTCTAAAATACAATGACAAGGTGAATTTTAAAAACACTTCCAGTACTACGTAAAATAGTAGAGATCATGATGCTTAATATATATATATATAACACATACCATTGATGTTTTAAAAATAAACTTTATTTTATTTACATTTTTTTACATACAAACATACAATAAAATTCGGTTTTTTTTTACATACAAGATACGTCAGGGTCAAAATATATCCTCAAACTGTTTTCATCGTAATATGTATCTTCTTGGTCATTGTAATTTAAAGCTTCACATATTCTGTAGAAATGAAATGACTTAGTTCCGAAGTACCCATGTTCATTAGCCACATAAAAATCATTTCTCCATCTACGATACGATAGAATCTTTCTACGGTTTTTACTTATTTCAATCATATGCTTATGCTTAGCTAACGCCCCAGGATTTATAAATTCATTGACATGTAAAAAAGAATTAGGAGGTAGTAACATCTCGCAGCTTTCTATAGAAGGACCCATTATTACTGGTATAGCGCCCTTATTATAAGCATGGTAAAACGATTTCTCTGTTAAGTATTCCTCGCATTGTGAGTTTTCTAATACTAAATAAAAAAAATATTCCGACATCTGCTTACAATCCGATCTAAAATGCCCGGGACAGCTGAAAATAATTTATCATAGAATATACGATTAATTATGCCTCTTGTTCTGTCTATCTTGTAAATGTTTTCAATTCATTTCAATCCAATATATCTTTATTCAAGTAGGCATTTACATGCTCTTTTGAATATCAATTACATTAAATTGGTCAGTATAGTCAGTCTGTGAGTTAGCTACCACCAACTCGGAATGTTGTTCTGCTGAGAAGAGTTGGCCAGAAACTCAACAGTTGCTCTTTTTAAATTAAAATAAAAAAATGCACAATGCTTCCTTTGATATATGTAAACATTCTCTTAACCCATTGTGTTAGTACTTTTTATTGCTAATATACGTACCTACCTAGGTACATAAGTATCTAGTTGCATGTATATATCGTATATTATGAATTTAATTTGAAATAAGTATAAATTTAAAAATCTTCGATCCTGAGCTTCTGAAAAAGGGCTGTCGTCTGCCAATTGAGCTAAGGTGCAGCCACCCTCAATAAGTTTAGATTATTTCAAATTATGTATTTATTAAAGTCGTTGCGTCGGGGGACCGTTATACGTACGTTGACGATGGTGTCCATTTTACGAAGTTAATCATTGAGGATTTAGACTACACGATTCGATATAGTGATTTCTTTATTTGCCTTGACAACTTACTTGTATTTTAATTTTTCCTTTATTAAACGGTCCCCTGATGCAATGACTTCAATAAGTACATAATAATATTATTTTTATTCTTTTTAGAGGTCTTTTTGTATCGAAGGTATTTAAATTTTGAATATTTTTTGTTTTTCCTTTTTAAAGTTATGTTACTGGTTTCTTAATTGTACTAAATGAACCTACCTACAAAATTTTCAATTGTTTAAGTATTTCTATTAATCTATCCTAATATTATAAGGAGGAAAGATTAGTTAGTTGTTCGAATTGAATATGCTCCGAAACTACTGGACCGATTTAAAACATTCTTTTAGGATTAGAATCCTACATTATCCCTGATGAACATTGGCTATATTTTATAATCATTATCATCATCATCATCACAAATATTATAAAGAGGAAAGATTTGATTGTTTGTACTGGACCGACTTAATAAAATATTTAATCTTTAGAATCCTACATTCTCTCTCTGATGAACATAGATTATATTTTAATACGAGAAAAATAAGGATCCGCGTGAAAATTTCGACCATGTAATAAATTATAAATGTATTAAGTAACATGATTCAAGACTTTTTCATATAAGTATACACGAATATTAAAAAATATAAACATTTAGAGATAAAATTAAAATGATTTACAATCATTAATAATACTATGCTGAAGGGATTTATACTATCACTAGCTGTTGCCCGTGACTCTTTATGACTACAATCATAAGCCATATAAAAATATTTTTTAAAGTCTATTATTGATCAGCTAATTATTGCATAAGAACCTTTCATCAATAAAACGTCAACATCTTGGAGATGACTTTTTCTATTTCGAAAAATCTTAGCTAAAAACTATCTCGACAGACATAGCTTTCGATTAAAAAAACCGCATTCAAATCCGTTCACGCATTTGGCCGCTACATTGCCACAGACGGACACACAGATACACAGATCAACAGGTCAAACTTATAACACCCATCTTTTTAGTCGGGAGTTCAAAACAGGATCTCTCGTGGCAACTACGTAATCGCGCGGATAGCCTTTGTTATGTCACAGACAAAACCACGTGCAAAAATTAGTATTTCCATAGCAAGTATTACTTCTAAATAATAATACAGGACAAATTACACACATTGACCTAACCCCTAAGTAAGCAAATTATTTGCTTGGGTTAAGGGTGTTAGACAACGATACAAATACATAGAAATGCACATTATAAATACTGAGAATATATTTAATAAACGTCCAAACCCAGAATTACAAACGTTCTTTACATACATGCCTGTCCTTGTCGGGTATCGAACCCGAGCCCCATTGAACGCTGTACGTTAGGCGTCTACGCTAACCACTTGACTGATGAGGCGGTTGAACGAGGCGAGGTTATTCTGGTACATAAGCTACAATATTACCAAGTTTCATCAAAATCCGTTCTGTAGTTTTGGCGTAATTCAGTAGCAATCGTCCATCCATCCAAAAATCCAAACATATAAGTTATACATTACAACTTATAAGTTTAAACATTAGTAAGATTTACACCATAAAATACAGAACACCTGTAATTCAATATTCTAAATTAATTTGTTAATTTCTAAACTTTTCTTAATAGTTTCTTCTAATTAAAAACGTATGCCGTCAGTGGTGAGGCAATAAATTGTGGATACAATGTTGTTAAAACTAACTTTTAGTTTTTAAAATTGTAATGTTTGTTTCAGGACATACATTAATATCACAACATTTTTCTGGAATAATTTTATAGTGGATTTTATAATTTTGAATTTTATACACATTACACTTCCGCATTAAGGATTATATTATCCCTGTGTCACGACGCGCTTCGCATACACAATTTAAACAAAGGAAACAAAGTACACCCAGACTCATAACAACAATCTGAACCACACAAAGAAATTTCCCGTGTGGGAATCGAACCCTTGGCTCAGTGGTCCGGCTCATTAACCATTTCACTAACATGTCATCAAGTACTTTGTTATTACTGTCATGATATACTCACATTACATCACAGACTAACCCTTTATAGTTTTCATAAACAACACAAAAACAAAAAAAATACAACCATTGTATTGAAACATTTATATATAACCACGTCTGCAATGAAAAGTGTTATCCAATAAAACATCATAAAAATACTGGTTTATTTCTTTATATTAAATTTAAAATCCAGTGAATACTAAAGAGTTTTAATGAGTGCGAGTTAAAAAAACTCATAAAAAGCAATATTGAAGCTATTCAGCGATTTCAGAAATGAATAAAGAGTATTGTCGGCCAGGTCAGTCTCTCTATTATATCTCAAAAGTATTATTGCAATTAAAGATTCAATTAGTTTTTTCAATACAAGTTTCATAAATGAATATAACTATTCATTTAATACGAATAATAGAATATAACTTTATAATAACTTATAAAGTGACGAATAAACATATAAATAACTTATTAACAAATTGAAGATATATTTTTCTTTGGTTGTATATTACCTATATTCTTAAATTTAATAAACTTAAAATATTAAGTAAAGGTAAAAAAAGGTTACTTATCGAACATTATAAACTTTTAATTTGTATAGGATTTTTATAAATTATATTGTTTTTTATATTTCTTAAATAGAAATAAGTATATCATGCGATTGCAAATTTTATAATCTTATTTAAAAACAGATTTACCCTTTCTATAAATCTATTATGTTGCTGTCGGCTCATGGTGTATTTTTAGACCATTAATAATTAATGACACAACTTGATTTCGACTTCACAGATTTGACTTTGTTAATACTGGAAATTATATTAAAAATATTAAAATAGTGCTGCAGATCGTGTTAAATAAAAAAAAAATGATTAATAGACGACGCTTCTTAGCAATCCATGGATTCACCGTGCGGGTGCCGGGCCCATCGCGTTGCAAGGAGAGGAGTGCAAGCAGTGCCTGGGACTTGCGACCCAGGAGTAGGTTTAAGGGGCCCCTTTATTATGCGCAAAAACGCTCACCTTCACGTTCTAGAAATGAACCGATGCTTGTTCTAGAAAGGCCAAGATCTTTAAGTAGGCTATAGAGAGATTTTGCTGTTATACCTCTCGCTCCCACTTCTACCGCGTACAAACTAACTATAAATTTATTCCTGATCAGTTCGTTGGTTAGTTCGTAATACTTATTGAGCTTGAATGTGTGATCCCTTGGGATGTTTGTTTCCCAAGGAACAGTAAGCTCCACAAGTATCACGCGCCTCAGATGTTTCGAATACAGGAATAAGTCCGGTCTGGATGACGAAACACCAACATCCCCAGGGATTTTGTAATGCTTTTCATACGTGTCCATCATGAGAATCCAATCAGGAGCCGCGCCTAATATTGAATAAGGCTTCGCTTTTGATTTTTTGGAGGAGCCTTCTTTTACGAATTCTATAGATCGTTCGGTGGTTGTTATACCCTTCCGCGCTCTTGCTACTGAAAGACTAACCGCTTCCCGTATAATTTCTAATACCTTGTCGTGGCGACGCGAGTATTGACCTTTATCTAGAAGTACCCTACACCCTACTAATAGGTGTTTCGCGGTTCCTATTGCCTCCCCACAGATGTTGCAAGACTTTTCGGTGGCTTTGCCCCATCTTACTAAATTACTTTGATCTGGGAGAGTCATTTGGAATGCATTAAGATAGAATTTTAATAATGCTGGGGACCAATCATAAATTAAGGTGCGCCACTTCAAAGCTAGTGGAATACAAAAATCTCGTATGGTCACCCATTCGTTTTGAATTTCTAGGCTCATCGCGTGGAGTCGGTAATTATCGTTTTCGTCTTGTCGAATAAAAGATTTTGTTATGTCTATGTCTTGAACTTTCCTACTTGATCCTAGCCCTACTTTATTTGTTTGAGCACCTATCATAAACTTTTTATGGAATTGAAGTCGTGACTCGAGCTCTGAGGCAACTTTGTCATTTGGGAGAGAAGTTACAGTATCATCTTTAGATTTTCCGTCTTTTGGTAACTCTTAGATGTTTGTAGAGCTCCGATGGTTTCTTTAATTTTAATCCAAAGTTGTTACGGTCTCTAAATAAGGTTGAAGAGTCCGCTGAGTGCGCTAACCCGAGCCATAACTTCAATGTCTTTATGACGCTTGCATCTAACTTTGACAAAAGGGTTTTATTTATATCATACACGAGGAAAGGCCAATTTAGACGTGATGTTAAATAATTATCGTAAATCCAAGCTTTTTTGACGTTACTTATTGGTTGGTTGTCTACCTTTTTGAGATCGTTTAAAAAGCTATCGACTATTACATCCAACGATGGAGTACGGCCTTGGTGATCGATTTTTTTACCTAAAAATTTAAACGGAGCTGCTTCCGTAACCGTAATAACGCACTGACCGCCTATTATAAGACCCGGATCGTAAGAGGTATATTTGGTATTCCGTCTACCCAGACACAGACTAAAACATTTACTTGGTTTTGTCCTCAATCCGCCCGTCCACGTACAGAAATCCTCAACTACATTTAAAAGTACCTGACATTGTTTCGGATTACGTGTCAGTATCGCGAGATCATCTGCAAAAGCTAGTATGGATTCTGTGTATTTGTTGTTGAACTTAAACCGATAGCCCCACTTTTTTTCATTTCTAATTAATTTGTCTATTAAAATATTAATAACTATATTAAATATAATAGGAGAAATACAACAGCCCTGAAATAAACCAACGTTATAATTAAGTGATTTTGAATGGTTTTCATTAAAAATTATTGAGAATTTTAATTTTGAATAATATGATGCAATAATGTCGCGAACTACCATAGGAAAGTTATACCATTTAAGCGCGAACATCATTAGTTCATGTCGTACCGACCCAAAGGCGTTTTCTAAGTCTATCCAACAAACCGTAATTTGTCTCTCGCTAGTTCTAGCATCTTTAAGGCTTCCCGATATTAACGTATTATGTTCCAGGCATCCAGAAATTCCGGGCACAAACCCTTTCTGGTGATTAGGCCTGAAATATCTATTGTTAATCATGAATTGCGTCATTTTAGTTTGTAAAAAAGAGAAAAATATTTTGGAAATTGTATTTGTTAGGGCTATCGGTCTAGTATCCTTGGGATTATTGACATTGTCGTTTTTCGGAATGAGGATAAAAAGGGCTATTCCGAACGATACCGGTATTTGCTTTCTTGACCAGATTTTACCGAATATATTTAAAAGATGTTTATGGAGCGACGGACATTTTTTGTAAACTATATAAGGGATACCATCCGGACCTGGTGCTGACTTAGATGGTTTCATTTTAATTATTTTATTGATTTCCTCCAAAGTTGGTGGGTTGGCTTGAAAATCTTCAGTAGGAGTCTCAGGTTTGTGTTCGTTTGGATCCCCCTATAGTCTTTGGTTTTCTGGCACTTCGTATGTGCTTTTATAATGGTCGAAAATTTGCTCGTTGGTCAAGAGAAGCTTACCTTTTTGATCTTTGAAAATGTTTTTGTATTACTAAATAATTTAATTATAACGTAACTGATTATGGATTTCTGATCTTAAAAAAGTTTACGTATATGTAGAAATATATATACATATACTGGAAAGTACAAAATATTAATTTTCAATTTCTTACTCAAAGAGAAAAAGAAAAAATAAAAAGAATACACATATATACAAATAGATTTAATTTAATTCTAGTAAGTCAATTAACAATTTTATCTTTTTCTTTTGTCTGTCCGTATGTGCACAGTAGTCTTCAAACTTCTATAAGGAAAACATAGTAAGTTTAGCACGAAACAATATTTAGGTTGTGTTTTAGGGAAATCTGTCAGGTTAAAATCTTTCGGACATTGTCGATAGAATAAACTACAAGTAAAATAATATTTTTTTAATGTATCTATATACATACAATAAAACTGTAAATGATCGCTGTACATGGAAAATATTTAAAATAATCATAATAGGGGATTTATGTATACTAGAAACACTTCTACACGCAAAAACTACTTGACGGAATTTAATTAAACTTTTAAGTTTAACTACTCGTACGTTGTCGCAGGCACAGCTAGTACTTTATCTTATAAATCTGAGTTGCACCAAATTAACAAATAATAACACGTGTTAACTCTTTGTATTTGCTAAAACTAGTGGGTGGTGATCAAAACCTAAAAAAATTATCGTGTTTTTAGAAACGACAGATATTTTTATATTACATGTAAATTAGAAATAAAGCATTAATAATTCTTATCTAAACAGCAGATTTAGATATTTTGTAATAAAACTTATAATAATCATAATCTTTATTACTTTATGAATAATTATTATGTTTTACAAAAATACTATATACTTTTTAATTTATTTTAAAAAAAGTAATTATTTAATTTAGACAAAATTATGACAGTATTTCTAAGATCTGGAGTACTTTATAAATACATTATTCCCTTTCCCGCTTTATATATATCAATAAGTTAAATATATTGTATGTAATGAAACATTTAAATTTATGATTGTCTATTTTAAAAGTAAACGAAAAATAAATCATTTTTTCATCTGAGAAATCTAAAAATACAATAATACTTTCGTTGGTTCTTTTCGTTTCCGTGGTGACCACTACTTTTAATAAATTTACCAAATTAGCGCTGCGAGCGTAAGGTTGGATGTAATACACCCAGCCTCTGGTAAATCGTTCGTTTATTTTCTGTTCCGTGCATCAAAAAAGGGTGTGCGTCTGAGTTACTTCGCGAAGGATTTGTATTTTACGCCGCCACTGACCGGCGAGTTATTTAGACAGGGTCAAAGTTGCGGGTGAGTTTCTCCCACCTTACGCTTCGTGTTACCAATTCGCGTAAACACTTTTTTGTACATTTTTCGTTATGTATTAGTTTTTTTTGTACTTTTTGTTTAAGTTTTTTTTTGCAGTTTTCGACAGTAATTGCCAAATAAGCCTAACAAATATTACTTGAAACTATATGTATTGGTTGACGCCAAGTCTTTTTATTCCATCAATCTCGAATCCGGGAAAACAACCAACAAGGCCCATACAATCTGAGCAAATGTTTTGATGTTGTGGACAGACTTGTGGCTCCAATTTCGAAATCAAATCGCAATGTCCCTTTTGATGATTGGTTTACCAGTTGATGATGCATTTATTGAAAAAAACATCGCTTGACAAGCACAGGCACAGGTCGTAAAAATAAGGCCGAGATTCCAAGTCAGATGCTTCAAAGCGAGAGATCC